>JAJGOT010000076.1:1005000-1605000 GCA_022457155.1 Cladopsammia gracilis
TTGCACTTCTCGAGTGTTCTTATCCCGCCTGCTTATATAACTCAACAATGCACTCGGCGCGTTTTTTATTTCTTTAATAAAGCATATTTGAAATATTACGTAAGTTTTAACGACGCTAAATGAGAGTAGACTGTTTAAGAGAATTCATTATGGTCCCATTTGGAGGATTTCATCCGAAAACTAAGAAGTTACGATCATGTTTTAATTACATAACGTGATGACGTTTTGAATTGTCTGCAAGGGTTAACAGTCCGCTAAAGCAAACTGACAAATGCAAAAGACAAACAATAAACCATTAAACTAACAATGTATTTGAAATAGTATAGAAGGTTAAAAAACAAAACAAAAAACAAACGTACAGCGCTCCATGAGTTTCATTTTAATGGTCCCACTTGAGTATTTCATCCCAAAACTAAGAAGTTACTACTTTTAATTAATACATATTGCGATGATGTTTTGTCTGTGGAAGTGACAGGGTTAAAAGGGTTCGCTAAAGCAAACTGACAAATGCTAAAGTCAACAATAAACCATATTTGAAATACGTAAGTTTATATTATATCAAAGTACCGCCTCAATGATACATTGGCTTGTCTCTTTCTGCATTTCTTGTTGTCTTCTCATCGACAGAATAAAATTTCATGAATTCAATTAAAATCAACGAGGTGTAAAAACATCATCTGATCGCGTTCAATAATTCAATATTTTACTTCGAAGCTTTAGATAAGCTAACATACTTTGAAAATTTCTCTCAGCAATCTGTTTCTTGAAGTTGTTCCATAAACCTGTATGATCCACCACTTAAAAATTCCTCCAGCTCTGGAAATGACATATTATTAATAGCATTCTTCTTTTTAGGCGTTTTGGTAACACATCCGCCGATCACGATTTTATTTCTTTCTTGACCTTCAACGTTCACGACAGAACCGTTTTGAATAGGAAAGTCGGGCTTCGCACACAAATCCTCAACGTCACCGATTTCGTAACATGGAAATTTCCGACGGGGAACTGTACTTTGGCCGTCAAATGTAAACCTTAGTTTTGAATTTCGCAACATTTCCCTTGGCGAACTTAGCTGGAATGTTTCCGAACTTGTATAATCTTCAGAAATGGCTACAAAAGCGGAAGATTTCTTGTGAACCGTAATGGGACGTTGATTGTCCAAAACATTGCCACTAACTTTGCGCGCAATTCTTCTAGTTCCACTACTTATCTTTCTAAACGGCTTCACCACAGTTGAACGGCCAATCTTTGCAAACCCAGATCTGAATTCTCTGCTTTTCAGCGCATAAATAAACGGATTTAAGACACTGTTTGCGTAAGTACAAAGCCGACAAACAACGGAAATGTAACCGAAGTATGTATTGGCACCTCCATTTCCAAAGTCAAACCAAATCCAAAGAACTTGATTTGGAAACATACTGACTGCAAATACTACTACAACAATAACAAACATCTTCGCCAAGCGTATGTTCTGTTCCTTCCTTTTAAATTCCATGCTATCCTTGCTCAAAGTCGATCCTCTGCTCGCATTTCGGCAGCTATTTTCAGGATCCATAGAGAAGAGCCTGACCAAATTAGAACGCAAGCTGTGATAGATGAGTATATACGCTATGGACATAGTTATCAGTGGTAAAGCATATTGGCAAACAAAGAGGACAATGGTGTAAACTTGTCTGTAGCGTACGCCTGGCCAGCTTTCGTAGCATTTTTTCTCAGAGGCATTGTAATTCAAAGCGAGAGAATAAGGAATACACAAACAGATCGAAAAAGTGTGAATTGCTACCACGAGCATGACATTTCTTTCCAAGGAGAAGTACCCGGTGAAAGGTTTTACGAGGGTCCTGAACCTGTCCAAACTGATTGCTGCAAGAATAAGACTGGAAGACGTTGAGAAAACAGTTTGGAATGACCAAAGAACTTTACACATTGCCTCTCCAAACGGCCAAACGTAATGGAGTTCTTCATACGCCAGATCAAATGGAACACTTAGGGCTGGCATGATAAAGTCGCATATAGCGAGGTTCAGGATCAATAAATTTGATGAAGTCCTCATTCCTCGAGCTCTCACAATAACAACGGCAACTAAACTGTTACCAACACAGCTTAGAATAAAGATTAAAACGTACAATATTATCTTTGAGATTCTGAACTCGACATTTTCTGAGCCCACTGCAGCGACTTCTTCCGGGATTGTGCTGTTATTTGCGACCATTTCCACAGGTTGGTTTCAAGTCTCACAATACGTACCCTCTTGTCTCCGCTGCTGTTATAATGGCTTGCAAAAAACGTCGAGTGTTGTCTAGCTGGAGTGACAATGCTCAAAAGGTTGACTTCTTATCTGTTCAATCTTGTACAAACACCGGATCACAATTGCTTTGGGCAGGATCGTCACATGAAACAATGAGTGAAAACGCCTGCGATGCGGAAAAAGAATTGGTCAGTGTGCCCGGCGAAGTTAACAACATTGAGTATTAAGCAATTATTTTGCCTCCGATATCGAAGTCTTCAAACAGAACTCAGCTATCGATAATCTAAATCTAATATCTTAAAACTTCCTTTGTCATAGCAGGGATCGGTTGCAAAAATGACACAGCTTATTAGTTTTGTCAAGTAAGCACATGTGGTGTTCATTGTGAAATCTAACAGGGGGCCATGAATAAGCACAATAATAAGTAAACAATGTCTTGAATAACTGTTAGAGCTTATCGAGGCTTAAATAATAAATAAAACAAAGATTAAAAAGCGGGGGTCAGTAAAGGAACAGTCGGAACGACACAGTATTACACTTTTAGCTTCTTGCGGGGACATGTTTTACCAGCATTTACGTTTTAAATTGGCACAATTTAATCAGTTCGTGACCTTTGCAGTAAGCATGAGAAGGACATCGTTTACCGTTGCGTTTATAAAGCCATCAAATTAAAAGTGTGTCATAATTAAAGAATCAACATGTTACGCCTCCGTAAGATGAAAGAAAACCGCCGCTAGATGATTCGGATGGCGGGATTCCATTCGCAACAATTCACAGAGAAAGATAATTTAGCATTGACCAAAGGAAGTGATTTTCACGCCCAAGATCAGAGTCGCCGTTTGTTTAAAACATAAATTTAATTTTGTTACACTTTGAAAAGACACACACAGCACCACGTCAACCGTGCTGTTCATTAGTTTCATGTGAATGGTTACACTGTATGTCGATTTCTTCGACGAACGGCTCAAAAGGTAGAACGAAATTACGTGACTTGTGGCTCGGCTTGACTCTGATGAAGAAAAGCAGTTTAATGTAATCGTCCACTCGATAATACTAATCTTTTTGTTAAGTGTCTGGAGTTTTAATTTGTCTGCGATGAAGCTAATCAAGCAACCCTTTACCGGTTAACCTCCCAAGAACTATCCAAGCCAACCGGCGCTTTTCGAGTGGTTGTTTTCAAGCTATTAGAAGTATTCCTTCCATACTAATGTACATTTCTTTTTAAAAAAGTGGAAAGTTCTTCTCCTACTAGTACCTCAGTAATCAATTCCTGTTTTAAGGTATCTAAAAAACACATTAAAATCGAGCTGCAAGTCGTTGTATAAGCCATAGGTCTATTTATGGTTGGTCCCTTAAATCGTGCCAGTTTATGTTTTTTTTTTCTGTGTAATAAAAACTGATCAAAGGAGAGATGATAGGATGCACATTCATCGCATTGCCATGTATCAATTTGCCTTACGCCTGGCCGGTCAGAATGAGAGGCTAAATATCTTGGCATTGGAACTTTGCAAAGAAATCAACAATGATGCTTTGTATATTCATGTATGTATTCATTTTATAGTTTTATCACATCATTATTTCCATTTCAATGAGAAAATTAGTTGACATGTTTTAGTTGTCTTTTCACCAAAGGCTGGCCTACATTATTTATGTCTGGCATTCGTATATTGATAGAAAAGTCGGTTTAGCATACTAAATTAGACATACCAAATACTAAAGGAATAAACTAAAACCAACAGACAAAAAGAAGATCAATTATAATAACGACGAATCCAGAGCCGACATAACTTACATGTGAGAAAGTAAAAAATCAACTGACATTTAGCCTGGGCCAAACGAAAGAAAACCAGTTTTCAACGATCCTTAATAAAATTTGACCTAGTTCACATTCGCTGAGTCGGCGTACGAGAAAAAGCGCATGCCCAGCAAATATTTTAGTTATGTTTTATCAGTTGTTACTGTTCCTAATGGAATCATCATATGGATATATAATTCTCATTTCTTCATTTGGCGTTCTGAAATGAACACAGAAATAAACAATGCCAAAAGTAAACAATGTAAATAAACAATGTAAAAATCCCTACAACACCAGCTTACACTTGTCAAATGCCTCACGTTACCCCCAACCTAGCGTGCATGAATCCCAAGCCGAAGACTATGCCAAAGACAGCGCTTTTAAAATCTACTGTAAGCACAGCAAAGTTCTATGGATTGTAACTTAATAAACCAATTAACGAACACATGCATGAAAATCACACAAAAGATCTTCGGCGTAACCATTGACATTTTATATTATTGATCACGTTGCTTGGTGTTTCCATAGCAACAAGATTTTGACCGCTATAGTTTTTTAACTTTGCATGTTTTTGCCTTTCTAAATTAAAAAAAATCACGATTATGCGTCTAGCTCATCTCATGAATCTATGTTATGGGGTGTGTTGTAAATATATCAAACTCTTTCCCCAGTGCGACGGACATTTGTTTTTCTCGGTTCCAGGGGGACGCGGCCACTAACCCCAGGTAATGCGCATGCTCTTCGGTGCAAATTTTCAAAATAGCGGAGAGGCCAAAGAGTGTAATAAAAGAACCAAAGCGAGGAAAACGAGGATATAGCTGTTTACGTTTTGAAAGGCCATTTGACGGGGTCAAATATGCTTTTTGTTCGACACTTTACACATCAAAACAAAGGAAATTTGTTCAACTTTTTGATTTTGGCGCCGGTACATTTTCAATCTGCGCTTGCGTAAAAGAGAAGGTCAAAAGAGACTTGCTCGGTCGTGTTTTGATCACGTACGCCCTGTTAATTTTTACGGAACCGCTCGGGAAAAAGGTGAAAATGACGAGGGAAAAACTTTACTTTAAAGTAAGAAAATATACAAAATAGAAATCATAACATTATAGTTTAATATTTCAGTGGTACATTGAGTAATTTTTATACAGATAATCAGCACGATGATAAAATGTTCGAAAATCGCACTCGATTTGAGTGGGGCGTTGAAGTGGGCGTGGTCTCAAAATTCAATTAGAGACTATTTGTACCCCCGTGAGTGTTTGACAGGAAATAGTTTTTCTCAAAGGATGTGTAAAATTTAGAGAAATAACAAATATTGAAGATTTAATGAAGTTTTAAAATTAGAATTTGTAATCAAAATAGATGGACACCCAAATAGTCCACTAGCAACCTGGGGTGCTCTTGGGTATCAACTGTCTGTTAGTGTGTTCCAAAAATCGTTTTCTTTCTTCTATCCCTTCTTTAAACCGTTTAAAATTTCATTCAATTTCAGATAAAATCCCGCCATAATATAAGTGGCTAATATTCGGGGGGCTTATTATCGGAAGGATTCAGTTTCGTGTCTGAGATGGGGAGGGGGGGGGGTGGGGTGGGGTGCTTACTTTTGAGAGCGGGCTCATTTTCGGGGGGGGGGGGAAGGGCCTTATTATCGGCAGTCTTACGTTATCTGCATTAATTACTATTAAAATAGGATTATTTGGGAAGCCGCCTTGTCGAAGCAAAGGCTTCTAAAATGATTCATCTTTCTCTTTTTTCAACTTCTGCAGTTCTGTGCATTGATATTATATGTATTGTATTTTCACGGAATAGCTACACTCAACTGACAGATTTAGCATCGGCTCTATCAAACGCCGGGCTTTCTCTCGGTGTGATCTTCCCAGTATACATAGGACGTTAAGTTAATTTCGACTAAAATCCGTTGCAACTTGAAAACAGGCCGTTTTAGCAATTAGTTTCTCGAAGTTCCGTGCCGAGTAGTTCATGTAAGTTGGAAGTTGAAAGTAACTCCGAAATTGATACGTCCACAGACATTTCATTAATGTTATAAATAGGTTCTGTTTTGTAATCCTTAGTACAATTGCTAAGTCTTTCCATTTCTTGAGTTTCGTTACCCTCCAAAGTGTCACCGTTTAAGGGATGTTGATTGTCCGCAGCGCCCCTGCTAATTTTACGCACGAATTTTCTAGTCTCACTGCTTATTTTTCTCAAGGGCCGCATACTTGCCCGGCCGATCCTTGCAAAGCCCGATCTGAATTCTTTGCTTTTTAAGGCATAAATGAATGGGTTTAAAACACTGTTCGCGTAAGTGCAAAGCCGACAAACAGCGGAAATGTAATGGAAAAGACGATGATTTTCACCATGGCCGTAGCCGATCCAAATCCAGAGAACTTGATTTGGAAACATGCTGATTGCAAATACCACGACGACAATGGTAAACATTTTTGCTAAGCGAATGTTCTGTTCCTTTCTTTGATGCTCCATGGTATCCCTACTTGCAGTTGATTCTTCAGATGTTCTGCTTATATTGCGAGGTCTTTGATGTTCTGAATCCCTTGAAAGAAGTCTCAACAAGTTTGAGCGCAAGCTGCGATAAATAAGAATATACGCCATAGACATAGTGATTAAGGGCAATACGTACCCACATAGACACAATACCACAGTGTATGCTTGACCGTAACCTATATTTGGCCACCGTTCATCGCAAGAACTTGTGGAGTCGTTGTAGGCTAAAATATAACTATAGGGAATGCACAAGCTGAACGAAAAAATATGAATTGCCAATACACATAGAAGAATTTGACAACTGGTGATGCGTACCGCAAACGGCTTAGCAAGAGTCCTGAACCTTTCTAAACTAATAACCGCGAGAGTCAAAGATGAAGACGTCGAAAACGCTGTCTCGAATGGCCATAAAACTTTACACATCGCTTTACCAAACGACCAGATGTATTTGTTCTCTTCCGGAGCAAAATCAAATGGAATGCCCAGTGCTGGTGTCATAAAATCGCAGAAAGCGAGGTTCAGGATTAGGAAGTTTGGCGGAGTCCGCATGTCTTTAGCTCCCACGATGACAACAGCAACTAGACTGTTACCGATGCAGCTCAGGATCAAGATTAAAGAGTAGAATGTAATCTTGGCAATCCGGAACTCTGTGACCTCCAAGTTTATTACTTCTAGTGGGAGGCTTGTGCTATTTGCTTCCATTTTTAAAATCGATGACCTGTTAATACAGCTGGTGTAATGAACCGTTCTTTTCAGTACCCCCGTTATTGAAGTTTTCAACTCAGCTAGCTATCGATGATATCTAAATCTCATGTCATAACGGGGATTGGTTGCAAAAATGACACTGCTTAGTTTTGTCAAGTAAGCACATGTGGTGTTCATTGTGAAATCTAACAGGGAACCATGAATAAACACAATAATATGTAAACAATGCCTTAAATAACTGATCGAGCTTTATATCGAAGCTAATATAATAAACAAAACAAAGATTAAAAAGCAGAGGTCAGTAAAGGAAAAGTCGGGAACGACACAGTATTACACTTTTAGCTTCTTGCGGGAACATGTTTTACCAGCATTTCTGTTTTAATTTGGCACAATTTAATCAGTTCGTGACCTTTGCAGTAAGCGTGATCTGTGGGGACATCATTTTTCGTTGCGTTTATAAAGCCATCAAATTAAAAGTGTCATAATTAAAGAATCGAGATGTTACGCCTCCGTAAGATGAAAGAAGACCGCCGCTAGATGATTCGGATGGCAGGATTCCATTCGCAACAATTCACAGAGAAAAATAATTTAGCATTGACCAAAGGAAGTGATTTTTACGCCCAAGATCAGAATCGCCGTTTGTTTAAAACATAAATTTCATTTTGTTAAACTTTGAAAAGACACAGAGCACCACGTCAACCGCTCTGTTCATTAGTTTCATGTGAATGGTTACACTGTATATCGATTTCTTCGACGAACGGCTCAAAAGGTAGAACGAAATTACGTGACTTGTGGCTCGGTTTGACTCTGATGAAGAAAAGCAGTTTAATGTAATCGTCCACTCGATATACTAATCTTTTTGTTAAGTGTCTGGAGTTTTAATTTGTCTGCGATGAAGCTAATCAAGCAACCCTTTACCGGTTACCTCCCAAGAACTATTATTATGTGGCTTACGATGCCCAACAAATAATTTAGTTATATTTTATCAGTTGTTGTACTGTTCCTAATGGAATCATATCGATATATAATTCTCATTTCTTCATTTGGCGTTCTGAAATGAAGACAGAAATAAACAATGCCAAAATAGCAGTAAAAATCCCTTCAACACCTGCTTACACTTCTCAAGTGCCTTACTTTACCCCCAACGTAGCGTGCATGAATTCCAAGCCGAAGATATGCCAAAGGCAGCGCTTTTAAAATCTACGGCAAGCACAGCAAAGTTCTATGAATTTTAACTTAATAAACCAATAAACGAACACATGCAGGAAAACCACACAAAAGATCTTCGGCGTAACCATTGCACGAAATACAGACTGGGCTAAGCATCAGGACTTAGACTGAATGGCTGCCAAGTATCTGTTGACGGAACACAGAAAGCAGTTTCAGATGCATATGACCGCAGGTGATTCGTACACTTCAATCAGCACATTTTAATTTAATTTAAAATTGTCCATTGCCTTCATTAATATGACATTGGCCTTTGGTCATTCCTCCAGTCTCAATCAATCAGTGGAATCACGGATGTCATTGTACTCTGACTATTGTCAAATTATGTACTTTTTTCCGATTGATCATCTTAATATAACATCTTATAACATCTTATACCTGAAGAAGACTGGTCTGACCAGCTGAAGTATTGTACTAAACAAAATATACGCTGTTTTCAGCTTTGCTTTAAGCTTTATATTCATTTCTTTTTTTTCGGCTGAAGCAGATCCTCAAGGATCCAGCGTTCAAGCAGCGGGATTCTCGTGTACGGTTTTTTGCCATTTAACTAGTTACCAGAAACAGGGCTTCCCATGTCAATCCGGCACCTGCGCCTCTTCTATATAAACTGTATACTGTATGCATGTAAATGTGGAATTGTGGAATTCAGTGCAACGGGAACTGGATAGCGACAGCAGCGGATCTACGGGCAACGACTCACTGTCTGTGAAAATTGCAAGACTGCAACGGACATGCAAGCACATCTGATGTACTAAAATAACAGCAAGACCACAGCGACAAACCGTTGAGTGGTGCCGGATCTCCCAGTTGTAGACCTGGATCAGTACAATAATTACTTGTATAAAATCAGAAAACGGCAAACTGATCCTTACGGCAAGGCGATGAAGGAGTAAATAAAAGAATAAAACAAAATTTATATTTAAACGAATTTGCCCAATATTTCGGTTTGAAAACAAACCTTCTTCAGGGGCTAACAGAAAAATGAAAAATGAAGTTAAAACTAAAAGTTCGTTACAAATAAGAGTTTGAAATTATGAAAATAAAAACAATAGATTATTATTGGTGCAGGAGACTAGGTGTCGTATGTCAATGAGTTTCGTCACGTCTATTTATTCCTAGAGGAGATAACGTTTTCCCTTTGTGTATCAAATGAGCCTCTCTCGCCTTTCTCACTGCGTCACGATGAGTTCAAGTGGGATTAGAAGAACATCATTGATTGAATGTCCAGCTTGATTGAAATGTAGGGAGACAGGAGTGGGATCGTTGAGTTGATGATGGTTTATGATGGAACGGCGTTTTCAAACCGAAATATTGGGCAAATTCGTTTAAATATAAATTTTGTTTTATTCTTTTATTTACTCCTTCATCGACATCTGATGTACGAACGGATATGATATCGACTTATAAATACAGTGAAACCTGTATTAATGCGGGGGTAAACATGAATTTGAATGAAATTTGAAGAGGTTTAAAGAAGGGATAGAAGAAAGAAAATGATTTTTGGAACAAAAACAGACAGTTGATACCCACGCAAGAGTACCCCAGGTTGCTAGTAGACTAACTTGATGTCCGCCTATTAATTATTAACTACAAATTCTATTTTTAAAACTTAACTATTAAAATCTTCAATATATCTTATTTCTCTTAATTTTACAATTCTTTGTGAAAAACTATTTCCTCCCAAACATACCCAAAAATCATCCAACAATTTACAAAGCACCCCATAACATAGATTCACGGAGATGAGCAGAGAGTTTTTGAACTGCCTGAAACGTGAACGAGATATTTCCATTAAAGCCATGTCCTGAGTGGCGGAAAATGGCGTTTATGTGCGCCCCCGCCTTAAGCGGACCCCATATTAAGCAGACACCAGCTTGGATCCCGAAATTTTCTTTCCATATTTACTGTAAATCGAACCTGTATTCAGCGGACCGCGGACGCGGACAGCAAAATAATGCCATTTTGTTACAAGAAACCTGCATTATAAAGGTGGCTCCTAATAGTTTAAACATTCCCATCATGATACATCTATGATATTCAATCACAGCTACACCAGTAAAGTTAAGAGAAAACATTTAGTACAGATTTGTAAACACTTAACCAATAAACAAATTTAGATGGCTACGACATCAAAATTTGTTACCATGGCAACGCTAAAAGAAGCCAAAAAGACCCCATTTTCAACCTTTTGAGGCTAATAACTTCAAAACTGTACGGTGATTTTTTTATTTTTATATATTTTCGTCTTATAAACACAACAAACATTTGTGCCAATTTTGAAAACAATCTGAACATAGGATTCAGAGATATGTTATTTTTACATAAATTTAAGGTAGCTCTGAACTCTATGTACAGAATGTTTGCAAAAATTGTTCAAATGTTTCTCTTGCCAATTAAACGAAAATATATCGAAAACAAAAACTTTCACCGTGTAGTTTATAAGTTATTCGCCTCAAATGGTCCAAAATAGCGGTTTTTTTACCTCTTTTTTGCGTTGCCATGGTAACGAATGATGACGTCATTTGGATACCACTTTGTTGACTGAAAAATGATTTACTGGTTTCAAGTAAAAGATTTTTAGCCACACCATCGGGCTAGCTGTAATGGAATGCAAAGGACGAGAGGGCTAAACAATATGGAGCCACCTTAAGCGGACATTTCAAGTGTTTTAAGATTGCATTTTTGATTGTGGGATTACCATCTACTTCTAAGCGTTTTTTCCGGTAAAAAGGTAATTCAACGCGATACAGACAGTTGAGAATTAGGTTTATGAATTAAAATGTAATGAAATCAGTACGTGCCGGAGATGTAAGAGGGTCACAATAAGTAACTTTTTTTTATATATTAGCTGCGGTTACACGTTGCAACTTTTACCTAGGTAAATGCGAAAAAACAATAGCCAAGGTTATTTAAAGCGGCTATTGTTATTTCAAATTAATCGTGCAGCAGCTATTACTATTTCGAATTTACCTAGGTAAAAGTTGAAACGTGTAACCTCGGCTATTTTAGGTCTCTCGAATAATATAATAAAATAAAATACCCTTTATAGCTGTCCGATCAGCCTTGCATTTAGTTTTATATTTTAGGTCTGTCTGATATTATCATTTTTTCACTATTATCGTTTCTTTTAAATAAGGTTCCAGCCTTTCTCCATAGCATTTAAATTTTATTGTATTATATCCAACCGTCACTTCTAAAGATGTATGTTGAAACATACGAAACGTCAAGTCATTAATCAAAGTTTTTTACAACATGCGTTGTTTTGTGATGTTTATAACCGCATTGTGTATTTTATTTCTGTTAAAGTTATAATGGCCGAAGAGTAAGAGTTTTAACTATTTTTGTGTAATGTATTAGAACCTGTATCAAGCGGACACCCTGTGTTAAGCGGATGGACACCAAAATAGTCTACTAGCAACCAACCTCGTTCCCAGGGTCTCTCGTGAAAAAGAGAGACCCTGGGAGCGAGGTTACACAAGCAATGCAACCTGGGGTGCTTTTGTGTGGAAATCAACTGTCTGTTAGTGTTCCAAAAATCATTTTCTTTCTTCCTTCCCTTCTTTAGACCTTTAAAAATTTCGGATTCAAAATTAATGTAAAACCCCGCCTTAATATAAGCCAATGGACTAATATTAGGGGAGCTTATTATCGGAAGGATTTTAGACAGGGTCTGAGATTGGAGGGAGGGGGGGGGGGGAGGCTTATTTCACGGAACAGCCACACTCAACTGACAGATTTAGCATCCGGCTCTAACAAACGTCGGGCTTTCTCTCGGTGTGATCTTCCCAGTATACATAGGATTCGTAGGACGCTAAGCTAATTTCGACTAAAATCCGTTGCAACTTGAAAACAGGCCGTTTTAGCAATTAGTTTCTCGAAGTTCAGTGCTGAGTAGTTCATGTAAGTTGGAAGTTAAAAGTAACTCCGAAATTGATACGTCCACAGACATTTCATTAATGTTACAAATAGGTTTTGTTTTGCAATCCTTAGAACAATTGCTAAGTTTCATTTCTTGAGTTTCGTTACTGTCCAAAGTGTCAGCGTTTTGGACAGGTATAATCATCTGAGAAGATTGCGCAGGAACCAAAAAGGGATGTTGATTGTCCGCAGCGCCCCTGCTAATTTTGCGCACGAATTTTCTAGTCTCACTGCTTATTTTTCTTAAGGGCCGCATACTTGCCCGGCCGATCCTTGCAAAGCCCGATCTGAATTCTTTGCTTTTTAAGGCATAAATGAATGGGTTTAAAACACTGTTCGCGTAGGTACAAAGCCGACAAACAACGGAAATGTAATGGAAAAGACGATGATTTTCACCATGGCCGTAGTCGATCCAAATCCAGAGAACTTGATTTGGAAACATGCTGACTGCAAATACCACGACAACAATGGTAAACATTTTTGCTAAGCGAATGTTCTGTTCCTTTCTTTGATGCTCCATGGTATCCCTACTTGCAGTTGATTCTTCAGATGTTCTGCTTATATTGCGAGGTCTTTGATGTTCTGAATCCCTTGAAAGAAGTCTCAACAAGTTTGAGCGCAAGCTACGATAAATAAGAATATACGCCATAGACATAGTTATTAAGGGCAATACGTACCCACATAGACACAATACCACAGTGTATGCTTGACCGTAACCTATATTTGGCCACCGTTCATCGCAAGAACTTGTGGAGTCGTTGTAGGCTAAAATATAACTATAGGGAATGCACAAGCTGAACGAAAAAATATGAATTGCCAACACGCACAACAGAATTTGACAACTGGTGATGCGTACCGCAAACGGCTTAGCAAGAGTCCTGAACCTTTCTAAACTAATAACCGCGAGAGTCAAAGATGAAGACGTCGAAAACGCTGTCTCGAATGGCCATAAAACTTTACACATCGCTTCACCAAACGACCAGATGTATTTGTTCTCTTCTAGAGCAAAATCAAATGGAATACCCAGTGCTGGTGTCATAAAATCGCAGAAAGCGAGGTTCAGGATTAGGAAGTTTGGCGGAGTCCGCATGTCTTTAGCTCCCACGATGACAATAGCAACTAAACTGTTACCGATGCAGCTTAGGATCAAGATTAAAGAGTAGAATGTAATCTTGGCAATCCGGAACTCTGTGACCTCCAAGTTTATTGCTTCTAGTGGGAGGCTTGTGCTATTTGCTTCCATTTTTAAAATCGATGACCTGTTAATACAGCTAGGCAATGAACCGTTTCTTATATCAGCATACTGCTGACATAATAAACAACTGTCCCTGTAAGCGGAACTATTCATCTAAATTAACAAAACATTGAAATTTACTTCAAATCTGTGACCCCATCGCAGTTTGTTCTCGCATTCAAATTAAACAAATAGTATTTTTGCATTTAATACGTACACTGGAATCCTTATTGCTTGAACAGGGGCATCAGGGGCCGGGGTGCGCGAAAGTTCTGGTTTTCAAGGGTTATGTTAGAGTAATACAATAGAGTGAAGCAGCATAAAATGTTGAGTGGTTTAAGATTAGCAAGAATTTTATTTGAAGTATTCGCGGTTGTAATTGTTTTCTTTCACAGCCGAGCAAGGTAATCAATGATCTAAATCAGTCGCCCAAGGCCCGGACTGAAATAACAAGGATCAGTTGCAAAAATCACACAGCTCATTTTGCCAAATTAAAATCATATGGCGCTTATTGAGAAACCCAACAGGGGTCCATCGATTGAAACAATGATGAGCAAACAATGATTGGAACGGTTAGGTGTTTTGTTTATAGAACTGCGATTTTTACGGTCACAAATTGCAGAGAAACATACAGACAGGTTTCAAGAGGCCCTGTCTCTTTTAGAAAAGTGTTTTTGACAGGAGATAATGGGTTTAATGACAGATTACAAGGTTCGTGACTTTTCAAGTGAACTGATGGGGGGTGCGTTTACATTGGAGTAAGTAAATCATCACAAACCTTTCTCACGATATAGATATAATCAGGAATTGGTCCTGGACTACTAAACTAGAAGGACATGGGACATCGTCTGCGCAGACGTATACGAAATATGCAACATCTTTTCAAAAAAAAAATCACCTTTCATGTGAATATTTTTTCTCTTGATTCCTGCATTGAATTCTAAGTTTAATGTGTCATTTGAAAGCTAAGGGACGTAGATATGTCAGAATGAAATGAAGCTAAATGACTTAAACCCTGCTTAAACGGACACTGTCCTGGCTGAATATCGTGTTTTCATGATTCTGGCCAGGAGCTTGCTACATGTATAAGCGTGCTTTATTATCTTAAAATAGGAAGAAAAAAAATGCTAAAATGATGAACGCAAAGAAATATGAACCAAAAAGGTAAAACAAGGAATAAAAACTCAAAAAGCTACCTGAATGTAAACTTTCACTTTTTCTTGAACTTCATTTTTCGCTCGCCTGTCACGAAATCAAAATCGATGAACTGTGATCCACTTCCATCCTAACTCACCCTAGTCTCCTACGCAGCCGTTATTAGGGCTCGTCACGCAACGCGTGACGGCTGCGTGGGAGACTAAACTCACCCCAGGCCAGTTACTGTTATTCGTCGCTGTTAATTTGACCCTGTTCCCCCCCCTCCCCCCCCCCCCCCCCCACGGGAGAAATTTTTGAATGGTCATTGTTTGACCTCATCCAATCAAAATGGAGCAGTCGGCGTGACGGTTCGTGACTGGACCTCGGATGCTCGAAGGTTCGTAAGCTGGAAATCTCTATTTTATTCGACGGCTAGCGCTTGGCGTTTTGAACGGATTTTCGATTGAATGGTACAAGAAGATTCGTATGTATCTCAGCTTGCCTGTTGTTGGTTTGGAAGTGGGGGGATGCGAATTTCGGTGTGAAAATCGGCCTGGCGCTGGAGCGGTTCGAAACAACCGGTGAAAGCTTTCCTCAAACATACAGTAGCGGCGAACTCAAGACCTTCCAAATCGCCAAGATTCGCCGCTTGGAGCCACAAGGACTACGAAACACAACAACTCAGGTAAGATTACGTTTATTCTGAACATATTTATACACATTTTCCCGATATTTTACGGCTATGCGAACCTCACCGTATTTTTCCATACAATCCTTTAAATTTCGAAATATGAAACGGCCAACGGTCAGACAGTTTGTGTGGACTCCCTGTGATTCATCTTTAAAGCATTGTTGATAAAAATCACGGTGGATTTTACTTGCCACGTGTTTGCTATACGCTCTGGAGGATAACCCAGGACTCCCTCAGCTACGTACACAAACGAAGGTTTTAGAGGTCCTTCTTCTGTTTGGTAAAAGATATTGGTACGTGGATCCGCAACATAAGGGAAGTATTCATAACATACATGTACAATCTAAGAGGACCTACCTTGTGTAGGGAAGGAAAAGGTCCGATGGTTGTTTCATATTCACGACTTGGCTCGCAAGGAGCCTTTGATTCTTCAAACTACTGCTTCTGTTTTGCTCTATAAAATCTTTTTTTTTTCCGATCATCAGCTCCATTCAAACTAGCTATGCTAAACTGGATGCTCCTATATAAATATTGATTTAAATAAATAAAAATAAAAATTTGTGCCCGGTTTAAACGTCGCATTTCACATGTACCGCATCAGATTGTGAAGATCGACGTTTAACTCAAATTAAATTCGACAATGCGATATCTGCCGCATGCGCATCTTCGACTGAGCCAGTCGAATATTCGATCAGGGAAGTTCGACAGTTGTTTTACACTTCGAACTTCATATGTGCCGAATCCAATTTTTAAATTATGTTTAACCCACAATTCTGCATTTTTTCCTAACTTTATAAAAACTCGCTCATGAATTCAATGCGACTCTATTAAATTCGACGTCTAAATCAAATGTCGAAAGTTGAGTCAATCCAAATGCGTATTAGATTCGGCACCTGTGAAATGCGACGTTAAGCTTGGTCAGTAGTTGTATATTTGCCGGTGGCATTAACTTAACACAAATTTGTTATTTCGGCGGGATAGTTTCCCTTTAAACACTGGATAACACAAACATTGTGTTGGGTTTCACTAAGGTTAGCATCCTGATAACACACAATTTTGCATCTTTCTCCTGATTATGCCACGGAAGGCTACAAAAACAGGCTATTGAGACTGAAATTATTTTGAAACTAAAGCGCTTCACGCGCAATTATTTCGGCTTGCTTGCGGATACACCTCGGTAATGACAGCTTTGTTTTTTCTCTTGTTTCTCCCAACGGATTTCTATGGAGTTTTTACGTTCTCTGGCTGATGAAGAACATTGCTTTCTCGAAGCGGAAAGATTTTGACCGGCGCAAATTATGGCCCCGGGGAGGACTTTTATAATTATGTAAAAGTGACGTGGATAATCGACGTACCTTATAGGGGTAAAAAGTCGCGGTTTGGTACCACTAAGGGCTTTTGAATTGAAAATGACCACGGTCAGAGCCGTCTGATACCTTTTTGAGCCACAGGAACAACGTTTTAGAAAGAATCGGTACCTTTTAATGGTAAAAATTAATACTCTGAGCCACTCCCACGAAACGTGTTTCTGGTACGTTCAGGGGGATTTCTTAAAAGAGCACCCCAGGTTGCCAGTGGACTAACTTGGTGTCCGTCTATTAATTATTAACTACAAATTCTAATTTTAAAACTTTATTAAATCTTCAATTTTTATTCCTCTAAATTTTACAATTCCTTTTGAGACAAACTATTTCCTTCCAAACATACCCAAAAATTAACTCAAAAATTTACAAAACACCCCATAACTAAAATAGATTCATGAGACGAGCATAGAGTTCTTGGATTGCTTGAAACGTGAATGAGATATTCCCATTAAAGCCATGTTTATAAGTGGTAGATAAATGGCGTTCAGGTGGACCGCCGCCTTAAAACTATAGAACACTTGTACCTCGTGGCCTCAACATTCGCGAAGAAATATACTAATTATTCATTTTCGTATAATTTAGTTTACTTTCAGTGTTTTCTTTTTTTTTTTTCGTTATCAACTAGTGTTTTATTCCTGTCTATCATTGTTATTCTTCTAGGTGGAACCCTACGCATTTCCGTTGTTACTAAACCTATGTCACTTATAAAAAAATAACCAATGTAAATTTTACCTCATTGTACCTGAAAAAGGCTGGTTTGGCCAGCCGAAATAAAGTACACCTTTAAAATTCTACCAATGTTATATCGGACTTCTATATTATCTTAAAACTACCACCGTTAATTTTATTAGGAAGTCCCCTCCTCCGGGAAATTATGTGACGCATCACTGTTTTCACCTGGGCCTGATGATTTAAAGGGTGGATAATGCTATCCAACAGGTAGCAAGTCGCTAACCAGTGATAAGCATCTGTTTCAGCAAAACCAATTTTAAAGTGAATGTGACAATCGCAGTTATACGGCAAGTCAAGGAGTTTTAAAAAAAAACTCACGCTCTGATTGAACAAACCAGAGCATGACTTTTACCGGCTCCACCGAGCCAGTGTGAAGAACATCACGTCTTCGCAGTCGCATCGATGAAGTATGATGGTGGTGGCGATGATGATGACGATCGCGTGATGATGATAATGTTGATGAAGATGGTGATGATGCTGATAAAGATGATTGCCGTCGAGAGGTATTACAGCCATCATGGCTCCGTCACGTGTGACCAGTATTTTTGAAAATTTGAATGGAGTTTTTAAGGCCCCGTCCACACGTATCCGGATATTTTTGAATCCGCAACTTTTTTGTTACGGATTAGAAAATATTCGCGTCCACACGTAGCGTATTCGAATCGTATTTGTCCGAATTCGCCGGATACGTGTGGACGGAGGGCCAATCCGCAACAAAAAAGTTGCGGATTCAAAAATATCGGGATAAGTGTGGACGGGGCCTAAGTTTACGCGTTGGTTTTGTAAATGAATTCCGAGATTCGGAATTCCCGTGAGAATTTTACCGCATTTTCGGAAACAAAGAGCAACAAAATATCATTTTATTTGAAATGTTGCATATCCGAACAACATTAGGTTTTTTTATGCGTGTAGAGAAGTTGTTTTTCCGTTAACTCGTGACTTTCAATGTTTTCCAGAGAGATCTTCATGTTTTCATTCAAATCTCGGACGTTACAAAGAAATATTTAAATGTTCAATTACTGGTCACACGTGACGGAGCATGGCTGTAATAATTAATGAATGTGGGGCATGAAAAGAAGAAACACATACTATAATGATCTGAACAGGTCGAATACTAGCTCGATCTTTATGAAATTACACTCCACCGGACCTGACTGAAGAGTTTGATGAAACGTCGCATTTTCCAGTAAAGAATTAGGGGCTGCAAAAAAGACCATGGCGCAGAAGCTATGGCGTCTTAGTTAGTTTTATTAGCCGAGGTTGATACGTCGTCTTATTTCAATTCGATCTGGAAACAGTGGAAGTGAGAGCCACCTCGTGGAGTCCACTGAAATTTCTTATTTTTTTCCTATTCATTTAGTTTTGCTCAACTTGACGTCAATTAACGTGATTAATTATTTCCGGTATATACTCCGTCGGAGTTCCTTATCTTCAGCTTGCAGGCAAGAATTTTCGGTCATGTCTTATCATTCTATTAGCTGTTGAAAATCTAGTACAAGAAATTTGGAAGAGGTTCAAGAGTTCGAGTATTGGTACAATTAATTAAGTTACAAGGGTTTGGGATCAGAAAAGTAGAAAGCTCTTCAGTGTGGCTTCAAATTCTCGGTACGCGACAATACCAGGAGCCCATCAATTGATGGGCTCCTGCCAATAGCCATTTGCATATCACGTTTAAGGCGGGGGTAAAGATGAATTTGAATGAAATTTGAAGAGGTTCAAAGAAGGGATAGAAGAGAGAAAATGATTTTGGAACACCAACAGACAGTCGATACCCACGCAAGAGCACCCCAGGTTGCTAGTGGACTAACTTGGTATCCGTCTATTAATTATTAACTACAAATTCTATTTTTAAAACTTCACTAAATCTTCAATGTTTCTTATTTCTCTAAATTTTACCAATCCTTTGAGAAAAACTATTTCTACCCAAAAATCACCCAAAAATTCACAACACACCCCACAACATAGATTCATGGGATGAGCAGAGAGTTTTTTGATTGCTTGAAACGTGAACGAGATATTTCCGTTAAAGCCATGTCAAGTGGCAGAAAAATGGCGTTCATGTTTACCCCTGCCTTAAAACGAACTTTTCACGAAAATCCTTGATGTAAGGGTCACTGTCCTAAACGAAAAAAACAAATTTTGCTTTTTTATGTTATGTCGCCAAATGCCACCAAATATACCACTATACAACAAAACAGAAGCAGTGCTTTGGAGAAAAAAAGCAGGATTGCAAGGATGAAAGTGGATTAATTTTGCAAACAAATAACCAAAGGACCGCGAACGAAAATGCTTCTGGTGTACGTAGGATCTAGAGAAGATCTAGTCAGCCAAAAATAGAGATAAAATCAAAGTATAAAAGCAAGGCTGATTCTACGTAGAATATTGCAGTTTGGTAGAGAATTGGCCGATTGCGTTAGCTTTTCTATCTTTTTGCTGCTGCACCGTACTGATGAGACCAAACCAGGTCGAAACAGCTGTCCACGGTTCGTGCATTTTGGCTTTCAGTTTGGGCTCTATCGATATCTATCATGTCGTACGTTGCCGCTTTAAATGATTTTAATGATAAATGATTTTATTAATTTTGTCTTCGCGACGGAAAATCAAAATGACCATACTTGTGGAAGTTTGACTTTTTTATCCGTCATTTTGTCTCTTTTTAAATTATTCACGATTGGTGATTTTTTTTCCTATTTCAAGATGAAAGCAATCTTAAAGCAGGGTCCTGGCCACAATTATAATCTTAGTTTGTATGTTTGAACTGATAAACCAGCAAGGTAAATTAAAGAGTCCTGAATAAACAACTCTAATCGGTGATTGCCTGTAGACCATTAAGCTTACGCAACAAGACCAAATTAGTAGATGTGCGACGATGGAGTATACGTAAAAATACTGTGAACTTTATAGACGTTTATATCCCAGTCTCTTTTCTGTACGCTCATTCGTGAAGCATTATTGCTAATTTCATACATTTGTTCATAAAACCCGTATCATCTCGCTGTCGTGTCACGTAGTCGGCTTAACCCTTTAATTCCCAAGAGCGCCAAAATCGAAATTGAAAAATGAAAAAAATCCCAAATTTCATTCGTAAAATGCATCATGCAACTGCCGAAGAGGTTTCATTTGAATAGTCACACCACAGGATTTCATCGACAAACTCAAAAGTTAGAACTACACTACATGTTTCCATAATTGACTCTGGGAGTGAAAAGGTTAACGCTTAGATCAGATAATGTTGGTGTTTCTCAAGTGCTTCTATTAAATTACAGTTCCTTTACAAAACAACCGATACAAGAAACTTCATGCTGATTAAGAACAGGTGCTGATATCCAAACCGCACGAGATCGTGGTCACGAGATTCTTTTTTGCATTAGCTTGACGAATAGTACTTTTGAAGAAATTCTGAGATCTTTTTGTCATAACAGCTTGTTGTTATTTAGCGGGAAATGACAAGATGTCACTATTAAACGTACACTCCTGATGATAATCTCTTAAAATGGTACCACGAACGGTTTAAGACGATAATCGATTGCACGCGCAGATGTTTCTAGACTGCCAACGCGGGACCCGGGGAGGTAGAATTAGGGGGGGGGGGGGGGGGGGGGGAGTCTCTCATATATAAGCTATATAGGAATGTGTCGCCCCAAAGAGTATAGCTTTTTTTGTGCCGTTCTGATCTGAAAACGGGTATAGATTGTGACCATCTTTTTTTAAATCAGGTATGGATTTAGAGATCAGGTCTGAAAACGGGTATGGATTTCAGACGCCACATTTCTAGACACGTTCAGTTGGACACCTAATGCGACACTCGTATTTCGATTTATAGTCCGTCTTTCCTCCTCCCAATGTTGAATCGTGTGATTCTGATGTGATCCAATCTTGAAAACCAACATTAAGCTGAGGGGAAGAGAACATTAGATCTGAACAAATGTGTCTAGAATCGAGCCCTGAAAACGGGTATGGATTTTGGAGATCAGGTCTGAAAACTGGTATACCAAATGGTGTAATTTGGTCGGAACTGTGGGGTCAGGATTTGGAAAATCGGGCGGCACACCCCCACCAAAAATTCCGAGAAGTAACCCCCCCCCCCCCCCCCCCCCACCTCCCGGGGTCGAAACCACCACTAGCATCTTCAATCAGTAACACACAGTTTATTCTATCATGAAGAGCGAGTGTCGACTGTCGGGTTCGTTGAAGTAAAGGCCGGTGCCGATCAAAAATTAAATCCTATTAGTAATTGAAAAACGATAGAGGACAAGTTTAAACAACGTTACTGTAGGCAGCCATCTGTTTAATATTACATAATGGACACAAATATCACCAACAGCACCAAAGAAAACGGAATGAACTTGGAGCAGATCATGGAGTTCCGAATTGCAAAGATCACGTTGTACGTGTTTATCTTGATCCTAAGTTGCGTTGGAAACACTCTTGTTGCTGTTGTTATCATAGGAGCCAAGGATATGCGGACTCCTCCAAACTACCTAATCCTGAACCTCGCTTTGTGCGATTTTATCGTTTCAGCTTTGAGTATTCCATTTGATTTAGCGCTTGAAGAAAACAAATACGTTTGGCCGTTTGGGAAGGTTATGTGTAAGGTTCTATGGCCATTCGCAACGGCTTTCTCGACATCTTCATCTATAACTCTCGCGGTTATAAGTCTAGAAAGATTCAGAACTCTTTCGAAGCCGTTTGCGAGGCGTATCACTGGTTACCGCGTTCTTATGTCCGTTCTGGCAATTCACGCTTTTTCAATCAGCGTGTGCATACCCTATTTCATAGTTTTGAATTACAACAAGATTGCAAGCTCTTGCGAGGAAAGTTGGCCACACGTGGGCTACAAAAAAACTTATACCACTGTACTGTTCCTTTTTGGTTACTTCTTTCCACTGTTCACTATGTCCATGGCGTATTTGCTTATTTATCGCAGCTTGCGCTCAAACCTGTTAAGGCTAACCTCAAATAATTTTAGCAACAGAAGACCTCGCAATATTAGCAAAGCATCTGAAGAATTTTCTTTGAGCAGGGACAGTACATGTATGGAACATAAAAGGAAGGAACAGAACATTCGTTTAGCAAAGATGTTTATCATCGTTGTTGTGGTATTTGCAATCAGCGTGTTTCCGAATCAAGTTCTTTGGTTTTGGGTCGACTTCGGAAATGGAGGGGACAATGCTTATTTTCATTACATTTCCGCAGTTTGCCGAATCTGTACTTACGCGAACAGCGTTTTAAATCCGTTTATTTATGCCTTGAAAAGCAAGGAATTCAGATCTGGCTTTGCAAGGATTGGTCGCACAACTGTGATGCACCCCTTGAGAAAGATAAGCAGTGGGACTCGAAAATTTGCGCGCAAAATAAGCAGGAGTTCATCGGACAATCAACGACCTCGTTCTCCTCCCAAGCAGTCAAGTCCATGCGACAACTCTGGTTCTGTCAGGTCTGTTCCAATCTGTTCTGTTCATAGATCGGATGGAAAAAAAACACATGGACATGAAATGGACGTCGCTGTTAGCAACGATAAAGCTGAAGATATGAATGTTATCAAGGACGCGTGGTTTCAAGAGATACTTCTCACTAACTCCGACTTACATAAACTTCTTGAAGAACTAAGAGAAACTGCTTGTTAATTATTTGAAACAAAAATAACCTGGTTGAAATTTCTAATCGTTTATTGCGATGTTGTAAATATAAAAGGCGCTGTTTATGAAAATGAGGGCAGGTTGCATAGCATTCCGCCCAACATACCAGAAATATCGGAGATAAGATTATATTGAGTAGCATTAGTAGTAAATAGAATAACAAGGTATTCGACAGCTTAACGGATAGAAGGTCCCAGTCCCGGGTGCAAAATTTGTCGATTTATTATTACCGTTTAAGGCATTGAGCCGAAAAACATGGCAGAATATGACATATGTTGTTTTAGAATTGGTACCTCTTCATGGGGGTGAAAACGAAGTTGAGTCGACACCCACAAAACTAGATTCTGATATCTTTTAGGGGGATTATCAAAATTTTTCAATGTTCACTCCCGTCACTTTTAATGGGAGAACCCCCATAAATATCGCCTATTTTCGCGTTTAAATTTCCCACGCGCCGCCATTTTGAATATTTATGACGTGTTACGGTTGCCGCTATTGTTAAGAATCGAAGTTCTTTTGTATGCAACAATAAGACAACCGTAACACGTCATAAATATTCAAAATGGCTGTGGATCCACTCGCCTGCGGCTCGTGGATCCACAGCACTTTCACAATGTTATGACGAATTTTATCATCAGCATAAAAAACTGACGTCAATTTGTTTTTCACAATAACGAAATTGCCAAAATCGTAAAAAAAAAAAACAGTGAAATGAAGAGTGAACGCAAAAAACAAGACAAATTGCTGTGTTTTATTCAAATTGACGCAATCATTGTCAATAACTTTTCTCGCTTTCTCATTGGCTAACTGATACAATAAAGAATTTCATTGGCTAAAAAATTGACAGGATGACATCTTGGATGAATTAAAATTTATGTGTCTGTACTTTTATTGATGATAAAAATTGACCAGTCAGCTTGCGAGATTAACTTCAGTTATTGTAAAAACGGATTTTCAGGACGAATTCTTTTTGCACCTGAAGGTTGCACATGAATTTTCGTTCACTAGTTCGCCAGATATTTCATTTTTTACGCGTACACGATATATTTTTTTCTTTTTCAAAAGCTCTTGGGGATTTTCTTTCAACCCCACCCGCCTCCCAAGCCCCTCTATAATAAAAATGGTTCCTCGCTTATCTACGTACGGAGACAGTACGACGGCTTCGTGGGCAGGGGCCAATAAAAAGTCAAGTTTTTGCTTGCGATAATTCATAATGGAATTTGGGGGGGGGGGGGGGGGGGGGTGATGGGGGGTGTATTCGACGCTCAGATGAAGTGATAGATAGTTTCCCAAACTTGCTTAAACTTCGATCCAATCATTTAGGTGCCTTGCTTTCCACGGATTGTTTTAACATTAAGATGCTAAAAATAATTATGGTAATTTTCTTTCGTGTTTTCTTCAGAGATAATTCAGACCGGAAAAGTTTGATGTTCGTGTTTTTTTAAGGGACCATGACCCTTTCCCCTAAATCTACAATCGGGCGTATTAAATTTTATTATATACACGCAATAATGTAGAAGCTGTAAACACATGACAACTAAAGGTTTAAATTAAAGTAGTTATTTATCATAATGGATTACTGCCAAGGTTCTCTGGTCTGGATGATACAAGTAGACTAACTGATCTTTACGGTAACCTTGGCCTCGTTAGTGCCAATCAGTCAAGTCTTTTTCCAAAAACTGACTTGTGAGAAAGTCCTGCATGTACGTTGATGATTAGAAATCTATTCATTGCATTTGGAGTCTTACCTAAGAAACGATACTCTCAGTAAGATACAGATCTCTGGACTGCATCCAACCATTTCTGAATATTCAACTTAACAAGCCGGTAGCGCAGCATTTTCTGATCATGGAAAATCAGACATGGCCAGCTCCTCACCAAACTGCTACCCCAACGATCAATTGGAATTCCACGAGTACTTTAGCAGATTCAACCGCTGTCGAAGATTCAGTTGTCACTTACCTTTCAGTTCGTATCGCGAAGTATGTGCTTTACGTCATTATTCTGGTTTTAAGCATTGTCGGCAATACAGCAGTGGTACATATCATCCGTTCCCGACGAAGGATTCGTAAAACATCTTACATCCTTTTAGTTCTTAACCTGGCTCTTTGCGACGTAATAACACCCACACTGAGCATTCCTTTCGACTGGGCTTACGAGGAGTTTGGCGACAGATGGGTTTTTGGAAGAGCATTATGTAAACTTGTTTGGCCCTTTCAGACCCTGTTTTCCACCTCATCTGCTCTGACTTTGGCCATGATTTGTTTTGACAGGTATCGGGCGGTGGCGCACCCATTCAAAGCGCTGCGAATCACGAAAACCCACATCAAGCGATGTATCTTCGCGATTCACTTCATCTCCTTTCTGTTTACACTACCTTACGCTGTTGTTCTGAGGCAAGAAGGAGATCAGTGCAACGAGAATTGGCCGTCTCCTGTCTCCTATTACAGGAAAGCCTACACTTTGGCTCTTTTTCTTGTTCAATATGGAATACCTCTTGTTCTTATGGTCATACTTCACAGTCTGGTGATCAAGACCCTATGTGCCCAATTGCAAGATAGTGAGCTACTTAGGGACCGATCTAAAAGTTTAATAAGCAGAGAAAGTGCGATATCTAATGTATCTCTTTCAAGTCGGCATTCCTTCAATAGACTCTCTGTTCAAAAGAAAGAGCAAAACATTCGTGTCACCAAAATGTTCGTCCTGGTTGTGATGGTTTTCGCGTTGAGTATGTTTCCCAATCAAGTCCTTTGGCTTTGGGTTGATTTTGGTCAAGGTGCTGACAACGAATACTTCCCTCTCATATCAGTCCTTTGCCGACTATTCACCTACTCAAACAGCGTTCTAAATCCCATTATTTATGGCTTCTTTAGCCGGGAATTTCGTTCCCAAGGGGCGAAACTGAAAAGAGCTATCCCTAAGAAACAAGCCGCTGCTAATAAAGACAATTCCTAAGCTCTCATTGGAACTGAAAGCTGTGAAAAGATTTGAAAAGGCAGAGAACAAGAAGACCAAAGTTTCGGGGGGCTGGTTTCAGATCCATTCATTTTCTGAACCGTCAAGACCCTGATAAAAATAAAAAAGAAACAATCTATCTTTAAGGAAACACAGTTTCGAGGAGCATCTCTTCTCAGTTTTAGCAGCCTGCGTGCAATCCTCAAGTTCGCCAGGTTCCTCGTCACCTATTGAATCAGCTTATGTCAAATATATAATCGATCCAGTCGTTTAAAAAAAACGACGCGGTTAATGCCCCTAACGCGAAACCGCAGCGAGCATCAAGAACTTATTACACAAAGCCAGAATGCGGCCACTCGTGGGACACTTGAAACGCGTGATACTGCAGCTTTCTGTCTTTTGGAACAGAGGACAACTGGTGTAAAACAATAAATTTGCAAGCAATTAAACGTTTCGTATGTTTATAGATTCTACATTTAAATGCTAAGGAAAACTTCGTTAACGGTGTTGAATATAATATGTAATAAATACATGTAAGACTTATATCTGAATCATGGGACGTTTAAAAAGGTTGTTGGCTCGCCCTTTACTCGTCCTCTTGCTCAGTGGAATGTTTATCCGATAAAGTGATCGAATTATACTTTCTTGATCTGACCAGTTGAAATTTCGTAGAAATTCTAGTTAATCTATATTTCACTGAGCAACGCTTTGCTTGTAAAAATATTTACGATCAAGAATTATTTACACACTTGGATTACTATCGGCCTTATGCTCTCATAGGTGTCTAGTCAAGAGATAATGAAAGCATTTAATTGTCAACTTTGCGGGTGGCACTCGCGCTAGGTGCAATACGACTTCGCTTGCTAGCACATAATTGTTAACAATATGGAAAGAGTTGAGCTAAACTTGGCCAATCAGCCCGGGTGTGATGAAGAAGCTTGACACCTTGGGTTTTTTTACATTAGCAACGAATTTCAACTGTAATTTTCACTTTTATCTTCTCTACAAATGTGTAAACCTTACGATAAATCTTTCCCTTGTAATTGTTTATATTTCTCTTGTAGTTTTGTTTTGGTTGAGCATTTCCGAAACGTTAGTGAAAATTGAAAGAAAAGTCAGCTTTGACCTATATCTCCCATTTATAAATATTTTTTGTTACTCAGCTTGAATAGCATTTTCAGTTATTCTGTGTAATGTTACCTATTTTTGTTTATATTCTATATTGTAAAAATGTTCTTTGTAAAGTATGGTAATAAAGTGTGTGTCGTTGACATTGAAAAACATATCGAAGGAATATATACTAATGATTGTCTGCGTGGGCCTGCGTTGAGGTGTTACACAGTTTGTCATGAATATGACATTGATTGACAGTCGGCAGTAGCTCTCAGCCCAGATAAAAGCTACGTGAGAAAAATTTTAAGCTGAACATTGAGTAGACACTGAATTGTAAAGAACTGTTAAACCAATTCAGGGGTAAAGTTTGAGTCGAAGAGACTGTTAACTAAGTTCCTTTCCAGTCTACTGAGCCGGTGTTCAGGATTAGCTGCTAGTCCCTCACCGGCTGACGACGCTTTTTTCAACACTTGACAAGGCCAAAATCCACATCTCGATTCCTCTAGATTTGTTGCTGAGCCGATTCACTGTGGCATGTGAACAATATCCAAAAAACCTATTGCAGCGTCTGGTAGTTCGATTAAACGCGAGTTATTTCATTAAAATTTCATTATAACGCCAGTTATATTTTATACTAGGCCTTAAGAGCCCATTACACTATCTTTTGAGGCCGTTGCTAGGGAAATATCAGTTTGCTCTAGCTCAACAAATTTTTGTTTATATTTGACCAAATTTGAACAGTAACCTTTAAGTACACCTGTGGTTCGGGTTGTGACGTCATCACGCCACGCCCAATGACACGTGACCCAAAACAGATAAATGAGCGTTACTTCAGAAAACGATTTGATATAAAAAGCAAGGCTGATAAACGGTACGGAAACGACTATATTTGTAAAAAAATCCAATATTTCGAAAGGCACAGCCTTTCTTCTTCAGGTGATTAGATCCTTTACTACAGGATCCGGTGCTTCTATCTCGTTACGGTGGTCTTTGCATATACAGTTATTTGTAACTTCAGAAACTTACAGTTTTATCCAAAACTTTAAGTATCACTCAATTTTATACACCATTTAAAAAAAAACGTAAGCGTGCATTTTCCCTAAGGATGAAAAATAAAAATAAAATGAAGGAAAATGTGTTCTCAAAACCACATTTATGCGTCTTAATTTTTTTGTTTTTTGATTTTTCGCAAAAAGCATGCTTACGTTTCACGAATAATCTTTGGTATTACTTCCCCCCTCTAAAATAACAACAAAGCCATTGAAGCGGTCCTGTTTATTTTATGGTCTTTTATCAGTTATGTGCTTTATAATTTAACACATGCAAGGTTTTAAAGTCATATAAAGATCGAAAAGGGAAGGATGTAAATGTTATTTTGATTTGTTTGCCCAAATGGCACCATTTATTTTTCAATATTTTACAAGATAAAATTTGGCATTTTTCTTGAATTTTGATTTTCGGCGCTCTCTGGAATTAGCATTTCCATGCACGATTACTTATTTCGATGAATAATGATTTCGGAGAATGGAATTCTAAGATTATCAGTCCCAATTTTAAACTTCAGGCATGTATTAATTAAGGATTTTTTCACTTAATGGAAATTTAAGTATTAACGATAAAATGTCATTTTTTGAAACCCTATAGTTTTAATCGTTTAATCTAAGCCAATCCCAAAGGATTCCCGAGAAACTACAGCAAAAAAAAACCTAGAAGTCGATTGATGAACTTTAGGGCAATCGGCACGATCGCCGTCAACAGTACATTGTTGTCAGCTTTATTTACTTTCATTTCCCGGATGGGGGGGTTGGGGAGGGTACTCAACAAAGTTTTGTACGGGATGCTCCAAACCGAGGTCCAAACCCTTACCCTTTCATATACCGATTTTCATAGAAAAGGTACCCCTTTCATATACCTTTCATTGAAAATGGTACCCCTTTCAGAGCCTTTACGTGCGTCTGTTTGACATATTTTGAAAGGCCATTTTTATAATACTTAAATGGCAGTTTTGCCTACCCTTTTTTATGCTTCAACGGCGTGGTTTCACTTCCCTTTCCTATTCTTTGTGAAATCCCTACCCTTTCGTATACTTCAACTCGTGAAATCCCGACCCTTTCATATACCTCTAGCCTCAAAAAGGTATCCCTTTCGGGCGGAGCATCCCCGTATAGCCCATTATAGGGAGTATCCCCCCCGGGTTTTGAGTTGACCTAACCCTTCATAATATAGTAATTATTCACTTAGTTTATAATTCCGAGATTAGCGTTTAATAATCGGCTTTTGAACGACCGGTGGTCTTTGCTGCAAGTCCACTTCGATTCAGTAGTTTCCAGATCATAAAGAAGAAAGGCAAAGAAGAGAACACATGATCATGAAATCGATATAAGTGTGGAAGCAATTTCTCACGATTCTAAATTAACACGATTATTCCAATTGACAACATGTGTTGCAGATGTTTTTTCCACCGAAATTGATACAGTCAACGGCTATTTAAAGCCTTTATTGAGATATTTTGTATCCTGTTATCGGATTAGGTGTTTGCTTGTTTAGTGTTTTGCAAGGAACACCCACAGTAAATCACCCTAAATTTAAAGATTTTTTTTTTAATTCATCGAAACAAAATTTGGTTTATTTGAACTTTTACAAATGGCAGTGAAACTTCACACATTAAATGGCAATGTATATTAAATGGCCTTACATAAGTCATACTACATTACGTTTTTTAACACGTAAAATAAAAAGGAGGAAATACTACTAACAAGGAATAAAGTAATAAAAAATAATAAAAAAAAATAATAGAGCGGTCGAAACACAAAACAATTAGATAAAAATATACAATAATTACTTACAAGACATATTATATATTATAAGGCAGAAGTTAAGACGACTCTCAATGAGAAGTTTCTGTTCCAACTTTACCACAAATTCAGTAATATTACAGTCTTTATGGTACAATTTCTGATAATATACATTAGGTAGTATTTTGCAAATAGTAAACAATAATTAAGTTTAAGCTCATTATTTCTTGAAGTAGCAAGGTCTGTTCCTAATAACTTTTCCTGGGATGTTGGAGAAAAAGAAGAGTTGAATTTTGCATTAAACCAATCAACAACTTTAACATAGAACGTTTGAGTATAGTGGCATTCAACGAAGGTATGGAGAATAGAGTCTGGCTCTTTACAGTATGGGCAGCTGTTTTCCTTGTTTACACCATAGATGCGCAGCTTTAAATTTAAAGATATTTGAGTGTAAAAGAGGACTGAACAATTTTTAGAAACCATCTTCCTCATATCCTCGAATATGAGGAAGATGGTTTCTAAAAATTGTTCAGTCCTCTTTTACACTCAAATATCTAAATTTAAAGATATTTGAGTGTAAAAGAGGACTGAACAATTTTTAGAAACCATCTTCCTCATATTCGAGGAAACGGTTTTAGAGTCTGGGGTATAGAAAAAAAGGAGGAAATTCTTCAAATCTAGACACACCCAGGGTGCCAGAGGTTTTTATTTTTTAGTGAAAACGGCGAGTTTGAGCGGCGAAGCCGCGACTACGAGGAGCAGTCCGTCTCGCGAGCTTCTTCTAACCGTTTATGCGGTTAATTTCACTCATGATATTCAGAGAACGGACCTCTGGATCCAGGGTGATCTAGACACTCATCGATATCCAAATGTTATTTGAAGGCTAAGTCAAGTTATTTGAAGGCTAAGTCAACAGTCAACAGACAAGACTCAGCTTTTCTCTAGTAACCGAAAAGAACAAGTTCGCAACAAATTTCTCGTCAGCCGATGGAGCCAGGATTCGTTGGGGTCGAGAACACGAGGATGGTAAATCCCCCGAGGTACACTGAGGCTAATGTCCGACCCCGGGGGATTCGAACGTGAACAAATGCCCGACACTAATACACGGGGGGGGGGGGGGGTGGGGGTGACTGATGCATTACATACCCAGGCGTCAAATGCGATTACTTTTATCGGTTATTCTTTAATTAAGCTTATTCAAAACTTTAGCTTAAAATTGACATTTAGAAATACTTTATTTTAAGAATATTATTGACTTATAATTGTTTAATCCCGCGCGTTTACCCGGCGTTATCAATCGAACTCCAATCGTTCGATTGATTTCCGATTGATATATTTCTTATAGCCTCATGGAGTTCCTGGCGTTCTCATGGTCGCATGGGGAGCGAAGGATAAGCGGTCCGCGGCCTCATAATATGCCAAACATCAAAATTAAAAAAAAAATCCCAATCAACAGACTATAAAATTAGAACTACACTACACGTCTACATAATTGAGTCTTAACGCCTGGAACAAGCTAGATTTCTCTCAGCTATAAAGATTGTTTCTTAATAATTGACATTGTGCAGCTATTTCGTTTTTGTACAACCGCATCTGATACCTCCAACACAGACCACGCGCTTAAATTGCGATTGTGTCGTCCTTGTGTTAAATAAATCTTATTATCGGATTATATGTTTTGAATGATTTCATTTATTTCTTGCAAGACCACACCGTCTAGTCATTCTTATTTTAAATAAATTAGGATAAACAGGCTCTTAAAAGAAAATTCTTGGTATATTATGCATTTTTTGAGTGTTTCATATTTTCGTCTCAGTTGTTTCTCTATGGAAGTTTCCTGAACTTCACGAAACAGCGCTGCTTAAGGACGGAGTTCCTTAGCCTTGAATTGCAACAGGTGCACTCTGTCAAAATCAAACTCTTACTTCCAGAAATTGTCGGTTATAGTTAGTTGGGTTCAAGAGGGTTGTTATCTTATCAAAGCAGGGCAGAAAGATATATATGGATTACATTTTCATGTGCAATATCCTCGAGAAAAATTGCGTGTAATTTGTTTTTAATTTCTTAATTAAATCAACATGTTGTTTTTACAACTAAACATACAATTTACACAGTCACATCTTTGTTTTTCACTAATTAAATAAATAATGTGTAGTTCTCTGACATTGTAACGTTTCCTTTGCGAGGGTGCATGCGCAGAAAGCTCGCGAAAGCATGGAGCGCCAAAAAGGAACGCCCTATGCATGCCTTCACGAACCTCCCGCGCTCTCGGAAAGGAATTACGGCCCAAAATTACGACTGCTACGCAGGCCAAAATGATAACTCAGTGATACTAAGAAGGCTTTATTAGTCCGCTTGGTGGCGCTAGAAATGGGAGGGGATTGATTGGAATTTTCCCTTATAACGTTATTTTTGCCACAGTTTGATCTAGACTCATCAAAAGTTATTTGAGGGCAACTAGGTCTTTAAAGAGTGCTAATTTCCCTCATGCAGTTTTTCTCTAGTGACCGATTAGAGCAAGTTCGCAACAAATTTCTTGTCAAAAATGGAGCTCGGATTCTTTGAGGTCGAAAACACAAGGATGTCACATGCCCATACACATGGATGTCACAAGGATGTCACATGGTACACTGAGAATCCCGACCCGGGAATCGAACGTGAGCAAATGCCCGACTAATGCCCGGGGGGGAGATGGGCACTGCTAGGAGTGACTGATGCATTAAATGGTCAACATCCTCAAGACAACAATGCCCGGCAGTAGCAGTATTTCATTGTTCGTATCCTCACTGTAACTTCTAAACTCTATCCAAATCAAACCTGAACAAATTAGTTGAAAGAAGTGACAAATACCGTCGCGCCTGCATTAGGGCAAAACAGACTGCAGCAAAGACATGAAACTGAAACATAAATTCATTTTTATTTATCCTTCTACACGAAATAAATGAACATTTCTCATTTTACGTTTAAAATTTTATGAACAGATTGGCTCCTTGTCCTATAAAAACCATACGGCAACCTGCAATTTCTTGATTCGATCTGACGCTTGAAAAGTCAACTTTTGCGTATCATTTTATTAATTTATCAACTTAGTTACTCTTATTGACTGATAGGTAGCTCACTGTGTACTTTACAAGATAAATTTTATAATTTTATAAGATAATGATAGATAATTGGTAGACAAGGACGGGGGCAGTACGCAGCTCTTACAAGGTCTTCTCTGATTTGCTGAGAAAACAATAGAACAAACAACACAACAATGGACCCTAGCCCTGAAAACAATAGAGCTGCATGATACCCAGGTCCAATGAAATTAGAGGTTGTTAAAAGCGCTGCGTGGTATCTGCAAGGACGCCGCATGACGACATTAAATCTTGAATCCACCATCTTCGATATTTTGCGTTCCAAAAAAATCAACAGTTTTAAATCAATAGACTGGAAAAGTGCAGATAAATTTGACAAAAGGCACACTGTGAGGATAAAAAAAGACAAAAAAAAGCCATTGGTAGTGCAAAATGCAAAAACGTTGATGTTCTTCTGTCGCAATACTGTATTTAAGCAGCTTGAAAATTTACTTTGATTGTAATTCTGAAACTTTCACCTCTCATTTTATCAAATAAATGTCTCTAAAATGTTCCTCGGGATTTCTCTGAGGTTAAAATGTTTATATAAAACTAAAATGTTTATATAAAACGACGTTTCGATCAGTTTTACTGATCTTCTTCAGGCTCTTCTCTTCTCTTCTGAAAATTTACTTTGTCTGCTTTTCTGTTGTATGGCACCTCCTTATTTTAAAAAAGAAATATATTGTTGAATGCAAACTTTGTTACCACGAGTTTTTCTTTCTTTCTTTGCGTTTTCATCACTGAAAAGCGTGCAACCGTTTTTGTCAGCGATTGGCTCAAGTTTCTAATCAATATTCATGAATAATCGTGGCCCTCGCCGAACATCAAGCAGGTCGTGTTCGCATTAAGATGTCTTGCAAGTTTGGCGCTCTATAGGCAAATTGGAGGACTCCGGGAAGGAGTACCGCCAAAGAAAAAAAGTCGCCCCGCAAATCCAACCGAAGGTAAGAGTCGCTTCGCAAAAAAAAATTACATTTGTCCAGTAAAAGAGTATAACATTTTGCTCGAGGAAGTGAACACGTGCGTTGAGCTTCTCTTCGCCGTTACGATGTCTTCTCTGCGTTTTAGTATTACGTTTGTCTTGCAATAAGCTGAGGAGCTGGCCTTCAAAAAAGTCTCTGGTTGATTAATTTTATCGCATGCTTTAAAAAGAAAAAATATATAGTTCAACTAGGAGCTAGACCATGAAACAAATGTGAACACAAGATTTTGAAATTTCCAAAGGGTCTGGATAATAGCAGGAAAGTAATAATCTTTAGAGCAACTACAACCCACTTGATTTTACAAAACATGTTTCGACAATCCTTTGTCATCTTCAGTTGAAATTTAAAGTTACAAAGTTGAATTTATACTAAGTAAAAGAAAATGCTAATGAGTGAAAACACCTTTAACAAATAAATGAAAGAATGTGTGACAATACGTGATTAAAAAGAAAGTTTTAAATTAACATGATACAACTGTCGGTTCAAAGAAGGTTGTTCCCATTTGATATGTAAAGCTTCCTTTATCTTAAGCTGAAAATTAGTGGAAGCATGATCTAAAATATTAAAACAATTAGGTAAACATAAACTGTGGCATTCTTTGGAGACTTCCAGGTGTTTGAATACGTGAGAGGCCCTATCAGTGGATAAGTGCTCACGAACGCGTGTGGAAAAATGTCGGGTGGTTTCGCCGACGTAGCAGGCATTACAGCCTGCACACAAAAATTTGTAAACAACACACGAACGGAGCCCGCTCGGGATAGGGTCTTTCACGCTAAACAAGTTGCCGATCTTAAAAGACGAAAAGACTAATTTTATATCTATATTACTACAATAGCGTTTGATAAGTTGCCGAATCCTTTTCTGTGTAACACTGGAAAAATGGCCTGTATAAGGTAATTTGAAATAGAACGGGGGTACAGCTTTAGTGGTAGGATCTGGGGGACAGTCAGGAATGTTGTGGGTCCCAGTGATGTAACGGCTGACAACCTTCTCAATTAATAGGCCATTTACACGATGACGTCATTTGACTACTACTACCAGAATCCTTCAGTTTTTTGTTTTGTAGTGCAAATTAGGGCTATTGTTATTTAAACCGCACTGGGATTACAAAATTTAAATAAGAAAGCAAAAACGAAATGAATTCTGGTAGTAGTAGTCAAATGACGTCATCGTGCAAATGGCCTATTGGGTGGGATAAAGATTTTTTTTTAAGGATTTTCATGAGTTTAGTAATATCTTCATGAAAGCCTAACCAGGTGTTATTAATCTTATAGGTTCTGTCCACAAGAGTCTTAATGAGACCCAATTTGTAGGAAAATGATGTGAAAAAAAAATAATTAGTTAATAGACCAGTAAAGGTCTTCTTACGATAGACGCTGGGAACAGGAAAATCTGAAATATTGTTAATCAGAACGTCTAAGAATGGTATCAGAATGATCTACCTCTTTTTCCATGGTAAACCTAATATTCCATAGCCACTGCCCAGACCCACTTTTTATTCAGTGGTTCCTTTTACGATCAGATAGATGGTGTAGCCATGGGTTCTCCCCTTGCTCCCGTTCCCGTTCCGGTTTGCAGAAAAAGAGGTAGATCATTCTATACCATTCTTAGACGTTCTGATTAACAATATTTCAGATTTTCCTGTTACCAGCGTCTATCGTAAGAAGACCTTTACTGGCCTATTAACTAATTATTTTTCTTTCACATCATTTTCCTACAAATTGGGTCTCATTAAGACTCTTGTGGACAGAACCTATAAGATTAATAACACCTGGTTAGGCTTTCATGAAGATATTACTAAACTCATGAAAATCCTTAAAAAAAAATCTTTATCCCACCCAATTAATTGAGAAGGTTGTCAGCCGTTACATCACTGGGACCCACAACATTCCTGACTGTCCCCCAGATCCTACCACTAAAGCTGTACCCCCGTTCTATTTCAAATTACCTTATACAGGCCATTTTTCCAGTGTTACACAGAAAAGGATTCGGCAACTTATCAAACGCTATTGTAGTAATATAGATATAAAATTAGTCTTTTCGTCTTTTAAGATCGGCAACTTGTTTAGCGTGAAAGACCCTATCCCGAGCGGGCTCCGTTCGTGTGTTGTTTACAAATTTTTGTGTGCAGGCTGTAATGCCTGCTACGTCGGCGAAACCACCCGACATTTTTCCACACGCGTTCGTGAGCACTTATCCACTGATAGGGCCTCTCACGTATTCAAACACCTGGAAGTCTCCAAAGAATGCCACAGTTTATGTTTACCTAATTGTTTTAATATTTTAGATCATGCTTCCACTAATTTTCAGCTTAAGATAAAGGAAGCTTTACATATCAAATGGGAACAACCTTCTTTGAACCGACAGTTGTATCATGTTAATTTAAAACTTTCTTTTTAATCACGTATTGTCACACATTCTTTCATTTATTTGTTAAAGGTGTTTTCACTCATTAGCATTTTCTTTTACTTAGTATAAATTCAACTTTGTAACTTTAAATTTCAACTGAAGATGACAAAGGATTGTCGAAACATGTTTTGTAAAATCAAGTCGGTTGTAGTTGCTCTAAAGATTTTGAAATTCTAGTTACCCTTTCATTAGTGTGCAGACGATTAATAACCACGTCTAATTTAAACCCGTTGCTCGTCTGTAAAATAAAAACATATCTAAATTGAACATTTATCTTATTAATCGTTCATTTATCTTTTCAGGAATTAACTTGAAAGAGTGTCAAAGTCAGGAAACTGAAGGGCTGAAGAAACAAGTCAAGTCAGGACAAAACTGGAATGGACGAGTCTGGAGGGATCCCTTCAAATATAAGATTTTTGTTAGTTCATAAATTTTCTGTACAAATGGTGGCTGAACATGTACAAATACTTTAGTTTGCATTTAGCATCAAATGTATTGATTCAGTTCTGACTGCTAATTGACTGAATCTACTCATCAAATTGACCTGAAGAACAGAGAGGATATTGAAGTTTATTCATTTTTGCTGTGTCACGGACTGGCCGCTAATTGTCTGAACCAAGAAATAAGTATATTAGGTTTTGCATTGGGAGGAAGTTCTTAGGTAAAATATATTCTGACAATTTTAATCTCAACCACCATTTGGACGTTGAGCGATCGTTAATTTGATATATGCCGGCCAGTTGATAATTTGACGATTTAGTTTATGGCTTGTTTTTTGTTGTTGTTTTTATTTCGGTGAACATCTTTATGCAAAACAAATGTCAACATGCAATATAATTGCTAACAAAAACTTCAAATACAAAAGGAAATACAATTTTCTTTGGTCGATCGCTCAGCGTGTAGGTATTAAACGTTACAGTTATAACCTCAGTTGATGTGGTGGGTGGTGGGTGTTTGTATTTTTAAGGTGGCACTGACAGAATATAAACTGTAAATTGATTTCATAATTTGGACATGTCAAATTCTTTTTCATAGTTACATTGGCATATTAACAGGGCAGTGGTAGCTTTTCAAAAACAAGTTTATTGCAAATTTCCCAGTTATCAGTACACGTCAAATTGTAATTTTATACTTTGAAACGAAGTACGATTTTGTATGAACTTGATGCTCAAAATGAAATATTTTGCATTATCTTCATATTTGAAAGTTTCTTTTTCGTTCACAAATTCGTGAGTTTCCCAGAAACAAGATGAAATTCAGTTGATAAATTTAGAAAGGCAAATTTGTATTAATTTTTTTCAATTTAACCAATGTCTGGCATTGTTCAAGTTCAAGTTCATTTTATTCACACTTATTCAATTATAATATAACAACATTAAGGAAAATAAAGAAGTAAGAACAAAGCTAACTATACATTGAATTAAACATAACAAAGAAAAAGAGTGCGTGGCAGCCAAAGGAGCCAAGCTTTCGAGTTGGCTACTACCACAGAGCAGTGTGTTTAAGGTGGCTCGACTGGATTTTTTAGAGGCGATACCCCCAAGTTTTAGCATTTACTACGACACCATTAACAATGCTATGGAAAAACGGTTACCACAGCTGTATTAGATAAAGATGAAAACGTTTCCGTCGATTTTGTGTTTACAAGTGAGCGTCCTCATTATTCACGGGTATTGTTTTCAAGTTCCATATGCACGTGCACAACTTTAGCGAAAAAATAATTTGCATCGAACAGAACACTCGATTGCTTTCCGAAGAATTTACCGAAATATACTAATAACTGGCTTGAGAATTGTAACAACATTACGCACTTGATATCCCGCTATTACGCTGCAATGCAGCCATGCCGAGCGTCTCTCTGTCCAGAAAACAAAAAGGTATGTGTTCTGTGGAACAAGAGGCTACTATTGTAGCCTACACTCATGCGCTTGCATAAGAAAGTTTTATGGTTTGTTTTGAACGGGTCACGCACCCCTTCCCCCCTCAACGAATTTTGCGTGACATACTAAAGGACACGCTAAAACACGTTTTTTGTACTCGCTTTGAATATTTAATTTATTGATTCCCGGTCAAATACACACTCGTCTTTTATTTCCCAAACCGTGACTTATTTCCGTTACATTTTAAAAGCAATGAAATCAGCAAACGACCGGGCTATTTTTCAATTTTAGCGAATCTCAATAACCGAACTACGCGACCGTGCACAAAAACTTTTACTCGGTCTTGAATTACAAGTATGACTAATTACTCATGCGCGTAGCGGCATGAGTTATAAAATGGGCTCCGTTTTTCTTTTTTTATTATTTTTACTTTTTGTGTCACGATTTTGCATGCAAATTTATGCACGCATATTTTAAATTGGCACTTCCGGTTCATAGCTTTGCCATTTACACTTCCTGTTCAGTGACTTCCGGATACTTTCACTTCCGGTAAAACAGCGTTACTGAAGTGTCACGAAAGCACCTTCTACAACCCTACTTACATTACCAATGATCACGTTAGGTATATATATTATTCAGAAGAATCACTGGCTTCATTGTGGTACAGCCTTCATTTACAAAACATTCAATAGTAAACAACGTGGTTTGCAGGAACGATGACTGAATGAAAGGAGTAACTCTTCTCCATGTCGGACATCTTCTTATCATGTTTAAAATATATCATAAAACTTTCTTACCCATGCGCATGAGTATAGGCTGCTTGCAGCCTCTTGCTATTGTTATTGCTGGATTCACGATGTTCTTGTTACGAAAGGTATTTGTAATGAATGTTTTTGCCACAGCTTAAACTAGAGTTAATGTTTAGCTCATTTGAACCTTGTGCCTTGCGGTCATTGCACGTATTTTCCGGCTAATCGAATTCTTGTACTTTGCTTTACTTACACGCGTGTTCAAACTGCCACATATTTTCAGCAGCCAATTACACTATTAGCATGCACGTGCCTCAGTCTGTTGGCCAATCAGATTTAAGGCCCCCTCACCGTAGTCGCTTTCAGTAATGTACATCGCTCGCGGTCTATTTTGCATTCAGTTCAATTTCATTGTACAAGGCAACTGTTTATTTCCCTCCCACCTACCGCATTTCCCTTATTTTTTCACCCAACCGAGATTACCACTCTGGCCCGTGTTTATTGTGTAAAATGTAATAAAGTTCTTTGTTTTTTTCAATAAACGGTTTGGGAGATAAGTGTTGCTGGCGACAACCCTTCAGTCCCAGACTGAAGCGATGCCTGGGTTGCCTTCGCTTGGGTCGAGTAAGGTGGCCACGCCCACTACCCCTCGCTAGTCACCCCTCTAGGAGCTTGGCATAGGTACACGCCACTCAGCTGTACTCCATCATGGCCAATCCATGGTTTCTATGCCACTCGCTGACACTAGCCCCAGTGAGTGACCTCGCATGTGGCAGGCAGCATTCGGGTCCTGGTCAACACTTACCCCCGGGTCTTTCTCCCACATAAACAGTGTCTTTCAATTGCGCGTGACATTAACAAAGCATTACGTCGCTAAGTTTACAGCTGATGGAAGGAGTGAGTGAGTGAGTGAGTGAGTGTGTGAGTGAGTAAGTGAATTTAAGCCACCGTTACTGATACCCCGTTTATTACGCATGCGTATTCACGGGTTAAAAATGGTACAACAATAACTGCTTTACTGTTTTGTTGCAGGCTTTACAGGAAGGTCAGGAAAAACAACAGCTGCTAATCAAACAAAAGCTGGAGCTAAAAAACAAGCTGCAAAACACTGAAAAACATCTAAAGAAGGTGAGATGTGGATCAGTATTGGTCAGATTTAATCAATATTGACAAGTGGCTATGGACACAAAGTGAAACCCAGTGTGGTTGTTCTTAACAAGCACACATTCAAATTAAAGTTATTAAGCACCTTTTTTTGACGGTATGATGAAATTTATTGAAATTTGTATTTTAGCATTCTTAAGTGTTGAAAGATGATCACCACACTGATTTTTTTCACATTCTCAAACCTTAGAAGAACGCAAGGAAACAAAGGAGGTGTCCAAACGAGTTCAGTTGCTACTCAAAGAGGAAACAGCAGCAGTTCAAACAAAACTGGTGAGAAAAGAGCTTTATACAATCCAAACCTAACTACTTAAATGCTATAAGAGGTGGCTGTATAAGAAAAGGGACTGGCTAGGGGATCTGAAATATTATGTACTTATTATTGACTAAGTGGGAGGGCCGGATGGGGAAAATATTTGGCTCGAGGTCATGGCGTACGGAGTGATAAATATTTAAATTACCTGCGCAGCGTTATACTGAATGATGAAATGAAAAAAGTGTTAAGTCACTTTATACAGTTATACCCAATGATGAGGATCTCCGCGCACTGCAACACTATCTTGACAAGAGAGAGGTACTTGAACCACCCACAGATTCTCTCCTACGTATGGCAGAACTAATATTAACAATTAACACCTTTGAATTTAATGGTGAATTTTAAAAGCAAACAGGTGGAGTGGCCGTGGGTAGCCGACTAGGACCAAATATGCATGTCTCTTTGTTGGCTAGGTTGAGGAACGCATGCTAACGAGTTATACCGGTATAAAGCCAGACCTATACAAGCAGTACATGGATGATGTGGCCGGCCCCGCTCGCGCAAATGCGTACGGCCCTCATACGGGACTTTCATCAATGGTTTTGCAAAGAAAAGGTTCACAGGGCCGTACGGGTCATATGATAATTTTAATTATTGTATGGTTGAACTGGTCCGTGATGAAAAGGAGCATTCTGATTGGTTCCCTGAAGGGTCCGAATTTTTGCGCTCGCGAATTAATTTCGCAAAATCCCTTTTCATTAAACATTAAACAAAAAACACTTTTTTATTAAGCAAAAACACTTTTTCCTTCATGTTTGGCGGATAATTTTGGTTAAATTGTTACGAAAGTGGCCTGAAAAACGCAAAATATATGCTTTACTTTGGCGCGCGCGCGTTTGCCGTGAACGGGATGCATTATTTTAAAAGAGCCATAATAATAAAAAAACTTTTTGAACTAGCTTAGTCACTCCTTATTGGGAAATATTGGTCTCGTTCTTTTTTTGCAAATTTCGGCTCGGTCCATAAACTTGCAAAAAAGTACTCGGCCAATGTTTTCCCAATACGGACATGATGCAAGTTCAATAACATCTATACTAGAGGTGACAAATTGTGATGATAATGCTGCGAGCAGATTCTGGGCAGTAAAACATAACGGAAACAGTAAATTTACATACAGATTTTGATAATTTCATAAATTTATTTATTGGGTCAATTACCATCATTTTCGATTACACTGAAACGAAAAAAAGCAAGACTGATTGCTATTATTTATAGCTGATTAGATCCTCAAATTTGGATCCGGTGCTTCTGTTTTGTTACGTTGGTCTTTGCCTTCAAAATTGCAATCGAATTACATACCATTGTAAGTAATTCTTTGTGATCCTTTGTTCAATCGGCAAACTCTGAGCACGTAACAACGCTGAAAAACTTATAAAAGAACATTGCCTTTCCCATGAAATGTCACTAAATCGTTTGTGACCTTAATGAATGCTTCCAGCAACAAATAAGTTTGAATTTGGCATGATACATTTGCAAATAGAAAGACACATTCAGAGGCAGGCGCATCTAAGTTATGATGACACCGCTGGACGTACGCTTGCTCAAAATCATTGTGACAAACAAAAATCGCGACTGCCGCATAACAAAAGCGCAGGGAACCCAAGGAACCACAGGAAAACTAAAGATTTAGTGTGCAACTCGCCTGGGGGCTCGCAGCAAAAACGCAGGGAACCCAAACAACCACAGGCAAACCAAAGATTAGTGTGAACGCGGCTTCAGTCAAAACATCTAAAATTCTTGACTGACATCAAATAAACCCTGTGTTGAAAAATGGCATGTATTATATTTCATATGAAATGTACCTTTCCATTTCAGATTTCGAACACTCAAAAGAATGCACGGAGATGGGAAAACGATGACGATGTATCAACTTGCAATGGTTGCGAGAGACAATTCTCCATGACCATAAGAGAGGTTTGTTCTCTATCATGTCTCGTACAACAGGTTTCCGAAAACTGTCCAAGGTGTTTTCATTAATGCATCTGCAAAGCTTATAAATCTAGAAATAACGACAATTTTCGAGGAAGATCCAAAGATGTTTTCATTATTATTTTTATTTTTATTTTATTAGCTTCTCCAAATCAAGTACATATATATACAAAAAAAGTGAGAGAGGAGGGTATCCTCACCTGCATTGTTTGTAAATCTTTTGAAATCCTTTCATTATTGCTTTATAACAACAATTCTTTGTGTGCCTAGCATCCAAAGAGTGCCACAGAAACAAAAATGACAAATCTACTTAAATTGTTACTGCGTCTTTCTAATCTTTTGCTTTCATCCTTTTTCACCTCCACTGTCGGAATTGCGGGTAATTATATTGAATTTCTTACATTTGTCGCTAGTATAAGACCACTCAGAAGTTCTGTCGAGGATTCCAAAAATGATGACCCACTTGTATTTCCTCCTTACCTCAAAATACTCATCTAGGGGAGATTGTCCTCATGTACACCCAAATGCTTGTGACAAACATCTAATTTCTCCTTACAATTTCAATGTATCGATTAGTAGTGAGGATTAAAAATGATCAAATGTTAGTGATCAGCATCTAATTTTTCAGTGTGAATACATTGTCAAGCTGATATGTGATGAGAATACAGAAATTGATCAGTATCCAGTGAATGTTCATGGTGTCTCTTGTCTCTTACAGTTTGATTTACTGTGGTGATTGTACAGCAAAAAATGCGCCACTCACATTGAGCAAGAAACCTGTACGAGTGTGTGTCAAGTGTTTTGATGATGTCACGTCAGGAATAGCTAGGGTGAGTTTAAGGATTGCGCTACATTATACCTAATAGAAAAGTTGCATTACAACTCATTTAACTGCAATTTGCGTTATATAAAACCTTACTTAGCAGTGGTTGTGTTACGTTATACCCCATATAGTAATGACCGTGTTACATTGCACTTAATAGCTAAGAAAATTACAACCCATGTGTATAACGGCGATTGTTTTACATGATACCTTACTTAGCGGCAATTGTAACCTCATGTAGCGATGATTGTGTTCTACCTACACACCACATAGCGGCGGTTGCGTTACATTACACCCCACATAGTTAAGATTGCGCTATATTGCACTTCAAAATCCGTAAAGTTACCAACTTTCGACTGCTGACGGCTCTGCTCAACATTTCAGTTCTGTTTGGTTTTCCTGACACATAAGAGAAATGGTTTCTACTCATTTAAAAAGAAAGAAGAGAACATCGGGTTACTCCGCACTTCGTTGTGTTTCTTGCCTTTCTCATTGCCTTAATACAGTTTATTTTTTATTTTATTTTTTCGGTCATATTCTTTAAGTCACAAACAAGGCTTCAGCTGAAAACACGCCACAAGATTATATATTGGTGGTAAATAATTTGTATCAACATCAAATTTCTCCTTACCATATCAATACATTGTCAACCAGACAGGTGACAAGAATAAAGACAATCATCCAATAGAAGTAGGTGTACCACCAAATTCTATTGATCAACACGTGATTTCTTCAATATTAATACATTAATAGGCGATAGGAATTAAGGAAATAATCAACTGATGAATACTCGAGACATTTAGCAATTTAGAATCGTGTAATTCTTTCCCTCAAATGGCACGGATGGTCACAGCAGTTGCCATTTTTTACCTAGTAAGGAGTTTTCACGTACTGTTTGTCGGCAAACGGCAAAAAACAAACAGACTTTTGTGGTTTGCTGTAAACCTAATGCGCAATATTGTTTAATATTGGTTCATTATTGTCCTGATACTGTCTCAATATTCTACAAAGAATAATTAAGCATTGAGAACGTTGCGTAAAATGACGATTAGCAACGGAAAGTTAAGGTCACGCTTCTGCTTTTCACAAAGAAAAGGAAAGCGCTTCTTTTAATGGGTGTGCGTAACACAATGAAAACAAAAGACGCAAAGAGGAATACAGTCTTGTCTCTCGCTAGAAACCGTGTGATGACAATTAGTAAGGAGACTTTGTATTTTAATCTTGTGATCGGATTGGCCAAAGAATGCCGGTTAGTACTTGAAAGCTAAGGCCCGGTTCAAACGTCGAACATCACATGTGCCGAACCTAATGCAAATGAGAAAAATCTATTGTTCTTGCTCATTTGCATTAGGTTCGGCACATGTGAAGTTCGACGTTTGAACCGGGCCTAAGGTTTTCTAACAAAGAAAATTAATGCAATGTATTATTGTTTTGGTAGACAACAAAATACAGGTAATTAGAACAACCAATAATAATATAAGTAGAACTCATAAGATGTAGGATTTAGGAGCATTTTTGTTAGAAGGGTAAAAAATTTATATAACATTTAAAGGCCCATGTTCACCCAATCTGCTTTGCGCGCCCGGGCTGATTTTCGCACAGACGGAAAATCGAAAAATCGACGTGCCAGCCATTCATAACGCTACATTGAACAATTGAACCGTTTCAAAACAAAAACACAAGCTCGCAAAGCAGATTGGGTGAACATGGGCCTTTAAAGCGACAAATCTAAGTATATTTTACTGCAGCGTGTTATAGTTATTAAAATACAATTAATCGCTTATTCATTAATTTAAAAATTAAGCGCTCGTCCTTAATTAGATAAATGAAATGTCAAAGTATCCATGTTTGCTGCATTTGTTACGTGTTGAGTAGATCGTACAATAAGTTAAAGTCGCATTTGTAGTGTAAATAAACAGGGAATAAATATATTATAGTTAGTTGTATTTTTGTAGTTTATATAACGCAAATAAATAAAATTCTTTCATTTAAAAAGCTACTGAACGGTGCCTCGTGGTGCTGTTAATGATCCAATTTTTCCAGAGTGGAATCACATTCATGTAGACAGTGAAATAGGACCTTAGAAAAGTTGTTAATGTTGTACTTAAAGTTTTTCAATAGCTATTTTTTATTGTATATCTAAAACTTTCTCTTATTCTTCAAAAATTAATTTTTTTTGTGTGTGTGTGTGCCTTTTTTTTCCTTTTCTTTTTTTGGGGGGGGGGGCGGTCTTCTGAGGTTAAAAGCGATTATTAAAATTAATTTTTTTTGTGTGTGTGCCTTTTTTTCCTTTTTTTTGGGGGGGGGGGGGCGGTCTTCTGAGGTTAAAAGCGATTATTAATAGACGTTTCGGCCTGTTTAACCGGCCTTTTTCAGGAAATTAAGAAAATCAAGGTCAATATGGCAAACTGTTGTTCCAGTCCGCCATATTGACCTTGATTTTCTTAATTTCCTGAAGAAGGCCGGTTAAACAGGCCGAAACGTCTATTAATAATCGCTTTTAACCTCAGAATTTTTTTCTATCAAATATCTGAAAAGGGATTTCTTTATGGGGTCGGAAAAAAGCCGAAAAAAAAAATGGACTTTTTTTCTTGCCTTTCTTTCTTATCTCATCTCTCTTTCTTCTTCCCCGATTCTTATCTTATCTTCCTCCCTCATTCTCATCCTATCTTCCTCCGTTAATCTCATCTCGCCTCCTTTCATCTTCCTCCGTAGATCTCCTCTTACCTCCCCTCCCTTGCCGCCATCTTCATGTCCCCCCCCCTCACTTTATCCTGTTATCCTCTCCTCCCTAGTTCTCATCTCACCCCCCTTTATGCCCTACTTACTAATATCACTGAGAAATTATGAAATAGAATTTTTTGTGTGCACTTACCTGGAATCGAACTCCCGACCTTCAGCTGTGTAGTCCACTGTCCTTTCCACTGCGCCACCAGGACCACGATGAAAAGTGACGCATATTTTTTTGTATTATTGCTTATTATTGTTCCCAGACTCGCCTCGGCCAAAATTTAATCCTAACAAGAACTAAGAAAAAACCTAGTGAAAAATTAAATTTACCTGCAACATATACTTTGTTGCCTACTAGAAAATACGTATTGTTTTCATCTATTTGCGAATGAAACACAGACCCGAAACAACGTCTGCTATTACACACTTCCTAACTCCCACAAAATTAGCGAGCAAATCCCAAGGGAGCCTTTTCTTTGAGTTATCTTTGACTAGTCTTTGACTAATTAGCAGGGAATTTCTATTGTTTAAATATTCATGCGTTTATTCCCAAGGTTCCCATGGGATTTGCATGTTAATTTTATGCGCGATAGAAAGAGTGTGAGCACGTGATCATTCTATGCAACTTTCAAGGCCACATCTCTTGTAGAAACGGAGCAAATCCCCTCTGAATATTGAAACAATAGAAATTTGTTAATGAGTAAAAATGATCCATTTTTTTCAAAAATCGAACAGGACCCTTTTAAGCTCATTAACCATTTTCTATTGTTTCAATATTCATACGTTTATTCCAAAGATTCCCTTGGGATTTGCGTCCTAATTTTATGCGCGATAGAAAGAGTGTGAGCACGTGATCATTTTGTGCAACTTTCAAGGCCAGAGCTCTTGTAGAAACGGAGCAAATCCCCTCTGAATATTGAAACAATAAAAATTTGTTAATGAGTAAAAATGATCCATTTTTTTCAAAAATCGAACAGGACCCTTTTAAGCTCATTAACCATTTTCTATTGTTTCAATATTCATACGTTTATTCCAAAGATTCCCTTGGGATTTGCGTCCTAATTTCATGCGCGATAGAAAGAGTGTGAGCACGTGATCATTTTGTGCAACTTTCAAGGCCAGAGCTCTTGTAGAAACAGAGCAAATCCCCTCTGAATATTGAAACAATAGAAATTTGTTAATGAGTAAAAATGATCCATTTTTTTCAAAAATCGAACAGGACCCTTTTAAGCTCATTAACCATTTTCTATTGTTTCAATATTCATACGTTTATTCCAAAGATTCCCTTGGGATTTGCGTCCTAATTTCATGCGCGATAGAAAGAGTGTGAGCACGTGATCATTTTGTGCAACTTTCAAGGCCAGAGCTCTTGTAGAAACGGAGCAAATCCCCTCTGAATATTGAAACAATAGAAATTTGTTAATGAGCAAAAATGATCCATTTTTTGAAAAATCGAAGGACTTATTTTAGCTCATTAACCGTTTTCTATTGTGTAAATATTCATGCGTTAATTGGTGGGGGTGTGCCGCTGGAACTCTGAAACCCTTACCTTATTCCAGACTTGATGCTTCATACGACTGATCAGTTTCCTGGCAAATGATACCCTATTCCAGACCTAAACACTCTGATTTCTACACCTTATCCCAAAATAACTCTGCTTGAAAATCATACCCCTCACAACGGCACATACCCATATATATCTATATATATCTATATGGGTATGGGTACATACTCATATATATATATATATATATATATATATATATATATATATATATATATATATATATATATATATATATATATATACCTGAATTTTTCAAAACGTGTTCAACGAAAATTTACGCAATTTCACTGCAACTAGCCCAAACAAGGGTTTTTATGAGCCCGATCAGCCCGAAAATGACAGAGAAGAGAGAGAAGAGGAAAAGGGAGCAAGAGCGAGCGAAAAAAATGACTAGCAACAATCTATTATATTTTATACCTTTATATTAAAAACAAGGCCAAGAACGCTCACAAACGCTTACTTGGAGCGATATCGTTTTCAAAAATCCAGGTAGATATATATGTATATATATGAGAGTACTTTCCCCAGTTTGCGACAGCTAGCATGGGTGGGTCATGAAAGCATGGCCTCGGCGTGAAAATAAGCAAAGAAAAAAATTGGAAGGGGGGAGGGGAGAGGAAGTAAAACACTCTTTGTATGCCCTCCACCCAATATTTAATAGTAATACAATTAACATGAGAAGGTTGGCTTGAAAGAGGAAGCATTTCCCTGGCTTCTTTTTATTGTCTATTATAATACATTACTGTATTTCAGTACAGTTTTCCAGTTTTTTGTCTTCTGTACATATATACAAGTTAAAGTAGAAAGGCATACGATACAGCATTCAACTAGAAAATACAGTATCAAGTTTTCATTGATCTTTGTTGACGCCAAACACAGCCATGTAACTATGGAGCATCCATTTTTGATATTGACTGACATGCGCCCTGGGTTCTTGAATGGACTTTGCCCCTAGTGTCACGTGTCCAGTTTGCAGATGTCTTCATACGGAATTCTATCAATTCTCTTCCCGCTGTGAGGACCCTGGAGAAACAGAAAAATAATGTAGGCATGTAATGCGTACACAACTGCAGGTATTGCGCATCGCGTTCTTAACTTCACCCGCATGTACATGGACTGTTCACAGTTCCGTTTTTTCTTATGTGTTTGTCCAGTTGATCGATGATTAGCTGCTATCTTTAGTTTCACGGTGCACTAAAAACTGGGTAGAGTACAAAAACTGTTCAAGGGCTGGGTGAAAGTGAAGATAGTTTAGTCTCCCAAAAAGTATAGCTGACTTACATCTTTAGGATCCAATGTGAATGAAAAACTCTTTTCATCCAAAGATACAAGCGAAGTTGTTGACCCTCTGTGGACACCATTTACAACAAACACAGTCTTACCTAAGGATGAAAATCCAAATACTCCTCAGTGCATGTCGCAATACATCATCACAATATTTGTTGAGGAAATTAAACAAAGGCTCCTACGATCAAGCTAACACGTGAATGCGAAACATTCGGACCCACCCCTGCGTCCAATCCCCCACCCTCCCTTCCTTCCAATCCCATCACCATTGACTAGGCAGGTGATCACTACATATTGTGGGCTCAATGTTCACAGACCCTCCCTTCTGTTAGGTGATATTGCTCCACTGACCCCTCCCCCCCACACCTTGCATTTAACTTCCCACCCTCCCCTCCCCTCCCCTCCCTCGAATGCCCTCCCCATTGGTAAGACAGGTGACTTTTACAGTGGTAACAGCTGATAGAGCAAGCAATTGAGTATAATTTGATCCCACTGCTACAACTAAATCAATATGCTTCGCGTATTCCTTAGTTAAAAAGGGATCATGTTTGGCTGGGGTACTGGAGGATTAAATGCACCAATGTACTTACTATCCTAACAATCTTAAAGTGTGCTATTGCAACCAAATCATGGTAGTACAAATTGAACAGCTACCTAATACTAGGATGACTGTGAACAGTTACTTAATGCTGGGACAACTGTGAACAGTTACCTCATGCTAGGATGACTGTAAACAGTTACCTAATGCTGGGACTAATGCGAACAGTTACCTAATGCTGGGATGACTGTGAACAGTTACTTAATGCTGGGACAATTGTGAACAGTTACCTAATGCTGGGATGACCGTTTTCAAATGTTCCTGGTCCACTCTGATCACATCTCCACTGTCTGACATCTTTATTACTGCAACAAATAGATTTTGAATATGCTACAGGTAAAAACAAATACATGTAACAAGCATAACATCACAAACGCGAGCCACTACTTCAATAAATGATCTTCCATCTATCCAGTGACAGAAAAAGGGGAGGAGCCTTGTGGACCCCACCCCAACCCCCTTATCATTTTTACTTCCCCACCCCCCTTTATTCACTCCCACCTTATGAGAAGGTCTGGATCTGCCAGTGCTGTTGCATTGCTAGAGAGGGGGTGGGTTCTCAATGTACCTATTAGGAGGACGGGGGGGGGGGGGGGGGGGAGGGGGGGTAGAAATATCCCCAATCGTCACTCGTTACATTAATGTACACAAGAACCAAAAAAGTAGGTACATAGATACACTTGCTATAGTCAGAGACTCCTAGTCTTAAAGCATTGTACGCCAGTAAGGTAGGTAAAGTCGCACTCGGGCCACGATGGCCCACACGGCCGGAGCTTAACCCGGTTTCTGTAGCATGAAGCAACTAGGAATATTGCTACTCCCCCCTGGATGGGATGCTAGTCCATCGCAGGGTTACCCCCAGCATTTTGTCGCCGGTACCCATTTATACACCTGGGTGGAGAGAGACAGTGTGGAGTAAAGTTTCTTGTCTAAGGAAACAACACGACGGCAGAGACCAGGCTCGAAAACACCGACCTTCAGGTTGAAAGTCCGACGCGCTAACCACTGGACCACCGTGCCGCCCACCGTGCCGTGTCGCATTGCTAGAGAGGGGGTGGGTTCTCAATGTACCTATTAGGAGGACGGGAGGTGGGGGGGGGGGGGGGGGGTAGAAATATCCCCAATCGTCACTCGTTACATTAATGTACACAAGAACCAAAAAAGTAGGTACATAGATACACTTGCTATAGTCAGAGACTCCTAGTCTTAAAGCATTGTACGCCAGTAAGCACTGTGTTAATTAGATCACTTAACTTCCGTGTTTTATTCATTTTAGTGCAATCTGCAAGGCTTTGTAATAGTATAAGGTCTTTGATTTAATTGGATAATTTGTGTTATTCATGTACTTGTTTTGCCCCGCCACGATTAGCTTTCCAACCATTTGCAAAGCAGAGCAAACCATCCAACTCTTGTATTGTTGTACAAAGAATAAATTGTTGTTGTTGATGCAAGCACTGGTTTGTACCTTAACCCTATTCAGACTGGGGGGGGGGGGGCTTTTCGAACCCCCCCTCCAGTAAAATTGTGATAACTCTTACACTGAAATAGCTATGAGGCTGAAATTTTCTGACTTTTCCTAGAATTTATCTAGGGACATTTTGGTATCCATAACATGTCACTGTGATTAACCATGTTGCCATGGCAACCGGTTTTTGACACATAGGTTTTCAAAATATTAAAATATGGTGAATTTTTTATTTTAAGATCTTGTTCTTTGACTTATAGTGCATTTTCTTGTTAGAATAGTTTTTTCTTGGGACTAGTTCTTGAAAGACATCAAAAATTTTTAACATCAAATATTTGGGGGGGAGGGATAGGCAAATTTTTGCTCACTTTTACTTATAGAGAAAAATTTTGTACTATTTATTAAAAAACGCTTCTAAGTTCATTGTTTGGATAATAGACATTAGTTTGATACGTGTTTTATACATTCTGATCCTTTTCTCTTTTAGATATTTTTTAAATTTCAATTTAAACGAAAAAATAGGAAATCCAAGATGGCGGATCCAAGATGGCGGATCCAAGATGGCGGACAATAATTTCAAAATTATAGTTTTATCGCCTTTTTTTTCCTTTTCTCGCTTTACAAGTGTGTCCTTGTTTGTATTTATCATGTTTTAATATTAAAAAGACGATTTTACAGTTATATTTGATATTTTAAGTATCTGGATGGAAAAATATCAAAGAAAAGTCAGAAAAACAAAAATGACGTCATTGTGACGTCATCATTGGGTGTGACAGGTCAAAACTGGGTGTGAGGTTTTCTTGTATGGAGATGAACATTGTGTGAAAATTTCATGGTCCTAGCCTTACTGGTTCCAGAGATATGAAGGGGGGGTCCGAGGGGTCCGAGGAGCCCCCCCCCCCCCAGTCAAAGATTGCCAAAAAAAGCCCAGTCTGAATAGGGTTAACTGTTCCTTTCTTTTTGTAGTATCTATCTGATCTCCAAGCTTTTTGGTGACGACTTTAACGACGATTCCCAGTAAAAGAAAGAAAACAATGCATCAAATGGACTATCTGTGAAAAAGGACTGAAACAGGGAATTCTTGTAGACTACTTTTATGAAACAGTTTTTTTTTTTTTTTTGCATGGAAAATTTCCTTTGGATACCTTTGCTATCCAGTTATTTTTGCTACTGATTTTAATCTTTTTCTGCTCCTCCATCTGCAAGAGAGCACTCCATGTATTTTTTAGTATCAAAAAAAATGTTACTGGTTAGGAGAGTATTGAAGACATCTGTCTGATTATGGTGGTATTCATACCGGTGCATTAATAAATGGATGGATAAATAAATAAATAAATAAATAAATAAATAGAGCAATAGGATGTCGAATCAGAACCACATCTCTTGTAAAATAAACAACAAAAATCCACTCACTTCCATTATTTCCTCCAAAGCTGATTTTTGTTTTAAACTGCACAGAAAAAATAAAAGAATCATAAATTAAACTGTTTAACATCATAACGGTAAATCATAAAAATCAATTACAGTGTCCAGAGGAACAGCCTCACTTTTTGCAAGAGAAATTACTGATAGCAAGGCTGGTTTGTTCCCCTTTTCCATAAAATATTCAATTTGGTCATTCAACATTAGGAAGCGACTGACAGTATTACTACTCCCTCCTGCATGGGATGCTAATCCATCACGAGGTTACCCTAAAGCAATATGTCGCCGGCAGCCATTTATAAACCTGGATAGAGAGAGACGATGTGGAGCACGTGAAAATACTGCTGAAGAGGTTTTATTTGAATGGTGAGTCACACCATAGGATTTCATTGACAGAGTCATAAGAACAAATGGTACCATGTAAAAGTACTGCTGAAGAGGTTTCATATGAATGGTCACGTCATAGGATTTCAACTGCAGACTCAAACGTTACAGTAGAACAAATGGTACCACGCAAAAGTACTGCTGAAGAGGTTTCATTTGAATGATCAAACCATAGGATTTCAACAGCAGACTCAAAAGTTAGAACAAATGGTACCATGCAAGTACTGCTGAAGAGGTTTCATTTGAAAGGTCACACCATAGGATTTCATCCACAAACTCAAAAGTTAGAACCACACTACATGTCTCCATAATTGACTCTGGGAAGGACAGGGTTTAAGGTTCCCACTTCTTACATCTCTCTTGCACAATACTCTTCAGATCTCACAATAGAACTAACTGTACCAGTCTTTCGTTTTTTTTCCTTCTCCTTTTTTTTTCTCCTTTTGCATAAAGCATGCAGAACTTACATGTATTGGATTCTGTAAGGATGTAGGTTTTGACTGTCCTATTCTGAAATTCCATGAAGGGAAGTTTTTGTTTTTGCTTTTCTGAGATGCTATTGGGATTTTTTTTTTATGGGGGGGGGGGGGAAGTCTTCACAAGTTTTTGTTCTTGCTTTTCTGAGATGCTATTGGCATTTTTTTTGGGGGGGGGGAGTCTTCACAAGTCTAATGGCTCTTAACTGTTAAAGCTTAACCCAGTTTCTGTAGCATGGAGCGACTGAGAGTATTACTACTCCCCCCTGTATGGGATGTTTGTCCACTGCAAGATTACCCCCCAGCATTATGTCGCCGTTACCCATTTATACACCTGGGTGGAGAGACACAACATGGAGCAAAGTTTCTTGTCTAAGGCTTGACCTCATGCTACTCATGACGTCCTATCTCGGTATCATAGTAACCGATTGTCTCCAAACTTTATGTGTCTCAAGGATAAATAAAAAGCGACTACATATACGACATATGCTAACAATAAATCGACTTCAAAAAAACTGAGAAAAAACCTTAAGGGGGTTGCCCCCTCCTTGCACGTCCGAGGATTTTATTTACAAAGGCGGTTATTTTTTAACCCTCGGACGTACACGCAAACGTATACCCCAACCGTGGTACAAGGGGGGCGGGGGGGAGGTTTGCAACCTCCCCCCCCGCCCTTGGGTTTTTGCGATGTTGCAATATTTCGGAAATATTTTAGCTCTAATATATAGCCCGCGATGTGCTCTACAAGATTAGGTAAATATTATGGGTTGCGACGCTGCTGGGGGTCTGTGACGTTATCCAAAATGGCCGCCAAGGTGGCCGCCATCTTGGATTTTACTAAAAATTCAGATTTATCAGAAAAATGCGGAAATTGTAAATATTGTCTGCTAGAGTTGCAAAATAACATACAATCAAACATTTTGATGCTTTTGGTAGCATTTTATATGTTTTTCGCTGAAAAAAAGGTGAAAAACACGCTTTTTTCTTCAAGAATGGGTTGACCACATGTTGCTTATGACGTCATATCTCGTTACCATAGCAACCGGTTGTCGCCAAACTTTACCAAAATGTGTCTCAAGGATAAATGAACAGCTACTGAAAACGGCATGTGCTAATCTTAAATGGTCTTGAAAATATCGGAGAAAAACCTAAAGGGTTGTACGACCTGTACGTCCGAGGGTTAAAGTTACATTAATAGTTAGAATTTGTTAGAAATCTGCAAGCCCTTTTCACACATTTAAAATAGACAAAATGGCCTTTGATTTACTGCCGGCGAAATCGTTTAATTACCTTAGTTATTTGCATGTCAAAATTGAATTCACTACAGAAAATGAGCCGTCATTCCTTTCCATACAATATTGTGTAAACGGGACTTTAGAAACCTTGGTTAGGGGAAACGGACAAACAATTACCGTAAAAACAAATAATATAGCGTTCCATTTTCACCGCCAAAATTCAAGTTAAAAACAATAACCTCTTATCCTCTTTTCGTTATAAAATTAAACCAACGAATGACTTCCCTCTGCTAAAATGCCTCAACTTCATCCCGGCTTCACTCACTGGAAACTGATAAGCAGTCAAAAATGATACATTTACTCTTAAAAATTTACTATCACTTTCAATGTCCTTGTTGATGCCTACTGTTGTTGTATCTTATTGCAGTCAAATGGCCAAACGATGAGAACGTGTGACAATGCTTTAACATCATTCTGAGAGCAGTAAATGGCCTGATAACGTTTTGCCAATTCGCCACGATTAATAATTTATATTTTAACGTCCTTGCTGACGACATACAAGGGGCCGACATTGTACGACGGTCAAATGTTTAACATTAAGAATTTGTAATTCTACTTTAACATTATATTCTTAAAGTTGTGCCTGACTGTTTCCTGAATATTTATACAGCTTTGCTATTCTGTTAACTGATGTATGGACGAACAATGCAGTTATTTGATCGGGGCTTTCATTCATTTATCAGATGGTACTCGATGTTGTTCGTTATACCATGCAGCGAAGTTTGTTACATCTGCGTTGCACTTTATCTCGACAAAACTAAAAAAATTATTTTCGAATTTGGCGGCTACTGATAAAAAACAATTGAAAAAAGGTAATCTTTCAGATGCGCTAAAAGGAAAACTAGTTTCTATACCTCTTCCTTGTTTAATTTGGTTGTCTTTCTTTCTCATCCTTGCCTGATTCTCACATTTATAGTTTCCTTGTATGCTGCATAGAAATAAAACAAAAATATATTAATAAATGCCGTCCGTTAAAACGGTATAGACACGAAAATTTGTTTTCTTCTTGATCAACAAAGTTAATAACTAAGGTACATTCGCCACCGTAAAAAGATTCAATACTGACGTTTCGAGCGCTTGCCCTTCGTCAGAGCGAATCACAACGAAGAGCTGATCCCGGGGGGGAGGGGGAGGGGAGGGGTACTCCCTATAATGGGCTATACTGGGATGCTCCGCCCGAAAGGGGTACCTTTTTTAGGCTAGAAGTATATGAAAGGGTCGGGATTTCACGAGTTGAAGTATCAAACAGACGGACGTAACGGCTCTGAAGGGGGTACCATTTTCATTGAAAGGTATATGAAAGGGGTACCTTTTCTATCAAAATCGGTATTTGAAAGGGTAAGGGCTTAGACCTCGGGGCGGAGTATCCCCGTACTAAACTTTGTTGAGTACACCCCCCCCCCCCCCCCCCCCCCGGAATAGAATGCAACCTCGATCGAGGGTCTGCAGGGCTTTGTCAGAGCCATGACGAAGGGCTAGGTTTTGAAACGTCAGCTTTTGCATATCCTTCCTGTGGCTAATTTACCTTATCAACTCAGTTAATTAAACCAGATTTGGGTGTTTCAATCTCCAACTGCCGCACTTTTTTCTTTAAAAACTCGTCCTTTTTATTTATAAAAAGGGCAATTTTTATTTATCACTGTTTTGATATACACCCCTTCTATCCCGCTAAGATCTATCCCACGAAGATATGTGCCTTAATTTTATGCCCATGCGTGAAAAAATTGTTAAAAATCAATACGCTTCCGCAGCATTACCGAACATAATTCCGGAAGAAAAGCCAAAATCTGAATCTATACCAGTTAAACCTGCACATCTTGTATATAGTTACATTGGGTTTTGCTTTCAGCCTAAGAACGGTTTTGTTCCTAAACAAAACCAGGTGATTACAGTTGATACAGTTTAATTCTAACTTGCTCAGACTTACTTGCATTTTCACTAATCCAATACAAAACTCCCGAATCTTCACCCCCCCCCCCCCCCCCCCCAAAAAAAAAAAAAAAAAAAAAACTGAAAAACTGAAGTTACGGAAGATATCAATCAATTCACCTCTTTAAACATTATCATGTCAAAGTTGATGGAAGCTCTGCTATGATTCCCCATTTCTAAGTTTTACCTAACAAAACAAAACTAGGGGTGGCGAATGGTAAATCCGAGACTCGCCGAGACGCCGAGACCCTTGTTTCAAAATCCGAGACCGCGACCGCAGCTACGTTACAAAATCCGAGCCCGAGACCCAATGCAGGAAAAAACCGAGCCCGAGACAGTGCTAAAAATATCCAAATCACCTATCAAACAACAAACAAGGATGAAGAATGAGAATACTTGACAAAAGTATCCGAGACTCCGAGACCTTGAGGAAAAAAAATCTGAGACTCCGAGACAGAAAAAGCACCAGCCAAACGAGACTTTGAGACTACAAAAACTGCCGAGATTTCGAGACCGGACCAAAACTTTCCGAGACCCACGATTTTGAAGGTATCATTCACCACCCCTAAAACTGTTATGTGAGTATAAATATTCCCTGGATAACGTGTCTATCTTACTAGTATGATAACTACTAAAGAATCACAGGTCGGAAGTTGAACGGGACCGAAGTCTTCCACCCACGGAAGACCTTATAGATAAGAACGGTCTGGACCACCTCGGACACTTATTGAGAATTATATAACGTAATGTCGACACTTAGAATTTTATTTTCAATAAATTTTTAAGAGTAAAAAAGAAAATCTAAAATCCCCACTCAGGATTGAACCTGTGACCTCAGCTAGGCTTAGGCTTACATAGCCTACCGTACCACTGTACCACCTAGCTTCTCGGGTTGCTTAGTCCTAAATTGAACTATATAATAAACTGCTACCCCCAACCTCAACTGAAAGCCAACCAGTTACTCCGTTATATAAGTCTCAATAAGGCGTCCGAGGTGGTCCAGGCCGTTGTTATCTAAGGTCTTCCTCCACCCACACCCTCTCTCTTTTTTTTCGAGGGAGATTTGTTGTCTTGATCTCATAATACTGACATTTAATGGGACAAATATATTTTACCCCTTTATTTTTCACGACTAAGATTACATTAGTCTCTTAATTCTTCCAGGGATAATCGCGAGGAGAAACACGCGTGAATGTCTCGCCTGTCGTCTATTTCTTCCCCAGGGAAAGTCGCGCGAGTGAAACACAAGCTTGAGTCGCGTCTCTCGCGACAGGCATTTCTCTTTTCGAGTTTATTTTTAGTTGTGGGCTAAGTGAGTTACATCTTATTATCGTCCAGTGTAAATCGACTAGAGTGAAATTGCTGTACATCGCGTAAGTCTGTGTGTATCTCAAACGGTTATATAATGCACAGTCGATTAAGAGGCAATTAAATACGACGGCTGAAATTTTAGCTGCAGGACTAACAAAGTAAAGTCTTATTCAGAGGATTGGCGTCGACCGTCGACTTTTTGACCTATCTGACCATTGAAGCCATTGCTTCATAAAAAACCTTAAAAAATACCTTAAGAAAACTATATTAATAATATTTTTCTTACCTAAATTATAATTACGTAGTTGAAGCTTAGAAGACCGTTTTCAAAGTTATCGACATTCATCCACATGTTGACAGAATAAATCTTCGCTTGACAAAATGTTGTGTTTTGCATGCTGGGCAGATGATTCTTTTCCTCATCTCGAACAACAGTGTTAAAGTTTCGTTTGTAATTTGGAATTATCAGTCAAGATGAAACTACAACTCCTTCAGTCTACTCCGCTTTCCTCGTGGTGAAGGTGTGAAGAAAAACGTGAATAATGAATTGTTAATTAATCTAGCTATTTGCAATTCAAATGAAAAGTACCTGAAGCAATTAAACATCAAAAATATTTCAATGTACAAAATATTAAAACAAAAAGTTCTCAGCTGTAGCAGGATGGATTAATAGTTTGTGATTTTGTTTTCCCCATGAATTTTCCGTCAAAATTGACTTTTTAGCTGTATCAAAAGCTGCAAACAGATTCCCTTCATCGATAAGGTCACCGGTCATTGTTTAGAGGGTGAGAGCTGGTGCAAAAGAAGGTATGCCATGTTGAAATTTTAAGAAGGATTTTGTTAAAAAGAAATGGATACTTACCCCTTTTATTTGAGTTAATATAGTTGGTAATAAATGATATAGTCGTAGAATGTAAAAAAAAAAAAAAAAAATGTTGAAATTTTCCTGACCCTGTTAAATCTTCAGTATTTCTTGTTTCACTAAATTTTACAAATTCTTTGAGAAAAACTATTTTCTCCTAAACATACCCAAAAATCACCCAAAAAGTTACAAAACACCCCATAACATAGATTCATGAGATGAGCATAGAGCTTTTGGATTGCTTAAAACGTGAACGAGATATTTCCATTAAAGCCATGTTAAGTGGCGGAACGATGGTGATGTTCAAGTTAAGTCCCGCCTTAAGCCCCCCTTTTTTTGGCCGCACACCGCCATTATTTAGTTGAGTCCCTCCCGGATATCAGACCAGGAGGTTTCAGCTACTTCCTAATTTGCTATTTATCTTTCTTTCGTTATCGAGGTTTAAACTTTATAAGGAAAGTACGGTTCCGGAAAGCAGTGAACAGTCGAACAGCCGAACAAAATCGCAACTAAATTAGACATTAAAGATTATCTTTCCAGATACCAGCGGATGTCGTAGACTTGTCAGATTTCTCGGCTGTAGTTACAAGGCCGGTATAAAGAGGGTTGCAATCTTATCACAGCAGAACAGGAAGATTCAGATTAATTTTCAAGTGGCAAATCTTCCAGAAAGTGTGTAATGTGATTTTAATGGCACGAACTAAGGCGATCAGTATTGATTAACTCAAAAAGATTCAGTAAATTTATTCTGACAGCGTATCACAAAGATGTGAAATGAGAAAATAAAGTTAACTATGGTTTTGTTCTCTTGTCGTTTCCGGGCTCGTTAGGAATGAAAAAAAAAAAAAGAAAAAAATGTATGGAAACTAGTCTAGCTAAGTTGAAATTTGTCAGGCCTGTTTCCATCTTTTTCATCGGTCCAGAGGTTTTTGCGTGGCAAGTGGAGATAACGACTTTCGAATATACCAGATTTTTATTATCTCTCAACCAACTTGATACCTCAAGAACAAACACTTGAATGTACTTCAAGAGTTTCACAGCTCAGTTCCGGAGAACGGCATGTCGTGTTGCTAAGCAACGTCTCTGAACTGGCAAGAACCGCGGGTCCAATCGAATCTCGACAACATGATTGGGACAAAAATTAGATGTTTTTTTTTTCTTTATTGCGGGCAGAACATTAACTTCCAAAGATAACTTTAGTGTAATTCTAATGTCACATTGAAATATAATTTTTTCGATGTAAGTAATTTTATCGCTTGCAAAACTGAATCGATAAAGATAAATATAACTGCTTGTTAGTATTTTAGTGCTACGCCCAAAATACGAGATTTACGTTTCGCCAGATTTAGAGAAGGGATGCTGGCAATATAACTGCGCTTGAGACCTGTGAACACACCAGTTTCTCATCTCAGCTGTTAAAACAGTTGGCACTCGTGATACGGCCTAAGCGTTTAGCGGGAGCATTAGTTTCCGTGACGGAAATCATGAAGAGTTGGTAGACAGGGATACCCCTTTGGGATGTTCGTGGTTATATCTTTCTAGCTGCAAATCAAAACTAAAGATTTTGTAGATCTATTACTCTATAGTTTGGCACTCTCTCAACTGTCTCAGTGTAATTGCTTTTAAAGCGCAACAGTTTAAACCCTTAACTGCCGAAAGCACCAAAAAAATCATCTTAAATTTCAAATTTCATTTTGTAAAATATTGAAAAATAAGTGGTACCATGCAAAAGTGCTGCCGAAGAGGTCAGTTTCATTTCAATGGTCACACCATAGGATTTCATCGACAAACTCAAAAGTTAGAACTACACTACATGTCTCTATAATTGACTTTGGGACTGGAATGGTTAACTAGATTTTTACGATGACAGCAATCGATTCATAGTGTACCTCCCTGGATTTTCAACACATAATACAACCATCATTCTCGACGGGAAGTAGATTATTTAATTAGACTAATTAAGCAATATTAAAACTTTGAAATTGTCCGCCCATTTTTGTGGGGTAGTTAAAACGGCTTCTAAAAATACTTTAAAACGGAAGAGTTTAGATAGGTCGTTAGCTTAATGGCTGACTATATTCATCGAGTGCCTCCCGCAAGGAAAAAAAGCGTTATAAATAACGTACACTAAAGAAGACATATCAAATTATAACGTGTTTGTGTTCACTAATGGACTCCGTTTATTTTTAATGTTTAAAAAAAAAACAATTTTTAACGAGAAAACGATTATTTAAACAGTCAGATCAATTGATATCGGCATTTCAGGAATTGTAAAGTCATCAAGTGCTTGCAGAGGCAATTAGTAACAAGCTGAAAAGGAAAAAGAGAATTGGAAAGTCGAGAGGATAATTTGTCTTTCCGCATCCGGCACAATTCTTCCCGAGTGTGCTCAGTAGTTTTCACGTGAATCGTCATCTTTATAGGATTTCATCAACATATTCAAAAGCTACTGAACCCGCCATTTTTTGACAGAATAACAGTACCACAGTAAAACGAATAAATTTCGTTTGAATGGCAACATTTTAGGTTAAGATGTCATCCACAGACTCAAACGTTAGAACTACCTTGTGCAGCACGGGAAACACACCCCCACGGGAAAGTAATGCTTGAAATCTCTCATTTGGATGGTCACCCTCGGACCCATTTATAATTGAAGTTGAACCATCTTTTACAGTTAAAATTAGCACGTGACTGCGTAAAGAATACGGCTGTTCATTTGCATGGCCAAATCTACGAATTTTGTAGGTCGATCGATTCAAAAGTTAGAGCCCTGAAGTTACTACTTATCTCAAAGCTTCCCTTTACTATAGCGTGAGCACAGTCGTGAGCAGTCCACATATCATAAATTCTACAAATAATTCTTTATCTAACCACCTGTTGACTCTTAATCAGTTAAAAACAACTTAATTAAAACTCATTCTTTGTGTTTATAAATTCAATCAACAAAACAAGCAATGACCGCCCTGAAAATAATAGCGACAGCGTTGATCCGTGTGATTCGACTTGAATTTTGGAGATGCAAAGCCTCGAGCAATCTTTTTTGTTTTGTCGCGTTTATTAATAGTTTATTGAATAGGCATAACACTTGAGGTTTGCCTCCTGCTATGCGCTTGTTACATCTTCCTGCCCTCATGCTATGGAGTTGTTAACATCTTCCTGTGCGCACCCGCACGTAAAGACATACTTTGCGTTCATGTGTTTTTTAATCTTTTCATTCCCAAAATATGGTGCATGAAACAAACAGCACCACAGAAAACTACTGCTTAAAAGCTTTCCTTTGAATCGTCACACTTTGAGATTTCATCAACAGGCTCAAAAATTATAACCAGCTTGTACAGCATAACAAAGAGTACCACAGGAAAGTACTGCCAAAGAGCTTTTATTTGAATAGTGACAGTTTATGATTTCATCGACAGACTCAAAAGTTAGAACAACTTTGCGCATGATAAACAGCACCACAGAATAGTACTGCTCAAAAGTTTGTTTTTGAATGGTCACACCTTTTGAATCCATACACAATTTTAAACGTTAGTTTGATTCTTGCAGTGGAAATACTATTCAATTATACCACTTGCATTTAAGTGTTTGTAGACTCTTGAGAGAAGAGCAACGCAAACAAAAGCGGTATTAGCATTTGTTAACTAGTGACACATGCGAGAACGAAGTCATAGATCACTAACAAGATACACTTCATATTTGGATTTTTGATCCGATAAATTGAAATACCATTGTGACGCATTCAGCATATGAAATGTCGGCTTGTGGAAGCAAACCGCAGAGACAATCAATAATGCTCTTAATTCTTAAGTGTCGGCTTATTTTTTTATGCTCTTTCTAGAATTATTAAAACTTCAATATGAAAGCATGAATCAGCTGTTAGGACACATACTATAAAACTTCGAAAACAACTAAAATGACGAAAAAGGCAACAAACGAGTAGAAGCAAGAAGAAAGAGGGCGCGCAGTAAAAACTGGCTACGAAAAGATATCATGAAATACATTTTTTTAGAATTTGTGTTTACCATAAAGAAAGTCGATAGGGCAATTTTATTGCGATCTTGGTCTATTTTTATATATATAAAAAAATGTGGAAATGCGTTTAAGAGTTTGCTGTTGATCAGGCTAAGTTTTCTTTGTCCAGAATTTAAGATTTTCCACCTTTCTTAAAACTGGTTCATTGTTTATTCAAAGAAGATAAGCTCTTGCAGTGTTTTACTAAATGCTACTTCTGTCAGAAGTCGTCGCTGAATTCTGATAAACATGTTTAAGAGGCTAGCTTATGCTTCCTTTTTAAATCATTGAAAATGTTTTGCTAGACAGACCACAGAATGGCCTCAGTGATTATTTTTAAAGCGGCTTATAAGAAATATCTTACTGCACGGACTGCTCTTATCACTTTCATAAAATTTGCAATTCTTAGTATCTAATTTTGGATTTCTAGCGTCAATTAAAAAACAGAGTCAACAGAACTAGCGTATTCAACTCTTTTTTAAGTTCCAAAGGCGGGGCAAAACATCGAACTCAATAAATATAAACGGTACCAGGGGGAAATACTGCTCAGTAGCTTTCATTTTAATGGTCAAGGTTCGGGGCTTCATTCGAAGACGCAGAAGTTCTGGAACCATACTCTATGAGTGGGGTTTGAGTCTTGGAGTGAAATGGTAAACTTCTATTTGTTATCAGTGCAAGTGTTTCCCATCTGCAACTTATTTTTCACGTATATTTTGCACAAACAGATAGCGGTGATAGCGGATACTTATCGCACACCTGAATTAATCAAGAGTTATGAATCGTGTTGGTTAAGAAGTTAAAGCTTTTTTTTGGCGGTTCTAGATTTTGCCTTTAGTACTATATATATATATATATATATATACCGTATATAGTTCATGTACTGCAACTTAAATTTCAACCACTGGACTGCCCTGAGGTATCTTTTAGCATATGGTGTAACTAAATATAGTTGATTACTAGTTTTGAGATTAATAAGCTTTTTTTAATAATGCGTGTTCCTTAATTATATACAGTACGACTGAATAGGTCTTTGCGTGCACTGAGAGCAACTTGTCTAATGAGCTATAAATTGCATTGAATTTTCCATACTAATTGTCTTGAAATTGATATTTGCGACGCGGACAGAGAATACATTACTTCAATCTGCCTCCATCTGATTTTCTGTTGCTTAAATTGCTATTTAGAGACTGCACTCGATTTTAATGCCGCTCGGTATATGACAACAATGCTACTTAAAATACACTTAAGAAGAATTACAGCTATTTTCAAATTTCTTTTTGGTCTAACTTAAAGCCATAAATCATCAAAGGAAACACATTGAATAAATGGATTTATGAACACTGGACCGTCATATTATCTAATGATTTGTTTATGTTATAGATATCGATAATGTTCATCAACGACAATCATGTTGGCAAAATTAGTTCATGATTACTAACAATCAGTCTGTGGAAGAATTGTTAGTGATTCCAAGTTCTCCAGTTCAAATGATACATTACCGTCACACAAGAAGACATTTATCGATATATTGCAGTTATTATTGCGAATGTTCTCGGTGCACGTGGATGCAACTTTCAGTACAGAGCCATGCAAAGAATCTGCAATATCACGCCCTTGCTTGTTAGCCTCTAGCTGTTTGTCAATTAAAATTCTGTTGAACATTTCTATGGCGAGTGATTTACTGTGAAGGTCAGAATGTGGAACGGTCAAGTGATGCTCCATTTTCTTGTCCGATGTCGTCTCTTGATCTGCGCAGCTTACTGAATAGGCACTTTGAAAAGATCCTCGCGGGGTCAGCCAAGATGGAGTTCGGGTCCTCATTGCATCACGATCCGGCCACGTAGCCGATCCACTTGTGACGCCCCGTTGTGCTTGTTTAAGTGCGTTCTTATCTTCACAACATGGGGAACACTTGTTAAAGAAGGTTAAGAATCCTGTGTGAAAATCACGGCTGAACTTGTAAAAGATAATCGGATTGAAGCAACTGTTTGCGTATGTGAATAAACGACATACAACTGCAATGGTAAGGTAATATCGATTTGCTTTCCCACCAAAAAATTCCGACCAAATCCATAAAACTTCCAGCGGCAATGTCAAAACAGCGAAAACGACTACAATTACAATGAACATCTTGGTGACTTGGATGTTGTGTAAGCTTTCTTTACGAAAGTGTCTTTGCAAAGAGTCACACGAGCTTGCTTCGCGAGAGCCAATGGTTTCGTTCAGCGACAGTGACTCATTTCCAGATCCATTCCTAGATCTCTTTCCTGTTGACATGGCGGAGTTTGTACCAGAGTTTAATGACATTGAACGTGCTCGTTGCGTCGATGCGAAGAGACTTCGCGCGGCCACAATATACATAGTGGCCATAAACGTGAGAGGAATGGCGTACTGTCCGAGGAAGAGAACAAAAGTGTACATCTTCGAAAGCAACAGATTAGGCCAATCTTCTGCACAGTAACCATCAGTAGATAACTCCAGGGTTACGAAAGTAGGAAGGACTAATATGCCTGAACAAATATGCACCAAGGCTATGAGAATTTTCACAGTCCTTTTATCTAGACGCCTTTTAAACGGATGCAGTAAAGTTCGGTAACGATCCAGCGAGATCGCTGCCAGCGTAAGGGGAGAAACGGTAGCGATGAATGTTATGACTGGAGATAGCACTTTGCACAACACTGGACCCAGATGCCATACGTAGCTGTTTTCTACCAATGCTAGGTCAGCTGGTATGCTTATAAGCGGAGTAAGTAGATCACATATGGCGAGATTCAGAATGAATAGGTACCCGGGCGTCCTTTTCATGTGTTTAAATTTGAAAATGATTAAAATGACCATCGTGTTTCCCACCGTGCCAAAGAAGAGAATCAAAACGTACAGAACGATCTTCGTCACTTTGAAAGGCAGAGGCTCAGCAAACAAACTTAATTCATTTGCTTGAACAGTTGATGAATTCATCGTTGAATTCATCGTGAAGAAACGACGCGACGTCAAAATGACCCAAGTGTTGTTTTTCTAAGAGCTGCAGGTTTCAGATGTCTGAAAGCCTTCTGTAGTGATAAGGTTCATTGACTAGAGCTAAAAAGTGTCTTTGATCTTGATGCACGTTCGCACTTATTTTGTAACAATCGCGATCTAAGTGCGCTTTTCATCAGGTTTCAGTGCGGTTTGTACTTTGCGCCCCTCTAAAAGCAATTACCTTAAGATCCATCACAGACTCTTAATATGCATGCCGCCGAGAGTTTTCACATTTCGTCACGTTCTTCCGTAACCCCAAAATAGATAAACAGGAAGCCAACATTACAAGTTTACGTTAATAAGCTAATCCGTAATAAAAGTTTAAAAAGTGCACTTGTCTACGTAAGGAGTATGGTTACTTAAGACACGAATGTTAGTAATTGATGAATATCGACGGAAACTTTCGTTAACCTCTGCATAGTCAACTCAACTCCCAGTCATGCGAATAGTCTGTGATTTATCATGAAGTGTGACTATTCAAATAAAAGCTTCTGAACTGTACTTTTGTATGGCACTGCTAGTTTTTCAATAATTTACGAAATTAGAATTTGCCATTTTTTTCATTGTTCAACTTGACCATATAATCCAATAATTGAAGTTCTTTATTTTATCAACACTAGAAAAGCCACTATTGTTTGTAGGGAACATAAGAAAAGGAACTTGAATTTTGCGACAAATGAATTCTTTTAATTTCTCATAAATTTTTATAGTAATGGTTGGTCAGCTTTCCTTAAAAAAAATATGATATACCAAGTTCAAGTTGCGGAAGACGGATAAACCCTTGGAAGACGTTAGTTAATGACTTCAGTATATGGATGACTTTATAACATCTGAATCACGATAATCATTTAACGTGAGTGCTACGCAGCTAAAACATTTTTTGTGCTATCTGAATAACGATGTCCGGTATATAGGTACAAACGATTGAGTTTGTGTGTATGAAACCGCAAGAGTCTGACCATTCAGGCAAATGAACGCTGTTGAGCAGTGCTTTCCTGTGGTACTGTTTATTATGCTGTACGAGAAGGTGGTAAAAAGTGCATGAAACCCTGAAGTATGACCATTCAAATGAAAGCTATTGAGCAGTACTTTCCTGTGGTATTATGCTGTACAAGGTGGTCTCTAACTTTTGAGTCTGTGCATGAAACAAACCCTAGAGTGTTGCCATTCTAATGAAAGCTATTTAGCAGTATTCAGTTCCTATGATGCTGTTTATTATACTGTACAAGGTGGATGAAATCCTGTGCGACCATTTTAATGAAATCTACTGAGCAGTACTTTCCGGCGGTGTTGTTTTGGTACAAATGTTTGACGCATGAAACCCTAAGTGTTATCATATCATTCAAATAACACCTCGTTAACAGTGCTTTCCCATGCTATTTGGTTTGGACGTGATTACAAAATGAAATTTGGTATTCGATCGAGTTCTTGTGGCAGTAACTGAAAACGGTTAAGGAAAATGGTTCTACTGTGATAACAATATCGATGTTTACTTTTAAAGATATTAAAATTATCAGGGTTCAATCAATAGATCCCCGACGGTGCATAATTTTTCTAGAGTGCTTTGACCGCGACATACCTTTTGCAAAATAAAGACACGTACACCGCCCGGGAGTTTTTCAAGCTCTCCATCATTTTTCATGCAATCAATAAACTATAATTATAAACCAAATCAATCTCTATTTGACTAAATATATGTAATTAAATCAATACTTTTAAATTATCTTGATATCCCGCATACGACCGCATACCGCCTTAGTGTTATAGGTATGTAAACAACTTATTGTTTTTTTATCAGTCGTTTTTGCTGGCTATTTTTATGATATTCATTTTCTTTTCTTGTCCGAAACTTGCCGAGCGAAACACGCCCTGGAGCGCAGAATAAAAGGGTCAGAAACCCCCCTGTCGGGGAAAGTTTCTGTCCGTCAATTACACGTAGGGCATTTTGATACCGTCAGCTGCAGTGACCCTGTCTAAAGCTGATGTGTTGCTATACATTAAAACGGTAACCTTTCAAACTACTGTTTGTAGAGTTTAAATTAGTTATTATAACGTATTGCTATAATTTTCCTTGAAGTTACACGCAATATGTTGTTTACTGATGCATTGTTTTGTTCGTAATTATGCGAAATTAAATCCAAATAAACAATTGCAAATAAAAACTAAGCTTCTTTTTCTGGTGGTAAATTTTAACTCAAAGGCAATCCAAGAAAACGTTTGAAAGTCTCCAAACGTTTTCATTCAGGAAGAGAAAGTGCTTTCAACTTTTTATATTCCTCATAATTACCTGGTTTATCTCTTGCTTACAACAGATTTATAACGAACCAGCAATCGTTATCTATCATAGGGAAGTCACGAACCGAGATGTTAATCATTTATCAGACTTAGTGTGGTTTTAATCGAGTTAGCGTTGAAACAATAGACATTGCCATGAACTGAACCAGTAAATTGCTTTTGAAAGTTCGGTTTGTTTTTCAAAACAAAGCAACTCTAATTGAACCCTTGGATCAATGCACTCAGTATGAGAGGACTGACAGTGTGTAATATGTAGGAATGGTTCCAAGTGATTGCGCACGCCTTCGTCTTATATGTATATATAGTTTGCATGTGAAACAAGTTTGAGACTGGAGTGAGTAAGAACTCTTCCCATTCTGAAATAGTAAAATACTAACAGCGAATATTATTATAAATGAATTCGTGACCACATGGCAGGAGCTTGCGCGATTGTGATATCATGGATCGGACTAAAGATGCCCAAATGGAGTAAATAAATTTAAAAAAAAGTACATGGCCATGTGAATGATGTCCAAATGAAAGTGTTCAGGGGGTGTGGATGAAATAGAAATGACTGATGACTACTACTATGAATGTTATCAAAATAGTGGTGTTAATAACATTTTAGCATCGGACGATGACCTGGTGGTTATGGAATGACGTGCAACATAGTGCTGTGATGCCCAGATAGGATGAATCGATATTGTTGTAACATTGCTATAATGACGTCTATTGGTGATGGAATGACGTCATCCAAATGGACCGAATCCAAATAAGAATACAGTATGTCCAAAGGGTAATTGAATGATGTCTTAATAGTAATAGAATGACGTCAATTTGTGTTGGAATGGCGTCTGCATGGTGTTGTGCCCAAATGATAGAATGACGTCCAAACGATATTTTGCATTGTGCATGTACACCGGTTCTCACTTTTTTCCTGTGGCTATGACGCTGCAGGAATGTTCTTTTCCAATAAGAAAAACAAAGCCTCAAGTCGGGTTTTCGCAGTAACTGTTTCAGCCTGATTGTTTTCCAAAAGGATCGCTTTGCAGGTTATATATTTTTCAACAGTACCCAACCCTTCCCTACTCAGAAATTTAAAGTTTTGCACCAATAAAGATGTCATCCAAGTAATGATGTGATGCGGCCTAAATGGTTATGGGATGGGCTTATAAATAACGTTGGAATGACATTAATTAAAAGCGCGTTCAAATGACGTTCAAATGATGACGGAATGATGGCCAATGGTAATGGTCTGATATCTAAACAGCGTCAGAGTGGCGTCCAAATGGGGCTGTGGTTTCAAAATAGGAACGTATAGGATGACATCGAAATGGTGATAGAATGACTCTCAAATGGTGTTGTGATGTTCAAATCAGAGAATGATTTCCAATAATTGACAGAATAACTTCTAAATGTCACTCCTCTATGGAGAAACCTAGTTCTGAGTTCGTTTCCTCGAGAAGGAATTGTTTTACTTAAAAATGCACAGCAGACCGTCCAGTTTTAAAGGGGAAAAGAATTAAAATTATACACACTGAGCACTAAACCCTATCATAAAATACAATGGTAATTCAAGGATTTCTTAATAAAGACATGCAATGTCTATTTGTATTTTTTTTTTGTATTTGTATTTTTCATGTACTTGTTTTGCCCCGCCCCGATTAGCTTTCCAGCTATTTGCAGGGCAAACAAATCAGTCAACTCTTTCATTATTATACTAAGTATACATTGTTGTTGTTGTTTCTTGTTGAATAAATTGTTGTTGTTGTTGCCTAAATGTAGTTCTAACGTTTGAGTCTGTGGACGAAATCCTATGGTGTGACCATTCAAATGAAACCTCTTCAGCAGTACTTTTGCATGGTACCATTTGTTCTAACTTTTGAGTCTGTGGACGAAATCCTATGGTGTGACCATTCAAATGAAACCTCTTCAGCAGTACTTTTGCATGGTACCATTTGTTCTAACTTTTGAGTCTGTTGATGAAATCCTATGCTGTGACCATTCAAATGAAACCCTTAGGCAGTACGTTTACATGGTACCGCTTGTTTTTCAATATATCTTACAAAATAAAATTTGGAATTTTTCTTGAATTTTGACGTTTAGCACTCACCGTATAAACACTGTTGCGGATCCATTCCTGTAGCGACACAGCTGAACTGGGAAAAAAATTCGAGCACAGCAAGATCAACCAACCCTGCTCTTCCGAAAACCAAAGAAGTCTAATGGTTTGTCTCTCAGTTCACTTGTAAGTTTAATTATTTATAGTATTTTTCTTCACCTGCTTTTCATATGTTTATGTACTAAGTTTATTATGACCCGAAATGTTAAATGTCTGAGCTAACCATTTTACAGTTTAACACTTTAAGGTCGGGCATTGAGAACATTATTGTAATTTCAGAACTGCATACGTTCTTATCAACGGCAGAAACCGCTAATTAAAGTGAAGCCAAAAATCCGGCCGTTTAATCAGGGTTGCGGGCATTTTGGAAATTCCACCTAAACATGTTTTCCGGCTCCAGGTGTTGTTGCGCTCACAAATTGACAGAATTGATTTGTGCGTAGTTATCTTTTATGCATCATTCAAAGGCTTTGCGGCGATAAATATCAACACTAAGAATAGAAGATTTCGGAAGATGGGTGTGTCGAAAATGTGAAGTCGGAAGTGGTCGGAAATGGGATTTTATATAGTCAGCCTTGCTTTATGAGGGAGTTCGCTCTAAAGGAAAAACAAAATATAATCAAATGGACATTAAAAACGTGCCTTCACTCCCGATCCCTGATATGATCCTCAGTTGGTTGTTACATTAAATCCTAAAGTATGCCAACATACACGAGGTATTTCCAGCAGCATAACTTTGACGAGATATAGTTTGAAGACATGTTTCCAGTTTAAAAGTTGTGTGCCATCTTGGGCCGGCCGCAAGGGTCAGGACCGTTTGGCGATCCATTATCAACCTTATTTGCTGTCCTAGCTATAGTGGCAGGTCTACACAATAATATGGTACGTAGCATATCAGGGGCGATTCAAAGTATACAAATTCCAATCTGCTAAATTCTAAAACACATTACCAAAGGAATGTTCTGCTGAAGTAAGCTTTGATTTAGTGAATGCCACACCTGAGGGCGGAGCACGATTAAGTCGATTAAGGGATTTGAAGGGGGAGAGATCCGTTCATGTTCAAACTAGAAACTGAGGACACGGTAACTTTGTACGTTACTGAAACAAACGAGTACTAAAGTAAAACATGCCATACCAAGTTGGTAGATTATCTTGTGGTCTCATACCTTTGTGCTGAAAAACTCTACACTGCAAATTCAAAAGATCCGTTTCAGCTCTAATTTAAAAGTGTTGCATTGACACAGTCTCTAGCCTGTTCCAGGCGTTAAGGAGTTGTGAGGCCAGAGAGCAGCTAAAAACTGCATGCGAACGAACGAGCAGGGAAAACGTGGGCAGCCTATCCTTCGTTATCTGAACACTTGGAACAGGCCAGTAAGACTCCGAAAGCTTATCAGTCGACCCTTCATGGGGACAAATTGTTGTCATGACATCCAAGTAGCGCTGCGATAGTGTTTTACTGGTGTAGCCAACCAGTAGAAAATGCTTCACGAAACAATGCCACTCCCTGTGGAAGGTATTGTTTACTTAAAGATGCATAGCAGACCGTCCAGCTAGAACAGGCTAGTAAGACTGTAAGACTAGTAAGACCCTTCATGGGGACATTATGTGAACATTTGGAGTGTTTATATCGTCCATTCAAAAAATACCATCCGGTTGGAAATCTCAGGCATAAACATAACTTGACCCAATTAACTGAGACGGGAACGGTACATAATGAGCTAAAATACATCCGCATCAGTTGGACAAAGAGGAGTAGAGCAACCCAACCAACAGCGCACAATTTCTGTGATTTTTCCAAATGGAACGACGTGAACCATTCGATTTCCCAACCAGGATTACAGTCGAATCTCTCCTTACAGACACCTCCATAACAACACCTCTGAAATTCTTGTACGTTTTAGTGTTTATTACCTTTTGTAAAATTCATTAATAATTCATAACAGTTATGACCAATAAATAGGCGAGGTATGTCCAGAAATGCACGCTAATGAGATTCATGCTCTTTATGATAGACATCATGAAGTGTCCCCAAGACCTAATTCTCACCTGAACACAAGCAATTCTGTCAAACATGAAGTCATATGAAAATTACAAATAATTGTGTGTAATATGAAGTGCCCAAGGTCCGAGTTACGTGCATTTCTGGACATAAGTGAAATAGGCAGTATTTGAGTCACATGTATACCTTTGTAAACCCCAATACAAATCAACTGAGTTGATAAATTATTAAACAGTAGAATTAACTTTTGATACAAACATCTGCTCACCTAATTAGCATTCATCAACTTTTCATACAGATCTCTACTCATTGTTTCATTTCACAAGTACGATAAAATATTCGCGTCCGATCTGTATGGGCGTTTAAGCAACATTGAAGTCATGTCAGTGTCAGCCAGATGTATCTCCTTGGAAAGCCTATTCATATAGCCCTTTGATACATTTTAACCGGCCTGAATTTTGAACAAAATTGGTCCGAGGGCCATTTCCACCCTTTGGTCCAAAACATTCGAATTCTAGTCCAAAAGGTTGAAATTAGCTCATGAATAACATAGTTACTTGTTTACTCATCAAATCATCCCCAGGGCTAAAACATACCTTTTAAATTAATTGTGTAATCAGAAGCAACGACTGCATTGAATCACAACTGACTCGTCAGATTAGAGAATTAATTCCAGAAACTGTAGAACACATTAAATTGTCTACCAGACGGGATGTTGCTTCGGTTACTATCGGACTCTAAACTTTACTACAAAGATATGAATGGTGAACTCTCATATAATCAAAGGCTCCTTAGAGCCAACCCGTGAATTTGAAATGCGTAACGCGTTTAAACGCAATGTGGTGTTTTCACTCTGTCACGGTTCAATAAATATATTTTTTTTTTAATTAAACGTAAGGATTTTTGACAAACGCAAAAAAATAAAAATACAGTACATCACTTTCATAATGTTCAGTCCGAAGAAGAAAGAAAAAAAAAACGAAAAAAAAAAAATTATCGTCCTGAGCGAGAGTCGAACCTGGGCCTTTCGGCTGTGAGTCCACGCTTTAGACCACTCGACCACCGTGACCACTGACTTGAAATGGGATAAATTCTATTAGTTAAATGTAAATAACCATGAAAACGCGTGCCTCAGTTGAAAATTCCTTTTAGATCGATTTTAACGTTACATTAAAGACTCCAAATGCGAAACATCTTTAAGCTTATTGTTGTTTATTTTCGTTTACACCAATTTAGTTATTGTTATCGCTGGATTCACGCTGTTCTTGTTACGAACAGCATTCGTAACAAAGCATTACGTCACTAAGTTTACAGCTGATGGAAGGAGTGAGCGAGTGACTCATTTGCATATCAGTCGCCGTTACCGATAACGCGTTCATTACGCATGCGCGTATATTCACGGGTTAAAAATGACGGGGCTGGTCGTCGTATCTTTTGGGGATCAAGAGTTGCAGAATGGTACCGCTTAGTATAGGGTACTAAAATCTGAAATGAACACCGTTAGAATAATCACGGTACCTTTTAGGGTATTATATTGAGCCGAAAAAAAAAATGACAGGAACTATTTGCCCGGGGGGGGGGTACTCTGTAAATTTTTGGGTGGGGGGTGTGCCGCTGGGACTTAAAGACCCTTAGCCTATACTAGACCATTTTAGCTGCATTTTGTAACCCTATTCTAGACTAAACACCAAAAAAACACCAAAAAACCCTACCCTAAACACACAGAAACCTCTTCAGAAACTCGTTTACTATCGTCTGCTATCGTTTAGTTAACAGGGGTCAGTAAAAATGCCGTGCTGCCCGCCGTACCGATTTTTTAATGCCATTTGCCAGTAAACCTTGTCTAGACTTAATCTCTTCACGCAACTGATCAGTTTCGCGGAAAATGATATCCTATTCTAGACCGAAAATCTCTGATAACTATACCCTATCCCAGACTAAACTGCCTGAAGACCATACCCTTCACAGCGGCACATACCTATATAGCTCATATATGGGAGTACCCCCCCCGGAACTGTTTGTCAGGCAACTGGTATTTATTGTTGTTAGGCATTCAATTGTCGCTATTAAAATCGTCAATTCTCAGTTCATGTGTTGTTTTAGATCTGGTAACTTGTTTAGGGATAAAAATACATATTTGAGCCACGCCCATCAAACAAGATTCTTGTACCTCAGTTTAATTAGAGTGTTTTTCGAAACTTTCCGACGAGCACTCACGTCACATGATTTTTATATGGGAGACCCCCTCCGTGGAATGGCAGTCAATAACAAGAAGATCTATAGTTAATACTTTTAGTTGAGGACTAGTAGCATGCATTTTGGTTTTACTTCCAGGCTTATCTGCTGACCGGCTAATAAACAACAAACATGTTTTCTTTTTCCCGCAACCTGGAAGCTAAGTTATGGTTTCAATAAATGTTATCATCTTTTTAATTCGATAAGTGATGTAGTCATAGGTTAACTTCTAAGCTTTCAGGAGTACAGGTTTTTCTTAGCGATAACCAGTCAGTGGGTGGTTAGAACGGAAGGGAACGAATGAATTTAGTGTCCGCAATTAGTTAAAATACTTTGGACACTTAAATAAACTAAGTCGTCCATTCATTAATTAGTTCACACGAAGCCCTCCTCCAAGAAAAAACAAAATGGCAGGAAGACATGGTTGAGTTCAGGATTTACTGACCGACAAGTTCTTAAACTAATTTTAAGATGAGTTCAAAAACTAGGTATCAATGACACGTTAATAAAGTTTAAAAAAATCTCCTTCTCCTGACTCCTCGTTCCACCTCTCATTTGTTCACTTTCTACCGTTCTGTGACTGACACACAAGAGAGAGTTCGGCTTTTGTTTGGCACCAAGAAAAGCTTGCGATGCAGTAAATGTGAAATTGATCGCTCTGCGCAATGCAAAGCACTTGCATCATGTTTTGGCTACAGTCACTGTGACACCGAGTGAACTGGAGTCTAATTACGATCGTACTCAAGCTACCGATCTCTTGTCTTAATTAACTGACCCTTTCTCCTAGAGTCAATTATGAAGACATGTTGTGCAGTTCTAACTTTTGAGTCTGTTGACGAAATTCTATGGTGTGACCATTCAAATGAAACCTCTTCAGCAGTACTTTTGCATGGTACCATTTGTTCTAACTTTTGAGTCTGTTGATGAAATCCTGTGGTGTGACCATTCAAATGAAACCTCTTTAGCAGTACTTTTGCATGGTACCATTTGTTCTACCTTTTGAGTCTGTCGCCGAAATCCTATGCTGTGACCATTCCAATGAAACCTCTGCGGCAGTGCATGTACTTTTGCATTGTACCTGATTTGTTTTTCAATTTTTGACAAAATGAAATTTGGGATTTTTCTTGAATTTATATTTTTGGCACTCCTGGAAGTTAGAGGGATTTGATTTGGTCAAAAAGAGACTGTCTGCGCATACAAAACCAATTTGCGTTTGTTGCTGCAACCGTATCTCCCTGTTGTAGCTTCTTGCACACTTCATTGGCTTAATAATAAGGGAAGGTTCATTCTAGCACATTTTCGTTAATTTCATGTCGCACAACTCGTCGTGTCCGGTCGCGCGAGTTAACACAGATGACGTAATTGAAATGTAATGAAATATACCCAGTGAACCATACCCAGTGAACCATACCTAAATCAATCGGAAATAGCGTTTAAAATGTCGAAAAGCGTGTACACCAAATGTTTTTCAATGAAATATTGCATTTGACAAATTTTCAATGGCTAGAATAAACATTGTAAGAGTGTCAGCATGGACCGTAATGATTTGATCAATTTTAGACTGGAAATTAAAAACGTGTAGGTTTCCCCCTGGAAACAAGAATGCTGTCGGCAATATATCAAAGCGGTGGAACATTGTATTATTTTTAAAAACTGTTTCCACCTGCTGAAAACCCAGGCTTCTTTTTTTGCGTTTACAGTGTGACGTTATTTTAAATTCGTTATCTAATGTATCATCTGAAAGGCCGGATGCGCTGCCTGTGGAGTAAAAACCGCTATCTTATCAGCATCGCATGCTCTATATCGGCTGTGTTATTCTTTCCTGTGTTAATGAAGCATTTTAGATTTCTAGAACTTGCAAACAAACAGGAAATGAATTATATGCTATCTTTAAAAGTGTCAAATACGAGCCTCACTTTGTCCTTCAGTTAAGCGAAGAATAAATACACAATTGAAAGCATGCAACCAGTGCACAAAATAAGTTTGATTCGATTAAACCCCTGGAGGGGGTGCTCTGTATATGTTTGGGTGGGTATGTGTGCCGCTGGGACTCTGAAACCCTTACCCTTTACCGGACCATGTTAATGACCGGGGGGGGGGGGGCGAGGTACTCTGTATATTTTTGGGTGGGGGTGTACCGCTGGGACTCTGAAACCCTTACCCTATACCAGACCATGTTAATGTCCGGGGGAGTTACTTTGTATATTTTTGGGTGGGGGTGTGCCGCTGGGACTCTGAAACCCTTACCCTTTACCAGACCATTCTGAGTTGTATTTTGCAACCTATTCTAGACTACATACCAAAAATCTTTATTCTATCCCAAACCTTCATACCACTGATCAATTTCCCTGTAAAGAATACCCTATTCTAGACCAGATTCTCTGATTTATATAATCCTTTCGCGGATTAAACTATACCGCCTTCACAGCGACACATACCCATGTAGCTCATATATGGGATTCCCCCCCAGTCCCCCTCCCGGATCTAACCCTAAAGTTGGTCCGATAGATTTAGGAAGGCTTACAAAATTGAACTGAATTTTTAAAGTTTCTCTCGCAATGCAGAACGAAACTGGAAGGTTAACCTTTATAAAAAGCTTTCACATTGAACCCAAAACCTCTTTCTAAGGATGTAGAAAAAAGCTTGTTGTTTTTAGATATTACAAATATGCGGTACTATATCGGCTGTGTAATTCTTTCCTGTGTTAATGAAGCATTTTAGATTTCTAGAACTTGCAAACAAACAGGAAATGAATTATATGCTATCTTAAAAAGTGTCAAATACGAGCCTCACTTTGTCCTTCAGTTAAGCGAAGAATAAATACACAATTGAAAGCATGCAACCAGTGCACAAAATAAGTTTGATTCGATTAAACCCCTGGAGGGGGTGCTCTGTATATGTTTGGGTGGGTGGGTGTGCCGCTGGGACTCTGAAACCCTTACCCTTTACCGGACCATGTTAATGACCGGGGGGGGGGTACTCTGTATATTTTTGGGTGGGGGTGTACCGCTGGGACTCTGAAACCCTTACCCTATACCAGACCATGTTAATGTCCGGGGGAGTTACTTTGTATATTTTTGGGTGGGGGTGTGCCGCTGGGACTCTGAAACCCTTACCCTTTACCAGACCATTCTGAGTTGTATTTTGCAACCTATTCTAGACTACATACCAAAAATCTTTATTCTATCCCAAACCTTCATACCACTGATCAATTTCCCTGTAAAGAATACCCTATTCTAGACCTGATTCTCTGATTTATATATCCTTTCGCGGATTAAACTATACCGCCTTCACAGCGACACATACCCATATAGCTCATATATGGGATTCCCCCCCCCCCCCCCCCACCGTCCCCCTCCCGGATCTAACCCTAAAGTTGGTCCGATAGATTTAGGAAGGCTTACAAAATTGAACTGAATTTTTAAAGTTTCTCTCGCAATGCAGAACGAAACTGGAAGGTTAACCTTTATAAAAAGCTTTCACATTGAACCCAAAACCTCTTTCTTAAGATGTAGAAAAAAGCTTGTTGTTTTTAGATATTACAAATATGCGGTACTGATGTACCGGTCGTACAAACGCCCGACCATTTATACGTTCTCTTGGCGTTAATTTTCGCTACGTTAACAATAAAGCATTTTTTATTGGAAACCCATGTAAAATCACTCTACCGCCACGCATAAACAAACTATATAGTGGTAGTCGCTTAGGACCCCATAAAGTGAAACACCTTAGTTTGATAATGGTGATAGTTTGACCACAACTGAAGACGGCTGTTGTTATGCAATTTTATCATGTACTGAAATCAAATTTAAGAAAAATTCCAAATTTTATTTTGCAAAATATGGCAAAACGAATGGTGCCATGTAAAAGTACTGCTGAAGAGGTTTCATTTGAATGGTCACACCACAGGATTGCGTCGACACACTCAATTAGACGGCGAATTTCAGCCGGGGCTTGGGGGTTGACAAAATACCAAATGTTGTGTCTTAGCTTTGAAAAGAATGGAATACGACATAAGCTTTGACCCCATGGTCCTTATTTATATAGTTTTAAAATAGTTCTTTGTTTAATTCTTAATTAATTTCAGCTTATTTTACTTTATTTGTTTATTTTGTTCTGTAAAGGAACAATTCTGTTCTCAGGGTTATCGCTGCTTGAATTCAAAAGGAACAATTTCTTTAAGCCATGTTTTTAAGGAAATGAATTATTATATACAAATATATTTCAAGCACAAAAAAACTCAACACTTTATTTCATTTAAATGACAGCCTGGATGCCGTACTAAATTAAAAACAAATCACTATAATATTTCAAACTTGTCACTTCTTTAATTAATAAAGTCGTTTTCAATAATGTAATTAAACCCTCTACAGATTGGGACCAAAAGATTTTCAGTATGTAAAATTCTGGCTTGTGGCGGCCGATAAGCTCCATCAAAACAATATTTTAAAAAATTAAGTAAACGTTTTCCTGAAATTGAAGTAATTATTTTTTATTTGACGATTTAAAGAATTAAATAAGTGGACGTCGCGGCAGAATTTGAGCTGAATTCGTACAGTGTTTAAATAAAAATATAAGGAAATTCTCAATTGATTGCCTACCTACCAAAGTACATCTATTCGGTAATTTACGTCTTAAAATCTCTCAGATATATAAGATTTTCTGATAGATTTTTTCCTTGGGAAAATTAAAGTATTTTATAAATTGAAATAGCCACGAGGCTGAGCGTGAATATCACCGTCGACTGAGAAGTACAGAATGCGCGAGGAAAAGAACCTGACTCATTTTAGTCCAATAAGGTCAAATTGTTAGTCCCATTGCTCTCCACATGAAAAAGTTAGTTCGCATTATGCCGACCCCCAGAAAAATGCTCACTAAAATCTTTCACTCCAAGAATATAACCACCAAATTTCTAACCCCCAAACAAGTCCTTAGATGACAAATTTCAAATCCAAAAAAGGTCTTCGCACCTCCTCGCCCATCACTATCATACCTAAGTACCCCCTCCCCCCCCGGGACATGACGGTTCTAACTTTTTACTGTGGATGAAATCCTAAAGTGTGACCATAAAATGAAAGCTGTTGATTAGTACTTTTCTGTGGTGCTGTTTGTTACGCTGTACAAAGTGGTTCTAACTTTTTGAGTCCATGAATGAAATCCTAAAGTAAGTGTGACCATTCAAATGAAAGCTACTGAGCAGTACTTTCCTGTGGTACTATTTGTTATGCTGTACAAGGTGGTTCTAACTTTTGAGTCTGTGGATGAAATCTTAAAGTATGACCATTCAAATGAAAGCTACCGAGTAGTACTTTCTTGTGGTACTGTTCGTTATACTGTACAAGTGGTCGGTTCTAACTTGTGAGTCTCTGGATGAAATCCATTTTACTTTCTATGTACAAAGCCAGGTGAGTCTGACGTAGTTGAATCTTTGGATGAATTCCTAAACTATCACCATTCAAATAGAGCTATTGAATACTGTACAATGTCGTTTATGTGGATGAAATGTTAAATGTGACCTTAAAATGCGACCCCCTTCAGAAATCTAATTGCTCATCCCTTTATATAAGAGCATTTATCATTACGTGCGCTGAAAATGTGCTTTCATCGGCGCCAACTACTAACAATGTTAACACTCCCAAACGTTTAGTGTCATTCACTTCTCGTGGTTGCTAATTTCATCCGATTAACGTAACCACTTTTCTAGCTTTGAGACCGTGCACTTATTAACGAACAAAACAATAAACACTCTATTATACCTCTTCTTATTTTGTGTTTGTTTAGAGAATAGTCTCCTTTTCGCGCCACCCGTGGGTTCCATGTTTAAAGGTCTTGGCCTGCGAAGTTTCCTGTTGCTGCGCTAAAAGCAGTCCCTTCTCTCCCGTCGTGTCGAGTTCCAGCTCTTGACAAAGTCTGTTCAAAAGAGCTTCTGTTTCTGTCAGCCAATAAGAAGTATCATGGTCGTTTTCTCTCGCAAGATGAAATAGTTCGCTAGCAGAGGCATTTTCATACAGAGACCCAGTAAAAGAATTAGACTTTGGAAAGTTGCGCTGCGATGGCTTGCTCATGTAAAGACAATTCCCATTGATCTCAGTTACTTCCGATCCATTTGCTTTCACGTCCCTTATCAGTGAAATCGGGGCAGTTCCGTTGCTTAAACCCCGCACAGAGTTTTTAATTCCATTTGCAGTGATCTTGTTATGAAAAGCTTCCTTCCGCAAATCGCGCTCTCTGTTTTCCCTCATCAATGTACTGACAGAATCGATGGTTGATGTGCTCCTACAGGACGAATTATGTCGCGGATGCTTTGGAGTTTTATTAACACGTACCGATTCTGTCCTTTCTTTCCTCGCCTGTCTTCTCTGACTTGCCTTGCTGCACTGGCACTTTACAATAGACAAACAACCCCTGCGAAAATTCCCGTTGCAAATACCATAGATGATAGCGTTCAGCACAGAATTCGCATACGTGAAAGCCCTGCATACGAAAACTATCACAGCTTGGTTGTCTTTAAAAGCTTGGGTGTGCGAAAGGTAGTCGTAGCTGAGCCACAGCAGTTGATGTGGCATCATAAATATCAGAAAAATCACAACAACAAACAGAAACATTTTCGCGGTTTTTTCATTCAGGCGTTTACGTTTCTGAAGCGCATTCTCGGCGGCGTCTGATGCGCTGTAATGTAGCGTATGACCAGGGTTAGATGGCAGTCGTGGGTTGCGGCTATGCCCCGTGCTAAGTGCCGCTGCTTTTCCAGTGTTCTTGCAGAGCTTAAAACCAATGCGTGTGTAAATCACAGACATTACAATAAGTGGTAGTCCGTATTGCAGCGCAAACAAAACTACTGTGTAAATCTTCGCCAGGTGAAATCCGTCGGGCCAGTTTTCACGGCAGCCCGGTTGCTCTCCGTCGTAGTACTTAAGGAACGCGGTATAAGGCGCAACTGCGAGCGCTGAAAAGCAGTAGATCGCCACGATCATTTTCATACACTTCCCTCTGGTTATGCGGTATTGCAAATTAAGAGGGCAGATGATCGAGAGGTAGCGATCGATCGAGATTGCCACAAGAGTTAAGGCAGCTGCGTTTGTAGAGAACGTGGCTAACGGATAAATAATCTTGCAGAGAGCAGCGCCATAAGGCCAGTAACCGAGCTCTTCAATGGGCAAATCAAATGCAATGCTTGACACGGTAGTGGTAAGGTCGCAGGCCGCCAGGTTCGCTATGAATATCATGGGCACCGTCTTCATTTTCCTTAGGATTAACACAGTCAAAATAACCAACGTGTTACCAGTTACGCTAAACAGAAATATCGGTACAAACACACAGTATTGTGCAACGCGCAAATCCACTGCGGTAGGCGTCTTCGACGTGGCGTTTTGCGAGAGTTCGGCGTGCGTTGAAACGCCACTGGCATTTTCAATCGCATTGAACATTTCAGAAGACGAGAAATGAGAACAGAAAACTAACTTCGATGTCCAAACTGGAAATTTCCCAGGTTTAGTTTATCTGACAAGGTACTAAACAGTCGCTTAGGCGTAACATTGCTGTCATCACAAGGAAACCCGCATATAACTGATACGTCGCCTGGAAACGTTAAAGATAGGCAGGTATCCTTTCCTAGAGATAACGGTACCACACACCAAATCTTGGCACGAGTGAAATCTGAAAGCAAACAGACCTAGCGCTCAGCTTTAAAAAAATCACTGCTGGAAGCATCTGAACCGTGGAGTCGAGTTGACGAAAACGAGTGATAACATCTCTGTGCCCACTCATCCGCACAAAAATTGGGAATTTTTTGCATTCTCGTTTCTTGAGCAAACAAGAATTAAATAAACATATAACAGCTTAATAGCTCAGGAAGTGAACCTTATTGAAAAGGTCACAGGGATAATAAACAGCTGATGACTCCTCGCCTCGAAGACTTGGCGGAAAGCAAAGTTTGACCATAGAAGCCAAATTGCTATACATTAGTTGTGTATGTGAATATGCAAAGTTGGTGGTATGATTTAAGATGTAAGATAATTGGTTTTAATTACTGTATTATTTAATCGCGCGGTGTTTAGTCTACGGTCAGAGTCTACCGGTTTAGCACTGTGATCCGATCGTCAGATATATCATCACTAACTTTAACTTTCAAAGTACAAAATCAGATTCATGGGAGCTGCTTATTGCGGCTATTGTAGCTATTGTTGGTTCTGTATCGTTCGTGTTGATGGAAATCTTAACTGTGTCAAAGTGGGTATTACGTGAGAGGGGGCGCAGGTGGGCAGCTGGGAAAACAAGCCACGGAGACAAGGTCTTATAACTGTCACGGAATCATCGTTCAACATGCGCACACACGACCAGTCAAGCAAAAACTGTCACATGCAGTGTATATCGCCCTGTGTGGGAGTGCTTCTGAAGTCGTTTGCCCTTTTCTGCTGCTTAGTAGCTCCAAAGTGAAGGAACTTGTGAGTCCGTGGATGAATACTACCGTTCATGAACATTCTCGGAAATGGAGGTCATGGAGGCCAGTATTGCGCAGTAACTTTCTATGTAGGTGGCGAGCGGTTTCGGCTGTTTACAAAACTGAGTTTATTATTCTGTACACGGTCAAGGATAAAATGTCAAGTGCGAGTATTCAAATGAGAACAATTTTTTAATATTTTTTAATATTTTAAATTTTACTCATACAAATATTTTTTTTTTCTAACAAGCTATCTATCATGATCAGGGCAAGATGAAAAATCAATGAAAGCTATATATTGACAGCCTCTTTTTTTGGCAGTACTTTGCTGTGGTACTGTCATTATGTTACTGTGCAAGGTGATTCAATAGTTCCTACGGTGGACACAGTTGGGTTGTTCAATTCAATCTTGGCCAAAAAGGCCAAGGGCCAATTTTGATGTAAATATTTGTATGCGGTATTTCCCATATGTTAGTTCCACTTGGTCTACTTCAGTCCGGTTGTTATGCTTGGGTTTATCCGGAATGAATGTTTTGTCCTATATAGTTTGAGGGTCCAGTCTGGTTCTCACGGTCCATTAGACAAATATACCTACAATTGTAGTATATAGATCTATCTGTCTATACAGATAGGTTTTCTGAGTTAAAATTAGTCGAGAAATCTTGTAAACTTGTAGCCGATAACAGCCAGATGATCTAGAAAGGGGTACTGCCCTATGCAGCGGTGTGGGATATGCATGATTTTTGAGGTACTCGGCCCTTAAATAGGGTATCTGTTTTAAAATTGTGATCCTTAGATAGGGTTCCTTTAAATTTGTGTTGCTAAATTACAGTATCTAAATAACCAGCTAAACGTTAAAGATATGGTTGTAATGGCGTATCAATTAAACTAGCTCAGTTTAGTATTCTATGCCTGATGCTTAACATTTCCATGTACAGAAAAGAAATAAAAACGACCTGTTCACACAATTCTGCGTTAATTATCGTTTTTCCCTTAAATAGGGTGTCAATTTTCGATTGTCTACCGTTACCTAAATTGACGAGAAGTTCAAGCAAGTAACCGTGGACGATAATCCTGCTGGTGTACGTTGGATCAAACTAATGATCTGATTGGTTTAACAAGTGAAAATATAGTATAGAAGCAAAGACCGATACAACGTAGGTAGAAATATAAAGATGTACTATATTTCGGCTGGCCAAACCAGCCTTCTTCAGCTACAATGAGGTAAAATTTACATTATTTTTATATAGGTGACATGTTTACGTGGCAATCAGCAATGGAAATACTTAGGGCTCCAGCTTGAAAGATAACAATGATAGACAGAAATAAAACTAGCTGATAACAAAAAATATACAGAAAACAATAAAAGGAAACCAACACTCAAGAAACATACTACATACATTTTCAATTTCGTATCAGTTTTCTTTCTAAACTCAGTGACCCCCACCCGCCGGGTCCAATGAATGTTTATATAAATTCACTCAGTAGAAAGTTCGGCCTGACCCTTTCACTCCCAGAGTCAATTATGGAGACATGTAATGTAGTTTTATTAACATTTTGAGTCTGTCAACGAAATCCTAGGCCGCCGGGGCTACCATTCAAATGAAACTTCTTCGACAGTACGTTAACATGGTACCATTTGTTTTGTTTTTGACATTTTACAAAATAAAAAACTTGGGATTTTTCTTGAATGTTTATTTTCGGCACTCTTGGGAGTTCCTTGTGAGTTATTTTTATTTCACAACTATAAATACGGTGACCATATCGCCAAAGCAAACATGCGGAAACGTTTGATTAGGAGTGAAAATGATATTACTTGTCGAAACAAGCCGTAAAATAAACACTTGGAAGGACTGATTGAGTGATTATGTTCACTGCCAGTAACACGCTACGCTATAGCTAAGTACACAAACTGGACACCGTGAATAGCTATGGCGAATAGTTCGAATTCTCCAACCTACAATTCGAATTAGGCAGTACGCAGCTCTTACAAGGTCTTCTATGATTTGCTGAGAAAACAATAGAACAAACAACACAACAATGGACCCTAGCCCTGAAAACAATAGAACTAATAGAACTGCGTGATAACCAGGTCCAATGAAATTAGAGGTTGTAAAGAGCTGCGTGGTATCTGTCGATTTAGACTGTTCAACGGTTTGCTTACAACTGTCGCATGTGATTTTTACAGGACTGTGAAACATGTTTAAACCCTACAATACTGAGTGACCGTTGCCACAAACAAAGCAAAACTAGTGCAGTGGGGTTGCATACCACTACAAAAATCTAGGCGATGCGGAGAGGTGGGGGAAGGGGGGTTAGGGGGAGACGAGTCCCCACCCCTCCCTCTCTTTTGACGCCAGAAAGAGGCGAGGTGGGAAAGCAGGATATATCTAGAAATCCTTCCTTCGGCTCCTCGGCTCTCGGCTCGTACATGAAACGATCGACCAAGAGTTCGTTCAATACGTTGGAATTTCTTATTGCTACCGTGAATATAAACGTACAAGTTTCTGTCATCTTTCTCCGTCGTTAACTGTTCGCTTGCATTTTGCGGTTAACACCGTCAAATCACGTGAAAAAATACGCAGCTTTTGATTGGTTGACAGTCAACCGCTAAATGCGAGTTTTCCAACTCAAAAGAGTTAGCGAAAACGTTATTGTCAATAAACGAAAACCACTAATTGCTGCTAACCGGCACCTTGCCAACAATGTTTATTGACTGCTGATCAAGATGCCAGCTTGAGTTTGCTGCCAAGGTGAGTTTGCCAACTCAGTAGGTTGTTTAAAGAAGACGAGTTCGTACTAGGCTTTTCGATAGCATATAATGAAAGCATCAAATTTGTATTGTTCATTAATCGGTTCTTAAATAGTCTGAAATGTATCGCAGTTCTACGATTCTTGTTATTTTACGGCTTCATTGTAATCTGACAAGTTTTGCGTTACTCCGTTCTTACGGACACCGCTTTATTTTTAGTTTAATGTAGTTTGATTAATTGAAGAAACCTTGATCGTAGTTTTCATTGTACTTTATCTTTCTTAGTTAAATATAGTTCTACAGGTAATGTACTCTAGTGTAAATTCACACGACTCCTAGGAAGACCATGTAATTATGATACGATTTCGTGTATAAAAAAAGATTGATGATGATGATGATGATTCAGAGTCTCCACATTAAATCCCCAATTCGATTGAGGCTGGCCAGTCAGGCAAAAGTGTGCTTTCCGGCATCTGACTGGGCGGATCTTTCTCCTATTTCAAGTCCTTCTGACATAAATTTAAAGTGCACTAGACTGGATAAAGGGTTAAATAGCAGGGGCGGATCTACGGGGGAGGGGTGCAGGGGGTGCGCACCCCCCCCCCCCCCGAGATGACCTGCGTCTTCCTAATATAACTGGTATTCTGCAAAAAAAAAAAAAGTGGTTACGTCATTCCTTAGAGGTGCACCCCCTCCTAAGAAAAATCCTGGATCCGCGCCTGCACCACCTTTTAAATTGATTAATCTTGTGCAGTATAAGAAACAACACCAAATTAAGGAAGTACTGCGGCTTAATAGCTTTCATTTGAAGGTCAGGGATCACACCACGCAGTAGGACTGATACATTCACACGGCTTAAGGCTTGGCTTCCCCAAGGAAATGGTTAATCATAAAGTCTTACTTGCGGGGTGAGACAATCACAGCAGAGAATTATACTACTTCTTCGCCATTTCATTGTTATTTTTTTAGGCAACAAGTAAGTCTGTCCGGCTATTAGCTATCCTTGGGGTTATTAGTTGTTCTTTTCGTTTTCAATTGTTTGAGCAAAATGTAAGTCTAAAAAACGCCTTGAAGTATTTCGTGTTCTAGGGAGATTAACTGGTTAAGCTTTATTACCCACACTGTTCCCGGATTAGAGAGTTTATCAAATTAATTCTATAGCTTTTTAAATTCCCCAGAAGAGATAAGTGCATTTTTATGACAAATTTTCTTTGCTATTGCCAAGAATGCGCAGACCGTATTGCTGGCCTTGGTGGTCCACTGAGCTCAGACACTCGACTCCCACAATTGCTTTGGTTTTGCATTGCTACGCTTTGTGATTGGCTAAAAAAATCTCGCGCCAATTTCTCGACCAATCAGAAGTAAAACCAAAAGCAATCGTTACTTACTCGCACGCGTTTTCCCGCGCTTGGCGCCGCCGACATGTAATTGCTTCGAGCTCTGATTGGTTCAATGGATTGTTTACGACTGCTGTGATTGGTCACAGTAATTACTTTGGTTTTGGTTTTACGACACTCGATTGAAAACTGCTCGCTATGGATCAATACATGACGCCAAGAGCAGGAATTTTTCTCAGGTAATTAACAGAGCAAGGAGCCGATTACCTTCCTGACTGAGCGTGTTTATAGAAAATCGCCTTGATCAGTTTCACATTATCCCCATCCCCACCAAGTGTTGGAGTGGTTCAAATTATAACTTTGAAAGATATGTTGTTTAAATTGTCACTGGTTATCTTTCCGCTATACAAATACCCACGAACGGTTGATGCCTGGTATCAAATAGCTACATGTAGAAGGGGTAAAACTAAGTTTAATTTTGAGCTGTACTTCAGCCTATTAAACTCATCAATAGTTAATCGTGTTAGTGTACGTTAATTTCATATTGCCTATTTTTGCAACTCTGTCTGTACAAACGAGAGAAGTTGCAAGGAAATCTAATTAACTTGGCAGATGTGTTAAATTGCGAGGTTAAATCCACTTGGTCTTTGTTATATGAGCTAAAATCTGTTAATAGGATTTTTCAGTTAAATCCCTTGAAAATGTCAAGAATCTTAGTTTCTTTACTACTTGAGGACAAGAATTTTTAAATTGTCACGGAAACAGCTGCACGAGAAAAAAAAAAAAGATTGATAAAACAAAATAACCGACAACTTAAATTGGACTTTTACACATGAAGTAACAAAAACGTAATCAGACGTGACAGACTTAGCAATAATGATTTCTTGAAAACAGCTAATTGTCGTTTAAAAAGTCATGCAATGTCTTTTAACAATTATAACGGTTTCAGATTGGCAGGAAACAAACACGGCTGCTAGTCGCTGAAAAACGCCATTTCGTCGCGTGTCACGTGACACAGTACTGGACGATTCTTGGAGTATCTTGACAACCTCGTCCAGCGGTTTCTTTGTCCGCCCCGCCATTTTGAAAGTGCAGAGAAGACCCTGGGGCCGAGGTTGCATTCATGACGCCCCTCGCATCCCGTTTTCCCGCGCTTTTCCAACAAAAATATGTGTGGGACCCATATACAGCGAAAAACATAAAGTAATGGTCCTAGTAAGAACTTGGCAATCCAACGGCAAGGAATGCAAATAGGTGTTAATTGTGATATTGCATTCTCGTCCCCAGAGCCGCTTGACCCTCTTAACCGCTGGAGCCTGAACTCAGGCTCCAGCGGTTAAGAGGGTCAAGCGGCTCTGGGGACGAGAATGGTGATATTGTTGAAACGGTCCACCTCATTGGCTAAAACATGAAAATCTACTATCACTTCATCAGGCAGCGCATTTATTTCTCTCTAGTTTACTTTTTGATTCCCTTTTGGTGAAAACTAATCCGAGTTTTAATGCAGAAAAATTTCTGTGGAAAACATGGAAAATTAGAAGCCTTTCTTGGCCATTGTTTTGGAGTCTCATGATTGGATAAAATTTTGTAGCACAAAATAAATATCACTTTAAAATAAAGTTTCAGCACATTTTATTTCAAAAACGTGTTGTCCATAGGTTGATGCATTCTCAGGAGGAAAATCTAAACAATCGTATGTTGGGAAAGCGAAATGCCGCAGAACAATGGAGGATTGCCTAGTTCTTACACGCATTGTTACTTAACACGATTGAGATGGTTCAAAGGAGAGCTGCACGCTGATGGGTCGTAAATTCGCTTCGACCGCAAAGATAGTGTAAACCAAAATACTTTCAGCCCTAAAATGTCCTAAAACTAGAAAGTAGGGGAACTATAGCACGGCTATCTATGCTAAATAAAATGCGTAACAGGCTAGTCTCTCACGAGGTCACCAAACAACACCCAGGTGGTCATTCGTACTCAACTCGCTCTGAAGAGTACGCTTTCACACAACCGCTAGCCGTAAGGGACTTTTACAAGTATTCCTTCTATCCAAGGACAATTGCACAATGGAATCAACTCCCAAGAGACAGCATTGTCTGTCTCAGTGGCTGTATTTAAAAATGCAACTTCAAACATTTATTACTTTGCGGTTATAAGCGCCATTTCAAACTTGTATTTTTCACTTTGCTACCTTTTTATGAATATTCTTTCTCTTTTAGATTGGTCTAAAATGCTCAACATTGAGCGACAGACCTATGCGGTAAATAAAAACTAGCAGTAATCACAGATTATGGAGACGCGTTTGAAGGAATTCCCGGCGGAAATGAGCCCCTGAAAAAAAAACAATAGGGGCGGCCATTTGGAAGACCGGCCACCAAAAAATCTCGAATTTTACTGCACATAAACCACAGGATAACCAACACGAAATTAGGATGGCGTTCTTCGAACGCGATAAACAAAATGCAGTGGGCGTCTGAAAAGAGCTCGGTTCTTTTTATTAGTGAATATTACTTTTTGGTCAGGTTTATTTAATACAGTACTTAAATTAAAAATATTCAACATGCGTCAAACCTGAAGACAAAGCCTCGGGAAACTACACGAGTAAAGTTTTACGAGGGTGTTAACCACATTCATACAAAAATACAGTATTTTGACCTCATTAATTGCGGAAAATAAACGTCGTTTTAATTTGTTCCCAGGCTTTCTCTTTATCCCTCGCTTGCTGGGGTCACCAGCCTTTACGCTATTAAGAGTTCTCTTGTTCGAAATATATTTACAGAAAAGAAGCCTGAGAAGAAATTAAAACGCAGGGAAAGTATACACAGCCAGAGGCTCGCTACACCACCACTTCTCGTATGTTTGTCTTTTTTGACAGGCTAATGGCTAGGACTGCAAAAGAGGCATCGGTTAGCGTATGGAGAGGTGAATCGTGTCTCTCGCTGTCTATAACTACACTATTTTTGTTCCTAAAACTTCAGTTTCTTAGCAACTAAAAAGTGATATCATACAAGTTTAGCTTATTCTTTAATTCCTTGCTTAGTCGACATGTTAGCTTACTGCAAATGTTGCAACAAATTAACCATATGACTCAGTCACCGACTCGCGTGACAAGAGAACCACGTGGTCATTAAAGATCACGTGACCTGACTGCGAGATCTCGAGATTTTGATAGGGTCAATTTCCCAACATTTTAGCCGTCTTTATTAGGAGTAAGGTCGTGTAAAGGGGACTTCCCAAGAAAAAAAATATAACAAGATACGCAGCAATTTTAAAAAGAGAGTTGGTGTAATCTATAATTTTTATTTCAATTGGTCTTTGCATACTTTTCTGAAATATTCAGTATCCTTTTTTGCATTTGTCTAAAGTTTCTTAGACATTTACTTCTCAGTCGGCATACGACTGCCACAGTGTGTGTTTCGCTTCTACCAGTGGTACACCCTAACTGAACTACTGATTGATTCGCCCACATTATACAAAATCACCCACAACAAACTCCTCCTACAGTAGATGAGAATAGCCCTTGTCGTAGATGAGTACGCCACGCCAACATATCAGCGGTTTCTCGCTTTCTTGACCCTATAGTCTCGTTTTGATGTTTACGCTCATCGTCGTCAGAGGTTCTCGTAAAACATCAAAACGAGACTATAGGGTCAAGAAAGCGAGAAACCGCTGATATGTTGGCGTGGCGTACTCATCTACGATAAGGGCCATTGGGGTGCACAATACTGCCTTTGAAGTCTCCATTTTCATTTTGTTGAAAACGAAGTAAAATATTTTCGTCCACACAGGCGTTTTCGTATCATATCGTTGTTTTTTTTTCACTTGTACGTTTCCATTTCAAAAAGGCACACTTTCTAATGCGATTTCGCAAATCGTGTACAATATAAGGAGCACAATACTACGTTTTTAAAAGTCTCCGTTTTCATTTTACTGAAAACGAAAAAAAATTGCCTTCACGGAGGCGTTTTTGTAACGTATCCATTTTTTTTCACTTATGCGTTTCTGTTTGAGAATGCATACTTTCTGATGCGATTTCGCAGATCGTGCACAATATAACGATCGAAAACCGTCGCGGCGTCATCTTTTTTAAGCCTCCATCTTCAACCGTCCACACTAAAACCGATACGTTTTTCAAACGACACGTTTACGAAAAATCAAGAAAAATCTCCACGTTCGACACCGTTTTCGAAATTTTCCGTTTTCCTCAGCGTTTCCCCTCGTTTTATTGTGAATGGTAAGCAAAAAGCATTTATATAAACGCATTTATCAATGAAAACGCATTAATATGAACATGGCCTGAGTAGGCCTGAGAGGGAAACACGAAACAGAACGGCCTTACTCATGGGTTAACAACGAAACACCTTCATTAAATGTTTCCTCTTGACTTCAATGCTTAGGCCCGGTTCAAACGTCGAACTTCACATGTGTCGAATCTAATGCAACAACAACAACAATCTTTATTGTGCTCTTAATACAAAAGTGAAGAATCATTAAAAGGAAATAACTGTGAAGGAAAAAGAACACAGCCACTGAGAAATAACAAAAGCTAATCGCGCTGAGTGGCTGGGCCATGCGGAAGAGTAACTAGATATCAAAGTTGTTATAAATACACAGATACACAAAAAACACGCACAAAAAAAATATATATTTAAGCTGTAATTAATAAACAAATACACAAGCGAATAAACAAAAAAAAAACAAGAGAAAACAACGGCTATGCACAAAATTAACTGCATATAAAGTACACAATTAACTGCATATGAGCAAAATCTATTGTTCTTGCTCATTTGCATTAGATTCGGCACATGTGAAGTTTGACGTTTGAACCGGGCCTTAGTCAACACAGAGGTCATGAAAATTGAGGACATGCTCACCCAAGATGAATTCTTTGATATTTTAACAACTTCTCCCTATTTCTTCTCAAATATACTTATGGTGACAAGGAAGGAGAACTTGTATTTTGATCTTAGAGATTGAAGGCTCAAAATTGTACTCAATGGCCGTTTTCACACTAGAGACGGGACAAATCGTCTCAGACGGACAAGTCGTCTTAGTGTGAAAACGGGACGAACAAAATTTTGCACGTAAAAGTCGTCTGACTTTGTCCGTCGATTTGGCCGTCTATTAAGACGATTTTTCGAGGACGATCAGACGGATAAGTCGTCCAAAGTCCGACTTAAATTCACACCAGACGAACAAATGGTTGTATCTCGGTCAAAATGGCGGATAGAAAGCAAGGTAACCAAGCCTGTTAGTGCCAGGCCTCTTGCTTTCAAAATCGTCTGTTTGTTCGTTCAGATATGAATTTACGATGACCAACACAAGGTGAGTTGTCCGTCTAGAATTCACATTACACGAACAAATCGTCGGACGACTTGTCCGTCCAGACGATTTGTCCGTCTTCTAGCGTGATTTGGGCCAATGTCAATAAGGTGAGGATATCGACATTTTACTGTGGCCGGATTTGTTCTGGGCGAGTTTGCCTATGGGCGAATCGACCGGTTGCACGCTAACCGAATATGTACCCATTATTTACACCGTAAAATTGAGCTGATACATTCAAGAGAAATGCTGTAAATGTTTAGGAGCATCCTTAAACATGTACTCGAGTCTGTAGGCCTCTGCTAATAAGAGACTGATCTGTTGGTCATCCCAGTTATTTGTTGGTAGATTCTGTAGTAATAGCATCAATCCCTGGTGAAAAAAGAGCCATACGGTAAGTGTTGACGTCGACTCACCAGTTTTTATCTCGTGGATACGCGATGCGGTGAACGAGATTCAGTATACGGTGGCAAATATGCAAAATCTCACTCGATTAAGTAATGCTCCACATAAGAACTATAGTAAACTTCATTGTTCTGCGGCAATGGCTCTTTCTCGCATACAATTTCTTTGAGTTCAAGAGTAGAGGAGGGGCTGATGGTTCATAATTATATTTCAGTATAAAAATTAAAGAAAATCCATTTGCGTCAAATAAATTTTAGGAAATGTTCGTGCTTAACCAATCAGAATAGCAGAAGACAACAGCTAATAATTTTGCTTCTTTGATGAACTTCCTCAAATACAATTTCTTTAAAAATTGCATGTTGTGCGATTGGGCCTCAAATTACTTGAAACCTTTAAAAACTCATACAAACTGCACCTTGAACCTTAACATTTTAGCGGTCTTTAAGTCTAGGCCAATGAGATAACTAGTTGTAACAATGAAAGAAGTTGACATCCCATCGTGCATTGCCGTTAGCACTTTCCTTCTTATGCGGATCATTACTTAATCACTGGGATGAAAACTTCTTTTTAGTTCCCAGAGTATTACGTCATCCAGCTATCTTGACAGTCTCGATTCACACAAGGCATATTTATATCACTCTAAGACTTCAAACTCAGTATGGAAAATTAAACAGTGTTCTCCTTATCAGGCGGTAACAGGTAAAATTTACCGCTTGAAACAACATTTTTTACCGCCTGCAATCACTTGGAGGTTTTTGAAATTCAACAAAGCGTTTACTCCATAATAAAAAAATTAGTGTTGTGCAAGGAATGAATTATAAAATTGTTGAAAATTGTTTTACCTTTGAAAGTCGAAGGTGTGCATAAGTGAAATTGCCTAAAATAGGTCTCTAAATGAAGGAAATGGGGTTTCAGAGAACCTAGCTCTACCCCCTAGGAAAGTGAGCCTCAGGTGCACACTTTTAGTTTAACCGGTTAGGAATGCTCCCTTACCTGCTGAGCTAAAATTTAGGGAGAACACTGATTAAAACCAATCTGTGGACTTCAAATGGATTTTGTAGCATTTAGGGGAAAATGTCGCTCCGTATTCACGAGATAGCTCTTAGAGCCCATTGATTATATCACTTTGAAAAGCCAAAAGGTGTATTACGTAATAATGGCCCAGTTTTGTTTAAAATTACCCTGCAAGTACGCTGAAACTATAAGCTGGATGGACAGGATAGAAATGGATTGCAACTGAATACATCAGTGTAAGTTTCTTTTTGGAAAATTTGCTAACAGCTGACTGTTTTTTTTTCTTCCTTCGAGTTCACTTGATATCTTCTTCTTGGTGTTCTAAGAGTATTTCTTGTTTGAAATAAGATGCTCAGTTTTATTTCTAGCACAGTCTCAGTTTGTACGTCGGCCATGCTGAATGTCATAACAATGAAACTTCCATCCTTTGGGAATAAAACTCTATTTTTATGCAAACGATATTCAGTGTCTGCCATGCAAACAACGTCAAGTGGACAAGTTGAAAATTGTCGAAAAAAAGTTCTAAAACTCATTGATAATTCATGGCAATAAGACAATGGAAATAACCATCGTGAAGGAGGTTTGGATATCCGTTCTTAATTAGCATAGGTTTTGGCGATTTTACTCCTTCGTTTTCTCCGCATTTAATGATCAGTTTGAGAAGCTTTATCAAAAACTCGAAATATTGTTTCAACAGGTCTCCAAACACCTTGAAGTGGGTTTAAAAAACTCGACTGCGCCTCGTTTTTTCAACCCACTTCTCGGTGTTTGGATATCTGATGAAACACTCTTCCTCGTCTTTGATATATTACTTGAACAAAAAGTTGCAAATTCCGTTTTGTACAAAATTGAAAAACAGAGCCGAAGGAAAGTACTGCTCGATAGGTATTAATTTCACTTGAATGGTTACACTTTAGGATTTTATCTACAGACTTAAAAGTTTGAATCAACTTGAACATAATAATAAACATAATCACCACAGGAAAGTACTGCTTAATTTATAATAAACAGCAAATAATATCACGTATTAGTAAATTTTTACCTCTCGATAATGATTTCTAGATTTCTGATTGGTCCAACCGCTACCGATCTGAGTCGTTATTGTTAATTTGCCCAAATATGGAAAAATGATGACGAATTACGCGAAAAAAAAAACGTCGCGGAAAAAAAAATGGCGACATTCGGGGAGCACGTTGTGCACGTGGCGGGCAAATCTTTCCTCGTCCGCAAAATAATTTCTACAATTCTAATGTTCAAATCCATAACCATTTCGGCTAGTCCGATTAAAACCTGTTTTTGAAGGAAACTACTTTTGAAAGAAACATTCTTCTCGATCTCGCCGCTTGTTAGCATTTACTCGCTTTCGATTTGCAAAGCGGTCATGTGACACTTGTTCACTGACGTGACAGTCATGTTTTTTTTTTAAACGGAAAGAATTTTTTTTTCTAATTTCCAATTATTTGAGTGTTTGAAAATTTACTAAAACAGTTTTTCATCTCGGCCTCGCCGAATATGAGCTGATATATAACCAACTCGGCGCGGCGCCTCGTTGGTTATTATATCAGCTCATATTCGGCGAGGCCAAGATGAATAACTGTTATTAGTATCACCCAACTAGTGGACTAATGCAAATCCTGCATTTTGGTTGGCTATGCTACTAGGGGTCTAATAGTAATAGTCATCGAGTAGCGAAATTCGCCGGTTTTATTTTTCGTTTTATTCCCAAATAAATATTTCTTCAACTTGCAATTGCTTTTTTTTATTATTGCCTTTTTCTGTCCGACTAGTTGGGTGATACTAAAACAATTAGACCCTTCGCCCTCAAGGGCCACGGGTCAATAGCCCATTCGGCTTCGCCTCATGGGCTATTGACCCGTAGCCCTTTCGGGCTACGGCCTGTTCCAGGCTCCGAGATAGTGGGGAACGCGCGAAGAAAAAATCGCGGGGGAACTGGGGAGAGGGTGCTCTCCCAGTTCTCCCGCGATTTTTTCTCTTCTCTTTTTTAATTCGCGTGTTCCCCACTATCTCGGAGCCTGGAACAGGCTAAACTGTTAATTAAAAAAAAAATGTCTTAAAACCCCAACATACACACAAAAACAAACAAACCTGGAAATCGTGTTCTTGCATAACGTCGTGTGAAAACTGTTTCAAGAAAGCTGCACAAACGTACAGATGAAAAGATGCAAACCCATTTTCTACAGCCTGGTAAAAAACAAACAAACAAACAAACAAATGAGTCACGTCATAATAAGTGCAGATAGGCGAGCCTAACAGTGGTCGCGTGACTCCCAAGGAACAGATTGGCTTTAGATTTATTGTAGTCTTCGTTCAAACGTTACGTTTTCGTTCAAAATCGCGGGCTCAATGTTAACAGCAGATCGACCAAAGGAGTGAAAATTTGCATATTTGCCCCCGTCTGCAAAATTCGTTCAAAGCTTCGCGTATTCATAAGTGTAAAAAGCCTGTGTTGTTTTTTTTTTTCAAAACGGAGAATTGTTAAAAACACGTTATCAAAGAATTTTTCGTCTGCATACATGTTTCCATTCTCTTTTGCTGTCCAGGTGTAAGTGAATGAAATGCGTTCTAACGTTTTCGAACGTTTTTTTTAATTACTTTTACATGTCATCAAGGTGGTCAAGTTATCATGTTTACCTTTTACACAAAAAGGAAAATCTCCGTTTTCAAAAATCTTCACTGAGATTATGCATTTTTTAAAATCTCCGATCTTGGTGCATCTTGATCGTTTATGTGTGGAGGGTAGGTCAAGCCAGATTAAAAAATGTATATATTCAGAGTTATCTTTATTTTTAATTAGAGATAAGTTAAAATAAAGCAGTTTTCAATTGGGTGACGAAAGTAATTTCGCGATAGCCGATTTTCGAAAATACCATAATAATCTTTTATGTGCAGGCTCAGCCTCACCGGGGTGTAATTATTCAAGTCTCCTTTGTTAGAATGGCACAATGAAATTCAAAGTACGAATTCAGGAACGCAGGACGTAGCATTGTGTGTTCGTATACAAATGTACCAAGAAGTTGAAGCATAGCACGTGTAGTTCGTGCTGAAAACAAAAAAAAAATAAATTGGAAAAATCAGGCTTACAGTGTACATCAAGCACCACCCAAACCTACACTGTACAGTTCGTGCTGAAAGCAAAAAATAAATTTGGAAAAATCAGGCTTACATCAAGCACCACCCAAACCTGCACTGTAAAGAGTATTATGGTATTTTTCGAAGTGGCCTATTGCTTTGGTTTTGCATTTCTAAGAGGTAAAACCAACAGCAATCATGACTTGTTCGCACGTGTTTTCCCGCGCTTGCCGCCGGATACATGTATTTACCTCGAGTTCTGATTGGTTCATCAGATCGTCTGCGTCTGTTGTGATTGGTCAGAGTAATTACTTTGGTTTTGGTTTAACGACACTCAATTGAAAACCGCTCTAATAATGACAGTACAAACCAAGTATGTGTCCCAGAGTCGTATTGTTGATCTGAGCGGCATTTCTCGCATTAACAAATTATTCATCCATCGAAAAGCAAACTGCAGGTATTCCACGTGATTTCTTTCCAAATGAGCATTCAGAGGTTCTGTCATGGAAAAAAAGGCGTAAACTTGAGTCCAAACGTGTTGTACTTTCCCCTGGTATTGTTTAGAATGCTGAACAAGGTGGTTCTAACTTTTGCACCGAATTTTAAATAAACAAGCTTGCTCACCATCGATTCTTTGAATCAGTTCTCTGAGTGCGTTGACTTTCATTTGAATTCCAGGCTGTGCAAATGTATAATTATCCTGTAAAAGAAAAGAAAATCTTGTTAAGTAAGCTTTAAAATGTTCAGTACTGTGTGGCTCTGCTACTAAGACTAGGACTTTTAAAACATAAGCTGCTTAAGCTGATCAATACCCTGATGAGACTAGACTACGAGCAGTCCCTCTTTCCCAGCTTAGTCCGTCTCGCATCAAGGCAGGTGTATTCGCAGGCTAGTCTAGCAAGAAACGAAAAAACATTGGCGAGTGGAAAATGGCCGCGCGAAAACTGGAGTGTCTCACCCCCAGGCAGCCATTTTCCGCTCGCCGATGTTTTTTTCGTTTCTTTTTATTTTTTATTTTTTTTTTATTTGCACTACTACATCTATACCAGTAAACTACTACTAAACACACAAAATACACTTCCTACTATACATATAATAATGGTTGATACAAAGAATGTTTAGGTACAATTACTACTATAAAGTAGAATATAAGTTTTTACACTTTTAATTCTCACTACTGCGGCAGAATAACTGAAACTTTTCCCATTTATTTTCCTGATCGGCAACTTTGTTATTAGAAATCATAAGTTTCTTTTCTAACTGGTAAATGTAACTGACTTTATTTAAAAAAAAATTCTAAAGGAAGGAGAAATACATTTATTACGACATTCATAAATGTGTTGCTTAGCTAAGACTAACATGTGATTAATAAACAAGTAGTCTTCTTTCCTTTGCCAAAATCCAAAAAGTATATCGCTATCTGAAAGATCTCTTAAGAATATGTTTAATTGATTACTCCAAGTAATAAAGTTCGACCAGAAACTCTTAATATAAGGACATATAATTAATAAATGCTCAAGGGATTCGCTCTCTTGTTTACAAAATGTACATAATGGTGAATTCGCTAGACCAATTTTATAAAGAAAAGAACTTGTTGTCAAGTACCTGTTTAAAATTCTATACTGGAATTCTCTGGATTTGGTGTCTATAAGAACATTAAAAGGCAATTTATAAATATTGTGCCAATCATGGCATATATCAGGAAACTGTTCTTCAAATCTCGCTTGTGCAGTTGCTCTAGTTTCGTATCTTGCTCTAATTTCAGAATAAACATTATTGGAAAGGACATTCTCGATCTGTACGGCCTGGTTTTTAAGATAGAGTTTAATCTAATCATACAAAAAGAATGTTTTGCCACTTTTTTTCGTTTCTCTCTCGATGGACTAAGCAAAGAAAGAGAGATTGCTCATAGTCTATGATGAGACTGGGGGACAAGAGCTTTCCAGTTACTGTGCCATTCACTCCCAGCCTTCACTGACATTCACTCCAACACTTCATTGCCAGCTCCCACCTATTTGCCTTTTTTCAGAAGAGTATTTTATTTTCCTTATGAGTTTCTTATTTCTTCATGCATATCACGGTTCCTGGTTTCCCTCCCCTTCTCTTGGTTCCCACCCTTTCCTCTTGGTTCGTTCCCACTCCTTCTCTCCTGGTTCCCACCCCTTTCCGTCTGGTTCCCACCCCTTCTTCTCTCTTGCCCCCCCCCCCCCCCCCCCCCCCCCACCCCAAACCCTATCTTTCTGGGTTACTATCCCCTTTCTCAGTATCTACTCCCTCCTCTCCAATTCCTGTTCCTTTGCCTCCTGGATTTTGATTTCCCTCTCTCCTGATTGATTCCTGTTCCCTTCTTTGCAATTTCTGTTCCCTTTTCTTCTGGACCCACCCACTTTTTTCCTAGTTCTAACCTCTTCTTTCCTGATTCCCATCCCTTTTTCTCCAGGTTTCTGTTCCCTTCTCTCCCATTCCTTCCCACTTTTCTTCCAGTTACCTACTTTACTGACACCCTTTTCTCCCAGGTTCATACCTGAATACCATCTAATAGTTTGCTCATGCACCAAAAGCTGTCAGCCTCTATTGTATCTAAAGTTTCTTTACGTAGTTGGCTCACGTCATGATTCTCCAGATCACCATCTAACAAAGTAAACCAAAAATGCCTGGGTCAATTTCCAGTAAAGGATGACGATGCAGGCTTTAACCCTTTCACTCCCAAGAGTGCCAAATACCAAAATTCAAGAAAAATTCCAAATTTCATTTTCAGTGTAAAATACTGAAAAACAAAATTAATGGTACCATGCAAAAGTACTGCTAAAGAGGTCTCATTTGAATGGTCACACTATAGAATTTCATCAACAGACTCAAAAGTTAGAACAAATGGTACCATGCAAAAGTACTGCTGAAGAGGTTTCATTTGAATGGTCACACGATAGAATTTCATCAACAGACTCAAAAGTTAGAACAAATGGTACCATGCAAAAGTACTGCTGAAGAGGTTTCATTTGAATGGTCACACTATAGAATTTCATCAACAGACTCAAAAGTTAGAACAAATGGTACCATGCAAAAGTACTGCTGAAGAGGTTTCATTTGAATGGTCACACCGTAGGATTTCATCAACAGACTAAAAAGTTAGAACAAATGGTACCATGCAAAAGTACTGCTGAAGAGGTTTCATTTGAATGGTCACACCATAGAATTTTGTCAACAGACTCAAAAGTTTGAACAAATGGTACCATGCAAAAGTACTGCTGAAGAGGTTTCATTTGAATGGTCACACCACAAGATTTCGTCCACAGACGCAAAAGTTAGAACAAATGGTACCATACAAAAGTACTGCTGAAGAGGTTTCATTTGAATGGTCACACCACAGGATTTCGTCCACAGACGCAAAAGTTTGAACTGCGCTACATGTCTCTGTAATTGACTCTGGGAGTGGAAGGGATAAAAAGCTAACTGCTTCAAAATAATTTCCTTTTGCCTCATAACTGATTCAACTTGCAAAGTCAGGGTTGATATGACCACAGGCTTCCCAAGCTCTACATACGTGGTGTATGCGACAGCTTGTGTACATAGAGAAATGTATGGGAAAATCACAGATGCTCTAAAATTGGGTAAATAACTATCGATTTTGAAATAAAGTTTACATACCTCAAATGTGTCGCTTACTTGTGTATTGTACCGAATTTGAAGCTGACCCAACGCCATTTAGCGAAGTTACTCGAAGTCGTTGTCTCCACTTCTAATCAACGACTTCGAATAACTTCGCTAAATGGCATTAGAATGGCTTCAAATTCGGTACAATACACAAGTAAGCGACACATTTGAGGTAGGTAAACTTTATTTCAAAATAGATATTTATTTACCCAATTTTAGAGAATCTGTGATTTTCCCATACATTCGCTATGTACACAAGCTGTCGCATACACCACGTATGTAGAGCTTGGGAAGCCTGTGATATGACTTACCAACATACGCAGATAAAAACACCACAAAAAAAGGCGTGACCAGGTCATTGATTCCTTGGACATAGCCACTTGCTGGGTGACGGATGGCCCAAATGTATAAAATTCTCTCAAATATCTATGAAGTAACAACAAAACACTCTGACTCTGATGAAGAGTGAGCTTTTCAGTGAATCTCTTTACGATCATTGACCAACATGTAATTGCATTGCGCTCGAAACCTTGGCGATTCCTCAGTATTGCATTGCATAACACTGCTGTGCATAATTGTCATTAGCACCGCTTACAGTCTGAACCATGAGGGTTTCCTTTAAATAAGTAGAACAAATAAATAAGAGATGGTTTTCTCCAAAATGAGCATGGTGAAATATATTTTTTATTGCTTAACTTTATCGTTAAAAGCATCCTCTTTGACAGAGGTGCTTTTAACAATAAAGTTAAGGAATTTTCTATTTCTGAGGAATCAACTTAAACCCAGTTGTTAAGAAGAGTCATCAACATTGTTATGAAATGATCACTGGTGGATACAGATGATAACAAGCCCAGACAAGAAGCACTTAAAGTGATAGATGAGACAGCCCTACAGGTGGTCAGAAACCTTATTGTGACTTACATACCTGTAGAAGCTGCACTATATAAATGTCTGTTATTATATGAAGTAACACTTAGAAATTTAGTTTCAAAACATTTTTAAATGTAAAAAACAAAGTCTAAAATCCTCTCCCTCAGGATTGAACCTGTGACCTCAGCTAGGCTTAGGTTTACAGAGACTACAATACCGGACTCCTACACTACCACAGTACCACCTAGCTTCTCGGGTTGTTTGGGCCTAACATTACCTATATGAACTGCTAACTCTAACCTTAACTGAAAGCTAAGCAACTAATCCATTATTTATGTTATATAATTCTAAATAAGATGTCCAATTTGCTGTTGGGCCCTCTCATCTATCTCTTTAAGTGTCCTCCAGACCAGACAGCCTTTGGGCTAAAACCTTGCTTGATGTTACAACTCTCCTAACTTAATGCTATTAGAAATACTGAGTGTTTCCATTGGAGACCAGTGTGGAGAATTGGCATGTTGATATTAGGGCTCCACTCACCTCCTGTACCAGTGGTTGTTGAAAAAGTGGTATAAGGGGATTTGTTCTTGGAATATCAATGTGAATCTGTTGAGAATAATAAATTTGGAAGTTGTCAGAATTTTTTCATGGCTTTCACAAACATTCAACTACAGAAAATGGCTCACAAATTAAATGTAAATACACTCTACTACGAAAACCACTGAAGCATGGAGAATGAGCCAAATGTACACATCACTGCCCTGCCTACTTTCATTAACTGTTAACCGTATTCAGATCAGGGGCAGGGGGCAGGGAATCCCCCCTCTCCTTAACTTCAATTCAAGAATATTATTTAGTCACTAAGAAACTTGGAGGGGTTATAGTATGTCCTAAACTATCTAAAGCCCCGTTCACAACTGTCACAACAGTTACACATGTTTGAAGGGATAGTTTCACAGTTTGGCACCAAGTGCACAGATTAAAATACTTAATTCACTTTCTTACCAATCTAATCGGTTAAAAAAAACAGTCACATTTACCTCAATAATCACATACTATAATTAGTCCAAAAAAAAAGCATGTCGGATCACCAAAATTCACAGAATATTTCAATGGATTACACTGACAAAGTGAATAAAACCTTTGATCCAAAGGATTTATTCTACGCTCTGGTGGCTTTCATGGCGCACATGGGTATGCATAATCATCCATTCAATCAGCTGAAAGACTGCAAAATTTTCATAGGCAAACTTCCGCCAGAGTTATCCACTCACTTCCAATTGGTCTAAACAATGAAATTAAATGGGTTACATGATAGCTTGTACATGTGCTGAAATGTGAAACCCTCCCTTTAAATGTTGTTTAGTTTAACTACGTTTCTAGCCTCTATCTTGAACATTTTTTTAAATTTAATGTATAAGACTCAAACTACCTGGAATGGTAATAAAGGTCAATAAAGTTTCTTTTAGTAAAGATTTCACTCTGTTCACACTGTTTTAAACTAAATTTTGTAACATTTACACATGTTTAAGCGTCGGTGTGAATGGGGTATTAGTTAAGGTAGGTCATGTGGTGTTATGGTGTCATGATGCAGTGATAATTGAATTTGGCTCTATTCCACGGTTCAGGGGTTTTCGGAGTACAGTAAGTAGGGATGATAATATTGGACCATCACCTGTCTAAATGTGTCATGATATGTGTCTTCATATCTTGTAGGATAATACTGTTTAACAAAGTTGTGGTACTCTTCACGTTTCCGATCCAAAGTTGCTTGCCTTCTGTCAATGTTTGCTGGTAAATAGCCCTAATGAATAAAAGCATAAACATCTGAGTGTGTAAACAATAAATGACAACAGGAACTGTTATACACCGTGCACATGTATTTACCTTGCTCATCGATCAGAATAACAAAATTTTCAGAACTGTGTACCTACTTATTGTAATGGTGGTGTTAAATGGAAATTTAACCCATTAACACCTCAAATGCCAAAGCCACCGTGACGGAACCACGGCCCTTCTGAAGGGGGGGGGGGGGTGGGGTGGGGTGGGGTGGAGTGAAGGGAGAGGAGGGGGGCTAGTCCCTTAGTTCCACCATTGAAAAGGGATGCTCACTTGAGGACGATCCCATATTATATTAAACAAATTGAAGAAAACTTACACAGAGCAGCTGCCAAGTTGTTGGGCGGACTGTGACAGGAATGCCAGACCAACTTAGTTTTCTTATGGCCTCTGAAAAAAAAAGTCCAACAACAAAATCCTCAAACAAGGGGTACTACTCTACGTCCGCATAGGCAAGTAAATCAATAAAACAAGAGGCTAGCTGGTAGCCTGTACTCATGCGCTTGCATAAGAACGTTTTATGGTTTATTTTAACTGGGTCACGTACCCCTTCCCTCTCAACGAATTTTGCGTGACATGTAAGTCTTGTTTTGTTTACATATTATCAGATATCATTTATTACGACTGAATTTACAACTGAATTTAAACACATTTTATAAGCATTTCTCTAAAACTAGCGACAACATAGAGAAAAATTCAATCACAAATTGATATCAACATAAATTCCCATCGAAAAATGTAATTTCTTTTCCGGTGAAGTCCAAATGCCAGTGGCTTGACTCGGCTATTTGAGAACAAGAACATGATTACAGGGACGCCGAAAATCACGAGGTCGCATGTCAACCAATTAGACCAGTGAAAGTCCTCCCGCGGGATACGGGAAACTTTAAAAAAAAACAAGGCAATTTGTGACTACAAAAAGCGAGACGAAAGCTAAAAAAGGAAACAAGGAAACCTTACCGAAACCTTGACTCATGCCGCTATGCGCATGAGTAATGAATACAGTAAATAACATGCAATGACAGTAATATTTACCTAGATCAGTGTTAGGACCAGCCAACAGCTTGCCAAATTTCTCAAGCTTGTGGATTTCTTGATCCTGAAATTCTAGTTTAACTGCTCTAATGGGAGAGGGAGGCTTTGGTGGGTGCACAGGGGGGGGGGGGAGGGGGTGGGGAGTGGGCTGATGATTTTGAAGATGATTGATTCTTGTGCCGTGCTGCAAAAGGATAAAACAAAATAGAACTCAAGATATGTACAGGAAAACAAACAAAAAATCACTGGTAACAAATGTTTACTAACATTTGAACAGGAACTTAATTTAAAAGTGCCATTTGTCATACCCTTCTCAGTTGTAACATTTCAATTGTCAACTTTCCTTTTAATCAGCCAACAAAAAAACAAGAATTATGGGAAGTGAGTTGTCAAGTTCCACAATGGCTTTTCTGCACCCATATTTCTTTCATTTTGAATGCCCGTGGACATGAGACAGAAACCATCAGAAAATATCAGTTAAAACATCAAAACGTTATCAAAACTAGTACAAAACACAGTCAAGTGGCACCAATATATCCTGCAGGGCTGTAAGCCTAGAAGGAACTTAACTATCTAATTTCCAGGACAAAAGAGGGGGAAGACGATGAAGATGCATAATGAGGATAATCAAAGGTTCCTACAGCTGTATGAGCAAACTTGTGAATACCAAACACTCTAAATGAAAGATTCGGCACACCTTCGGACCCTGCCCCCTTCCCACTCCAGACGTCCAACTTCCCTTGCTCCACTCCCTCTAATGCAGTCCCCATGGGTATGGCAGGTGACCATTATATGTTGCAGGCTCAATGTTTACAGTCAATCAAGCAATCAAGTGATCGAGTTACAAAATTTCTAACAAAATGACACAACTCACTCAATGCTCAATAAACAATCCAAGACACATTGTAAATTTCTTACTTAGTAAGCTTAGCGGAGAAGGTCTTGATGTTTTGTGTTCTTCTTTCTTGACTAACTGTTCAGGAAGCTTCTTTGTTTCTTTTGGCACACTAGTTGGGATGTTCGCTCTGACATCACCACCACTGATTGTACGAACGCGAGGTTGAGATGGTGCATTCTTTTTCTCATTGGGATCCACCTTGATGGCGTCGTCATCATCTTCACCCCATGCGTCACTTGTTTTGCTGTTAAATTCTTGGAAACTCAATGGCTTAGGTTTGACCTTTCCATGAACACTAGAAATAAAATATATATATCTAAAATACGGTACAATCTTGTCCACAGGGCCTTTTCTGCTTTCAAATGTCTCTGGACAAGGCAGCCAAAATACTCCAAGAATAGTCCATTTTACAGTTGTGTGCTTGGTTACCTTGCCTTTGAGTGGAAATGATGCTAGAGGTGACCTTGCTTTGATAATAATGCTGTTCTCATGCTAACTAGGTAAATTATTTACATCTGAAAAGCTTCAAGGTCTGTATCATAACAAGGTCAACTTCAACCTCGCTTCCACTCAAAGGCCAGGACACTAAGAAGACAACTGTAAAATGGTCTATTGTGTCAAGTATTTTGTTATGTAACACAATGAAATGCCATTTTCGGAGGTTCTTTTCAGCGATTGGCAGCTATGTTTGTTTTATGGCAATAGACAAATTCGGCTAACGCATTGTTGTACCCAATTCAAACCTTTTGGGATTAGAACTCTTTGTTTGTGATATTTCCATATCAATGAAGCATTGACATGGAAATTATATGGAAATAATTATTGTGAACAAAGAATCTTATTCCCAGAAAGTTTGAATTGCGTTTAACAATGGGTTAGCCAAATTTTGTTCAAAGACATTTTATCATGTTTTACGAGACCAAATACTTCACGATTCCAGGAGTAATAAATTGGCAGTTTTATCCTGCTCCGCCATTTTAAAAGTAGAGAAGGCCCAGGTAAAAAGGGGCGAGTGGAATAAAGCCCTAAGTGACTTCTGATCAACTGCTAGATTCTCCTTCCAGTTTGTCTTGTATATGCTCATGTAACAAAGGGAGAATTTGGCTTCAGATCAGGAGTCACTAAAAGCCTTATTCCGAATAATGTTTGGAAAATAAGGCCCTAAGTGACTCCTGATCTATAGACACTTTTAATAAATACCACGATGCATCATTTTCTGCTGATGACGTCAAACATATTCTTTTGAATTCTCTTGCAATTCAAAAGAATACATTTGACATCGATAGCGGAATGTGATGTATTCTGGTATTTATTAAAAGGGTCTATAGCCAAATTCTGATCTATAGCCAAATTCTTTGCTTTTGTTCTCTGCTTAATTTGAAAAGCTTTCACCTAAATACCAACATCGCTTCTTCGCTACGTTCTATGGACCGATTCGCTGTAAGTTATGTCTTTATCGTCCTTTAAAACTGATTGTGTCCCCAATATCTGATTGCAAGGATTAAAATTTGATTTTTGTGACATTGTGATCTTTGTATCTTTTAAAATAGCTCTAGTTCTCATCGTGTTACTATAGTTGAGTGTTATGAATAAAATTTGTTTGTCTTGATAAAAATAGCACGCTTCAGTATTAAAACCAAGTCTGCTTAGAAATTTCACTTTGTAATGGACTGTCCAACAAAATCTAATGTTCTTATTGTTCTTGTTCTATTGTTCTTGCTCATTTGCATTAGATTCGGTGTGGGGCTTTGCCCTTTTATACCGCAGGTTTGCCTTTAAGGTGTCCAATGTCAGTTTGCGAGACGGAACCAAGTGTTAACTGCTTATAAAGACACCGTGTTCTTGAGGACGGTTTTTTCCACCCGCTAAAAATCCCATGTATTTCTTCTAAGTAGTACAGACAACAAGCAGTTTTTACCCCATTGCAGACTAAAACAATTACATACAAAGTTAACCTCATGTCAGGCAGCTTCATATATTCTTAGTTGCCTTGTTAATAGACAGTTTCCATGCTCCCTTCAGTGTCCACATTATCCCTTTAAGCCCTAAGAGCGATCAGCATCTAATTTCTCCTTGTAATATTAATGCCTTATCAATCAAAATGTGATCACACAAGCTGAGTTGTCTTGATATCCAAACATTTTCTCCCCACTACTTCTATAGCAAATGTATAGGACTGGAAATGAGAATTTAAATTTTGTTGTTAGGGCTGAAAGGGTTAACAGGATTTGACTGTGTGACTTTGCCCTGTTTCATTTGACTAGAAAATATATACATGTAGAACAGAAGGACTATGGACAATCATCTTTGTTATAGTAACTATTGTAAATATTCAAAACTAAAGCAATGTTTTTGGTGGCTTTAATACTATATTTATATACGCTATGCATGCAAAGGAATATTAAATACTTAAGCTTATCTTAGTTAATCTTTATACTTCAAATTCAGGATTATTTTATGAATGTCAAACACAAAACACTGTACATGTTACAGTTTTATTGAAAAATATAATATCATGCCTCAGTAGACTATAAAATATAATGTTTGTACTTCTCGTCTATGTTTTATTCATTACATGTATGCAAGGTTATGTAGTAAGCTTATCTTTTCAAAGTTAAAGGCCCACCTTCATCCAAAGTCATTGCGGTCACTTGATTTTGTTTTGAAATGCTCCATTGTTCATACGCGTGATCTGATTGGTTGCACACATTCAAGCGCAGAAAGTGATCATGGGGCGCACAGCATTTTGTGTGAAGGTGGGCCTTTAAAGAAGCTAATTACTGTATTGAACTACTCTAAACAGTACGTCTCATCACGGACAAAAGAAATAATTATTGTCTGATCTGCTTTCTTAAGTTAATATCGAACATTTTAATACACCTGTTGACAACCTTCGTGTATCTGTCATGATTTACAATCCAAAACGAAAAGTTTAAAACACTGTGACAATTCGAGTGTTAAGCTTAATTCGATCACTCAATCGATAACCAATTTTTTATGTAAACAACCGTAGACTTCCTCGACGACAAAATACCGCGAACATCCATCTAGATTTTTCATTGATTCCTTGTTATTGATAAAGCTCTGCATAAACTACTTCTAAAGTTAATCGCGATCCGCATTTATATTTAAAACTTCAGATTTAACTAACCTTGCTTGTCCAGTCGTTACGGAAACACTTGTAGAAGCCGACGAGAGCAAATCTTCTCCGCCATGTGCGGGTTTTATACTGTTTAAAAAGCATATTTAAATCAACGAAGTGCTTCAAAAATTGCCGATGACTGACTGACATAAAACGCTTTTACCTTCCAGGCAATTTACTTGTGTTCCTCTTCCAGAAAGACTTTTTCGGACTACCTGTTTCAAACGTTACTAGCGTTGAATCCTCTAAACTGGGTTCGTGTTCAATTGTGTTGAATTTTGTTCCGAGCGCTATAACGCGCTCCTTTGCAGCTTCGCTCATGTTTATGACAAATCTGAGTTATCCACCCATCCTTGATTAGTCAAATATAATATGTCTTCGCTAAAAGAAAACAAGGTCGTGAAGAAAGGCCAATTTCCTGATGATATTTCGTCTTTGATCCAATATGGACGAATTCACGAGCCACCCTCCATTTGATGTGGCCGTGGCCATGATCGCATCCGCTGGAACGTGGTATTTGTTTCGCAGGCGCCTAAACCGGTTCGCGTCCACAAATTGTAAAAATCCATTTTAAATATCAACTTCATTTATGTAACGCCAAACCATCTGAGAAACGGTCTAAAAAATGTAAGTGTTGTCCATGGTCCGAGCTCTTACACTGCTCTTACAACTGTTTGAGTCTAATGTTATCTAGCTGCGTTTTTTTTTTTTTGGGAGAATCCGAAATTGGATTTGTGATCTCAGATCATATCGATTTTTCATGGCCAAAAAACCGAAAAATCCTAAAACGGATCATTTAACGTAAAAAAAAAAACCCGTTGGTATTCAAATGAACCTATTTTGACTCGCTTGTGTTTATTAGTCTGCTCGACAAAAATAAATTTCAAAATATAGGAAATAAAATCTTATCAGAAGTCGTGGAAGAAATAAAACAACGAACGGAACGAGTAAATTTGCGGTGCGGGGTATCTGCGAGCTGACCTCTGCTCGGTATTTATACTGCGAGCTTCATAAAAATTAAAAAATATTTATGAAATATTTAAGAAAAATTCATGATGAGCTAGCCAATGCGAATCGTGAGAGCCATTCCTTTCTCCGCGAATACATTTATAACTTTGTGTCACGATTCTTAGATACTTTTGCCTGGTTAAAAATGTCTCAAAATCGCAATTAGTTAAGACAATGTTAATGAATTTTAATTCAATTTTAATGAAAAGAAGGTCGTTTTATTAGGACGTCTGACATCTGCGCAGGAGGCTTATGCATAATAATACACGTAATAATTCGGCAAAAGGGGCCCTCGCGTTCGCGATAAGAAATTGCGCAATTGATCATTCAGCCGAACATCTTTGAGAGAGAGCATCATAGATGCACCCGCGGCTTCTGTCTTCTTAGCTCGTTGTGCTGTCACACAACAAAATTGTTTCGACATGGAAATAATTATAAGTCAAATATAATGGTTGTTAACGTGTTATACTTCACAGAGATACTGATAGGGTGAATGCAAAAACAGATATGTCAATAACACAAGGGCAAGCAAGAGGTCTAGGAATATTATTTTGATTTATTAATTTTATACCTATTTTCATTATTATCTCGATCTAGGGGGAATTACGCTTTCCCTCCCCTTTCACCCCTCCCCGTCTTAAAAACTTTATTTTCAGATCAATTTACTTGTCAACTCGCAGCTCGCATTTTTCTGCTCGCATCCTCTCCACATCCGTAAATTTGCACGAAAAACCGCTTGTCAGATGTACTTTTTTCGAATCCATTCCTAAAAAAAAAACGTTCAGATCTCGAATCAGCCTAAAAATCCGGATTGAGATTTGATCTGAAAACTCGCACCGAAGTATGGATTCAACTTTCATGATCCTGTTTTTGGATTTTATTAAAAAAAAAACCGCAAAATCCGATTTGGAATTCAAGAAGTCGGATTCGGATTTTTCCAAAAAAACGCAGCCTAAACTTTGTGAAGCGAAATGTGGTTCCAACATGTCTAACTACTGAGTCTGGACAGAATGAAATTATGATTATTAACTGGAAGGAGCACTTTGCTATGGTGTTGTTTGTTATATGCCCAGCTGTAAAATATGGCTCCAAATTTCGAGTCTGTGGATATAATGAAATCCTAAAGTGTGACCACTCAAATGAAAGCTATTGGGCAGCACCTAGCCCTTTCTTTGGTAGCATTTTATTTATATGCACACAAGAAGGTGTATATAATTTTGAGTATGTGTATAAATCCCAGATACTGTGACCAGACCAGACCAGACTGTGACCAGATACTGTTTATTATGCTGTATAGGGTGTAATCCAATAGTATGACCATTATTCAAATGAAAGCTATTGAGCAGTACTTTCCTCAGGCACTGTTTATTATGCCGTATAAGGTGTACTTCTAAAGTACAACCATTCAAATGAAAGATATTGAGCAGTGCTTTCCTGTGCTACTGTTTATTCTGCTGTAAAATGTGGTTATAGCTTTTCAGTCTGTAAATGAAATCCTTAAGTGCGACCATTCAAAGGAAAGCTATTGAGCAGTACTTTTCCTTTGGTACTTCAAGTCCTGCAAGGTGGTTCCAGCTTTTGAGTCTATGGATGAAATCCTAAAGTGTGGCCATTTACATGAAATCTACTAAGCAATATTTTCATGTGATGCTGTTTGTTTGGCGCGTTTTTTTAACAGAAATTTCAGAAATTTTATCAAGTTTGTATTTTATATTTATCAAGTAAAATATCTTTTCTTTCTCAGCTGTGCCCTCTGGAATGACAGCTGACATTTTTTGTGGTCGGGAATCCGGCGGAAATCAATGCCTTGCTCTCGCCTTGTTTTCGCCTAAAATGCTGGCAATTTTTTATTATTTATAATCAAATACATCTTACAATTACAGCACGACGAATTTTGCGAGATATTTTCTTCACGCGCGCGTACTCGCGTGTTAGTTACATTTTATCAAATTTGGAAATATTTAAACCGGCTCAAATGTCAAAGTACAAGTTATACATTTTGAGTGTGGCATGGGTTAGTGTAAAACGAAATTACGAATTGCTTATGATTTTTAGAGATTCCTAAATTACAAAGGCAGTTTTTATTTGAGGAAATTAAATAAAATTTCGTAAAACTGATCGAGAGCTATTAGGCAAATTTTTGAACCGATTACATGTCTTTAATAATTTGTGAGCTTCGTCATGTCTAAAAGAAAATGATCTAACAGATGATACGTTCAGTAAAATATAAATCGCGCAAGTTTTAGTTCCACTCACCCTAAACCTGAAAGCAAAGATACTTCTTCATCTTCACCAGCGAAATCGCCACCAATGGCGGATAGTGGGCATAAGAATTTCGCGAGCAAAACTGAGCGGCTGTTGCTCCCGGAGGCATTAGATGTAAAGCTAGAAGATTCTGTCAAATCCCTGTTCATCTATGGGCAAGATAAGTCCGCCACAAAGGACTTATTTTTCATATATATGAGTGATTTATATTCACTGTAAATAGGAAATGAACGTGGCAACAAATCTGGCGTTACACAATGTCGCGATTGTTCATGTCGACGCGAAACCACACGCCTGCATGCACATCTGGCGCGTCACGCAATGCTTGGACTCCGACACGGATTCTTTCAGTTTTTGTTGCAACTAGAGTGCCTAGTTTCAATTGATTTTGCCTGTGGGAAGCGATGTCAAAGGGAAATGGCGAACGGAGAAAAAAGCGAGGAAACGTTCGCGCCTGCCCCCTCCGTTGGCACCGGCGCAACCTCGTTCCGGCCCTGGGAACGAGGAAAGAGGTTGCGCGTGCCGCCTATCCAGATAGCGCCTATAAGACAAGTCGCAGTGTGTAGTCTTAATTTGTGGACCGCAAGTGAACAGGCCACCAGTGGTCCTCACTATCTAAGAGCCTGCAACAGGTTACCGGGACGAGTCGAAACCGAATGTGAACGCGACAACTGAGAACGCGCGTGGAAGGGCCACACTCCCAGCCGCGCGTTTTCGCGTTCATGTTCGCGTTTTTCATCGTTTCCACTATTTGAGAGCGTGGACAGGCCACGGCTCTGGAAGTCAAAGGATGAGAATACAAATCGGAGGCAAGGAAATTGAGAAAAACATAGAGTAATTCATTAAGTTAATTCTTTAACTTTATTTCAAGACGTTTTTGTCTAAGAATTAATTAGGAATATAAGATTTTGAGGAAGTTTCTAGGTATATTTGTACGTACAACTATTTTATTTCTCCACAACGGTATTGAAAATCGTGTTGCTTTGTTAAAAAAATTTTAGTTTACTTCGATGTATAATTCGAAAACATTGAACATCTCGAATTCTCTCCCTAACGCATACACATGGTGTTACATAGATAATTAAAACTAATTGTGTACTGTTTCCAGCTGACCTTAATTCCATAAGCGGATCGGACACCTCTCTCTTCTAAGCACAAACTCAGTCACAGTCACGGCCACATACAAACACATCATCTTTACCCTCCCATAAGCGGACATCTCTCTTAAGCAGACACTCAGCCATGGTCCCAAACTAATTCAAACACTTTATTTTCAACCTCCTATTGGGGAATGTTTGTTTACCAATTTTTGCCTCAATAGCATATGCGCCTCGTTCACTTACCAACCTTCAAAAAGTCAACTCTAAATAGCACAATTAGCTTTCTCTGAAAATTTGAGCCTGATATACCAGATACACTTCATGCAATGCTGTATTAAAAATTAAAAATTTTACAAAGAATGTGCGGCTCAATAGCGCTTTTGCCACCCAACAATTTTGCAGTTTTTGATTGCAGATATTTCCTTAAATATTCCATGAAAAAAGCTGAAAATTGCATAGATTACTAAGTTTAACAAGCTCTTTCAACTTTTGAAGTCAATTCGTATTTAGCATGATGCCTTCTCTATGCAGATTCGTATGCTAATGAAGCAAAATGTGAACAATGACGTCAGCAAAGATTCGCCTATAAGCAGACACTTAACCTACGCAGACGATCGCTAATACCCGTCATAACATTCTTACTCTCCCATAAATGTACACTTCCCCTTAACAGAACATAAAGCGCGATCCGAAGGGTGTCTACAGGTAAATCGACGGTAATAGTTAAATTAATTCTATTTGTTATTTTATGTACAGTTATGTACAATTCTTGCTCATTCCATGCTAATTCCTTGATGACCTATTTTTTTAGTATTCTTTTTCCACACTAAACGCGCGCAACGGCGCTTACATTTTCTTAAAGAAATAATACTAAGTAATATATTTATCACTTCTGTTAACTTTGTGGCACTGTGCTTAACCATTGTTAATAAAGCGCAATGGTTATGAAACCTGAGAAAATTCTTCGTTGGCGTTTTTTCGGCCATGACTGTGCAAAACCACAATAGATTTGAACCTTGTTCTAGCAACTAACCAATATAAATATTCCCCTTGAAAGGTAACTGCCCCAGGTAAAATATCGTGTTTTCTTGACAATGGCCAGGAGCTTGCTTTAAGCTTACTTTATTATCTTGGAATTGGAAGAAACCAGCGCCAAAAGTGATAGAAGCAAAGAAATATGAAATAAACAGACAAAATAACGACTAGAAAAGACAAAATTTCACAAGAATGGCAAGTTTGATTTCTTGACCGCCTGTCAATAAATCCGAACTTGATAAACTGTAATCCACTTCAATCCTTACAATCCTGCACTTTATCTCCAAACTACTACTTTTGTTTTGCTCTATAGAATCTTTTTATCCAACTACGTTGTATATTTGGTGGCACTTGGCGATGTAACGTGGAAATAAGTTAAGCGAAATTTTGCTATTTCGGCGGGACAGTGCCCCTTTAAGTTATTGAGTGGGCCGTTACCATGGCGACATTCCTACATTATAAAATACAATTTCTTTTTCCTGGGTGACTTGGCAACGTATCCACTTCATGCATTATGGCATCCAGTCTCATTTCACACAATGTATATTTATGTCACGCTAAGGCATGTTTTTGAAGTTCATCGTTTTAAAAACAAAATTTGCATTATTTGTCACTAGTCCGCCATCCACAAAGTATAAAAACTGGGACCAAATGTCCCGCTTGTGAAGCCGCAACCGTCTACTTGTTAAGGTGATTCCTCAGAAATAAAAGTTGTCGAACGATTTTTTTAAAATTTTCCCTAACAGCTCCCTACCATAAGTTGTTTCGAAAAATTCAATAAAAAAGATAGGTCACCATGCTCGGTAAAGAGATATGATGGACCAATGTTGCCCCATTTATGCCTATAGCAATACCGATCACGCACGTCATTATTTGATCGGTTCATGTTTCTTTTCCCGGTAACCCGTGAAAGCAAAGTTTACAATTCTTCAAAAAAACTTGATAGGTTAAAGTCTCCACCATATGGGAACACTTTAAAATAAAATTTATGAAAAAGTCACGCAACTTCAAATGACACGGACTCAAAACGTTCCTCGCGTCCATGTTTTCAAGGTCAACAATTTGCTCCCACGAGTAACTGATTTGAGAACGTTTTTGGCGATATCTTTTTTTCCTGTCGAGGAATTTTTTTTAACTTTGTTAACTTAAAAAGCATTAATTTAACATCAAAACGATGCAATAAAAAATATAGGTCACCATGCTCGTTAGAGAGAAAAAGACAGTCGTATTTTCTAACGAGCTTGCGGGCCTTTGATAAAAAACATTCCATCCTCCGAAATGTGCGCGCGCTCATTTTGCTCAACCGCGCACGCTCATTGCTTATAAATTATGGTAATTCTCCTTTTGAAAAATACTCATAAGAAAATTAAATTTCCAGCTGCGTGTTTTAAAAACCGTTCACTAAAAAGAGTGTTATCAACTGGCTGCCATGAAAGGACTATTACGTGTTATGCGCAGTACAGGATGCGCAGTGCAATACTGAGGAATCACCTAAAGTCATAGCGAGTAGTTGAAAAACAAAAGATGGGTGTTTCTTGGTGTTGCGGAAGCCATTGTTGGTTAGCTTTTGTGTTGCGGTGTGGGTATTGTTCAGTGTCTTTTGAATCTTTTGTTTTACGTCATTTGGTGATCACACCATCCGCAACACCAACAAACTACCGTTATTGTGGCATGATCAGCTTCTTAAATATTTCTGGTAGTTGTCTGACACGAACTATTGCGCATGACCAGATCAAACCAGCCTCTACGTTATTTTGGAGTTGTGGTATATTGCATACGAGAACTGGTTGCCAAAGATCACTAGCTTGTGCCAGGTTCTTTCATTTCAGTAGTTGGAGCTGTACTGTATTCTACGTTTGAATCTGAGGTTTCCCTCACTTCCGGCTGATCAACTTCTGGTTGTTTTGCTTCCACTTCCGGCTGAGTCACTTCCTCTTGTTTTACCTTCTGTAGTTCTTTAGACATAGCATCAATGTCCTGCAAATGAATAAGAAGGAGATAGTTACATATAAGAGGTAAAGTGTTTTCACCCGTTGCCTTTCTTGGTAACGTGATCCACACATCCTCAGTACTAATGACACCCGAAATAGAAAGACTTATTTTATCATTTCCATACTTAATATTCAGGTAATGATTAGTGTACCCTCTGCAGCTGTACATTCTTTGTGGTGTCTGAATGAATGAATGAATGAATGAATAACTTTATTTACCGAGGGTGACACATTACAGTTGAGAACTGGTAAACTTGTGGCCCTCTCCTAAAATATATAAAACTAATTTACAATACATAAATATAGTGTTAAAAAGGATCTGACAATATTTTAAATATTTTGTCTCTACCAACATAAGCTGGATTCCCCTTGTGTTCTATGCCTTGGTTTTACCAAGTTGGGAGGGGAAGGGGGTGGGTAGAGGGGGGGAGAGGCGGAGGTGGGGGGGGGGGGGGGGGGAGGAAGAGAAGCTTCCCCTAAGGAAGGCCTGATACGCAGGTCAGTTTCTCACCCTCTGTAGCTGTATGTTCTTTGTTAGTGCCTCTTCCAGCAGGAGTTGGATTCTCCCTATGTTCTATGCCAAGGGGAGTGGGGGAAACTAGGGGGAAGTAAGGAGAGAGAGAGAAGCCTCCTCTAAGGAAGGTCCGATTCCGAGGCTAGGTTCTCACCCTCTGTAGCTGTACGTTCTTTGTTAGTGTCTCTTCCAGCATGAGCTGGATTTTCCTTGTGTTCTCTGCCTTGGCTTTACCAAAAGGAGACTTTATCTTTTCCTTAAACGCAGAAATAGACGCTGGAGATGATTTTGGAGACTCAGCTACGGGGCCTGATAAAGAAGTAGATCAATAAATAACATCATTTCATATCCAAGTTATCATTGGCAATTATGTATTCATCAGTGGCAGTCAGCTGCAAGTGTGACCAACCTCCCCCATCCCCTCTCTACTGTCCTCTGCAGGCAACTGACTTTTTCAACACCCCAGAACGTGCCACCAGCATCTAGACATAGCGTCATATGTGGGTTGAGTTTGTTTTTCATAGGCAAACAATTGCGAAGCGTTGTACGCTTTTGTTCGAATATTTGACGTTACCCGTTTTTATGTCCCAAATCTTTGTAGGATAAGGTGAATAGCCGCGATTGACATTGATTGATGTGATTGACCTGGTTTGAATCACTCACCAATTTTCGTCTCCATAGCGTACGCTTGGATAATAGCTGACTTTTGTATCAGGTCTTCTGCTAATGCTGCTCCATTTTCCTCGAGATGGCGCACCTGCGCAAAATGAAGTAAAGATTTAACACATTGGAAATGCGGCAAAAGTCATAAGGCAACAAAGGCAGTGTTCAAAAGCAGGAAGCCTGTGCAAAAGCAGGTAGCCTGTGCAAAAGCAGGTAGCCTGTGCAAAAGCAGGAAGCCTGTGCGTAGACGTCTCCTATGCTTCATGCGGAAGGACGTTGTCCAGGCTAAAAGGTAGGGCAAAACAAAAGACTTTAGAATAAAGGCTACACAACCATAACTATGATACAACCAAGGCACCATCTTCAATGTGTCGCGTTACAAAAAAAAACACTATCTTTTTTGTGGAACAGTTGGTTCTGTCTGAGCACAATAGGTTTTTTTTTCCTCTTTCCCTAACAGTATGTACCTTGACAAGAAAAAAGTGACCATAGGACAAAGAAAAATTCCGAGAACCGGACCGGAATCAAACTCATGCCTTCTGATAACCGGTCGGATACTCACGGAGAGCTGAGGTATGTTACAAGGTTCAAATATGAAAGGTGTCCTGCATACTGTTAGGTTCAGAATTGTCATAGCGCCATATGAGGTAAGAAATAATGTAAGATGGTGAATTTTGAGCTCGGAATGAAATAAAAAGATAAAGTTGACATATGTCATGAGTGTGATTCCCCAAAGGATGTACCTTCTCTTCAAGCAGCCACTTCTCTTGCTGGACATCTGCAAGTCGTTCAATCAGGTCAGTGGTATCATCATTAAGGATGCTCGCCGTGGAAGCAGCGGGGCTAGGAGGCTACAAAAAACAATGACGCGATGAGAGTGAGGTAATAGGAAACGTATTTGGAAACTTTTCCAAGATCTGTGACCTGCTGCCTAAAGCAACTGAACTAAGATTAAGTGGGAGATTCCTTCAACCATTGCTTGTGCTTCTGGAGGATTCTCTTGCGCACTATCGTGGATAACTCGGCCGAAGGCGGATTAACAAGTATAGGAAACACAAAGAGAGTGCGAGAAAATACTTCGGAACGCAGAGAACAGTTACAGAAAATCCCACTTGATGTTACGTTGCTTTATGCAACCGGGTCCTGGACATCAAGTTCTACTTCATACCCTAAATTCAGGACTGTCCATATCACTTCTTGATGGATGACTAGATGAATCACTGAAAAAGAAACAAAGAACTGGTTAAGACAAAATTAAAATAGTTATTAACCAAGACTAACTGCGAGTGCGAATATCAACAACCAAATAAATTAAAGTAGTTTTGTAGATGACTCTCCAGAGGGAGGGGAGCAAGGATGTCCCTCGGGGAGGTTGTCCAAAGGGACAACTTTCCCTAGGGACAACCTTACCTAAGGACAACCTCCGCTAGGGACAATCTCCCTTAATTAGGACAACCTCCGCTTAGAACAACCTCACCTAGGGACAATCTCCCTTAGGGACAATCTCCCTTAGGGGCAATCTTCTTTAGGGACAACCTCCACATGGAACAACCTCACCTAGGGACAATCTCCCTTAGGGACAATCTCCCTTAGGGACAATCTTCTTTAGGGACAATCTCCCTTAGGGACAACCTCCGCTTAGAACAACCTCACCTAGGGACAATCTCCCTTAGGGACAACCTCCGCATGGAACAACCTCACCTAGGGACAACCTCCCATAGGGACAACCACCCCTAGGAGCAACCTCCCATGGAAAAAAATGTCGGTTTAAAGAGATTTGTATCACCGTCAGCTGCATCTATAAGTATGAACACGTGATGCGTAAACATTTTTCGCAGTCGATTCAAGTTGGTGAAAGACTTTCAAAGGAGAACTCACCCGCTATTTCGACGTTGATTTTCTTTAGCGGAAAATAAATCGTCAAATGCTACAACAGGAAAAGAAAAATATTATAATCATTAGTTTAAGAGCGCATGTTGCTTAGGCTTTCAAACCAGGAGAATTAATCGCGTCAGTTTGCTAAAAGCAGAAAGGTCATACCAGGTTTTACTCTGTTTTCGGACAAAGCTTCTTGTAGTTTTTGCTGTAACTGTTCTGCTCGTTTCCTTTCAAGCTTCAACTGACGTTTAAGATCTTTAACCTTAAAAAAGAATGAGATACATGATTACAAAATGATCTCATCTTGCGCACGGTCTATAAACGTACTTGTAAAATTCATTAATAGCGGAGCACTTGCCAGGCCGAAGAGCTGGCTGCGCAGCCCCATACTCATAGAACCTATGCCGTCATTTTTCATGGTCATGGCTAGCGGAATGTTTCGCGGGCGCGCGTGTGCCCTCCGCCGTCACACGTCCGTCACACAGGACCGGACTCCGCCGTCACACAGGACCGGACCACACTAACCCCTAACCCTAACCCTAACCCTAACCCTAACCCTAACCCTAACCCGTCACACAGGACCGGACCACACACAGGACCGGACCGCAGGACCGGGCTCCGTCGCGCAGGGCTAGCTCGCGGGCGCGTATGACATCGCAAAACATGCGCGTAGGACGTCATGTTGAAACCAAAGCGAGGCTTTTTTTTCGCGCGGTTACACGGCCGAATGTCACGTCAGTAACACTTTGATGTTTTGCTGTGTTTACCGAGCGGAGAAAACGGTTTAAATTAAAGTCGTTATTTTCCTGCATTTTTTCGCGGTTTGCTACTCAAGACAGGGATACTAATTAAGGTATACTCAGAAGCCGCTTTAGTGGAAAAAGACGAGCTTTCAGGGATAAAATCTTGCTTCGAGGAACTTCATGTATTACGTTTTTATCAATGCGGGAGATGTTTGTTTTCTACGGATTTCAGAACCAGAAGCGGAGATTTGAATTTCCAAGCAAGCGAGGGACTTAAAGGTAAAACAGATTACAGTTTTCGATGAGAATTTATGTTGATATCAATCTGTGAGTGACTTTTTATTAGTGTTATTGTTAGTTTTGGAGAATTGATTTTAAAACGTGCTTAAATTCAGTTGTATCGATCTCTTGAATTTCATCGAAGAAAATTTGAACTCGATGAGCTATAATTAAATGGTACGCGTTTTGCTTTTAAACGTAAACTAATGGAGATTTGAATAATTTTTTTCGAAAGAAGATTGTGTTGTCCATTTTTATGTATTTGTTCATTTATTACATAGATTGAAAAGCGTTTTATGTAAACAAAACAAGACTTTGATTTTATAGTACAGTTCTATCTTCACTCGCATCGCCTTATGCAAATATGTTTGTGTATTTTTGCAATTTTTGATTTTCAAATCAGTTTCTCGGGCAATTTTTGACAAACATAAACTGTATTTTATTCGGAAACTAGTGGTACTAGTTATTCTAGACAGAGAAAAGTTGTTTTTGTGAACTTTTGTACGGTCTATAAAAATGTACTGTGCAGACGGTCGCGTAATACTGTTTTTGAGAATTGCTAAAATTGAAAATAGCCCGTTCGTCAATCTTAATTCTTGTGCTTCCAACCTTTCACCTTAGTTAAGTTTCACCTTAGTTAAGCTTGTTCAAAGTGCGACGCTGTTAGGCTTGGGCTATCTATATATATTAATTCATAAGGGTACTAACAAATGGAAATGAGCCATTCCAATCACATGATTACCCTGAACAGGCCGACACAACCTTGATACAACCACTAGTGGTTGTATCTAATTTACATTCCGGATACAACTCACTGGTGGTTGTATCTAGATTTACATTCCAGATACAACTCACTAGTGGTTGTATCTAATTTACATGTGAATGTGAATTTCACAAATTGTTTACTACAGTCGCGTCCGTGTTGTATCGGCACTATACATTAACTCGCCTTCGGCTCGTGATTGTATAGGGCGATACAACATTCCCGCTCATGTAGTAAACATTACATAAAGGAAACAGGCGCCAACGAATTAACCCTTTCAAACCCCAAAACAGCCAACATCGAGAAAGAGAGAGAGAGAAAAAAGCTGCATTTTGCAAAGTATCAAGTAAAAGGTTCAAATGATGCAACAAAACGAATGCCCACCAGTTGATCTCCTTTCTTGCCAGCAATTCTATTTTCTACTTCTTTGTCCTTCAGCTCCTGGTGAAGTCTGTTCATCTCTTGATTTTTGTTTTCAATTTCTTCTTGTAGAGCAGTTATCTGTGACTGGAATCCTTCTGTTTCCTTTTCTCTCTCTTCTCGTAACGCTTCCAACTCACTTTCTCGCTCTGCCTGCAGAGTTGCTAAACTTTGTTCACTTCTTTCCTTCTCCGCTTTCAAGTTTTCCTACAGTGACAAGAATGGAGCGGTTTTCCATAAGTGAATAGAGTAAAACCAAAACCAAAGTTATCAGATCAGTAGAGCGGTTTTCATTTGAGTGTCGTAAAACCAAAACCAAAGTAATTACTCTGACCAATCACAACAGTCGTATACAATCCAACGAACCAATCAGAGCTCGAAGCAATTACATGTGGCCAACGCCAAGCGCGGGAAAACGCGTGCGAGCAAGTCACGATTCGTTCGGTTTGGTTAATAAAGTGGTGCGAGATTTTTCAGCCAATCACAAAGCGTAGCAATGCAAAACCAAAGCAATTGCGAAATTACTTTCGACACTCAACTGAAAAGCCCTCTATAAATCTGGCCAATTATATCAAACTCAACCAAAGCAATGGGCTAATCAGAACTCAAGACATCTGCGCATGTAAACTTTGCTAAGCGCGAGAAAATATGCAGCTGGTACCAAAAGTGGGAAAACATACATATGAGGCCAATCGCGGGAAAACATAAATCGGCGCAAAGTGCGGGAAAACACGAATTGGTGCCAAGCGCGCGAAAACGCATAACTGTTTAATATAATGACTGTTTCCCTGAGTATTTACAGTTTGTTTCCTTCGCCAGTAGTTAACAGGATCAAAACAAACAAGCTTTGCTCATTTTCCCGCTAAAAATATCCCTAATAAGGAAAGAGGCTTGTTCGATTGACCCTATCAGAATGCTGAAAAGCGAGTGACGTAAAAGAGAATGGGGGTGTTCGCTAAAACAACCAAAAGCCGCGCGTGTTTGCCTCCGTTCGCTAAACCAATCATATTGCTTCCTTCCAGTTCGTTTGTTGTTTTGGTTATGTCCACGGGTAATCGTTTCAAGGTCCTACGAAAATCCCTCTATACCACTCAGTTCGATACGAAAACGAAATATGTCTCAAAAGGATACAACAATTTAAACACTACCTCTGTCTCCGTGAGTCTTCGCTCGAACCACCCACTTTTGCTCTCAACTGATTGCAGTTTGGTTTTTGCCTCTGCTAATTTCTGCTGTGTCTCTTCGAGTTCCTTGCGTAGTTTCTGTGAAAACAATATCAGAACACTGTCAAACAGTTAAGTGAATGTACTCAGAAACGCAACACATCATCACCGAACTAGTTGAATTATCCGGCGTAGTGTATAGAGCGGCTTTCAATTGAGTGTCGAAAGTAATTTCGCAACTGCCTTGGTTCTGCATTGCTTCATTTTGTGATTGGCTAAGAAAATCTCGCGCCACTTTTTCAACCAATCAGAAGTAAAACCACAATCAATCGTGACTTGCTTGCACGCGTTTTCCCGCGCTTGGCGCCGGCTACATGTATTTGCTACGAGGTGTGATTGGTTCTTGGAAGGACTGCCTGTGTTGTGATTGGCCAGAGTGAATACTTCGGTTTTGGTTTTATTGAACTGTTGTACGTCTCCCTGACTTAGCTGCAAAAATGACTGTAAGGCTGAATAAGGAGATCTATAGGAGCTAAGCAAATTTCAAAGTAATTTAATTACCTTTTCTCCTGTTAGATGCTCCCTTAATTCGCTGAGCTCTTTCTGCAAAAAAAAAACCAACAACAATAAAGAACCTTGATGAGGAAAATGATCGCTTTCCACTCATTAAACTACTGTCCCCCGATCCATAAGGGCTGGATTCCACTAGCGACGTAATCGTAAGTGGAGTCGGATTCGGAAGCGTAAGGGCTAGTTCCCACTAGCGACGGAAGCGATGGAGGCAGAGGCGGAATCGGAAGAAAAAGGAAACCTTCTGATCCTTCCGATTCCGATTCCGATTCCGACTCCGACTCCGACTCCAATTACGTCGCTACTGGGAACCAGCCTTAACTTATGTAAAACATCGAGTCGGGTACTGCCTGTATTGTGTGTGATTCTAACTAGTCTCTGGATTATTTAATTCTCAAACAAAAATAATTCATGACAGGAGGTTTTGATATCCTGTCTTAATTTGCATAGATTTTGGCGATTTTATTCCTTTGTTTTCTCCGCATTTTACGATCAGTTTGAGAAGCTATATCAAACACTCGAAAGAGTGTATCATCAGGTATCCAAACACTTTGAAGTGGGTTAAAAAAACTCAGCTGCACCTCGTTTTTCGGGAGAGGCTGTACCTTTCCAAACGAGCTCAGTGATTGGCTAACGAAACAGTAGGTTAAACAACAGAAACAATAGCCCTAGACCTAAACACAATAGAAGCTACAGTACTACGGGGTCAATAAAAATAGAGGTCTGGAAGAGCTACAGTACTACTCCGTTTTTCAACCCACTTCGCGGTGTTTGGATATCTGATGAAACACTGTTCCTCGTGTTTGATATATTACATGAAAGCTATTGAGCATTCAGCAGTACTTTCCTGCGGTTCTATTAACTATGCTGTACAAGTTAAGAGTGGTTCTAACTTTTGAATTTGTGAATAAAACTCTCTTAAGCGTGACCATTCAAATGAAAGGTTTTGAGCACTAATGTTTCATTTTGGGATTTCAGAACTTTTTTTCACATTGTACTTCGTACTTCGGCACTCTACTCTACTGTTAGGAAGCAAAGTGAAGAACAGTAGAGTTTATTTATCTTACCTTGTGCTCTTCCTGAAGCTTGTCTAACTGCATTTTGTGGTTCGTGTCGGTCGTCTGTTTGTCAATGGCCATTTCGTCAACTAAATTCTTACGACTTTCAGCAACCTAAATACAGGACAGTCCAACAGAAAAGTGATATTATTTTGTGTCAATTTTTTTTTAACATAAAGCTGTGAATCGGCGAAAATTATTGAAATGTAAGGTATTGCCCAACAATGGATTAATACAAGCAGCGATAAGAGAAAACTGGCCACTGTAAGGACCGATCAAACAATGTGAAAAGGCTTCTCTCAAAATAGCACTACGGTTGGCCAAACCTGACATGCTCAGCGCTGAAAACTAGAAAGCGGACGCAGACAGCTGTTTTGGACTAAAAACTGCTTTTTGATGTCAAAATGTATTTTCAGGACTAATACCTTGGTTATTTCTTGCAGTGAATCTGTCAATTTGTCCCGCTCTTCGGTTAGCTGTGAAATTTGCTCATTCCAGCCGTCAACTGCTGTGTGCTGTTCCTGGTATGAAACAAGAAAGGTGACATTTAGGTATCCCCGCACTGTAAAAGAAAAAAAAAAAAAAATAGGCACCCTTTGGGAACATGTGTCCACTGTACCCCGCTAAATGTTTGGATGTACAGTTAATAGGCCACTACGAAAAATACCATAATAATCTCTTATGTGCAGGCTCAGACTCACGGGATGTAATTTTTCAAGTCTCCTTTGTTAGAATGGCACAATGGAATTCAGAGTACATATAGGAACGCTAGGACGTAGCGGCGTATGCAAATTACCAAGACGTTGAAGCATAGCACGTGCAGTGCTGAAAACAAAAGAAGTTAGAAAAAGCAGGCTTACTTCAAGCACCACCCAAGCCTGCACTTCAAAGAGTATTATGGTATATTTCATAGTTTCTGTAGTGGGGAATTCAACCTTTTTTCTTTTCAAATTTTGGTGTCTACCCGTTAAAGGCCAACTCTACAAGGTCGCTTGGTGGGCAGCAATGCCATTCTTAACCCAGGCGGCTGTCATTTGATTACGATCTCTTTCTGGTTGCTTAGTGATAAATGGATTTCATAATTGTTTCAGCTGTCATTCTGGTACAGTGTTGGCGGTTCTATTAATGATAACAACTTCCCGTTGAAAAACTTCCGGTTAACAAAACTTCAGGTTAACAAACTTCCGGTTAATAAACTTCCGGTTAATAAACTTTCCTGTGACACCATCGATGGCAGAGTGTCTACGCGCATATGCGCAGAAGACACAAAACCTCGCGTGTTCATTCTATGGCAGTGCGCGTTCTTTGGAAACAGTCCCCAAGCGCCACCGGCATCCGCCACTAAAGCGCGGGAAAACTGTGGGAGCCAGAGTAGATAGGAGCGAGCCAGGAGCTTCACTATCTTCAGTATTTGACGCCTTTGGACCAGGCTGTCAATTAAACTTTACCCAATTATACATAAATTAAAAAATAAAAACATCGTGACTGAATAATTCTCTCAAGGTGAGTTATGGTGTATGAGAAACAAAGCAGAGCAATAGGATTTGGCGTTGTCGCTCACTTAAACGATGATGCAAGCACTTGCCTTTACATGAGCTGTGAGTTCATCAACTTCCATGGCGAGTTCCGCGCAACGAGTTTCAGTCAAAGCAACTTTGTTTTCTAACTGAGATATTAAGTCCTAAACAAACGAACAAATAAACAAACAAATATAAAACAAACAAATAAGCAAACAATAATCACTCCGAAAAGAAAGAAACATTATATGCTACTTTTATTAGTAGGCTATGGAAATAGTGAATGCGGCCGAGTGTACTGTTGAGTTATATAAGTACGCGGAAATTAAAAAAAAAGAAGTGCTCAAGATTTTTGGCACGTTGATTTTTGGCACATAATTTTGTAACATCAATATATTTTTACAGCTTTAGCAACTTACCTCAGATTCCTCCTGTTCTTCTCTAGCAGTCTTTATTCTCTACAGAAACAAACAACAACAAAACTGTCAATGAAACTATCGATGTTGAGGGGGAAGTTTGCAAAGTCGCACGCAAAACGACATTCGGTTTCACTGTAAATACAAGATGAACCGACAAAAAGTAAAACTCTTTACCTCCTTTAGAGATTGTACTTCAGCAACCAGGGAAGTGTTTTCTTGCCTAGAAAACAACAACAAAAACAACAACAACAACAACAGTAAGAACAAAGCAAATAGAGCGGTTTTCTCTGAGTGTCATAAAACAAATTTCCAAAGTGATTGTTCTGACCAATCACAATAGAGGCAGACAATCAAATTAACCAATCAGAACTCGAAGCAAATACATGTAGCCGGCGCCAAGCGCGGGAAAACGCGTGCGAGTAAGCCACGATTAGTTTTGGTTTTACTTCTGATTGGTTGAAAAGGTAGCGCGAGATTATTTAGCCAATCACAAAGTGTAGCAATTATGCCAGACCAAAGCAACCACGAAATTATTTTCGTCACCCATTTGAAAACCGCTCTTTATATTACAGTCAGTTAGAGCTTGCTGGGTTTTCTTTGTATGTTACTATGTTACTTTGGCCACTACATACCATAGAATAAAAAAACGCTCCCACGACCCCCAAACAAAACGTTACTTTCGGCGCCAATCTAGCAATTCTCCACCCGAAAGCAGCTACCAACTGAAAGTTGTGGCCCTTTAGCTTTAGGGATGCTAATTCTCAACGTAACGGGATTTGTTATTTCGGAACTCTACGGTGAGTAAATTAATTTAGAGTAGTGTTCGATTGAGTGTCGAAAGTGATTTCGCAGTTGCTTTGGTTTACCAATCACGCTTTGTGATTGGCTAAAAGTCTCGCGCCACTTTCTCAACCAATCAGAAGTAAAACCAAAACCAGTTGTGACTCGTTCGCATGCGTTTTCCCGCGCTTGGCGCCAGCGACATGTACTTGCTTCGAGTTCTGATTGGTTCATTGGATTGTCTGTGTCTGTTGTGATTGGCCAGAGTGATTACTTTGGTTTGAAAAACCCGCCGAGCGCTCGAGGTAAACATCAATTGCATCACAATCATGCCACCTTTGTCACGATCTGATCACGTGCACTAGCGGGCAACGGTGCAATGGTCCCCTCTGACGTCAAAATTGTTGCCCGCTTTTGCAAATGTTGCCCGCTTAGGACAACTGGCGGGAAACAGTTTGTTTGTTAGATGTCATGTGACCATGAATCAACCAATCAATGCGCACGTTGTTTTGAGAAAAACTCCAGGGCCCGGTTATTCGAAAGTCGATTAACGCTAATCCTGGATTAAAACATGAGCTAACCGAGGATTTCATTTCTCTGTTTAAAATGTTTCAAAAGGTTATTTGTAGTACTGAAGACAAGTTAAAGTCGAAACTGAAGGGCAGAAAACTTTGGAAATTTTCAATTGTTGACTTATTTAACTGGATTCAAAATTGACGCTAATCTTGGGTCAGCTTAATCGTGCTTTGAACAACCCGGCCCAGCTGTATAACAAAGTTACGTAATGTATGTACACGGTTACCTAAAGCCCGCAACAATCTGCTCTGTTTCTTCTGCAGACGAGGTGGCCTAAAAAGAGAAACAACCAGTGACTGGCTTATCTCCTAAGGGCCTGGCTAAACTAAGAAACATTGTTTTTTTTTTTTTCTAATGTGGCTTAAATGGGAAACGTGTTTCGGAAGCAAAATTTGCGTCCGGGAAGCAAAAATGTTTTTGATTTCTTTCAATAACATTTCCTTGCGTCCAAAAGCAAGATTTGCGTTCGCAACAAATATTTCCAGCGCGGTTAAACTGGCCAACATTTGCATCCGCAGCAATGTCTCCGCAACAAAGTTTTCTAGTTTACAAATCGGAGTGGTCGTAATAGCAGCCTGAGATAAAATTACGGTGCTCAATTCTTTTTAACTCAAATTGCCGCAAAGCACTAAAAATTGAATCAAATTATTCAAAAAGAGCAACATGCTAAGATTCGCGCAATAATATAAAACAAGGCCTTTACAATCAAAATGTTCCACTCTTTGTGAATTTTTATTTGCTTTTGGCAGTTATACTTATATCTCATTATACGTATCGAGCAGTCCAATTAAACCGGGTAAATTTCTAAAGAAAACAACGGTTGAGGACTCAAAGACGTGGTCGTTGGCCGCATTTACGGGGTTTACAGATAAGAAATTAAGGTTACAGTGTACCTTCGGGGGTGTCTCCAGTATAACAGCTCTAGCGTCTTAAGATTACACTTAATATACCTAAACCCAGATATCAAATTAAAGCTTATAGAGCTGGCTATCTAAATATGGAAACCATTTGGTAATAAAATGAATTGTCAATTTTTTTACGACGTCTAAATTCGAACGTCCGAATCAGCTTTAAAAACGCTATAACTCAAAGCGATTATTATATTTTGCTAATTTGATTTGTTCTCGGGTTTCCGGACACGAAGCGCTAAAAAAACGTGTCGGCGATTTTCCATATTCAATTGCAGTGAAAAGTTACAGAATATTTTCGAAAAGGGGAGAAAAAAATTGGAATGATCGCAAGGAAATGTCTCTTGACGAAAAAGTTTTCGGAATTAAGAAATTCGCCGACACGTTTTTGTTGATTATATGTTAGCCTAGCTTCTGTCCAAATTTAAGGAAAATCGAACAAATTCCCTTTGAGTTGTAGCTCTTTAAAGTGTCCCCAACAAGCGAAAAACTAACTTTGAGAAAACGGCGCTTAAAAAAACATATCGCTTAATAAACAAACTCCGCCCACAAAAGTTATACCGTCATTTCTCCGTCAATTTTCACAATTTTTCCATACTTTTTTTTTGGATGAAAGTTCATTCTGTAAACTTTATTTTAACGCCAAAAAAAAATTTTCAACAAATTTTCGATCTGAAGGTACACTGTAACCTTAACGGAACTCAGTTTTATTCGGCCTTAAAAAAGCGCCTTTAAAATAAAAGCCCCATCTACACGAGCAAGTTTTCTTTGATATTTTTTTTTCTAATGTAGATGAGAAAATTTGCCAAATTATCTATGACAAATGTTCTTGCTGAAAAAACTGGCATGTTCTACAGATTTTCGGCTTTTTCTTTTCGGGGGCGTGCACTGCTGCGCTGTCCCAAAGGCCTTGTGGGCGCACAGACAAGGAAACTTGCCAAGAAAACTTGTTCATCTGTATACACGCGCAAATCATTTGTCAAGGAAAACTTGCTCGTGTGAACAGGGCTTATATTAATAACGAGGTGGTCGTATGAACGGGGTTCCACTGTATGCTCATTGTACCTGGTTGTGCTGGGCAGCCATTGTTTCTTCAAGACCGTTGATTTTTCTTTCTGCTTCTTCCTTCAACTCCATGTATCGCTAAGTAACGAAATGAAAACAGTCAAACAACTATTCAATTAGAATGTGAACTGAAAGTTCTTGTCTATGGAAACAAGGTGATAACAGACACCAAGCTGACGTCCCTGACCTCAGATTGAAAACTTGTATGATTCACTAACAACTACACCGCAACACCGCGATATGAAAGCGGTTTTCAGTTAGCTTTTCGTTTTGCATTGCTATGCTTTGTGATTGGCTAGAAGATTTCGCGCCACATTGTCAACCAATCAGAAGTAAACCAAAACAATCGTGGTTTTCTCGCACGCGTTTTCCCGCCCTTGGCGCCGGCTACATGTATTTGCTTCGTTCTGATTGGTTCATTGGATTGTCTGCGTCTGTTGCATGTGATTGGCCAGAATGAACGACACTCAAGGGTAAACCGCTCTATTGAGAAAAATGAGCTAAATTCAATAGTTACAGGATTTTTATAGGAAATTGTCGGAAGCTCAAATTTCGGACTAAACCAATCGTCCGATAATTTAAACGTCCGAACAAATCATTTAAAGCAAAAGCAATTTGAATGATGTAGCGAATCGACATCAGGTTGTAGCGAAACGACTTGTAGTGAAACGACTTTGTAGGGAAACGACATCGAGATGTAGCGAAACGACTTGTAGAGTAATGACTTAGTAGTAAAACGACCACACTCCGGTTTGGTTTGGCAGCTTTGACAATCACGTCAACAATAATATTGTTATGAATACACAAACCTGATTAGCTTCATTCACTGTATCTTGAAGCTTGGCCATTTGCTGAGTAAGAACCTGTGTAAAAAAAAATAAATAAATATGTTGAAATCTAGTATTATATCAGTATACCAGTTAAAACCATCAGTGTTATAAAAAGCAATTTTTTCCTTTAAAGATAAAGTCTAGTTAAAAATTGAAAACAAGAAAAAAGCTGGTTTAATAATCTTTCACTCGCTCAAATTTTGTTTTGTGCGCTTGACCGTTTTTAACGGTTCGCACGATTTGCAACGGTTTCGCACGGTTCGCACGATTTGCAATCGGCTTAGAATTAAGATTAAATAAGCATTGGGAAGGCATCTCCCAGAAATTCGGGTTCGTGGATTATTTTGTCAAAGGGAATCAAGTATTTAAAATTTCAAGCTAATTCTAAATTTTGATGGCATTAATACTTCCGCACTTCTGATCCACCAATTTTGATGAAACTTGGTAACGGTATGTATTAAGTCAACGTAAGCTGGTTCCAGAAATTTAACACAAACGTAACGGCCAATTTTTTTTACTAGGTGCGATTTTGTTCAAAAAGTGGGGTTCACTTAAGCTTGATTATATTTCTCCCAGTTAAATCGAAATCTATCATATTATTGCGCTAAATAATAGCTGTAAGTTTTCGCAAAGTTTTATAGCCATCGCTTTAGAGCCGTAAAAGGTATGACCCAAAGTTTGCCATAGACGAGTGCACCCGAAATAACAACGAAGCCACCTTAAAAGGAAACGGGATGTTTTGGCCAGTTTGGTTGTAATTTGTCTAGACAGCGATCAGAAACGGCATTAAAAAAATAGTAGTTGAAATTGCCGTTTTTCGCCGAGACTCTAGGAGTCAATGGGTTTTAATAAACGCTCACATTTTTGAGCAGTTTTTATTGTGTCGAAAGTAATTTCGCGATTGCTTTGGTTTTGCATTGCTACGCTTTGTGATTGGCTAAAAAAATCTCGCGCCACTTTCTCGACCAATCAGAAGTAAAACCAAAACCAATCGTGACTTGCTCGCAGGCGTTTTCTCGCGCTTGGTGCCGGCGACATGTATTTGCATCAAGTTCTGATTGGTTCATTGGATTATTAACGACTGCTGTGATTGGTCAGAGCGATTGCTTTGGTTTTACGAAACTCAATTGAACATCGCCCTAATGGTCCGTCAGTGGAAACCAGATTCATGTTAGTAGAGCCATATTCGTGACAAGTACAGCATGGATATTCCACAAACAATGTTTATCTACCTCTATTTCTTGCTGTTTAGAGGCTTTTAAATCTTCTAGAGATTTCCTAAAACAAATATATAGCAGGTGAGAAGAGAACTTGAGACTATTATTGCAATCAATTTACTGCACTTCCACAGTTCTCTAAGCATGAAGTATTTCACCTCTACAGCACCCTTGTAAAGCATTTTTTTTTCTCTTGAAGATTGAAATAATGCTGTATCGATTGATGAACAAATCACTGTCTAGACTGCGAGCCGTCTCTTACTTTTCTTTTAGTTTGTCAAGCAAGCATGCGCGCGCGAGCGGCGAAGCCACGAAGCGCGTGGATCGAGGGCGTCAGCCTTTCTTTTCCTCGGGCTGACGCCCTCCATCCACGCGCCTCACTGCTTGGCCGCTCGCGCGCGCGTGCTCGCTCAACTAACTAAAAGAAAAATAAGAGACGGCTCGCAGTCTAATCACTGTCCGAATTAATGGTGTTCTACAGTGTACATCAATGTAGTTAGCACGCTTCCATTATTAAGCATAAAATATTATAATTTAAACTGATAAATTCTGTCTACGCCTTTGATCAACATTGCAAGCCAGACATTAAGGTATCTGTTAATCTCACTTGTTTTCTGAGTAGAGTTTCTCTTTCTCTTCCTGAAGCTGCAGATAACTGACAAGGCAAAACAAAAACAAAAATTACAAAACTAATACAGTGGAAACTCCAGGCATATTTGTGGGGCGAGCGAACGCTGATTAAAGGGGCAGTATCATAAGGGCGAAACTTGAAAACTGGGCCGACGTTTTCAAGTTTGATTCGGCAAGTTCAAAAAGGCCTTTGAGAAGTGGAGGTTTTTGTTGAATCAAAAAATCCGTTTTGATAGCCGGAAGAAAGAAAAAAATCACTGTTAATAGTGATATGTCCAAAATTCCGGTGCAAGAATAGTGAACAGTGCCGCGCGTGGAACCTCGTGATACTGCCCCTTTAAACCGCGGACGTCTGAGGCGAATCAAAAGACGCGACCAAGGGTGTGGGAGTCAGGCTAGAAGGCGAAGGAGGGGGGAGGGGGTGAGGTTCCCCGCTTCCTCCCTCCCCACCCCTTTCACTCCTCTCGATCAGCCCCTCCCCTCCCCCCCCCCCCCGACATTTTGCAAAACCAAAATGATGACCAAACACTAAATTCAGCACGTGCCCCAACCTCGTTCCCAGGGTCTCTCCAACCTCGAGACCCTGGGAACGAGGTTACACGCGCCCGGCTAAAGGTGTCCTGTAATAGAGGTGATAATTACAAAGATTATTCGAGTGTTTTGCCAGTGGGGACCAGGAGAAGTGTCCCCTTAATGGAGGTGTCCCTTTAGCGCATGCATTGATGACGAAAGCTTCAGAAATCTATGCGCTTAAAGAAAACGTAGGGCTTTTCTGATTTTTTATTACATCGGCATGACCAATGAAAGCCAAATAAACAGTTTATTTTCTTGCGTTTCCTTCAGTGAAATTCCATAAAATTTGTCGGAGAGGTTATAATTCGTTTATTGTTCTCGGCGCATGTTTTTCAGGAAAATCTATAACACCTATTTTTGCGGATTGAGGGCAATCCGCAAAAATTCAAATCAGCAAAAATTTCATGCTATACGGTAATTAATATCATCTGGGTTGTATAGAAAAACCAACAAACTACTTGGTAACGGATTTCGATAGGCAAAGAACTGCGTGCTCACACCTTTCTTGTTTTCTTTTGACTTTCTCTGTTAGCTGTGGGAATAAAAACCGTGTTACAGAAAGTAAAAATTTTGCAAAAACAAGTCCAAATGACCAGAATTTTGACAATATTTTAAGACACCTACTTTAGCCAGTTCCTGTTCTAACTTGGAAATGTCTTGTTTACTTGAGGTCTGCAAGAAAATGTATTGAGCAATTTATGAGTTAAGGGACACCTTCAGAAGCTGAACGCTTCTCACAAACAGACACTTCATCAAATTCAAACTCTACTTCCCACAAGCAGACACCTCTGCTAAGCAGATAAATTAATTTCCCACAAGGAGATATTTCATTTTCATTTGAATGGTATCATAGGATTCTGTTGACAGACTCAAAAGTTAGAACAAACTTGTACAGCATAATAAACAGCACCACAGTAAAGTTTTGCTCAATAGCTCTTATTTGAATGGTCAAACTTTAGGATTTCATCAACAACAGACTCAAAAGTTAAAACCACCTTGTAAAGTGCTCATAATAAACAGCAGAACAGGAAAGTACTGCTCAATAGCTTTCATTTGAATGGTCACACTGTAGGATTTTATCCACAGACTCAAAAGTTAGAACCACCTTGTGCAGCATAATAAACAGTACCACAGGAAAGTATTGCCTAATAGCTTTCATTTGAATGGTCACACTGTAGGATTTTATCCACAGACTCAAAAGTTAGAACCACCTTGTACAACATCATATACAGTACCACATGAAAGTACTGCTCAATAGCTTTCATTTCAATGGTCACACTTTAGGATTTCATCCACAGACTCAAAAGTTAGAACCACCTTGTACAGCATAATAAACAGTACCACAGGAAAGTACTGCTCAGTAGCTTTCATTTGAATGGTCACACTTTAGGATTTCATTCACAGACTCAAAAGTTAGAACAACCTTGTACAACATAATAAACAGCACCACAGTAGAATACTGCTCAGTGGCTTTCATCTGAATGGTCACATGATACTTACAGGATTTTGTCAACAGTCTGCATAATTGACTCTGGGAGTGAAACAGTTAAGTTTTCTAACAGAACCCACCTCAGCTTCGTGCAGTTGTTCTTGTAGAAGCCTTTTTTCCTCTCGTTCCGTGTCAAGCTGTAGTTGGAGACCAGCCATTTCTCTGACTTGCTTCTCAAGCGCTACACTTCTTATTTCAACCTATAATTCAATATGTGAATAGTTCTGTGATGCATTAAATAAATACACCTTATTTGATAGTTTAACAGAAAACACGCGCAGATATTTTACGAGTTGCATAGTATTTTTTCAAGCCCCACTGGGGCGAGAAAAATGCGAGCAATGAGTAAAAGTCTGCGCATATTATCTGTTAAACCATCGAATGAGGGATTTATTATTCGAATGAAATTCTTGTATTTATAATAGCTTGTGTCTTAAAACCGGGATGCTAAGGTGTAATACGGCAATCTACTGTGTAATACACTCGGATATTTTGCATGTTCTCTTTCCCTTATAAGGTGAAATGACATCACAGTTGAATAACAAAAGATATCAATAGTGAAGTCAACAGACCATCCTGTTCTTGGTGTGAGAACGAACAAAACTTTTATAACAAGAACTAACCTCTTGTCGACGTTCCCGTGGAGGACTCCTTACAACTGTTGTTTTATTGAGGAAATCTGCAAATTTAAACACTTGTAAAATGTGTTGTTCAAAGCTGTTTGTTTCTACACATAAGTTGTTGAAGAAATTTTAATTGAACAATTGGAACACTCGGTGGAAAAATTAATATACATGTAGGTGTACCAGATGAATTTGCTGAAAATTTTTACATTGTAATTTAAAAAAAAAAAAACATGCAGAAATTTTGTATTTTGATTTGTATCTTGTTTTGAGTCTGCTGGAAATTATTAACATTAAATTTATGGTTGACTTAGTAAGGTGATGGTTTTAATGTACATGCAAAATAATGTGATTTGGTGCCATTTGAGGCCAATTGTGCAAAATTGCACCATTGTATAATATCACAAGCCCTGCTACTAACTGTGAATTTGGCTGTAAAGGTGAAATGATACGGCAACAAAATCATGCAACATGCAACTTGTCATGCAACAATGTTGCATTACAGGTTGCAGCCCTGATGTTGCATACATTGCCACCTATGCACACAACAGATTTTCATGTTGCAGAAAGTAGACATTACTTCTACTTTCTGCAACAGCCCTGATGTTGCGTGCATTACCACCTATGCACACAACAGATTTTCATGTTGCAGAAAGTACAATGTAGACATTGCATCTTCTACTTTCTGCAACATGAAAATTTGTTACACACATACATGTAGGTGGTAAGACGCACAACAAACAATCTAAACTTGCAAAAGAACATTGTTATGCGACAAGTTGCCAATTTTGTTGCCCACGTTACTTCACCTTACCAATTAATTTTGTTATTTATTTGTTCTTGTAACTAATCATAAATTATCCATTCCTATTTTCTTATCTAATGTTATTCATTTATTTTACAGTGAGCTTCTGTAACTGTTTAGTGCATAGCAACCCGCCATGATTAACTCTTATGTAGTTATTTGTGGGTTGCTACTATATTTTGCTTTATTATTGAAAAATAAATTGTTGTTGTTGTTGTAAATCTAAGATCTTACCTTCATTTGAGGACAACAGAGGAATCAAATCACCAGCAAGTTTCCTTTTTAAGCTGTCCACTTCTTTTATTAAGTCCTGATTGCTCAGTGTACACTCACTATCAATATTAGATGAACAATCTCCTGAGTCTTTACTATCTACTTCACTATCGTCTGCAGATTGTTCATTACTTCCTTCATAGCCTTCCGCAACTTCATGTCGATCGTTTGTTTCTTGTTCATTTGAAACATCACCAGTTCTACTGCTACACATTTTCTCACAAAACACTGACAGCTCTCTGTTCAAAATTTCCTGAAATCTGTGCTCAGTTGTTTCCGACTGTCCACCGCTGTCGAGTGTCTGTCCACTGTCATTTTCATGTTCTCCATTCTCTAATGAATCCCTTCTTCTGGGTGTCTCATCATTTTGTATTTCTGAGTGACAGCTGTCATCGTCGTGATTGACAAGTTTTTCGCGTAATTGTAGTAATTCATTCTCATACCTCTGTTGTGAGTCTGTCACAAAAGCAATTATGTGAAAAGTTATTGGAGAGAAAAAAATAATATTCATGCCAGCTAATACAAGTGGTTAGCTTTGTAGTAAGTACAGTCAACTCTCTCTTTACGGACACCTCTATAAGACGGACACCTGGTCTTGGACCCTGGTGTTTTTCAGTCATTTTGCTGTAACTAAATTTTCTATAAGGTGGACACCTCAGTCTATAAGATGGACAACAGATACTTTGAAACCGTCAACGGACACTTAAGAAGTGCTTTTTTTAGTGAAAAATATTTCAAAATGGAAATGTAGGTGCTGAATATGAACCAACGAGTCTACTTTTCTAATACTATTTTTGTTCCACTTTGTAGGTTTGCTTAAGTAAATGACTTTAAACGGACGTAAAACAGACGTGTATTCATTGTACATATGTTCAGCTTTATTATCTCAGAATTACTGGTGTCACATTACCTCCACTCTCTATAAGCCGGACAACCTTCTACATGTACAACAGACAGTTGGGTTAGTCTCGACGGTGTCTATCTTAGAGAGAGTTGACTCGACAGGTATGACCATTACTTTTCACTGCACTATGCAGTTTTGTGGATCCAGGGGAAGAGGCCCAGGGCTCTTCTTATCTCGTTAGTCTCTAGCATTTTCACACTGCCCCCCACCCTGCCCCCCCTCCCCCCCCCTCCCCTCCTGGAGAGGGGATCTGCTACTGCCATAAATACAATCATAATACCTGTAGGCAACAAGTACAAAGTTGTTTCAATAATGTACTTTAAATCCACAAACCTTAGTTATCTTTAGAATGGTTTATTTCATTGTTGTCTGGCAAAGACTTACTTGTCAAACTTTTTTGCAGAGCAGCATTTTCAGCTCTAAGTCTTCGTATTTCTGCATCTGTCCCTGAATCCTGACCACCATCTTTTGCTGTCACTTGCTTCTCAAGTTTTTCATTGTCATCATTTAACTGGTAAGATGGTAAGAAATAAGTTATAAATCAAACAGCCGATTATTGACTGACTGACTGACTGACTGACTGACTGGCTGGCTGGCTGGCTGACTGACTGAATGACTGGCTGACTGGCTGGCTGGCTGGATGGCTGGCTGGCTGGCTGGCTGGCTGCCTGACTGACTGACTGGCTGAATGACTGACTGACTGGCTGGCTGACTGACTGACTGACTGACTGACTGACCGACCAATGACTGACTGACTGACCGGCTAGCTGGCTGACTAACTGACTGACTGACTGAATGACTGACTGACTGACTGACTGTCTAAATGAATGACTGACTGGCTGACTGGCTGACCAACTGACCGAATGACTTCCTGACTGACTGACTTCCTGACTGACTGACTAATTGACTGAATCTGAATGACTGACTAATTGACTGAATCTGAATGGCTGACTTGATTTGTTGACAGACTGACTGTCTGACTGATTGACTGACTGACTGACTGACTGACTGCCTGATTGATTGTTTTTATGATTTGATTGTAAGCAGTTGCGAGAAGCTCCTGACCAGTACATGTCAGTATGCCTGCATTACCTTGCTTATTTCCTCAAGTAGAGTTTGATTTTGCAGCTTGAAATTTTCTTCTTGTGCCTGAAATTTTTATTGAAGACGTTTCTTAATGATGTCTAGAAAATACATGAATAACCTCAGATAACAAGTTCACAAATAAACCAAATACATGTAACAAACCTGAAATTGCCTTTGCAAGTTTTCGTTTTCTTCCAAGAGAACAGCATATTCCTAGACAAATCAAAAAATAAATATAAAAACTTTCTCTGGCTAAAATGTTTTAAAAACTGAGCTTTCAGCCGCCTGTACTGCAGTCTTCGAAGGGTGAAAGAAAATGGTAAAAAACATGCATGAATTTAAAAAAAATGTAAGAAATAAAATGCATATTTTTTGTAGAACAAGAAGCTCCAAGCAGCCTCTACTCATGTGCATGCGTAAGAAAGTTTATGACATATTTTAAACATGATAAGAAGATTTTCAGCATGGAGAAGAGTTACTCCTTTCATTCAGTCATCCTTCCTGCAAACCATTGCAAACTATTGAATGTTATGTAAATGAAGGCTGTACCACAATGAAGCCAGTGATTCTTCTAAGTCTTAGACCTAACGTGAACAGTAGTAAAGTAAGTAGGGTTGTAGGAGATGCTGTTGTGACACTTCAGTAACACTGTTTTACCAGAAGTGGGAGTAGCTGGAAGTCACTAAACAGGAAGTGTAAATGGCAAAGCTATGAACCGGAAGTGCACAATTTAAATATGCATGCATAAATTTGCCTGCAAAATCATGACACCAAAAACAAAAAAAGAGAAAAAGAAGAAGAAGAAAAAAGAAAAACGGAGGCCAATTTATAACTCATGCCACTACGCACATGAGTACTCATGGCACACAGCAGCAACTGAGGCGGACAATAACTCTTGCCTATTGCAAAAGCAATACACGTACAGCATTCTTTTGAACAAACATCTGTAATTTCGTTGTTTCTACAATTTATGATACAGAACATACCTTTCTGTTTTTGCTTTTGTTAATGATCTAGAAATAAATGGGAATAGAAAACATTATACTGTATATTATTATGTAAATGTTTGGCTTTTAAAGAAATTAGTTCAAAATGTTCAGATAAATAACATTAAGCTTACTTATAAAATAATAACATTCTACAGCTGTTTTATTATTAATATTTATCATTTTAAATTATTTATTTATTAATTAACACAGTAACAATATTTTTTATTATGCAGTGTCAGATACAGTAGTTTAGCTTTACAACATTAGTTATCAATTATCATTAGTTATTCAATTATCATTAGTTATTCAATTATCATTAGTTATTCAATTATCATTTATAGTTATCAATTATCATTAGTTATTCAATTATCATTAGTTATTCAATTATCATTAGTTATCAATTATCATTAGTTATTCAATTATCATTAGTTATTCAATTATCATTAGTTATCAATTATCATTAGTTATTCAATCTCAGGTGTAATATTTTAATTTATCATAATTATGCCTGAACTGGTCTGTGATGAAAAGGGGCATTCTGATTGCTTCCCTGAGTAGTTTGAATTTTTGCTTATGAACCGCTAAGATGGACTACTTTTGAATAAATGCAAAGCAACTTTGGCACTGTACATGTTTGCTGAGAACAGATGCATTATTTTATCAGCAAATTTTAAAAAGAACCATAATAATAAAAACTTTATTGAAGTAGCTTGTTTGATCCGTATTGGGAAATACTGGTCTTGGTCTTCCATTTTTTGCAAGTTTATGGACCTGCTGCCATTCCTTTACTAGACCAATATTTTCTCAATATGGACCTCATGCTAATTCAATAATATCTATATCAGGGCTGTCATTATGGCCAGCAACTGCAGTACAGATGACCAGTAACAACCATGGGAGCTGGCTATCTTGAGTTTATTTAACAACTATTCACCGAAGTGGAGGTGGCTAGTAGTGGATATTTACCAAGCCGCGAAGCAGCGATGTAAATAGCCACCACTGGCCACCGACACCAAGGTGAATAGCTGTTTTAGTATAATTATACCAAAACAGTGAGATAATAATAGCACAAAAATGATGATTTGTTAACTCATTTATTCCTGTCAAAAAATTACAGTTTCATGCGTGAATGACCGAAATTTGCTTGGAGGTGAATGGCACATCAGAGTGTGCCAACAATGCTACATGTATTCACTGTTTTAGAAAATAAACAAACTATTTTCCTTGTGCAACCAGCAATATCAAACCTTAAAGGGAACCTCCATTGCTATGACAAATTGATGTTAAATTGTTGGAAATAAAGTCTAAATTAAAAATTTTCAAAAAGCAGGTGCAAATATCATTTTAGTGTACAAAAAAATAGATATGAATATCGCCTATTTTCCTTTTAAATTTCCTGCGCGGCGCCATTTTGAATATTTATGACGTGTTAGGGTTGTCTTATTGTTGCATACAAAAGAACTTTGATTCTTAACAATAGCGGCAACTGTAACACGTCATAAATATTCAAAATGGCAGTGCGTGGGAAATTTGAGAGTGAAAATAGGCGATATTTATATCCATTTTATTTGTACACTAAAATTATATTTGCACCTGCTTTTTAAAAAATTTAAATTTCGACTTAATTTCCAACAATTTAACATCAATTATTTGTTCTGATAATGGAGGTTCCCTTTAACAACAGCACTGTTTATATGTTAATCAATTAAGCATACACATACAGCACAGTACAATGTAGATATACTGTTTGAGTATAACTTGTACATGTACTTTGCAGCTACCAGTGCATAAATTGATGAAATATACAAATGATGTACATTAACATGCCTTTTATGCTCCAATAAATTCAGTAAAATGAAAATGTCGCAAAGTTTTAAGGGAGGTCAACTCTTATTATACATGTAGATAGCAAAGAGTAAGGGTGGGGTGAGAGCATAATTTTTTTGCTTTTAATGAGTAGATCTAAAGTTGTTTACATGAAAATTGTGGTGGCAAAAATTCATACAAATTGAGAAATGTTGACAAACTTGTGGCACCATCAAAATAATGCTTGGATAAACATGCTTATAGAGCCACCTACACTACACTGCATGTATATTTAATTTTAACATCTACATGACTGTACTTCAAAAGTTACTAATTTAAATTAAACCCCTTAACTCTACCTTTGTATATTTCTGTAACTCTTTTTCTTGATTGACATATTTTTCTTCTAGTTGACCTAGTTCTGATAAAAACAAATTAAATCATCTTAGACATCTTAGTACAATGTAAAACAAGAATATATAAATGCTTTTGTCAACATAAAACAATGTATCCTACATGTAGTACAATGCATGCGAGCTCTTCAACACTCATAACATTTAATGTTTATCGTAGTCTAACGGGTCTGGATAATAGCAAGAAAGTAATAATTTTTAAAGCAACGACAACTGACTTGATTTTAAAAGACATGTTTCGACAATCCCTTTGTCATCTTCAGTTTGAAAAACTCTTGTAGGGAGTTACAATAAAGTATGTATGTAATTTTAAGTTACAAAGTTGAATTTATACTAAGTAAATGAAAATTCTAATGAGAGAAAACACTGAAGATGACAAAGGAGAATAGCAAATGTCACTGAAGATAACAAAGGATTGTCGAAACATGTCTTTTAAAATCAAGTCAGTTGTCGTTGCTTTAAAAATTATTATCGTAGTCTATAAATAGATGTATATGTAATTACTAAATTAGGGTACATTTTGTAACTGCATGTAAAGTTTTTATTCAGAACATATATCAGTTGTAACTTTTCTTAATGTCTTTTTTAATCATAATAATTTTATAGTGTCGCCAATAATATTACACCTCGAATGCCAAACGCCTAGCTAACCTGAAACTGCCGTCTGCACGTTGCCGTTCCCGTGAAAATACTTTTGCCAAAATGTCTCTAATGAGAATTTTGGACTGCCTTCAACAAACTAACATTAAAAACAAGTTAAAGTAACAGCTGATACTGCAGCCTTAAAATTGTTGCGAATATTAATACCATTAATATAAATCTAGACAGTGAAAAATGGTTAGGACAAAGTTCAGGTCTGGTAGTATTGATCAACTATGGGGTGTAAGCAGTCACAAGGCATCAGCCAAACCAATAAAATTCCACAACAAAAGGATTTTACAATGTATTGCACCATTCTACTATTTTTACAAGAACCTTCTTTAGATGGGACTGACCGTCACTTCGTACTTTCTAGCATTAGAGCAGCATTCGCAACTCACAGTTCCGGGCAGTTCATTCTCATTTCAGCAGATTTATTTTTACGCAATGGCTATTCGTATGGCACCTGTACGAATAGCAAATGTCAGTCACCATACAGGTGCCGTATGAATAGCCACTGCGTTTTTTTTAATAGCAACTTTCTATTTTCTATTTTCTTAAAATTGTTCAATGAGTCAGACTAGGGAGACAGTTCCACTCCAACATAAATCCAAATAATTTTATTACGAAAAGTTGTTTAAATTTTTAAGTTGGAGGATTCCCTTCATTCTAATGACCTGTATGCTTGATCATGTATGAAACTAAAATTCCATGCTACATGTACAGTACATGTAAACAATATAAATATTATATAAAATTAGGATAGAATATTAATCTGCATCCAGTTGTACAGATCAACGCCATTTAACAATCAAAATACATTAAAAGACTAGTCACTCTCAAAAACAGTTCATTTCAATAATTTATCAACCTTATGATCAAACAGCTATGAGATCATGTGATGAAGAATATTTCATTCACATGTGCATGAGAATTATGACATTTATTTTCCGACAGTTTTTAACATTAAACAGGAAATGAACACCCAACATCAAGATCAAAGATTCTTAACAAGCATATTATGGACCACTAAAGGCAATCACCCGGTGTTAAACAGCTAAATGCTTACATAATTTTGTTACGATATTTTTATTGGACTTCAGACGTGTTGTAAATATTGAAATCGATACAAACCTGCCTGCTGTCTTTGACAATTTGCTTCGAGCTCGTAATTTAACGTGCGCAATTCAATCAGCTGTGTCTATGGCAGAAAAAGGAAGAAAGTTAAATTTGTTATTTCTAAATCAAAAGTTTGGTCTATTTTCTTACGATCTACCTGCATACGAGAGAACTCTTCATCGGATAAGGACGACGCCATTTTGGAAAATGGCCACTTCCTCTGACCCAGCATCCCCTGCAGTCTTGGTGGCCTCGTTTTGGTGTTAACTTCCGGCCTAGACTTCGCGAACGCCTTTTTTTTCTCCTAAAAAATGATGCCAAGCATATCGCCTGCATTCTAGACAAAGGCGAATTAATTACATGCACGAGCGCAGTCTATCTTCGTTCCAGTTTGAAGCCATATTTCATAATTTATAGTTGAATTCTGGAACCTCTCTTAGGTTATTTGAAGCCACATTGCTTTCTGGCATTTAAAAATATAGAACCCGAGTTCAATTCAAGCGAGACAATTGGTCCCAGAGTAAGTGGCGGATCCAGGGGGAGGGTCGGGGGGGGGGAGGGTCGGGGGGGGGGGAGGGTCGGGGGGGGGGAGGGTCGGGGGGGGAGGGTCGGGGGGGAGGGTCGGGGGGGGTCCAGACACCCCTATCAGACCTGTGTCTCCCATGTGGTTCATAAAAATAATAGAATAAAATTGTTTTATACGTAGTTGTTTCACTTCCACCAATTGACTGATTGTCAAGTTTTTGGCTTAACAAACACTTTTCGACTCTCAGGAATGCCGGAAATGGCGTTTTAGAGGGTAAAATCTGAAAAATTGCCAGGGAGACATGCACCCGAACACCCCCGCTCTATCATGTCTTTTATGGTTAAATGTTCTACGTAGTATCAGCCTTGCTTTGTACTTTGATTTAATTATTAGACTAGCAGCATTTATAATTTTTTTTTTTACTATTACTTATTATATTGTAAGATTTTACTATTTATTTTACACACGACCCCACAAGCTCTGTAGGCTATTTTTTTATCGCGTTGAAATAAAGGTTATCCATCCATCCATCCATTCTCGTCCCCAGTGCTCAACGGTTTTTTCTTTAATAGCCCTTTTCACGGTTAACCTTTCTCATTTGCATTACAAAAAAATTCAACATGATTGCGAGGCAATTTCGATCGGGCAGAAACTACAAAATTGCCCGAAATTGCCTCGCAACCACGTTGATTTTTATTGTAACGCAAATGAGAAAGGTTAACCGCGAAAAGGGCTACAGTAAAAACCCGCATACAAGAACATGTGGATTAAGAACACCCAGGCTGAAATTTGATAAAAAAAGGAGCATATATATAACAACACATTCAGCCTGAAAATTGAAAATTGTTCTTATATATAAAAACTCTTCCCTTTTCAGTTTAATAGAACAAACAGTGTCTGTAGCTTTACTGTGGTATTGCACTAAGATCTCTGTATAAATGCTAGTAATTTCACTTGTGGGATTTTTCTTTTTAATTGCAATTATAACCTAAAATCCCTTAAATTAGAACTTCCTATACAATTTTATAGAGACGCTTTAAGTATCTGGCAGATGATAAACCAACAAACTCCTGAAAATAAAGAACAGGTGTTAAACGAAATCCTGTGGAACAACCGGTTTATTAAAATCAATGGATATTCAGTCTATTATTAAAATTGGTACAACGCAGGAGTGATCAGGATCAAAGATATTTTTTATGATAACGACTTTTTGACTTTTAATGATTTTTGCCGCACATTCCCGAGTCAAAACCAATTTCTTGACATATTATGGCCTATGTAACGCTATTCCCAAAAACTGGATCCGCCTTTTGAAGCAACCCAACTTAAACGGTACCCATAGCAATAATAACAATAATGTGGAGACTGATGTGGATAAAATTCCGTTAAACGTGCTTTCATGTAAATTGGCTGCTAAATTTCTAATTGAACAGAAATTCGTACCCCCTACAGCAGAACAAAGAATGATACAAGCAAATTTTAATAGGCAAACGATACAAACCATTTACAGCATTCCTTTTAGAGTGACAAAGGATATTAGACTCGCTATATTCCAATTCAAAATTATACACCACATCTTGCCAACTAATGCAACTCTATTCAGAGATAAGATAATTCAATATGACAATTGTCATCTTTGTGATGAAAAACAGACTTTAAAACATCTTTTTGTTCTATGCCCAGACGTTCAAGTCTTTTGGGAAACTTTCTGCAACTGGTGGAATGTAAAGAATGACGATTTTATCGTTTTAAATGAGCATATTATCATTTACAGCTACACAAATAACTTCAGGAAATACCTGGGTTAAACCCACCAAATATTACATTTACTACGCTTCTAGATAGAAAGATCTCTATTACTTTGAAGCTTTCCTTGTCTTTCTAAAGAGCAAATTATCCATCGAGAAAAGCAAAGCCAAATCGCAAATTAATTCTTAAATAACTCTATTTCCTTGCTTTCGTTCATGGGAGCATTCGAATCTAAAGTTCTATTTAGACGGGCACTCTAAAAAATAAATGTTATTTAAAATTTTGATTGGAAGGTATTTGTAAAAAAAAGTATTGTAGCTGTAAGTGCAACTGTGATGTAACTAGTTATGTAACTTAATTAGGTGTAACTCATATAGTGTAACTCAAGTAGGTGTAACTAATTTTGTGTAACTATGCCGTAAGTATCTTTGTAACCTACTAATAAGGCTATTATACAATATTTCTGTAAGTAACTATCTTGTAGAAAATAATAAAACTAAAAAAAAAAAAAAAAAAAATTCACTTGCTGTGTATAGCAAATGTACAACAACTGTATTTGGAATTAAAAGTCTTATAATTACATGAAAAATATGCAATATATGCGTTTGGCCTGTCATTTTTATTAACAATCATTAAGAACACTTAAGAACACTTTCAGGCTGATTTCACCTAAAATACCCGATATATAAGAACCCAATCAGCCTGAACCCCGAAAATGGGTGTTCTTGTATGCGGGTTTTTACTGTATTGCGTCGCGTGTAGTTTAACCGCTGACCAAACGAAACGAGGGTTCTGGGGAATGACGCGAAACGTGCGCGCGATATAAGAATTATTATAATTTATTCATCATTATATCAGTGCAGGGTTTAAGCTACACTGGGAATGATGTTTTAAGCCACTACGGTAATGGTCAAGATGTGAACCCCCACAATCTACTTCAATCAGTAGTAGTGTTAGTAGTATTAGTACTTCAATTATCACTAGTATTAAAATAGAATGAAAAGTACAGAAAAGCCGCAAGAGAAGGCTTCAAAGTGTTTAATTAATTCTGTTCCTCACAAGGCCCGTGACTACAAAGTATTATTGGCTTGTGATTGGCCTGCGCTGTTATGATTCTACAATATATATAGTATTATATATTACGCTCTTCAATACTGCGCATGCCTACACAAAGATGCGTCGTCTAGTTCAACCCGTCCTCCTTTCTGAATTTACGATTATCGTTAAGTGTCAAATTGCTCTGAATTTACGATTATAGTTAATTCAGAACACTGACAGTCTGAAAGGAATTCTGGGAAATCAGCATTTTTGTTGAAAAAGAACAATCCTTAGTGTTCGGACAGGACTCGAACCTACGACCCTTCGCTGACTTATCCTCTCTTCTAACCACTAGACTACCACGTTGCTGGTTGAGCAGACCTCAATATTTTAACGTAATAAAATTCATGCGCTTATTCTACACCCTATAGTAAGCCTATAAAATCACTTGCTTGAAAATAATTTTAGAAAGTAAATGGAAAAGCTTGATCACTAAACCTCAACAAAAAGCTAACCATTTGAAATCAGTGCTTAGGCCTAATCACTGTAGATCAATGATATTCTATGCAAGACTCAAATAAATATCTAGCAGATATAATTTCCCATCGCCTTGTTGTTCGGGTGTCTAGTGGTAAGAAGACGTTCCTTGAAGCGGTAGTTCCGGGTTATAATTCCCGCAGTCCAACTAACATGGAATTTTTTTTATTTCTTCTTTTCTGAAATGTCCTGGGAAACAGTGTTCTGAATTAACTATAATCGTAAATTCAGAGCAATTTGACACTTAATGATAATCGTAAATTCAGAGAGGAGAACATGTTGACGTCACATGCAGTTCCTTTGTTAACCGAGAGGGACCGAGAGGAGACTAATGCGAATGGTGGACCAAAATGGCGGCAAATTTCGAAGACTTTAAAAAATCATAAAAAAATTCACGTTTTGATTGAAATCAAAAAAAAATTTCGCAGACGTTCATTATGTGACGTGTAGATTTAGAAGATTAGAAAAGGCCGAAGTGGGCCACTTGTGGCTCGTGCGGGACTTTACAATTTTTAACCCAGCCACCCGAAGTAGTGAAAATGTTTTATGTCATTCAGTAGATTCGTAAAAAAATTGCCCTTCTATTTTTGTTCTTTTGCATAGTATGTCTTATAGCCATTGAGCATGTTTTTTCGTAGTTTCTTAAACACCTTAGGAACAAGCTTGGCCGTCAGACATTCAATATCTGGCACCCGGCCATTGAAGAGATTATTTGACAACCCAAAAACTTCACACGCTGTCTCCGGTTCACTTTCATCTGGAATCGCCACGTAGAAATTCCCCCCATTGTAAGCTCTGACAAGACCATCTTCTCCCTCGGGTTTAGAGGGATGGCTGGCATTCCTGAAAAACATAAAATACGCTTGCTTGCCATACCAATCAATCTCTTTAACCGGTGAGGTGAACAAAACGAATCCTCGATCTGTAAGCGGCCAAGATACCACTGTTTGCTGAAAAGTGATAACGCCACCATCGGGGTATTCTTCCAACAACTCATGATCAACAAAACCGGTGTCCCACTTTTTACGAACCTCCAAGGTTGATGGGTGCAGCATCTCCATGAATATCTTGGCAGGAATTGGTATATTCCACTTGAAGAGCAACTTTATGGGAACCTCTTCGTCCGGAAAGGTCTTAATCCAGTAGGTAGACCCAGGATCTTTGTTCGCCTCTGTCCAGCCACCTTTATCCAAGTCGTCTTTAAACCACTTGGCTCTCTCAGCTTCTTTCTCGAAATCGAAAGGTGGCAGCGACTGCTCTTTGGACTGCAGGACAATCAACTAAACAACAATAGTGCGCTAACGAAATCCTACAGAAGGTAAACACAGATGTCACGTTGCAACAGTCGGGAAGCCATGGTCGCTTCGTAATCTCGATCATAATCAGTCTTCTTGTTTTTCTTATATGGTAAAACGTTTCGTATGTTTAAGGATTCTATATTTAAATGTTGAGGAAAACTTCGTCAAGGGTGTTGAATATAATATGAAATAAGACATATAATCATGGGACATACAGTCAAACGTTGTCATTGATCGGTCTCATCCCTACGCGACCAGACAAAAAAGGATGGAGAGAAATCAATTCACATTCAACAACAAATCAAATCAAATCAATTTATTTAAGTGTCAAAGTATTTAGTACGCGAGTACTAATTTGGAAGTGTTGGTTTTTGAGGACAGGGGAAAGCCGGAGTACCCGGAGAAAAACCTCTCAGAGCAAGGAGAGAACCAACAACAAACGTAAAATTAACTCACATTATCAAAATACGGAACGTCCTTAACGGAATAGGTATCGAAGCGACTCTTGTTGTCTTTGCGTAACACGCGAAGACAAACGTGCACAACTTACCTTTGAACAACAGGTGTTGTCACTGTCTTTACGACTTCAGTCTGCGACCTGTTAGTAAGCCGTGCCCAAACTGTATACCACTCGAATATGAACGTGGTAATTGATTCGGGGCTGTCACTACCCTTTTCTGAACCTCTGTTTTTATTGGTCTATCATGAGCAGAATACCTCTTTTGTTATTTATGAGGTAAGTTTTAACCCTCGGACGTACGGGGGGGGGGGGGGGGGGGGGGGGGTGGTTGCCACCCCTCCCTTAAGGTTTTTCTCCCATATTTTCAAGACCATTTAAGATTAGCACATGCCGTTTTCAGTAGCTGTTCATTTATCCTTGAGACACATTTTGGCAAAGTTTGGTGACAACCGGTTGCTATGGTAACGAGATATGGCGTCATAAGTAACATGTGGTCAACCAATTTTTGAAGAAAAAAGCGTGTTTTTCACCTTTTTTCAGCGAAAAAACATATAAAATGCTACCAAAAGCATCAAAATGTTTGATTGATGTTATTTTGCAACTCTAGCAGACAATATTTGCAATTTCCGTATTTTTCTGATAAATTTGAATTTTTAGCAAAATCCAAGATGGCGGCCACCTTGGTGGCCATTTTAGATGACGTCACGGACCCCCAGCAGCGCCCCAAACCATATTTACCTTATCTTGTAGAGCACATCGCGGGCTATCTATTAGATGTAAAATATTTCCGAAATACTGCAACATCGCAAAAACCCAAGGGGGGGGGGGTGGTGGGTTGTTGCACCCCCCCCCCTCCATGCCACGGTTGGGGTATACGTTTGCGTGTACGTCCGAGGGTTAAGCCGTGCCAATACTAAATTTTGATACTCTTGAAACGCCGTCAGTTTACAATTAAACTGTAGTCAATATCGTAGAAACATTTTCGGATTTTCGGAAATGATCGGAAACGTTCAAATGACCTTCGGGCAATTTTCCGACAATTTTGGGGCCGTTTTTGTTTCTATCTGGATGAAATTTACTGTTACAGTGAATTTTTTACTGTTAGTGTTAAAATGCCTAAAATTTAACTGTTTTATGTTACAAAGCCCAAACATTGTGTTAAAGTGTTATCGAGGTACCCCCATTCAGACCCTCCTGGATGAGTCATGAGTGGAACAGGAATAATTGAAAAAATCAGAAATCATAGTTTTTCCTACCATTGTTTACTTCAAGAACCTAGTTTTGTGACGTCATAAAATGTGACGTCACAATTATTTCATCGCGTAACCCTCGGACGTACAAGGGGGGGGGGTGGGTGAATACCATCCCCCCTTAAGGTTTTCCTCCGATATTTTCAAGACCATCTATGATTAGCAAATTCCGTCTTCAGTAGCTGTTCAACACATTTTGGTAAAGTTTGGCGACAAGCGGTTTCCATGGTAACGAGATATGATGTCATAGGTATCATGAGATCAAGCCATTTTTCATATCAAACTCACGCTTAACATTTGTCTTATGGGTTTCATATAGCATGTCACGCAACACACGGGTCAGTCAAAAACAAGCCAATTTTGGAACATTTGCTTATTTTTCTGAAATTTGTACAGATCGATGCCTTTCATTACCTACAGATTATGAAATTTGATTATATAACCTGTTTGTTGGATTTTATTTGAATCCGATCAGTTAAATATTTCGTTCGGGTTTTTGAGTCTCTTTGCTGGCGGTTGAGACTTGGCGCTTTGGCTCAAGGGTCTGGGCCTAGAACTCTAAAACGCATGCTCATACTTGGCTATTACCGCAAAATCTAAGCTGAAAAGAAGAAATTTGGAACATTTTGATGTATGATATGTGAGGGTTTGTGCTTGATTGGGTTCGGGATTTCGGCTCCGAAGTCAACGGACTGGTTGTTTATTTGCTTCCTGACCTTCGCGTGTCGCTGTGAATCGAAAACGATGCGAAAGCAAATTATTCACCTTTGTTTACTCGTTGTATGCACAAGTAGAAAGTGGATCGGCGGTTGAACAGTTGCATTTCACATTTTTGCATTAAACATCTAAAGGTTTAGAATTCACTGCAGTGATGTATTTTAGTTTGTGATATCCAAGGAACTTGTTGCTTCACCTGGGTGTGAGGAACTCAGACCCGGAAAACTCAGACCTCAGACCTCAGACCTCAGACCCGGCGGAAAACTCAGACCCAGCGGAAAACTCAGACCCGGCGGAAAATTCATACCCAGCGGAAAACTCACACCCGGCGGAAAACTCACACCCGGCGGAAAAGTTTCGTTTCGTTTCGTTTCGCAAAATACAGTAAGCCCTCGAAGTTACAAAAGAAATAAACTCATGATCAATTCTTGTCACCTCGCGTAAAATGTTATATTGTCACGCAATCACCTCACGAGTGCAGATTCACTTTGATTCAATATGCTGCCAGAACAATTGAACTGTAATTTTAGTCGTCGACAGAATGCACTTCCTGTTTATTGGCAACTGAAATAACAAGATCGCTAGAATACAGCGAGATATTTATCTTGCCGGTTCATCACTGTCACAGGGAAAAACTATAAACAGGGTTTAAAATTGCAGCCGGCACTTCGATCACTTTTCACTGAAAAAATGGAAAAAAAGAGTATTTTATTTCTCCCAAGCTTGGTGGGAGGTATCAGACCGACCTTTTGCCAATATCTCAAAGTGGTCCCATTTGAAGTTGTGACCAGTTGATGTGACGTGGTCTGCGATAGCAGATGCATGACAAGTACTTGTATGCCCTCCCTGATCCACCAACACTGCCTCGCTCAGTCCTGAAAGTTCTACTTGAGTTTGCCACTAAGAGGAGCCATTTCATATTTAATGGTCAATACTACGACCAAATTGACGATGTGGCTATGGGCTCTCCTTTAGGTCCTGTTTTGGCCAACATCTTTATGTGCCATTTTGAAGAGAAATGGGTCCTTAACTACAACGCTCGCCCTTCTGTTTGGTTTCGATACGTAGACGATACCTTCGCCTTGTTCGACAATAAAAACACAGCAACCCAGTTTCTACAGTACCTTAATAACTGTCACACAAATATCAAATTCACCGTTGAATTCGAGGATAACTTTGCAATCCCTTTCTTAGACATTCTCATCAAACGACACAATCACACTTTCTCAACATCTATTTACCGAAAGAAGACCTTTACCGGCCTGTACACAAAATGGGACTCCTTCACACCTAGGAAATACAAAGTAAACCTCATCCGCACACTCACTTTTCGTTGTTTCCGCATCTGTTCGTCACCTTCTCTTTTGCGATCTTGTCTGAATGATCTGAGGAAGTTGTTGTTACAAAATGGTTATCCTGCTGGTGTTGTCAATTACAACATTAATGATGTTTTGAACAGACAGCAGAACAGACTGAGGAATCCGATCATCACAGTTCCCAAAAAAGAAACAATCTTAGTTTTACCTTATTTAGGGGTACAAAGTAAAATTGTTACCAAACAGCTTAAGACCTGCATTAATAAATTTTATGGCTGCATTGATCTTAGGGTGATTTTCCCAAACGCTCATCGCATTAAGTCCTTTTTCCCTACAAAGATAGGTTCAACCGTTCCCAAATGTCAAAAGTTGTGTATAAGGCTAGTTGTTGGGATTGTCAGGATTTCTACATTGGAAAAACAAAACGAAGATTGCATGACAGAAAAACTGAACATTTTAAAGGGATCACAAGTACTTGTTATGCATCTGCTAACGCAGACCACGTCACATCAACTGGTCAAAACTTCAAATGGGACCACTTTGAGATATTGGCAAAAGGTCGGTCTGATACTCACTGTAAGATTAAGGAGACTCTACTTATTCAGGAACTCAGACCTACTCTTAACGATAATGTCAGCAGCGAAAAGTTAACTCTTTATTAGTTTGCATCTTTTATATGCACATTTTTCTCATCTTATGTTATTGTTGTTGTTAATTAGTTACTTATTATTCATTTAAATTTAGTTGTTACTTGTTTTCCAAACGGTCACTTCTGAGGATGTATGTTGTAACATACGAAACGTCAAGTTAATATTTTGTTTTCCAACATGCGTTTTATTGTCATGTTTGTCACTGCAGTTTGTGTGCTATACATAATCTCTTAATTGTCATCTGATATTGATAGAATATTTTATCTTAAATTTTATCCTGTAGTTATATTTTATGAAAACTGACAAGATCTGCTAAATTAATGTATAAATGTTGACAATAAAAGCATTTCATATTAATACTCATACATTACAAAAGATAACACATTGAAAAATTAGCCTTTTTTAGTTTTCACTCAGTTTCAAACAGCAAAAAAAAAATCTTGTGAAAAAGAAAATTTTCTCACGGTTCCACACACATTTTTTTCGTTTTTCTTGTGAACTTTTTTTACCTGTTTTCACAGATAAAACAAAATAAGGAACTAATATTATTTTTTTTCCTACCAGATCGGAAGTGATAAACTAGGGAGAAAAAATGTTTTAGGTCAGACCTAGAAAATTCATCACCAGAAAAAAATAGTTCTCACTTAAAGTGAAAACAAGAACTCTGCGAGTATTACAGTCGGACTTTTAGGGTCACTAAAAGCCAATTCAACTTTAACGTCAATAGCCTAGATGATGCTTCTAAAATACTCTTTCTTTTTAAAAGTGTTGATCTTTTTGTTTGTCGATCAACTGCTGCTTTTCTGTTTGAATGCATGACATGTAGAGCCAACACGTAAGATAATATGTGTGGTTAATGTCATTTCTGCTTATACTTCAAATACAGTCTATTTTAATGTCAGTTAATTATTTTTTAGGTAATACAATGTATACAAACGGAATAGCGAAATAAATTGTTGTTGACTATGAACGTAAACCGATCTGGTGACGTCTGCAACATTGCACTACACTAAGTCATGATATGATGTATATATAATCCTCATCCAGTGTGAAGATCTATCGCGGCCTGAAGACGGATTTTCATTCAATGGAAAGCTAACAAGCCCAACAACACTAGCTACAAAAAAATGGACATTGAATTGTTAAAGCGAGTGATCTTGACAAAAATCGACCGTTGTTCATTGTTATTTGGACGCAAAATGGACATCAAATTGATAAAGCGACATTGACAAATATATGAAAACCGCTGACCACTTTGGACTAAGTCTCGTGAATCGTATAACAATTTTAATAGTAGTATTCGATCTGAAATTAATACAATATGATACATTGTTACAAATAAACGCATTATTCGAACTAAACGGCGAAAGAAAAATAACACGGTGCAAAACATTGCTTTTATAAACATTTATTCCTACTCTCGTCCGCGTCCGTGCCTCAACTCAACTGAACTTTTCGTCCCCGACAACCGCTAAAGTATGCGTTTGCGATTATCCGTACCCCGCTGTGATTGGTCGAGATTTAGTGTCTAATCTATAGGTTTTGTGTTCATAAAAACGACAGCGTTCTTTGAGGGATTGCTGCCGTTCACGTAGTTTTGCTTATAAACCTAAGGTAACCGTAAACTCAACAATGAAATAGCTCAGTAGAAAGTTAACTTCAATTGAGCGTGTTTTAATACCAATCACAACTGGGTTACTGGACTAAGTGCGCTGTACCTTTTCGGGTCGTGACCTGATTGATTCGATTACACTGTTTAGACAACAAAAGCTTAGTTTGTGAAAAGGACGCCGACTGTGATTGTATAACTACCTATAAACAACTAATGAAAGTGTTCAGTGTTCTTGTCGTAAATGGAACACAAGTTCCGCAGTTCTTGCTGGCAAATCGGCCATAATAACTTAGGATATCATAATTACTTAAGGTGTTTTTTAAAATAAGTTACACACGAATTAATTGAGACGACCATACCGACTTTGCAACGTGCTTGTATTTGTATGATCAAAACAATTTAATTTTAATTTTAATTAAAAAGACAAAAGTTGTTTATGTGTTAGGAGAAAAATTAATTACTTGCGCCAGGCCAAAGTGGCCCGCGTGTAGCCAATAAAAGCGGAGGGATTATGACAGATCTTTCTCGTGGGAAAATTTCTAGGTTGCATAATTTGAAGTCGAGAACGTATTTCTTGAGCTCACGTTGTACTTTTATCATCCTTGCACGTGCGCGTTGCTTAGTTACGGGCTGGTTTTACAGTGCGGCTACTGTTACCGGGGTCACCCAGACAAAGTTAACCAATCACAAAACAGAACGAGAACAATAGATTCCAACATTTTTTACTTTAGCCAATGAAATGTCGAGTAAAGAACAATGAAATTTCAACTTGTTCGTTCGCCCTCAAAACAGATCAATACAAGTTTTGGCTGTACAGCGTTGGATTTTCAATTAACTTCGATTCCATCACTTAATAACTTGACTTAATTTAACAGCGCGATTTGGAAGGTAAATATCGGCGATTCAAATGAAAGAGAAACTCGAAACTGTGTGATACGAGTTTTTGGCTGTACAGGGTTGGATTTTCAATTAACTTCGATTCCATCCCTTTTCAACTTTACTTGTTTTAACAGCGCGATTTGGAAGGTTAATGTCGGCGATTCAAGTGAAACAGAAACTCCAAACTGTGTGAAAATATGGAATGCGACGGCTGTACCGTATGTCTCACCAAAATGATTTCTTCAAAACCGTCACGACCGCCATGGGAGATTAAAGAAACCCATCTAGTGCTCAAACCGCAAAGAAAATCTGCAACGGAAATTAAAATTCTGACAACAATTCAATTAAAAAAGTAATTGAAATGAATCGAAGGAGCCGCTCTTTTTCAAACGGTTAGAAAATAAATGCTTATATATGCTACACTAGCAGTGTACCTTGTAACATTTGCAAACAGCCGAGAATTCAAATCCGCCACGCAATTTGCCCAAACATACGGCTGTCGCGTTCACTGCTTTCATAGACTTTGAAATCAGTTCTCGCTCACTTGCATGACACATGACATTCATTCATGTAGCATGTGAAACTACCCAAATTTTTAAATCGAAAAGTCAACGCTAGCTAAAGTTTTATTCAACATAAGCTTCACGAGTGAACAAGTTGAAATTTCATTGTTCTGTACTCGACATTTCATTGGCTAAAGTAAAAAATGTTAGAATCTATTGTTTTCGTTCTGTTTTGTGATTGGTTAACTTTGTCTGGGTGACCCCGGTAACAGTAGCCGCACTGTAACATGACTATGGAAGTATTGCTTGTTAACTAAGTTATTTTCGTAAACCCTGTGGTTTAAAACTCTCAACTTATGTAAAATATATAAGGGAAAACTTTTAAAATGGAGTCACGCGATATCTATAAAATGATCCTCAACACAACTGAGTTAAACGACACGCGGTCAACAACAGTGCGAGTCACGTTTGTTCAAAATCAATTAAAAAGCTATAAAACTACAAAAAATGTACAATACTTCACGTAAATGAATAAGGATAACTTACTTCGTGACGCGATTCCATAATCATCCTTAGGGTTTAAAACTGGAGAGCTAAATTCTAATACTGAAAAGCGACAATCCTAAACTGACGGTTTTTCCTAACAAATCACTAGTAATAGAACGTCATTTCCTTTGCGATACAATCATAATAAAAGGCTTTGACATGTCTAACATTTATTTTAAGTTTAAAACGCAAAGGTTTTCTAAGACACGCAAACATAGTTTTCATAACATATAAGACTTAAAGCTGAATTACAGTCCGTACTGCGCAATCTCGGGGTTTCTTTTCATTTTTTTGTTTTGCATTTGTTGATATGTTACACTTCGGTAATAGCATATATGGAGTAAATGGGAGTAAACCGCCAGTCCGCCATTATGGCCGTTGTGTTTACGAATGCTCGATGAGTTGAAACGTCGGTTTGGGAAAACTTTGGAGTTCTTTTACTTGTTATTATTGTTTGGCAAGGACATCTGACGTTAAAAATGAAGGAAAAGGTACGTTTGTCCGTAATTTTCATTTTCGCTAGTAAACGTTCTTTGTTTGTGAATCTCACAAACATTGCCGAGCTGAGATTGCGCAGTACGGACTGTAATTCATCTTTAAGCTTATATTGTTAACCCGATGGCGCTATTAAGTCTTATTTTTTACCCGGGTATTTATAGTGCCCAAGTAATAGTGTGTGTGCACTCACGTGATCCTTAAATTATTGTCCGCCACGTTGGAGGGCCACTTTGATGGGTTTTCCCTGTGTTAAAAACTTGAAACTGAATGCAAGGTTGATCTGACAGCTATAAAAGATATTTTATTACCCAATATTTCGGTTAGGCAAAACTAACCTTCATCAGGGGCTACAAAGAGCTAAGTAAAAATGGAATAAAACGGTTACAAGATATAAAATGATTCAAATGAAAGATTAAATATGGTTGGTTAACAAAAATAAACAGCAGAAACGTTTGCAAAGGCTACTATAAAGATAGAAAGTATATTATATCTTGTAACCGTTTTATTCCATTTTTACTTTGTAGCCCCTGATGAAGGTTAGTTTTGCCTAACCGAAATATTGGGCAATAAAATACCCTTTATAGCTGTCCGATCAGCCTTGCATTCAGCTTTAAGTTTTATTCAATAGTGCTGATCCTGATCTACACCAAGATCTGGCTTCACTTCGCCGTGCTGTTTGTCCAAGTGGTCCTTGCTTTATTTGAGAGTTTCCCTGTGTTTATGTTCCAGAGAGCCGGTAGCGCAACCGCTTTAAAAATAATAGCTCGCGTTTCGCTTAACGAATTAAGCTAGTTTACAGTGATTTTTTGTCAGTTGTGCGAGTTTAAATCCCAATTCCTATTTATTTCAGGGATATTGTGGCCATGCAACCTAATCTCTCCATTAAGCCAGAAATTTCATCTGCTGACTTATAAGGTCAAACCTATCTAAGCACAAACACTTGAGAACAATTTCCTGTCTATCTTTGAGGATCTTTGTTGAGCACAATTAAGGTTGGTTGAGCGTTTGAAATCATCGATTTTATATTCATAAATTGAAGTTTTCCAGCTTGTGTCGCTAAAAACTGATTATGGTTGAATTTCCCTTCGAAACGTCGCTTCATATCTTCCTCTTGGTGTTCTATTCTATAATCATTTCGTGTTTGACATCACATACAAAGCATTAACAATGATACACTCTTAGCCTTTGAACTCTTAAATCTCAAAAAAAAATTGAAACATAATTTTCTCTTTAGGGGCTCTTACAAGACCCTAAAGCCCGATCGAACCGAAAACATGTCTGTCACACTTGTAATTGAGATGTGTGGATTAAAATGTCGTAAGTTCATAACATAAAAGAGAGTTTCTAAAATAGATTGGTTTCGTGAGCTAGAATAACAAACATATCGCAATTTAACAGTCACGAAATTAAATGGTATTTAAGAAATGTTATTAGGAATTGATGTCGTTAACACAAAGATCACGTTCTATTTCACATTTAATTAAAATTTTTACCTTGCGTCACTGAAAATTCATAATGCTTTTAGCGGCCAAATGTTATCATTGGAGAACAGTTTGTTCTTAAATAGGACTGACCTTTAGTTACTTTACGAAAAAGCTACAACTACATCTACTCTGTTTTTACTTAAAGGTCACGTGACACTACACATGAAATCCAACGCCAAAAACGTGAATTCTTCCATAACCTTAATTGATGTTTCTATATCAACTAATATGACGTCACTAACACTTCGCCTCAGGCTATAAACCCCTTGAAAATCCCAACTTTTTTCTACCGAATTTATAAGTCGGCCGCTTCGCTGGTAGCCAAGAGTCCGACTAAAAGCAGACATTATGGTCAGACATAATGTCATTTATGTCGGGCAAGTTGTACACGTGATAATCCGTTGGGGCGGTGTGCACCAGGTACGGTGAGTTCCATTAAATCCAGCCAATGAGGTTAGAGGGCGGTGTCAAGCTCGGATATAGGCATGGTTATGTTATTCCTCCTTCTTTCCTTCGCCATCAGAGCAGCCAGATCGGCAATTATGTAGTTTGTAAATAGTTAGCCATGGACATAGCTCTTTTTTTTCCATATTAGAGTTCAAATGGGTGGAAAATTAGGATTTTTCCTGTCTGTCACCTTTGTGATGAGATAGGATGAGCAGTTAGGATTTTGTTAACTTTTTGTTAAGTACTATTCATAATCCAGACAGTTTTCTTGATGATGATGATGATGATGATGATGATGATGATGATGATGATGATGATGATCAGACAGGTGGAAGAAGAGGACTGGTCATATTCTCAGATGTCAATACACTGTGAAAAACAAAAAACGAATTCACTTTGATCAACTGCACTCCATAATGCAAAGTATACAGTATAAAAATGGTCTGTTAATGTGTACTTTTTTTATCCAATATAAATATTCATATTATGTCAAATGACCATGTTGCAATGTTGCAATGTTTCAATCAAGATGAAACTTCGAGACAATGTTGTTCATATTATAAAGAAACGACTATAAAAGTTTAAAAAAAATCTATCTCGCGGTTTTTGAAATATGTAGAAATGTGCTAAAATTACAATATCAAGAACTCAGTCAAAAAACTACGGTTTCCTATAGAAAATCGAATCTCCAAAACTAAAACGAGAAACGCTTTCAAACTTTCATAGTTTCATCTCATACTATAAACACACATTTTGACGTAAATTTGAGATTGAGAAATTAAACTTTTATAAGCTTAATTGAGGACTTTGTAGATGTGCTCATACAAATGCAAAATCACAAGTTCGAAATATTTTTCTGATTTACTCAAAATCGGCTTGACAAAAGTTTCTAATTTTTAGATATTTTGTTTGCCATATGTCATAGTTTATCGTAATAGTTTTGATTTTTCTAGATGCCATCGCAATCGCTGGGAATTTAGACTCAAGTGATTTCAATGTTTCTCGTTTATCTCCGCAATTTTAAATCCGATTTACAAAATTTGTATACTATAATAAACTTCAAACTTTGTACAATACGTTGTGTAAGTTTCATACTAATTCAATAAAGGAAAGTTAGTTAAACGGCCGATTAAAAATGGTCGGTGCAGCTGCACGGAAACTGGAGGGAAACACCTTAAGCTTGTTCTGCCAGGTGAGGTCTTCATAGAAAGGCTTTACCGCAGTGTTGCTTACAGTTTTAAAGGTAGCCATAAGTCCACTCCTTCTCTTCTCATCCTTCAGGAGATCAAGAAGTTGATTTTTATCTTCAAGATAGGAGAGGATGATGTCATCTACCAATGTAGACAAGGGCTCTTTTTCCACGTTGGATTTCACCTCATCAGCAATTTGTCTTTCCATCTCATTTTTGATACCTTTTAGTATTTCTTCCAGTATTTCCATTTCTGTGCCTTCCCAAATCCATAGATAATGATTTCCTCGACCATTGTTTTAGCAGTATACTTCACTGAATTCTTCATATTTGTTTTTGCGACAACACTCAAACCCTCTTTAGTCTGTTTGGAGAGAAATTTTGGCATCAACTTTAGGTTTTTTCCAAATTCCTTCATTCCCAGTTTAGCAGCTTTGAAGCCCTTTGCAATCAGCTTTCCAACTCCAAACCCAATGAGGGAAACAGCAATGGAAATGGATTTTTCTGTAGCCCACGACTTCCAGCTGAATTCACCTGTCACCATGGCCTCTATGCCAGAGATGCAGTCTGATATTCCTTCAGTGATTAGTCCCATGCCAACTTGAGCAAATGTACCAAACGTAAATGCAGTGAGCAATGCTCCTCCGACAATTTGTAAAACTCCGAGAAAGAATACCAACAGACCTTCCCATGGGAATCGAGGCTCCTCCTCTACAGAAAACACATATTTCAGACCTTGACTGTAGAGGCTGTAGGCTTCCTCTTGGAGATCTTCATCAGCACTTGACACCAGGGAGAAAATTGGGGATTTTTTCGCAATTGCATCTCTCTCCCTTTCTTTAATTTCATCTAGCTTTTGGATGGCTTCACTGATGTTTTTGTCAAATTAATTTAAAATGCTGCATTTGGTTGTTAGCTGTTTTTGAAGGCTGGTTGGATCACTTTTGGCTGAGTTTGCAGAGGACATTTTTACAAACTGCAGACAGACAATGGATTCCTCAATGAGATACTTCAGAGACTCCTGTGCCTTCATTAGATCATCTCTGGCCCGAGTGAGGTAATCTTTTCCTTTCTGTTTTATAGTGCAGTATGCATGATTGTAAAAAGCTATGGCTGCCCAACTTTCATCTAGTTTCATGGCTTTTTGAAATAGCTTGGTGCTGATTTCCCAATTTTTTTCACTTAGTGCAACATTTCCAAACTTGATGTAGTGATAAATGCTAGCACATGGTGAAGTCTGACTTTGAGACTGCATTTTTGCTAATGACAAATCTTCTTTCAAACGTTTTTGCGATTTACTTATCCTCAACTGGTCAATTTCTTCTGATTTTGTTTGCAACCAAATCCCCCAGAACTCATTCATGACAGCAACAACAGCTCTTTTCTCATCTTCATCTGTGTCCTTGTGAATGATTTGAAGAGTTTTGAGGTACTCTGAAAACAGTTCCTCCCGCAGTTTCATCACATTGACATCGTTCATCATGTGATGTATCTTTTCTGCAGCAAGTCTGTCCCTTGTGCTCTTGGCTCCCTCCATAGAGGACACTGTCCTGAAAGACGGCTCCTGGTGTTCAGTGGACATGATCATCTGAGCAGATCCAGGCTTACCTTTGCGCCCGGTTCGACCAAAAGCCTTGAGTTCCACTCTTGCATTCTCAGAAAGAAAGGAGAGAATCACAAATAATCCTCCATTGTTGTTCACCTGTTTGGACACTTTAATATCTGTACCACGCCCGGCAAGGTTTGTGGCAACAATGACATCACCAGGCATCAGTTCTTTATCTATTTTGCTCAAACTGTCTCTGTCACTGCGGCTGTAGAGAATGATTTCACCTGGGATGCTGCTTTCGAGCTCTTCGTAGATTTTTTTGGCTTTGTTGATAGTTTCACAGATCACCAGGGCTGCTCTTCCATCTCTGTACGAATTTGGGGAAACCTGAGCCAAAACCACACGTTTTATTTCATTTTTCCAATCTTCAACTGAAGTCGTCAGGGTACCTTTGACCTCAAATAACTTCTTCCTGTTGAATGTTGGCATTTTGCAGGAAGAGAGACTTGGATATAGGTCCTGCAAAAACTGAATGTCCGTGTTGCTCCCAAGTGTCCCCGTTGTTCCATATATTTTCCCACGGTACTTTTCAAAAAAGCCAATGTTAGAAAGGTAGTTTGTCACTGTTGAAATTCCGCTCAGTTTAATTTGATGTTTAATCTCAAGAAACTGCTGCAGACCATCACCCCATTTCTTGTTTAGTTCTACGACACCAGTTGATCTGAAATCCACTGGACAGACAGTGTCATTTTCAACAACATATTCCCGTTCTTCCCTCAGTTGCATTGCCAGAAAGGCATTCTGAACCCACACTGACACTTTCTTCTCCACCAGATTCTTTAAGAATCCGGGGATGCTGATTTTGCCTTTATTGTTTGCGCATGGGGTGTACTGAATCGTCCCTGAGATTAATTCTGCAATGGGTGCGATGAGAGTTTCTTCTGAATCATAGAGACAAGAACATAAGCCGTCCTCCAAGACAAGAAATGTAAGCTCTCGGATGTCTTGGTTGTTGTACTGGCTGCGCTTTCTCTGACATAGCAATCCCTTGTCATCTAAAGTGTAAACAGTAAAACCATAGGGCACATAGTCCTCAAGCTTTTGGAAAAAATCCACTACATCATCCTGACTGACAGTTTTCAGTTTCTTAAGAACTTCATCTTTTTTACTTTTGCAGATATCCTTTGCAAATCCTTTTGGCACAGTGTTGGATTCTTCAGCAATACATAAAATATCCATTGGATCTTTAATGCCAGTTTCGTCTGTGTCTATTGAGTCAAAGATGACGTTGAAGAATGAAGCAGGAGGACCATGTACAAATGTCTGCTGTCCTTCGGACAGGAAGCCATACTGGCTGATGTGGCTCCAGATCGTGGCCAGAATAATGTTCAGGTGCTTCATGGAGACCATGGGGCTGGACAGGTAAGTCATCTGCACTCCCTCATCCAGCAGCAGTGAGTCCACTTCATCGATTATGATGCACTGACAGCTACGATCAGACCTCGCATCTTTCATCTCAAATGTCTGGCGAAGGTGATCTGCAGCGAAGGCTTCAATAGTTCCATAGATGATGTCCTTCTGGTAGCATTGTTTTCTATCTTTATCTTCAATTTTGTTTGTATTTGTATCAACTGTTATTCCAAAGTACTCAAAGAAGTTCTTCCATTCTTCTGCATCTCTTTGACATAACACAGAAGAGCTGGACACCACGTCTACTTTTTCAACTCTTAGTACTCGGAACGCTGCGAACATTGCTATGACACAAGACTTCCCTTCTCCAGTACCCATCTCCAGGAGCTTCCCAGTGTCAGACAAGGCCAAGAGGCACCAGCTGATCATCTGAGTGGTTCTGGGCCACCATTTGCCTTCAGCTTTGTGCTGGTGTACAGGATTGCATAAGACTGCCAGTATCTCCTGAAGATCCTCTCTTTCCATACTGTGACTTAAACTTCTTGCTCTCTGTAAATCGATGTGCTTTTTGATTTCACCTCTTTTGATTAGGTTTGTTACATGGGTTACGACACTGTATGATTTAGTCAGTGTTTCTTCGTCAATATTTTTCATCTGCCGGATTTCTTCAAAAAGAGTGTCAATGCTTTTTCCATTTTCACCTCTGAGGCTCTTTTCTAAATGTTGGATCAGATCTGTTGTTCTAAATGAATCTAAGAGCGTAAGAAGAGATTGGTTGTTGTCATCTTTCCATTGGGAAAACACCTGATATGTTGCCATCAAGTGTAAAATCTTCACGATGGAAATACAGCCTTCATCATGGTGGTGGTTCGTTAATGCTCCAAGGAGGTTTAAGGCCTCTACTGGTGACCAAAGTCTTTGTTCTCCAAGATTTAAAACCATCTGGAAGAGTTCTTTGGTTTGCTCGTTTGATGCTTGGAATTTCTCCACACGGGCAAATAGAATCTCCAAACACCATTTTCCTGTAGGCGATGTTCTGTTTTGTTCACTTCCTGTTTCCTCAGTAACAGCTCTTAGGAGAGTCTCAAGAAAGGTCAGCATGAAGACCTCCTTAGAAGACAATCTCTTTCTAATCTCTTTCTAGAGTTGGAGATGATTTTATTGTCGGTTTTTATGTCTTTGTTCAGATTGGTGTGGAGCACCTGAAAAAGAACCTTAATAAACCTGTGTCTCAGTTCCTTTTCATTACTGTGAAATTTACCCATGAGGCTTTGCAGGATCTCTGCAGCAAATACCAGGGAATCATTGTCCTTGAGCCTTGAATATTCCAGATTATGGGAAGCAATGAGACTTTGTTCTTCAATGACAAATCCACGACTGAGTGGAGGGTCCCCTGTTTCCATCACCTCCATGCTGTGTTGAAAGTAATCAGACACAAAGTTATCCATGGTACCATACACAATGTCTGCCTCATAGACATCCCTGTATGATGCACCTGTTGTCTTCATATTTGTGTTAACAGAAATTCCAAGATGCTTGTAGAAGTCAGACCACTCCTTAATTGTCTGCTCTGCGTGAATGTCAGAGCTCAGCACAATGTCCAGTTTGTTTCCTCTGCAGACATGAGTGGCTGCAAACATGGCTGTGACACATGGGTCTTCTTCCACACCAACCAGCTGAGGCACGTCAACCTTTTCAGTCAGCACCAATGCACAATTGAATTTTTTAGGGCCGATGGTTTTACTTAGGATGTACATTGTACATGTACATAAAATTATTTAATATACCATGTACAGTATATTTGAACTAAGGGACGGTTCATTATTTATGGGGATGACCGGGTCAGGAAGTAACACAGCTTTTTGTTATTTTTTTTAAAGCCCGTCATAAAATAATGTCAGAATTCCAAAGCCCATCTAGGTGCATCATTATTATTATTTTTTCAAAGCCCATTCAAATAAAGTATAAAACACGACAAAACATTTTAATGGAGAACATATTTATTGTACATTTCTCAGTACAACTGCATTTCTAACTATTATTTTTTAGTAAGCTACACTGGAAAATTTGGACCATTTACAGACTTCATAAAATGTCTATAAATCTTGAATTTACAGACTTGGTACTTTCACCTGTTAAAAACAAAATCTCTGTAAATTCTTTTGACAGACATTTTGTATAGTTTTATTGTCTTGTTCTTTATAAAATGTTTGTGAAATGTTTATAAATCCTAGGAGCTGTAATGAGAGGAAAGACTTACAATTTACAGACTTTACAAAATCTGCCAACAATGTTTGTAAATCTGCTGTTTACAAAGATTTCATAATGCCTAGACTTCTACTATAAAATGTCTGTAAATGGCCCTGCGTAATTTTAATGTTAATTCAGTTACGAAATCTCTGTAAATTAATGTGGTCCCCAAGCGGAACATCTAATGACAAACGGGGAATTATAAAATCTCTGTAAATCGACACAAGCAAACATAATCTTTCTCCGAATCGTCTAAATAGAATTTTTAAAGCTACTTCAAAAATGTTCACTCACATAATCTAAGAAATTCAAAATACAACCTTTTCGTTCCTAGACCGAGTACTGAAGCAGGCAAACGAAGTTTTCAATATCACGGTTCTGTTCTCTGGAACAGCTTGCCTTTAAGCACTAACATGGAGCCCACTCTTAGCTCTTTTAAATCATGCATTTACTTTCTATCTAATTTAATGATAGTTCATAAGGGATACTTTTTATAGTTTTTAGTATAATCCCATATAGATAATGAATTTAGTTCGATAACTTGATTTTGTTAAGTAATTAATCTATTGTTGTTTATTGTTGTTAATCTATTCTTGCAGCCCTTGTGATCCCAAAGGTAAGTAAGCTTACGTTAAAATGTAAACCAGTTTAAATATTATTTTTGGCTACCTGTACTGAAGATTTTCTACGAATTTCAGGGTTCTGTCTTGGTCACTGTACGGGCTCACTTCGCAAGGGATTTCACTTTGTAATTATTTTGTTTAGTCTTTTGTTTTTGTCCGTGTGTATTGGTACACCAGAACAGAACCAATTTCAGCCTGCTCATTTGAATAAATAAGCTTATGAGAAACTAAAACTTGAATTTTAAGATTTCTTTCAATCTTGCAATTCTGTTCAAGTGATGTTGATTTTTAACATGAAGAACCTGTACCGGACGGTGTAATCTGCAGGTTGCAGGTTCTGCAGGTTGCAGGTGCAGGTTGCAGGTTGCAGGTGCAGGGTGCAGGTGCAGGGTGCAGGTTGCAGGTGCAGGGTGCAGGGTGCAGGTTGCAGGGTGCAGGGTGTAGGTACGAAGTTAATAATTAAAAGTCAATTCGACTTTAATCGTATGTAGCACAAGTCAAGTGTCGTAAAAAATAAAATAAATAAATAAATGAAAGCTATCCTTCACTACCCAACACTTCCCCTGAAAGAATCATACCTTGATATGTACACAAATCAAGCGGGGGTATTGTTTCCAAGTCAAAATCATGGAGAAAAGCTGCGTCCGCTTCATTCGAGCGCCATCTTTGTCGCAATGAAATGAGGAACCCTGGAACGTCGGAACGTCGGAACGTCGGAACGGAGGATGGAACACGGAAGTGATCGGGGTGTAAATTGTTATTGTCAAAAGATGAACAGTGCGATTTGAAATGTTTTATTGTGAAGATCGCGAGAGTTTAAACTGATTAAATTCCTGTTCCATCTGTAGATAATGTTTTTTTTTTTCAATAAAACCTATTCCTCGTTCGAGTGCGATCTTGTTGTAGCCATGTAATAGAACAAGGACCACTGGAGCGCCGGAACGCCTTTGGTGCTCATGTCATATCGGGAGATGTATTGTGAAGTTTGAGATTGAATGAAAAAATATATATATAATAAAGTAGTAATGAAAATTTGAAGTTTATTGAAAATAAAATTAATCAAATTAATTAAATATGCAGTGCAGTGCCAAGAATAATAAATCTATAGGTAATAATATCATATATAATAAAATAATACTTTAAGAGGAGGCCTCCAATCAGTCATTGCTGCTGGCACCCTTATAATTATAAATTAATCCTCTTGTTAATTGTTATGAGTAATAACAAAGTACTTTTCTGGTGAATGCCGTATACCAATCAAAACAAATGCAAATGACGTAATCACAAGAACATTTACTGACGCAAAGGGCCGAAAAGCTGTGTAAGTCAGGCCACAATTAGTTTTGGCATTACTCCCAATTTGTTTAAAACAAGATTCACAACATGTTTACTTTCATACTTTCATACTTTCATACTTTCATACTTTCATACTTTCATACTTTCATACTTTCATACTTTCATACTTTCGAGTCGAAGCCACAGCCACGTTTGGGGTGGAGCATGTGGTGAGTTAATCATTAAACTGGAACATGATATGTTATGCGAAAAAACGGAAACAAAATAACAGACGTTTCGAGACAACTGTCTGTTCATCAGTGTAAATGCCGTTACTGTGATTTGTACATATAATCATGAAACTGTCAGTTTAAGCTCTCGCGATCTTCGCAATAAAACATTTCAAATCGCACTGTTCATCTTTTTGACAATAACAATTTACACCCCGATCACTTCCGTGTTCCATCCTCCGTTCCGACGTTCCAGGGTTCCTCATTTCATTGCAACAAAGATGGCGCTCGAACGAAGCGGACGCAGCTTTTCTCCATGATTTTGACTTTAAACAATACCCCCGCTTGATTTGTGTACATATCAAGGTAAGATTCTTTTAGGGGAAGTGTTGGGTAGTGAAGGATAGCTTTCATTCATTCATTTTTTTTTATTTTTTACGACATAAAAAATACAAAAGAGAAATAGCTTGTGACTCGTGACTCCGTCGAACTTGACTCGTGCTACATGCGATTAAAGTCGAATTGACTTTTAATTATTAACTTCGTACCTGCACCCTGCAACCTACACCCTGCAACCTGCACCTGCACCCTGCACCCTGCACCCTGCACCTGCACCCTGCACCTGCAACCTGCAGACCCTGCAACCTGCAGATTACACCCTCCGGAACCTGTACAGTATTATTTTCTTCTTATTTGCTGGGGCCTTTGGTCTTCCATGCTTAGGAAACCATACTTTACTGTAGGCCATAAGACCACTGACTTGTTATGTACACATGCTAAATTGTTGGAGGTAAAACCTTTGGAAAGGCGAACATTGCTGAGTTAATGAGTACCAAAAATGACAATAGTCAGTTCAAGGACGTACAGTATACAAAACATGGACCCAGGTACATGGACCACCTTTAATTTTCGTCAGTTTTAATATAGTATATTTTTTTCTGAATTATTCTGTCATTATTAAAAAGGACGGACTGGGGACATGGTATAAAACACAGTCTTCAGTTTAAATAAATATGATATTCAACTTCAAGCAGCCATGTCAAGACACAAGTACTGTAGAACAAGAAGGACTGGACCCAAGGTACTATAATTATGGGATGCAGACAATCCCATGTGCTTTTCTTTTGGATTTGTTGTGCATGTGCTGTCAAGAAAATGCTGATAGGCCTGGTGGAGTATAAACAAACACGTTATTATTATTATTATTATTATTATTATTATTATTATTATTATACTGATGAATAGACAGTGTCAGATCAAGATAAAGATTGGTTTGTTTGTTATTATTTCTAGATGTTTTGTGGATACTTGTGAAGAGCAGTGTTTAAGCTTCGAACTTAGCCTCACCTTCCCCTTCCCTCACCGAGAACTCAAAATGAAAACACTGCTCTTCGCTAGTATTCACGAAGCACCTACATGTAGAAACAATGAAAACAATTACATGTAGTATGGTGGCTTTGGCATGTGTTTGTTTATACTCCACTAGACTTTCGTTTTAACCGAATCCAAAAGAAAAGCACATGGGATTGTCTGCATGCATGTCATAATACATGTAATAACACACTGTACAGTGTAGCTTGGGACTTGGCCCAGTCCTTCTTGTTCTACATGCATCAAAGGAAATCTGTGGGGAGAGCACTAAAACTTCACATCATCGCTCTTGCCCCAACAGTACCGGCCAAGAATCGGACTGCATACATTGTATAAAATGCAATGTTTGCAAAAGGGTAAAATAGTAGGGAGTTAAATACCAATTGATGTTGAATGTCATATTTATTGAAACTTAAGACTGTGTTTTATACCCTGTCCCCAGTCCACAGTCCATCCTTAAATTGACAAAAAATAGGGGTGGTCCATCAGATTGTCCATGGACCCGGGTCCATGTTTTATAAACGTCCTCAGTTCAGTGTATTTTTTAGTATGATTATAATACATGTACAGCTGTAGTTCACAAATGTCATATCAGATGGCTCTTTGTAAAGAGAAAGGCCCACCAGAAAAGAAGGCAATTTTAATTTGTCGCTGTACATGTTTGTTGATTGATCATGTAGCTGTTGCATCTTCACTTATTTTTTTTCTTTAGTCTGTGTGAGATACATGGAATGTTTGCTAATTAGGATAAAACAAAAATAGAATCAAGGATAGTTTTAAGCACAACATAGGCTGTGCTCCAAATCTACATTATTGGTGCCAGCTTATAAGTTTTGTGAAAAGCTACATGTTTGTACACTTTTTGATCACCCAAGGTCAAAAGTGATATGCTATGGGCCACTGTGTGTTGCTAGAGCACAGCCCAACAATGCAAATTTTACCTTTGGGCAACCAGGAAATCTTTGTTTTTGCACCAAACTTATACTGTATGCTGAGCACCCCAGATTTCAAGTGCTTGGAGATTTTGGGCTCCCAACTATTTTTCTTAGAGCACAGCCTTGATTGTCTATTACTTGTACAGGTATACATATGCATGTAAATGGTGACTATTTCCTTTATTTCTTAGAAAACTGAGTGACAAAACTACAGTACTAAAACACGCAGTAATGAAAAAGATGTACAGTGTACATGTACAATTGTAGAATGGTCTGAGCCAGAGGTATGTGTATACTATCTTTCATCTTGCAGCAATGGAACTTGTTGATTAATTTTATTTTGTCTAACCCTCAGCCTGATACATGTACACTGTACTGCAAGTTACAATGCATTGCATCGCCATGGGAATTCCTCTTGATTTCTAACATTCCCATGCATGTAAGAGTGCATGTGGGCATCATAGACATCAATATTACTGTTCATGTAACTTCTGCTTATGGACTCCACCTGTCTCTTTGAGGATAGATTCTGTAGTCATGGTCTCAATAGCACAAACTAGAGTAGACTTTAAACTATGCAGGAGTTGCATGAATCTGTGTTGTGATTATACATGTACAGGAGCATAATTTGTACTGTTCTTGCATGTATAATTATGATAGACACATGAACATAAAGCAGTTGGTTTCAAATGAAACTGTGATAATCAATTGGTGGGGGAGTGAAACAAAATGTTAGTGTTATGAGAGATACTAATGACCGAGTTACGAGTTGAGTTGAGTTTGAGTTGAGTTTGAGTTAAGTTTGAGTTAAGTTTGAGTTAAGTTTGAGTTACCGTTCCTTTCATTTTTTTAACTTAAAAGTGGTTAATGGAGGGTCCAGATCTTTTCTACAGAAAATAGACCGTCTGTTCTCTTTTCACGGGTGAAAAAGTGTTAATTTTACATTCCCAAGCGGGAAACGTTGCATTGTCCCCATTCATACAGCCACAACAATTGTTTACTCCACGTAACTGGTTTTTCACTCACACTCCTGTTGGATGCGCGAATAACGATTAATTTGAAGTTCCCAGCTGGCTAATTTATAATTTGTTTTCTATACACGATGGGTAGCCTCTTAAGATAAAGTAAAAAAATGATTCAGAAGTCAAACTATTTTATCACACCAGGTCCGACAGAATATCCTTCGATGGCCTCCCTTGGCTGGTTAAGCATTGCTAGACAGGGGAGCAAATACGCCGAGTTCTTTTGCACAAGCTCAGAAAATTCATCAACTACAAAACCAAATTCATAGTTTGAATCGCTTGGCGTGGGCGAGCGAAAAACGTCGGGACCAGCGAAATAAAACGTGCTGGGATGCGAAAAGAGAGGCCTCCCCCAGTCACGCGCGTTTTATCTTCGCTTGTTCCGTCTTTAAAATTTATATCTTCCACCACCAGCACAACCGTTTGGTTAGTACAATCTATCACGCGACGTGGGAATATAGTATCAAATAAGCAACAAAGTCGAATTTTTCCGGCCTCCTTAATGAGTCCCATAGATTGAACAAGTCTAAGAAATGTACAAAAAAGCCTTTTTTTCTTAAAATTCCATCGGATCGACGAATCTGCGGTCAATTTTTTACATTCCATCGTGCCGCGCTCATGTTGTTACAGCAGCTACGCGTCTTTGTAAAACCAGGAATCGACCCGGAACACCCCGGAACCTACCCGGAACATCCCGGGACACCCACGTAACATCCCCGGAACCGCCCGGAACCCCCCCCCCCCGGAAAACACCCGGAACATCCCCGAAACACCCCGGAACATCCCCTGAACATCCCGGAACACCCTCGGAACCTAACCGGAACACCCTCAAAACCTAACCGGAACACCCTGGAACCCACAAAAATAAATAAATAAAAGGCTCCTTTGAAAAAGATTCTGCACACCTTTGGGCCCTCTCAACTCGTAGACGTTTTGCTCTACGGACTTCCCAACCCACTGCGTCCAACTCCCCGCCCCCAAAAATGACTTTCATTCGGGATTTCTATCACCTCACATTTTAAGAAACCATGAAAAATTGGCCGGTATAACTTATGCGACAAAATGTTCTTTTCGCGAACCGTAGTCTCCTACTCAGCCGTTATTTGAGTCGTCAAGCAACGCTCCTGATCCGGCTGCGTACGTAACGCAAGAGACTACGGGAACCCTGGACGATGCGTCAAAACACACTGTAACAAGTTATGTCGATAAGTTTTAACGATTCGGTGATGTTTTCGAAAAAATGAAAATCCAAAAGGACCTCTGGCGAGAGGTTATGCCTTACAAGTAAGCACAGCTACTTCTGCGACTTGAAGCGGTGCAGTAGCTTTTTATATGATCTCGGCAGGAGGTAGTTTTCACGCCTGAGGCTGCGTTTTATTGGGAAAATCCGAATCCGGTTTTGAATCCAAAAAAGATTTTGCGGTTTTTATTTTTTACTAAAATGATGAATCCGTTGGATCCATACTTCGGTGATATTTTTCAGATAAAATCTCAATCCGGATTTTTAGATTCGTGATCTAAGCGTTTTTTTTTGGGAGTGGATTCGAAAAAAAGTACATCTGACAAGCGGTCCTCGTTCCGTTCGCTGTTTTGTTTCTTTCACGATTTCATATAATTTATTGCGTATATTTTGAAAACTATTTGTCGAGCAGACTGATAAACACAAGCGCGTCAAAATAGCGAGGTTCATTTGCATACCAACGCACCAACGGTAGTTTTTTTTGGTCACGAAAAATCCATATGATCTGAGATCACTAATCCAATTTCGGATTCTCCCAAAAGCGCACCCCGAGTGAGCATCTCTTTCAGAGCACTTTGTTGGCTTCTTGGACGAGTAAGGGATGGACCATTTTATTTTTGAGGGTGGGGGGGGGGGGGGGGGGAGGGGTTTGGGCAAATTACCAAAAATAAATTCCTGCACGGCAAAAGTAGAGAAAAAAAAATCGTGCAAATCAAGCCAAATTAAGGAAAAGTATGGAACAATCCCGCAAAAAAATCTTGCACAGCCTCAATATGGAAAACATTGTTCCGGGGATGTATCGAGGTGTTCCGGGGATGTTCCGGGCTGTTCCGGTGGTGTTTTGGGGGTGTTCCGGGGTATTCCGGGTCGATTCCTGATTTTACAGACCCCACCCCCACCACCCCCTAGTATCTTTCGCTTTGCTCTTCGACTGCCAAAATATTTTTTTAGAATTTTTTTTGCAGAAATATGGCTTAAATTTGTTCCCGACAAAAAAATTGTGGCCTCTAGTGTAAACCGGCTAACGGTCGTAAACTGGATTGTGCGCAAGTTGTGGCTGAGGTGCATCTTTTCGACTATAATTTTAGTGAAATCAGCGACAATTTACCTTGGCTTCAGTAATAGTTGTAATTGTGAGAAAACGGCATTTCGGCTACCTATAAAACGGAGATGATGTTACACAACCCCGATATAACGATGTTCCCTAATTGCCCGTACCTTGCTCATTTTGATGGCTCTCTGAAGTGTGTCTTCTTCGTTTTCCTGCTGATAGTTCCTCAACAAGCTTTGGTCAGGGGAACTACTTGGGCTACCTAAGGAGGCCTCTTCTTGGCGACCCGACCCAACATCTGAATATTTTCTTTTTGACATCGCGAAAAAAGGCAAGAACTTTCCGATTTTCAAAACACTCTAACCCGAAACGTAACTCAAGTACCGCACCACACATCGTCGATGATCAAGTGATGTTATGATCGTTTGAATTAAGCACAACTGCACGTGTCAAGTAATGGATACAACTCAACAACTCAATTCAACAATTTCGGGAATGACAGCGAATTTTATTTTTTCTCATTTTTTGTTTTTCATTATTTTCCGAGCCACTGGTTGTTTTCCTGAACAAGCAAGTGAATTTAACGACTTTTTTTTAGTTTCTTTTCACAGTTTGTAAACGTGACTGAAGAAATGTTTTCTCGCTACTCGTGCTATTTGTAAAGCCCGGGGGATTAAGGCAAAATCTGTTCATTTCGCTACCCCAAGAGACCTTTATTCGTGACCCTGATTAAGGGTGCGGCCCAAATATAACACCCTGTTCAAGATTAAGAACATTAGAATCTCCTTTTTAAAGCGACGGCACTCTAAAGAGCTTTAAGAGAACTGAATTCACACGCGGAGAAGCAAAACTGCGTTTGTTGTCTGCACTGTTTTTCATTTCCCATTCAGAAATTTTTTTATAAACATCATAAAATTGGATTAAAAAGTTGTTGGTACCACACTGTAGACTTCGTACAGCCAACGTTGTTCACACCCTGTTCATGGCTCCTGGTACGGTTCAGAAAGACACCCTGTTAAAGACGCTAAATAGTGAAATTGTATACACTGTTTAAGACACAATACACTGAAAACCATACCCTGTTGGGCGGCACATACCCGTTTAGGCCAAATATAAGGGAGGGCAAACGGGTGTAAAATGGTCTATCCAATCACAGTTAAGTGTCTGTTACTGACACAAAAAATTGCACGCGACAAAAGGTGATGTGATGTTCAAAGGTAAACAAAGACGTATGTTTGCCTGAAACGCAAAAAAAGATTTTCGTCAACAAGCACGTAAAGACCATCTTCTTATAAGCCTGAATCAATATATCCTATTATTCCTTGATCCATCGGTGTTCGGTCACAGCTTTTTAAAGCAAACTTTGATTTTTGTTTTTCGATATTACCTGTTTTTATTTTACACAGAAAATTCCATCCGATCCTTGAAGTTTTCGGTCTTTCATGGTCTATGTTTGAAGCCCAGAACCCTACGGCAAAACAATTTTCGAATTTTAGAGCTAAGGAATCGTAAATAAATAAAAGCCTGAATCAATCAGTCCTATTTTAGAAAGCGCGATGGAAGGAAAGAAAGATTAAGATTTTATTTATTCATTGTCTTTAATTGTGACGTTTTATTTTCAACTGTTTTCTTGATCCTTATCATTGATCCCCGATCCCTGATCCGTGTTCCTTGATCCTTGATCCCCAATCCTTATCTTCCAGGCACGAGAGAAATTCGACTTTGTTTTTGTCTTTGGCTTATTTGATACTATATTCCCACGTCGTGTGATAGGTTATACTGACCAAATTGAACGGTTGTGCTGGCGGTGGGAGCTAATTTTATTACAGGGATTCTGACAGGGTGCGGGGAAAAAAAATTAAAATTGTGCGGGAGTTTTGGGGCAAATTGTGCGGGAAATAACGTCGATTGTGCGGGAAATCGCGCGGGATTGAGCAATCCTGTGACCAACCAAATTTTCAATCACCAGTGTTCTAGCCAGGCCAGAAAAATATGACAGGGAGGAAATTCTGCATAAATGAAAAATACAAATAGATGTTTTGCCTTGGGGATTAAAATGTACCCAGCAATCGCCAATTTGCGGCTGTAACTTTTCTTCACCAAAGTTTGTTTGTCTCAACAAAATCACATTGCGTGACACGATGAACTCGATCGGGTAACTGACCGAAATACCACCTCAAAATAAAATATTTCCGATCTGAGCGAGTTCCTTTATGAAAAATCCGTACATTTTATGTAGTGTGAATAATTTCCAGTAAAGGTTCACACAACTTCTTCTAAAGTTTGCTGCAAAAACTCAACCCCGAGATGTATGCAAATTGCGTGCTAAATTATAATTTGATAGCATGTTTGTTTTGTATTTTCCTAAATGAAAACGTCTTTCATTTGATTCAAAAAATCAAATCCAGTATTCTTATCAGAACTTAATAATTTTCTCCTATCAATCCGAAGTTCCAGCGCTTTAATAGTTTGTTTGTCGATTCGCAAACTTGATTGATCAGTTCTTTGCGAAAATAATTCACACAGAGTGACAATCATTTCGGCGCGACGGTGCATTTTTTCGGTATTTCTTCTTCGGTCCCCGACATATTAAACTGAAAGAGGAAGCGAAAGCGCTCGAAAAATATCAACAAGCTGCTAAGAAAAACGACATAATGTCTGGAAAACGACAACTAAAAAGCTACGCGAAAAATTCGGTAGGAAGTCGGATAGAGACAATACAGTGCATAAGAATGTAAAGACGGTTTTATTGTCCGTCATACTATCTTTTATCTGTTTTTCTTTACATAAAAAAGATCTTGTTCTACCATTAACGACGTTTTAAGTAAAAACGGTAACTCAAACTTAACTCAAACTTAACTCAAACTTAACTCAAACTTAACTCAAACTCAACTCAAACTCAACTCTAACTCAACTCAACTCGTAACTCGGTAAATAGTCGATCCCTAGTGTTATCAGCCTTGTTGATAAAGTGAATTGCCACCATATATGTATAAAAGGATTAAAAAGGTAATGTTTTTTAGTGCTAGTCCTCAAAACATCAGCCTTAATTTACTGTACATTGTGCATATCAACAATTCAGTTGATCAAACTAATTTACACGTAAACAATAAAACAACTGACATTATTCTTCTAACAATTTTTTTTTCTAATTACAAAACAGAATAACAGGGTACACTGTAGAAGAAGATACATGTACATTGTAGTGATGATTGCAGTGACACTGTGCATGACAACACGCAAGTAAGTATGTTGTTATGAATTAAGCCCTGAATAAAAAATAAACAAACAAACAAACACATGCACAAGCAACCATACTGAAGAATAGTGTCAAAACAAGATAAAAATTGGTTTTGTTTTTTATCATTTCTATCCATGCTTTGTGGTTACTCGCGAAATGCAGTGTTTAAGGTTCGAACATAGCCTCGCCTTCCCCCTTCCCTCCGCCTTCCTTTACTCACTACATTGTACATATTACCAGCAGGAACACTGGGAAACTAACACACTTTAAGAAAAGTGAAACAGGAAAACTCATTTATAAATTTTTGAGAGCTTGAGCATTTGCACTGACTTGCTGATACATGTATTTGAAGTCCTGGGTCAATCAGTTTTTACTTCCCAAGTTGTTCAAGTGTTTACTTTACCCTTGCAGTGCCTCGTTGCACATTAGGAGTAAATGAGTACTGCCACATTACCAGACAACATGCAGAGTCTTATTTGTGATAACGGCATTCCAACCAGAGGAGTAACAGCGTATTTAGAGTGTGCAGAATTCCTCTGGCTTTTGTTTCAATTCATTATTTTTGTGATATGATGCTCTGTTTTCTTAACTTATGATAACCAATAAGTTATGACTCCCTGTACACAGATTAATTCCTTGTGAACACACTTACCCTACATGTATACTGTCAGTCAAAAATGTTATTTTTCTGGTTCATAATTTATAGATTGAGGACAGAACCAAGGATAACAAACAACCTGATGCTGTTGAAACAGAATCTAGTATATAGTAAGTTGACACATTTATAATGGGATTGATATTTGTGGTGGTTAGATACAGGAAATTCAACATCATTTTGATGAGTTTGTTGAATAAGCTGATTTATTATATTGCAAGGTTACCCGTTACTAGGCAGGGTTGACAACATTGAGTAGGAGAAAAGGCAGGTTGTGAAGCAAGAGCGGTGGCTCTTCAAGGCTGTGGTCTGAGAAAGATTGCAGGAAACCGAAAGCTCTGAACCTGTAAAAAACTAGGGTGCCCAGCATTATGAGTTTTATGCAAAAACTTAGATTTACTAGTTGACTGAGGGCAAAAGTTAAGTTACCAGGATACACCAGGCACTGCTAGAGCAAAGCCTTGTTCTTGTATATCACAAAACCTTAAGTTTTCGACCTACCGTGTGTACAGTGTAGGACATGGCTACATTTTCTAAAATTTTGAAAAGCTAGTGTGAGACTAGTTGGTTTGATGGAGTTCTCAAACTCATTGTTTAAAATAATTATATAAAAAAATACATTCTGACTTGCATTATTTTGTTTCCTTTCAGATTTCAGCATCCTATGTATCAGTTACTGCATTGTTTTTCTGAAGGCCAAGAAACTTAGTGATGTAAAGTAATAAATTTCAAAAAGGAGCTGACCAAATTTGGGCATGACTTTTCCAAAAAAGTCAAACATAATTATTCCAAAGAAGCTTTAGTCATAAAGTATAAAAGATTACATTGAAAATTTATATGTCAAATACAATCTACATATGGAAACATTATTGAAAGGAAGTTTATAATATATGTTAGGCCAAGGCAAACATTAATGTTACAGTTTATTACATGTGATTATTTATTTATAATCCAACCCAGATAAGTAAATATTAAGTGAGAATTTATTTAAAAAAATGCTTTACAGTATTGTAGTGCTATTTTCATGAAAGTACAATTGATGAATCTAATGTCTTATTAATTTTTTTTTATGAAGTATTTCCCATGTATCAGACCATTATGTGTGTTGTATATTAGGTTTTATATGACAGCATTTAGGTTTTATCAGAATTTTTATACATTTTAATTAAATTATAGAGATTTACATGACTGTGGAGAACAAAATTATTATAGAGAATTATTAGATTTACCTTCTAAAACAATCATTATTTGGAGTTGTAGATAAGATTTTTATGCAGTTTTTCTCCCTGAGATTGTCTTTGATTGGTTTCTTTGGGCATACCACTTTTAGAGGAAATATATAGCTTATATCAAGATTTAACAGATTGAAATATATCTTAATGAACACCTTCATGTAACTTTGTTGAAATTTGATTGTGCTGTATAATGAGACTTGAGCTACATGTATGTCACACACTGGGCACCTGTTAGATACCATTTTGAAACATAAGCATAGCAGGGAATTATGGGTATGTAAAGCAGTGGATTGAGGGTCAAGTGCTTCTAAGCAACGAAATATGCTTTTGCACAGAGAGCCAGTGCTCACTTAAGTGCCCGATAATTAATTCTCAGGCACCAAGTGTGAACTGAGCCTTACTGAAGACCTTTTAATTTCACTCAATACAATGTACCACTCTGGTGTTTAAAATCATACATTTTAAAACAGTTGCATTCCGCTGCCATTAGTTTTATTTGAACTTTAGAGTTAGGGCCTGGTCGCACTACAGTCAAAAACAAAAATCCGCCCGTGCAAAATGACATACAATGTAAAAACAGAAACATTTCACAAAAAGCATGTCCCACCGGAGCGGTTTCTCTTGTTTTCCTCGATTTTTGCATAGGCGGATTCTCGTTTTTGACTGTAGTGCGACCAGGCCCTTATTAGAGTGATTTTACTTCATCTGTGAAATAGTTAGTAGAATAGTACGCACTATTAGACTATAATTCCATTGTTTCCTTTTGTTTAACTTGGACTATCACACTAATTGTTAGATAGTGTTTCACAGATGGAGTAAAATCACTCTAAACAAAAGGCAGTAAAGTTGTTCAATCCTTTTGTTTAACTGTAGCAACATTTTTCTTCCTACAGCTAGATTTTATTGAGTAATGTAGACATTTTGCAAGAATTTATATTTACAATAAAATTTTAGAAATTTACAGACATTATATGAACTTCTCTGAGACATTTGTGTGCATGGTTTATTTGTGGACATTTAAGTAACATTTTATGCAATGTTTCGTTTACTTTTTACAAATATTTTAGTGAGATTTTGTGCTATGCGTGTTTCACGCGTTCCTTTTATACATGCTGATTTTACAGAGAAAATGTGGACATTTTGCATAGATTTAGTGCAATAAAATACATACATTTTACAAGCATTGTATGTACTTTTCTGTGACATTTTGTGTAGTTTTTTTGTGTACATTTTACAAACATTTCATTAAGTTTTTTTACTCACTTTTTACAGAGATAAGAAGGAGATTTTATATTTACTGGTTTACAGAGATTTTTTTCTCGTGCCATTTTTACAGAGAAAGTAGAAAGATTTTACAGAGATTTGTTGTTTGCAACATAAAATCTCTGTAAATTTTACACAAAATTTACAAGAAAAACATCAAGATTTCATACATATTTTATGCGATATTAGCGCAGAAAATGTGCTGTAATTTACAGACCTTTTACGAAGTTACAAAATCTCTGGGAATGTGCACGTTTACAGAGTTCGTAATTTACAAAGGAAATGTAGACATTTTACAGAGATTTAACTAACTTTAGTGAAGTCTGTAAGTGGTTCAAGTTTTCCAGTGCTTACTGGTTTATTGTTTATTGAATATTACATGTATAATTAAGAAGTCTAATAAATAAATAAAAATAAAAGACATTTTCAAACCCCAGTCATTTTGGCCCAAAAAGAAAACTAAAAGCCTGTCATTACGAAGAAAAATATTTCTACGGTCACTTTTTTACTGACCCGGTCATCCCCATAAATAATGAACCGTCCCTAATAATAGACTGCCAGCAGTTTCCCCTCCCCCAACACACACACACACACACACACACACACACACACACACACACACACACACACACGCTGATTTCTGAATTACATGTAAACAATTACAAATCAATAATAGACTGTAAAATTTTCATTATTCCTTAAATTCCTGTTTCTGAGAGACGGAAAATACTGATTGTTTATTTACCTGTTCATGCTCAAATTTGTTAATCCAACAAGATATTTGAAATTGGACTTGGTATTTGCGATTTGTGGCTATCTGTTGCGTTATTCAAGAATTTGTTAGCATACCGGGCAATTTGTGATTGTAAATACAGTCAAACCTCTCTACAGCGGCCACCTTCGGACAGACCTTTCTGGCCGTTGTAGAAAGGTGACCGTTATGGGGAGGTTATCAATTACATGTAGAGGATTTGAATGAGTGAATGAGAAGGCGGGACAAGAAAACATGGCCGTTGTAGAGAGGTGGCCATTGTGGGGAGGTTATCAATTAGAGGATTTGAGTGAGTGAATGAGAAGGCATGACAAGAAAATATGGCTGTTGTAGAGAGGTGGCCGTTAGTAGAGGTTCTACTGTAGTTAATTTATTTCTTCATTGCTGTCTGTTGATTTGTACTGCAATCAAGAAAATAGTCAAAGTGAGAGGAGCCAGCTCTCAAAAACTTGTCAAAGTTAACTGGCAAATTGGTAGGTCAAAGGATCCATCACAGTGGCTTTCTTCTTCTTTTTTCCCCCTGCTGTCTGCACTTCTTGCAGCTACTGTATTTGTTTGTGTGCTTGCATATGTCTCACACTAAAAATACATTTTAGGAAAAGAAAGAGACTGCTGGCAGTTTACAAGTAAACTAGTAATATGTTAAAATCACTTTACAACTGGTCTGTACAGTTACAGCCGTTTTCACTGCAGCATGCAGACCCAGGTCTTTCAAACCATAATTCACTGGCTATGATTTGCCCATCATGGTCCGCCCATGATCAGATATAATTTTGTGAAGGAAATTCACACATAAACTGAGTTCACAGAGCAAAGTTAATACTGACTAACTGAAATAAAAAAAACATCCATAAAGTTCTCATTGGGGTATGCAGAACCGTTTTTGCCAAGCATGATTGACCAGTTATGATGCACCTGTCCTGATTCGCCCGTCATTATTTGCTCATTGTCAGAAAATGTTAAAAGGAAATTCACAGTTTTTGTGCTTTGTCGATGTTTCTATTTCAGGAGGTATTTTCTGTTTGAACACATTTTATGGGTGAATTCCTACACCACTGTCTTATCTTAACCAAATCATTACAGGCCATGCATTAGCCAGCGAACAGTCTGGGCTGAAATGACCATTTTGATTGACACATGTACAGTTATGTACAGAAAGTTATTATACATTTACATGCAAATTAACTAGCTCCAGTTGTTTAACCCTCTCACTGCCAGAGTCAATAAATGAAGACATGTAAAGAAGACATGCAAAGTAATCCTATGGTGTGACCATCGCATGGTACCATTTTGTTTTTCAATATTATTTTTACAAAATGGAATTTGTGATTTTTCTAGAATTTTGATTTTTGGCACTCTTGGGAGTTAAAGAGTTAAAAGATCTTAAAGGGGCAGTGTCATGGAGAGTTTGCCCTTTTTTGGTTGAAGCCATGCTACAATACCTTTACTTATTTACAAAATAATACTAAAACACCAAGAACAAGAAATCAAACAATTCTAGCCTGCGTAGCAGGTGTCGGGAGAGAGGGAAAGGAGGCTTACAATGAGACCCCAAATTGTTCATTTCTGCGGATGCTGACGGCCGCAAACTCTGGCTCATTCGTGCTGGGTGGTAAACAGTAAATTTCTGCGTGAAGTTTTCCATGCATAAAAGCGCATGCTAGTTTCTGATTGGTGGACGTATTGACAGTTGACATAATTCAATTACAAGGAAATCGGTGGGCGAATTGCCTGGTTCTTATAGCAGGCGTTCCTTCCCTTCTCCCCCTCTCCTTTTTCCTGCCCCCTCCCCCATCCCCTTTTACACCTGCCATGCAGGCTAACAATTTCTTGAAAGAGGAACAAAATCATGATCTGTTCTAGCCTATTTTGGAAATTAAAATGTGAGAACTTGAAAAAAGTTAGTCTACAGATAAATTTTTTCAAGTTGCACTTCATTCAGATCCAGTAATTGTCTGTGACTAAAGACACTCATCAGCCAGCTAAAACAGGATGATAAATGTATCACAAAGTAGGACCATTGTTTTTCGGTTTCTGTTAATAAAAAACATGTTTTGTTTTTTTGAAATGACGCCAAATCCTTGTGACACTGCCACTTTAATCCAGAATTAGAGTAATTATTAACCAATGTCTTTGTTCCTCATGGTTAAAAAGTGTTTTTGCTTTTCATGAAGGGGTTAATGTCTAGGTTTAATCATTTTGTGCTTTGTGCTCAATTTTCAGTCCTATTTTAGCTTTAGAAGACATAAACATATATTAACTGCATTGAAAACATTGAATTTAGATGAGAGAAAAATATAATTTTAGATATCAGAATGTACCTGTAGAAATTGCTGTTCTTTAAGGACTTTAGGACAGTCAGGTTATCACTTTATTGTTTAATGACAAGTTGACAATGAGTAAATTTGTATTTTGCTCAAAATTAAGAGTACTTTTCATTCATATACATGTGTAATTTTACACAATACCTTGAGTTGTATTTAAACTCACTGTCTGAGTAAGTTTTTATTTTACTCAAAACATAGAGTACTATTTACTCATTTATTGTGTAAATGACTAGTTTACTCAAAATAAAGAGTCAGTATGGATGCATTTCTCTTGAGTAGTTTTACCTCTAAATTTGAGTTAATTGTACTCAATAGCTGAGTACTTTTACTCATACTGCTGAGTAAGTTAACTCAATCTGAGTAAACTTACTCAAACCCATGAGTATTAATTACTCAACATGTCTGCTACAATTTACTCAATGTAATGAGTCACTGTGAATGCAACGATTTACTCAGTATTTTGAGTTCAGTTTACTCGGCTTTTTTGCTGTGTGCAGTTGTGTTACCAGAACATCTGGTTTGGACCCGTGTTCTTCTGATATATCGCTGTATTGTTTTTTCTCAAGCTGCTTTTCAGCTCGCTGAAGGGATTCCTGTATTCTTTGACTCAATTCTTCTCTCCCCCTCTCTCTTTTCTCCTCCTCTCTCCTCTGTCTCTCCTCTTCTTTTCTTCTCTCCTCCTCTCTCCTCTGTCTCTCCTCTTCTTTTCTTCTTTCCTCCTCTCTCCTCTGTCTCTCCTCTTCTATCCGTCTCTCCTCCTCTCTCCTCTGTCTCTCCTCTTCTTTTCTTCTCTCCTCCTCTCTCTTCTGTCTCTCCTCTTCTTTTCTACTCTCCTCCTCTCTCCTCTGTCTCTCCTCCTCTCTCTTCTGTCTCTCCTCTTCTTTTCTTCTCTCCTCCTCTCTCCTCTGTCTCTCCTCCTCTCTCTTCTGTCTCTCCTCTTCTCTTCTTCTCTCCTCCTCTCTCCTCTGTCTCTCCTCTTCTTCTTGTCTCCTGATTGGTTCGTTAAAGCAGTATTCACACTCATACAATTCATTGTCGCCAACTGGTCTGAAGTATTCACCTCCATTGAACACATGTACGTACCGCCCATGAACAGTACTTTGGTAGAGATCATTGAAGGATTTGCATGAAGAAAGGACTTTACTACACTTGCAGCATGTCAGGCTGTTGCCCATGTTACTTTCTTTCGGTACCTGGTTTCCCATTTTTGATGATTTATTCAACAGTTAAGTGATAATTTTCGTATGTGACCTGTGTTTTTGTGAAAGAAAACAAACAAGTTCATATCCATTAATATTTGTGTGTTATGTCCCCCCAGAAATCATGTTAGCTTGATGAATATTCTGTCTTTTCGATACTTGCCGTGCCACCCTTTAAACTGGATTCGTCACGCTATCCAAGTTTTAGAAGTTTTTCCTTTGCCATAAGTTGTCTGCAGAGTAAAACAAAATAAAGACTCTTAATATAGCTGACTACCAATGTGTAGCAGATGAGTTAGAGGGCAAAATATATGTCTACTTTGCATCGTATTCCCAGTGAGATTGGACATTAGCTTGTAGAAGGCGCCTCTGGCTGCCGCTATCAGTCCATTTTGATCTCACTTTTACCCACCAAACCCATCAGGCCTAGGGTGAGATGAAAATGAAAACAAGTGTAGAACTGGATATTCGTAAAACAGTGCTCAATACATTAATGTAGAGCGAAGTATACGTTTATGGAGGAAAGAAACAAATAAACTACGCTTTCATCCCGACAAGCCTGTTTCGTGGTTGCCCACTCTTCCCCTGATGAGTGGGCAACCACGAAACAGGCTTGTCGGGATGAAAGCGTAGTTTATTTGTTTCTTTCCTCCAACAATGTGTAACCGTACATCCTGTGCCCAAGTTCAGGAGTTGCCATAAAGCCATTATGGTAACAACCGGGAGGGCACATTGTATACATAATTGTATGTTACGCTCACTGTTCATACAGTTTGAGCACTCTCTGGATTGGGTGGAGAGCCTCGTAAGAGGTGTTCACTATTGGCATATTGCTTCGCTCACTGCTCGCAGTTTGAGTACTCTCGTGACTCCACAATGCAATCCAACAATGTGTAACCGTACATCCTGTGCCCAAGTTCAGGAGTTACCATAAAGCCATTATGGTAACAACCGGGAGGGCACATTGTATACATAATTGTGTATATATATATACCCGTTTGCAAAAAAAATGACATTTTTAAAAAATAGAAATATATATATATATATATATATATATATATATATATATATATATATATATATAATTATAATAAAGAAGAAGTAGAAGTAGAAGTAGTTCATCGTTTTATTACGATGAACTACTTCTGAAGTCTTGAACCAATTTATTATAATTGTCAATGCTCCTCTAAGAGTTGAGCGCTCTCTGAAATACATTCAAATCAAGTTCAAGAATTTATATATATATATATATATATATATATATATATATATATAGTTATTGTGTTCGCATCACAAATGTGGTGTCAGACGGTATATACGTTTTCACAGTAACTGCAATACCCTTTGCCAAGTGTTCATTACAGCAGGCGTCTGTTAATTGTTGACGGAAAACATTATTGAATAATTTTACAAATTAAATTTCAATGCCTGAATATAAACAAATGAGCCGCAGACAATTTATTGACTCAAGCCTATGCTTCTTTTGAGGCATTGCGGATATATATATATTTCTATTTTTTAAAAATGTCACTTTTTTGCAAACGGGGTATAATATATATATATATATATATATATATATATATATATATATATATATATATATATATATATATATATATATATATATATATGACCTGGGGGCCCGGTAACTCGGGCGTTTGGCGGCTTATTTAGGGGTCTGAAAAACCGTATTAGACTGCCTCCCTACCAACTACTAGATAAGTATAATAAAAACGATGCGGCGGACTTCTTACTGGTCCTGACTGGTTTTAACGTTTCGGCCTTCGGCCTTCTTCAGAAATTACTAAGAATTAAAAACTAAAAACTATGTATCCAGGAGCTGCATCCACCCCATATCATGGCGGTGAAGAGCATGAAATGCATACACTGCCTCGCGAACAGAGCCGGATTTGATCCTGAAGACATCCCTCTGCTTCCTGACTTCTTAGATGCAACTGATAAAGCAACTAGGGTCGATGAAGCCATGCACTGGCTCAAAAAGCACTTTCCGAGATTAGATCTCAGACGATTAGGCCCTATTGGTTTCGGTAAAAAAAGCGGAAACGAAGGCAAAATCGTCTCCTTTGGAGCAAGAGCTATTTGTTTATATTCAGGCATTGAATAATATAATCTGTAAAATTATTCAATAATGTTTTCCGTGAACAATGGTGCAGATTAACGGACGCCTGCTGCAATGAACACTTGGCAAAGGGTATTGTAGTCACTGTGAAAAGGTATCTACCGTCTGTCACCACATTTGTGATGCGAACACAATAGCTATATATATATATATATATATTCCTATTTTTTAAAAATGTCATTTTTTGCAAACGGGTGTATATATATATATATATATATATATATATATATTTGTCACTTACAGCCTGAAATATATAAGTTGTAATTATCGATTTGTTCGATTACCTATTCCATTTGTAGCTTATGCTGATTATGAATGTTTCACAAAACCGATGAATAACTGTGACCCAAATTCAGAAAATAGCTTCACAACGGAATATCAAAAACACGAACCTTATGGATTCAGTCTTTATATTAAACCATTAGATATACATTACAAATAGAACCAAATCCACTAATTTATGCAAAAAAAAAAAAACAGAGAATGAGGATATAGCAAAAATCTTTTGTAAAAAATTAGAAGCAATTAATAAATCGATTGATAATAATCTTTATAAATATCCTAAAAAGATGGTTTTTACAGATCAAAATAGACGAGATTTTAATAATTCATCTGTCTGCCATATTTGTGAACAACTATTTCAAAAAGATGACAAGAAGGTTAGAGATCATTGTCATTTCTCTAGTGAATATAGAGGAGCTGCTCATAATACTTGCAATCTCAATTGTAGAAAACCTTTAAAACTTCCAGTAACATTTCATAATCTTCAAGGATATGATGCACATCTCTTTATTAAACAATAATCAAAGATTGAAGGTGATTATCATGTATTCCTTCAACTGAAGAAAGGTATTTTTCATTTTCTAAGAAAATTAAAGTTGATGAATTTACTTCTCAAACTCATTAATAATTCATGACGAGAACACAAGGGAAATCACTACCGTGAAGGAGGTTTTGAAATCGTTTCTTAATTTGCATAGATTTTAGCGATTTTATTCCTTCGTTTTCTTCGCATTTAACGATCAGTTTGAGAAGCTATATCAAACACTCGAAACAGTGTTTCATCAGATTTCCAAACACCTTGAAGTGGTTTAAAAAAACTCGGCTGCGCCTCGTTTTTCCAATCCACTTCTCGGTGTTTGGAAATCTGATGAAACACTGTTCCTCGTGTTTGATATATTACATCTAAACCAACTAATGAAAAAGTATCATTAAACTTTGAAATTCCCTTTATTGATAGTTTTAAATTTATGCAATTATCTTTAGCAAATGCTGTTAAAAATCTAAAACCAGAAGATTTTCCTAAAACCAGAAGATTTTCATTCCACAAAAAAATATATGAAAACATAGATCTTTTAACAAGAAAAGGAGTTTATCCTTATGATTATGTAACTTCAAGTGATAAGTTCAATGAAACACAATTACCTCCAAAATCAGAGTTTTATACCAAACTAAACAATGAAGACATTTCAGATGAAGATTATGAACATGCACAAAAGGTTTGGAAAGAATTTAATTGTAATTTAACTATTCAAGATTATCATGATTTATATTTAAAATCAAATGTATTACTTCTTGCTGATTTTTTTGAAAACTTTCGTAAAACTTGTTTAAAACATTATAAATTAGATCCAGCACATTATTATACATCACCAGGATTAGCTTGGGATGCATGTCTTAAAGAAACGAATCAAAATCTTCAAATAATACATGACTATGATATGTTAATGATGATTGAAATGGGAATAAGAGGAGGAATAACCCATATATTAAAAAGATATTCAGAACCGAATAATAAATATATGGAAAATTATGATAAATCAAAACCACCCAAATTCATTACTTATTTAGATGCTAATAATTTTTATGGTTGGGCAATGTCACAAAAATTACCAACACATGGATTCAAATGGATGAAAGATGAACAACTAACAAATGAAAATGATGTGATTAAACTTTTAGAACAGAGAATTACAAATCGTGGATATTTATTTGAAGTTGATCTTGAATATCCAAAGACATTATGGAAAGAACATAATGATTATCCACTTGCTCCAGAGAAATTAAAATTTGATGGAGTTGAAAAACTTGTTGGAACTTTTTATCCAAAATATCATTATGTATAGAGCGTATGCACTCACGTGGCAAGCAGCTATGCAAATTTATTGGAACAAAAGAAAGTGTTAACATAAGAAAAGCGTTCAAATCCCACAGGATTGTTTTGGTACACCAACATGGCCGCCGTTCTATTGTTTTGGTACACCAATATGGCCGCCGTGACGTCATGTGCATACGCTCTATTACATTATAGAAATCTTAGACAATATCTTGAATTAGGAATGAAACATAATAAAGTACATAGAGGAATATCATTTTATCAATCAGAATGGATGAAACCATATATCAATAAGAATACGGAATTAAGAAAACAATCAAAGAATAGTTTTGAAAAAGTTTTTTTTAAATTAAAGAATAATTCCGTTTATGGTAAAACAATTGAAAACATTAGAAAAAGACAAAATGTAACAATATAAAATTATTAAATGAGGCCTTAAACTACTGTAATAAAACGATAAAATCCGAGCTTTCGTCGATCAACGGCATCATCAGGGATGAAAAGAAAAATATTCCGCGTCGGTCTATATATACTAATGCAAAGTAAAATGTGTAAAAGCGTAAGAATGTGAGATACAAATTTGAATGAGATATGAATAAGAAACAAATAAAATGGTGTAACAAACGAGTGTCATAGAACAAAGAGTCTCTCGAAATATGATAAAATAGTCATTAAAACAGTCATTAAAACAAAAGGACCGCGAATTCGCTGCATTCTTCTCGGAAGTTCAGGGTCGGTTTATATTTTCTTATGTAGAATGCTTCAAATAGGCGTAAATTCACAGGGTCGCTTTCGAGTACAATGGTCTTAATTACAATGCCTTTGTAGTCTATGTTTTGCATGTAGAGATGTGTTTCTTTACAGAGTTGTCTTCACTGTTGAGATGTTCTCTTATACGATCGTGGATGAAACGTGTAGTGCTCCCGATGTAGTGTCGATTGCAATTGTTGAATGTAATTTGATTGCAATTGTTACATGTAATTTGGTAAACGGCATTCCTTATCCCTGATGATGCCGTTGATCGGCGAAAGCTCGGGATTTTATCGTTTTATTACAGTAGTTTAAGGTCTCATTTGATAATTTTATTCTTAAAATGCTACTGAAGGACAACATCCAAAGATTGACAAAATGTAACATTGATAGATAATAAAGAAAAAGCAAACAAATTATGATCAAAACAACATAGGCATAGGCACGCATAGGCACGCATTGCGTTCATGAGCTATTTTGAAAATTCCCCAAAATGATATGAAATGGTAAAAGCAACAAAACAGCGGAAGAAACCTAGCACAAATAACTGCTTGCAGATATACGTTTTTCAAATCCTTCGGCCTGCCCCCTAACCTCCCCTCCAAAAAAAAAAAATTCCGAGATCACGAACTACGTCCCGTTTCTCGAAAGTCCCGATAACTTTTTGGGCCCGGAAAGCTATCTTATGTGCACAACGTATTCATTTAAGATTAAAATTTTGTTGATTTTGAAAGCTAAGCAATAAAATTCTAAATTGACGAAACAAGTCGAGCTGATTTGAGGGCTAAAAAATGCATCACCATTTTATAGATTCTGATTTTAATATGAGTTGCGGGCCCGAAAAGTTGTCGGGACTTTCGAGAAACGGGCCTTCTGGGACCAAAACTCTATTTAGGTGGAAGAATGCAAAGTTTGCTTTTGTAAGCTAGCCTAAAGGGTTAGCTATGAAAATAGGTGGGAACAAAATCACAAGTTTTGGCTAGTTTTTTCACGGGATTTTCAGAGTTATTTTATGACGAAACTACAGCCCCAGTGAAATGAGCAAATTGTTTCAGTAACCAGTGTATTAAATGTCAACCAGAAAAGTCCTGCACAGAAATTTGATGCATCCAAATTGAAGGATTATTATTTCCTGGAAATTTGTATTTAGTCTTTTTTGAAAAAATTTCCTTTTATTACACAAAAGAAACGTGGAAATGGTTCCCTTTGGCCTGGAAGAAGCAAACTAATTAAATTAAATTGTTTTCAACTCCAAACCACAAGCTTATTAAATTAGTGACACGAAAGTTCTTTGAACCACCTGTTTCGGTAATGTAAACAGAAACTAAACGCATGTAAAATAAATATTGGTAGTCTCCTTGTCAATTGCAACTAAAAGTATTTAAACAACTTTAACTCAAAATTCAGGTAGTTGATCGATCAGAAACATTTTATTTGCATCACTACTAATTGTTATGCCTTGTTATATATTAGCCAATCAACGGTTTGTTGTGGTATGATAACAACGAAGATATTGGCCCTTCAACGCATGTTTCGTTGACTTAGTTTATTTTCTGCAGAAACAGCTTGTTAGAAAGAAAGAAGGAAACATCGTTTAGCTAACCAGTTAGCGCCAGAGACGAGGTCGTCCTACCTCAGTTCAACAAGAATTCCGTGCTGCTGCTCTAGGCGCATGCTCACGTGACGAAAAAGTGAGACCATTGGTTGTAAACATTGCTATATTGTGATTGTATTTTTCTTATCAAGCAGAATTTTCATTAAATATTCAAGATCATGCAAGAACTGCTGAGCAAATTCCAAATCAGTTAAATATACCGAAATATATGGGTATATTTTATAATGCCCTTGTGCGTGCCCACTTTTTCAACACGTGAGCATGTGTAGTTTAGAGCTTTTGATGCGTGTATACTTTTAAGTATTAAAATACGTGATTTACTTTCCAAACTTTGCGATTTATTTAAATTGAAATTGTTCATTACTAACCCATTTGTTCCAACCCAAGCGGCAAGTAATTTGTAGGCAGGTTCCTTCACATTTGACCAAAACTAACACGAAAAATTATCAGAGACAACAAATTACCGAACAATTGTGTACTTGAGTGTTTTTGTTAAAAAAAAAATGGAGAAAAACTAAATCACTAAAGCCATGTGGTGTCTGACGTTTTCATTTAAACTTTATGTCTGTCTCTGTTCAAAGACAGATGACAGTTCTTTCTTATCAAAAGGACATATCTCGTTGGGATCGCTTAGCTTTAAGTATGTTATGCTAGAGTCAAGTAAAGTCTGTGTTTGTTCTTTTTAATATCTATTTTTTGCGTTTTCAGTTTATGTTTATCATTTTCATTCGTAAGCTAGTGTCAGTGGCCAATAAAAACAAATCTAATTTCAATTGGAGATTATGGATTATTCTTAATGCCACTGTTGAAGCGGTTTCCTTGTTTAGTTTGCAGTAATTGTTACAAAACATAGGTAGCGCAAGTCATAAATTCATATGGGAGATCAAACTTTAAAGGAAATCGAAGCCCCATTAAATTTTAGCAGACTCAATTGAAAAACTTGGTTACTAATCGGTAGCTAAAATCGTAGTTTCAAAGTGTTGGAAAGCTTGTATTGGCTTTATACTGTAGAAGAATTAAGTATTACACTTAGTTTATGTTGAACAAAACCTTAGAAAACTTCAGTTATCGATCGGTATCCATAAGGTATAAATATATTGGAAATATTCGACTTACGTTTCACCCTCGTGTCTCGGCCAATACAAGTTAAGTAGAGTCTTTACACCGCAAAGTGTAATCCTACAAATGACAGCAAAGATAGTGAGGCCACAATTGACTTAGTCAAAGCGGAAAAAGCAACGCGGCGATTATAACGGGCGAACAATTAAACGATCGATAGATTGAGAGATGTCAGAGCGTTGCCGTGACCCGGCTACTTGAGAAACAATAGATTGATCCTTCAAAGCTACTCTGGACACCCTGGTCACGTCACAAAGAGCTCGTTTAACTCCTCTCCCGTTTGGACGACTAATTGAATCTTCCTGTTTATAGCAGTAGGAACTTGCTATGACATGTTCATACCAGTAGGGCTCTTTGAAATTGCTATGATATGTTTTGATCAAAGCTGTTTTTGTAGGGCAATTTTTTTAAGGGCAGAGAGAATTGTTTCATTTGGACAGGAAAGTCCACTTTAACTCAAAATTCAGGTAGCTGATCGATCAGAAACATTTTATTTGCATCACTACTAATTGTTATGCCTTGTTATATATTAGCCAATCAACGGTTTGTTGTGGTATGATAACAACGAAGATGTTGGCCCTTCGACGCATGTTTCGTTGACTTAGTTTATTTTCTGCAGAAACAGCTTGTTAGAAAGAAAGAAGGAAACATCGTTTAGCTAACCAGTTAGCGCCAGAGACGAGGTCGTCCTGATTCAGTTCAACAAGAATTCCGTGCTGCTGCTCTAAGCGCATGCTCACGTGAAGAAAAAGTGAGACCATTGGATGTAAACATTGCTATATTGTGATTGTATTTTTCTTATCAAGCAGAATTTTCATTAAATATTCAAGATCATGCAAGAACCGCTGAGCAAATTCCAAATCAGTTAAATATACCGAAATATATGGGTATATTTTATAATGCCCTTGTGCGTGCCCACTTTTTCATCACGTGAGCATGTGTAGTTTAGAGCTTTTGATAAGTGTATACTTTTAAGTATTAAAATACGTGATTTACTTTCCAAACTTTGCGATTTATTTAAATTGAAATTGTTCATTACTAACCCATTTGTTCCTACCCAAGCGGCTAGTAATTTGTAGGCAGGTTCCTTCACATTTGACCAAAACTGACGCGAAAAATTATCAGAGACAACAAATTACCGAACAATTGTGTACTTGAGTGTTTTTGTTAAAAAAAAAATGAAGAAAAACTAAATCACTAAAGCCATGTGGTGTCTGAAGTTTTCATTTAAACTTTACGTCTGTCTCTGTTCAAAGACAGATGACAGTTCTTTCTTATCAAAAGGACATATCTCGTTGGGATCGCTTAGCTTTAAGTATGTTATGCTAGAGTCAAGTAAAGTCTGTGTTTGTTCTTTTTAATATCTATTTTTTGCGTTTTCAGTTTATGTTTATCATTTTCATTCGTAAGCTAGTGTCAGTGGCCAATAAAAACAAATCTAATTTCAATTGGAGATTATGGATTATTCTTAATGCCACTGTTGAAGCGGTTTCCTTGTTTAGTTTGCAGTAATTGTTACAAAACATAGGTAGCGCAAGTCATAAATTCATATGGGAGATCAAACTTTAAAGGAAATCGAAGCCCCATTAAATTTTAGCAGACTCAATTGAAAAACTTGGTTACTAATCGGTAGCTAAAATCGTAGTTTCAAAGTGTTGGAAAGCTTGTATTGGCTTTATACTGTAGAAGAATTAAGTATTACACTTAGTTTATGTTGAACAAAACCTTAGAAAACTTCAGTTATCGATCGGTATCCATAAGGTATAAATATATTGGAAATATTCGACTTACGTTTCACCCTCGTGTCTCGGCCAATACAAGTTAAGTAGAGTCTTTACACCGCAAAGTGTAATCCTACAAATGACAGCAAAGATAGTGAGGCCACAATTGACTTAGTCAAAGCGGAAAAAGCAACGCGGCGATTATAACGGGCGAACAATTAAACGATCGATAGATTGAGAGATGTCAGAGCGTTGCCGTGACCCGGCTACTTGAGAAACAATAGATTGATCCTTCAAAGCTACTCTGGACACCCTGGTCACGTCACAAAGAGCTCGTTTAACTCCTCTCCCGTTTGGACGACTAATTGAATCTTCCTGTTTATAGCAGTAGGAACTTGCTATGACATGTTCATACCAGTAGGGCTCTTTGAAATTGCTATGATATGTTTTGATCAAAGCTGTTTTTGTAGGGCAATTTTTTTAAGGGCAGAGAGAATTGTTTCATTTGGACAGGAAAGTCCACTTTAACTCAAAATTCAGGTAGCTGATCGATCAGAAACATTTTATTTGCATCACTACTAATTGTTATGCCTTGTTATATATTAGCCAATCAACGGTTTGTTGTGGTATGATAACAACGAAGATGTTGGCCCTTCGACGCATGTTTCGTTGACTTAGTTTATTTTCTGCAGAAACAGCTTGTTAGAAAGAAAGAAGGAAACATCGTTTAGCTAACCAGTTAGCGCCAGAGACGAGGTCGTCCTGATTCAGTTCAACAAGAATTCCGTGCTGCTGCTCTAAGCGCATGCTCACGTGAAGAAAAAGTGAGACCATTGGATGTAAACATTGCTATATTGTGATTGTATTTTTCTTATCAAGCAGAATTTTCATTAAATATTCAAGATCATGCAAGAACCGCTGAGCAAATTCCAAATCAGTTAAATATACCGAAATATATGGGTATATTTTATAATGCCCTTGTGCGTGCCCACTTTTTCATCACGTGAGCATGTGTAGTTTAGAGCTTTTGATAAGTGTATACTTTTAAGTATTAAAATACGTGATTTACTTTCCAAACTTTGCGATTTATTTAAATTGAAATTGTTCATTACTAACCCATTTGTTCCTACCCAAGCGGCTAGTAATTTGTAGGCAGGTTCCTTCACATTTGACCAAAACTGACGCGAAAAATTATCAGAGACAACAAATTACCGAACAATTGTGTACTTGAGTGTTTTTGTTAAAAAAAAAATGAAGAAAAACTAAATCACTAAAGCCATGTGGTGTCTGAAGTTTTCATTTAAACTTTACGTCTGTCTCTGTTCAAAGACAGATGACAGTTCTTTCTTATCAAAAGGACATATCTCGTTGGGATCGCTTAGCTTTAAGTATGTTATGCTAGAGTCAAGTAAAGTCTGTGTTTGTTCTTTTTAATATCTATTTTTTGCGTTTTCAGTTTATGTTTATCATTTTCATTCGTAAGCTAGTGTCAGTGGCCAATAAAAACAAATCTAATTTCAATTGGAGATTATGGATTATTCTTAATGCCACTGTTGAAGCGGTTTCCTTGTTTAGTTTGCAGTAATTGTTACAAAACATAGGTAGCGCAAGTCATAAATTCATATGGGAGATCAAACTTTAAAGGAAATCGAAGCCCCCTTAAATTTTAGCAGACTCAATTGAAAAACTTGGTTACTAATCGGTAGCTAAAATCGTAGTTTCAAAGTGTTGGAAAGCTTGTATTGGCTTTATACTGTAGAAGAATTAAGTATTACGTTTATGTTGAACAAAACCTTAGAAAACTTCAGTTATCGATCGGTATCCATAAGGTATAAATATATTGGAAATATTCGACTTACGTTTCACCCTCGTGTCTCGGCCAATACAAGTTAAGTAGAGTCTTTACACCGCAAAGTGTAATCCTACAAATGACAGCAAAGATAGTGAGGCCACAACTGACTTAGTCAAAGCGGAAAAAGCAACGCGGTGATTATAACGGGCGAACAATTAAACGATCGATAGATTGAGAGATGTCAGAGCGTTGCCGTGACCCGGCTACTTGAGAAACAATAGATTGATCCTTCAAAGCTACTCTGGACACCCTCGTCACGTCACAAAGAGCTCGTTTAACTCCTCTCCCGCTTGGACGACTAATTGAATCTTCCTGTTTATAGCAGTAGGAACTTGCTATGACATGTTCATACCAGTAGGGCTCTTTGAAATTGCTATGATATGTTTTGATCAAAGCTGTTTTTGTAGGGCAATTTTTTTAAGGGCAGAGAGAATTGTTTCATTTGGATAGGAAAGTCCACTTTAACTCAAAATTCAGGTAGCTGATCGATCAGAAACATTTTATTTGCATCACTACTAATTGTTATGCCTTGTTATATATTAGCCAATCAACGGTTTGTTGTGGTATGATAACAACGAAGATATTGGCCCTTCGACGCATGTTTCTTTGACTTAGTTTATTTTCTGCAGAAACAGCTTGTTAGAAAGAAAGAAGGAAACATCGTTTAGCTAACCAGTTAGCGCCAGAGACGAGGTCGTCCTACCTCAGTTCAACGAGAATTCCGTACTGCTGCTCTAAGCGCATGCTCACGTGAAGAAAAAGTGAGACCATTGGATGTAAACATTGCTATATTGTGATTGTATTTTTCTTATCAAGCAGAATTTTCATTAAATATTCAAGATCATGCAAGAACCGCTGAGCAAATTCCAAATCAGTTAAATATACCGAAATATATGGGTATATTTTATAATGCCCTTGTGCGTGCCCACTTTTTCATCACGTGAGCATGTGTAGTTTAGAGCTTTTGATAAGTGTATACTTTTAAGTATTAAAATACGTGATTTACTTTCCAAACTTTGCGATTTATTTAAATTGAAATTGTTCATTACTAACCCATTTGTTCCTACCCAAGCGGCTAGTAATTTGTAGGCAGGTTCCTTCACATTTGACCAAAACTGACGCGAAAAATTATCAGAGACAACAAATTACCGAACAATTGTGTACTTGAGTGTTTTTGTTAAAAAAAAAAATGAAGAAAAACTAAATCACTAAAGCCATGTGGTGTCTGAAGTTTTCATTTAAACTTTACGTCTGTCTCTGTTCAAAGACAGATGACAGTTCTTTCTTATCAAAAGGACATATCTCGTTGGGATCGCTTAGCTTTAAGTATGTTATGCTAGAGTCAAGTAAAGTCTGTGTTTGTTCTTTTTAATATCTATTTTTTGCGTTTTCAGTTTATGTTTATCATTTTCATTCGTAAGCTAGTGTCAGTGGCGAATAAAAACAAATCTAATTTCAATTGGAGATTATGGCCTTATTCTTAATGCCACTGTTGAAGCGGTTTCCTTGTTTAGTTTGCAGTAATTATTACAAAACATAGGTAGCGCAAGTCATAAAATGTAATTTGTGATAATCGGTATTGACATAAATTAATATTTTGCCGACACGGAGCAGAGAACCGGGTACTAGTGTAGTGCGCAGGGGCTCACGGTTCGTGAGTTTGAAAAGTGTTCGTTGATAGATTTGTGTCATTCTACGGTCAGCCTCGCCGCCTCTAGTACTGTTCAAACAAGTTCAATGTTACCCCAATTTTTTGCTTTCCTCCCTGGCAATATGAATGAGGCTACAGCGGTACGACTAATAACACAAAACAACCAGGACCTTCTTGGTCAGTTTAAGACTCTGGTTTAAGATTCCAGTTTAGCTCTCAAGCGTTCACATGAGGATATGGCTGCCCAGCAGATGACAGAAATCAAAAGAATCAAGCGCGGTTTCACTCCGCAATTCAACAAGAAGAGCAGCGAGGACCAGTACAACGTCAATAAAGCGATTAAAGAAACCATGAAGGACGCAAAGGTCGCTGTGGAACGCAAAGACATGCAGAAATTAAAGGATGCCTTAGACAAAGGTTTGGCTCTCGTGCAAGATAAGTCACCGTTTGGTTGGGAAACTGTCAATGAATACAAACATCATGATTTGGCCGACGACGAAGAAGACGAAAAGAAAATTTACAGAGCCGTAAGCGTTTCACCGCGCGTTCTTCCTACCAACGAAAACCTTGCCGACGTCCATTCAGGCTAAATCTCCACAGATCGCAAGACAACAATCATCTAATTTCTTCTCTCGCCTTTATCAACAACATTTAGTGCAAAGATCTGCTACTGGTGTTTGCTTTGCGTGCGGAAAACCCCTGACTCTGTTCAGACATGGAGTTGGACGAAGATTACTATCAGGAGGACTCTTGCCCATCATCTCTATTTTTTGTTTTTTTTGGACCCCGAAGTACAATGCGAATTTAAATCTGAACAGGAATTCGTGTCGGTCTAAGGGAGATTATATCGAGTAATTGAGTTCTGGAAGGGCATTAACGTGCCGAAGTTTATTATCGATGTTATTCCATTTGTATGCAAATTGACGTTGCTCAAAATTCCCACGTCTTTTACGGCCAGTAATAACGCGTTAGCTTTGAAGGATTCTAGTTCCGTTGAGAATGTCATAAACGAGCTCATTAGTCCACATTGTATTACTGAAGTTTACGAGCCACCTTTCACTATTGACTCTTTGTTCGTGTTAACGCAAAAATCTGTTTAACGCGTTTAATTTTAGATGTGCGTCACAACAAGAGAAAATTTTAGATGCGAAGACTTGAATGTTGCCTAAGAGATTTAGAATCCGGGAGACTATATGTTCTCTTATGATCTTGTGGTCATCTTCATGTTGAAGATCTTCGTTCATCGAAAGTTTCTTTCTTTTTCTTGGACATTTTCCGCCGGTCACGCTAGATATTTTATAAGTTTTCAGTTTTACCTTTCGGTCTTAGTTTAGCGCCTTACCTGTTTACGGAATTGTTTAAGCCGTTAATTGAGAAATGGAGATCTGAAGCCGGTAAATTGTTGTCTTCTTAGACGACGGTCTCGTCGCTGCTGTTGGTTACAACAACGCAAAGATTGCGAGCCTTCAGGTTCATGCCGATTTGCTTACCTCTAGTTTTCTTCCTAATGAAGCCAAATGTCTTGGGGCCCAACTCAGGTAATTTCTCGGCTCGGAACTGTCATCAACACGCGCGGCCACGTCGGAAATTTACGCTACATATAGACGGATAGATAGATGTGTTCCATATTGTTCCATATTGGTCGCTTCTTTTCGCGTCCCAGTTCGTAGGATTGCGAGGGTTAGCGGGGAAAATTATTTCACTCGGCTACTGCGTGGGCAACGTCTCCCAGCTTATGACTAGAAGTCTATTTGCTATGATCAACACTGCGTCGACATGGAACTCTTACGTTCACTTTTCCTCCCGAGAGTTTTGCTGAATTGATCTTCGGGAAAACCAACGTAGCGAGCCTTAACGGCATACCTATTTCGCCAGCCCGTCATAAGTCCTCTTAGGTGATATATTCCGATGCATTGGCGTCATCTTGTGGAAGTTTTATAGTTTCGACGGCAAAATTTTTCATCAATACCCGTTCCGACTTCGAGAAAGCGCAAGGTTCCACGTTCAGAGAGTTGCTTGCCGTTTTTCCTGTCATTGAAAGCTGTCTAGGAGGCCAGTAAGCCAGTTACCTGGTCTACTGATAATCTAAAGGTCCGGCTTTACAACAGCCTGCAGTAGGCATCTTTCAGAGCTGTCTGTTCAACGACGTTGACATCGACATGCAGTGGATACTATTAAGGGATCTAAATACTATTGCAGGTGTTATATGCAAGTTTATTCATTATGTCGATAACACCATTGATGGCACGGTTTTCTATGCTCTCGACGGTTTAGCGGGTCCTCATACCTGTGATAGGTTCGCATGTTCATTCAACGCTAACGTTAAATGTTTTCAATTCCAGATTCTACCAACCCGGTTCCAGCGGTGCATACGCCTTTGCCCAAAATTGGTCCCATCACGACAGCCGGCTGCGTCCTCCGGTTTACTTAACGTGCATAGTCTTCAGCCATACGAGATCTTGCAGTGCTAAGGGAGCTCTCAGCGTACCATTTTGGAAGTCTGCCCATTTCTGGCCCATTCTGCGTTTAGATGGTTTTCCACTGGAGCACCTTTATTCATGATTGGGGCATTCTATCTAATTTAATTTGCCTAATTTACTTATAGATGTCAAGCCAGATACTCTATTTTCGGTTGTAATCCCTTGACGGTCCCTTCATTAGCAATTCGTATTGACTTTAGTATCGCTCCTAGGTCGGGCTACGAGTTATCTAGTGAGAGCTTTCGTGTCCCAAGTGAATGCACAGAGATATGACTATTTTGCAGATTTCCTACTGAACGTATTTCAACCAGAGTCAAGTTTCTAGGGGTATTCTTTTTTTTTTCCTAGATTTAATTGCCTGTTAGAGGTGTTATGCCCTAGATGGGCTTAATGAATGCCCTAGATGGGCTCAGCGTTATGCCCTGGAGGGGTTTACCGAATGCCCAAGATGGGCTCAGCGTTATGCCCTGGAGGGGCTTACCGAATGCCCTAGATGGGCTCAGCGTTATGAAATGCCCTAAATGGTTTTCAATGTTACGCCCAAGAGGGGTTCAATGTTACGCCCTAGATGGGTTTTAATGTTACGCCCAAGAGGGGCTCAATGTTATGCCCGAGAGTGGCTTAGACAGGCTCAATGTTACGTCCAAGAGGGGCATGATGTTATGCCCTATAGGGGATCATCCCTATTTTCTAAGAGGAGCTAAACGGGATTTTAAGTTCGGTATTATGCTTGTCGAATCAGTTAGGATAGCTTTCTGTTTTTTGACAGCAGGGTTGCGAGCGCAATTTGAATTCAGTTTTTTTTTTTATTTTCCGTTCGTCCGTACATTTTTCTTTATGAGTTCGTCTCTTACATTATATGTGTTTCATGTTGTTCTTAGATATCTCCTCGTCCGCATTTTGGTCTGCAGGAAGCCCGGACAACGTACAAGTTATCCAGCTAAAACAGAATCTGAAATTCACCGTGCTTGCTTGGAAAGCCACTGGGTCATCGCAAAACTACCTTTAATAGATGGCGAGACTTTGCTAAAGACGTGTTGCGTATTCCTGATTTTCCGGTCAGACCTTTGGATCGTGCCCTGTATCTGCAACATCTGCTCGAGTCCACAAAGTCAGTGTCTGCATCAATTGTGCTTTCTACTATACGCATTTAAGTGGGCGCATTAGCTGGCCAGAATTGATTCTCCTTCAGTACACCCGACTGTCATTGCTGCAAAAGAAGGCGCTCTTCGCCTTGCCAGCCAACCTACCACCAGGAGGAACGAGCCCCTCGAAGTTACTCGTCTCAAGCAACTTGCTGAAAAAAAAAACTGATTGGGACAATTTTCTGCAATTAAAAAGTCTAGTTATGTTTATTCTCACTTTTTCAGGTTTCCTTAGAAGCTCTGAGTTATGTCTTATTCGTAGCAGGTCTGTCCAGTTTAGCTTTGCTCATAACTTAAACGCAGAAGGCCCGGATAGCTGAGAATATCCACTGCCCGCAGTTAGCAGGTTAGCTAGTCGAGGCGAGCAGCTAAAACATTTATGTTAAGGATTCACTGCCAAGCAGACTTGAAGTCTTCAAGTCCTTGTCGCTCTGAGCTCTAGCCCTTTCTTTTGCTGTCTACTATGGGCCTGGCTGACCAACGCGCCCATGCCTCAACCTTTGAGTGTGTTCGGTTGTGTAGTGAAGGCAAAATATGTAATTTGTGATAATCGGTATTGACATAAATTAATATTTTGCCGACACGGAGCAGAGAACCGGGTACTAGTGTAGTGCGCAGGGGCTCACGGTTCGTGAGTTTGAAAAGTGTTCGTTGATAGATTTGTGTCATTCTACGGTCAGCCTCGCCGCCTCTAGTACTGTTCAAACAAGTTAACTTTCGTCTTAGTTGTTTATTGTGATACCTTAAGATTTGTTATCGGCAGTTTTTAGCCGCATTTTAGTCGTTTGTTTCTTAGTTAAAAACACCTTAAAACCCCAAAGGTAGCACCACTGCATAGGTCGGGGGTACACGGTCCCTATTTTTTCCAACAGTTGGTTTTTTGGGGTTTACGTGTCCGGCTCTGGTGCACTTAGAGTTATCGTTATATTATAGTTCTTCGTCAATAACAAAATGTATCGTGGGCCTGGCCGGCCAACCTAGAGTTATTGTAATATTATAGTATAGTATATTATAGTAATATTGTAATACGATAGTCCTTTGTCAATAATAAAATGTATCGTGGGCCTGGCTGACCAACGCGCCCATGCCTCAACCTTTGAGTGTGTTCGGTTGTGTAGTGAAGGCAAAATTTCATATGGGAGATCAAACTTTAAAGGAAATCGAAGCCCCATTAAATTTTAGCAGACTCAATTGAAAAACTTGGTTACTAATCGGTAGCTAAAATCGTAGTTTCAAAGTGTTGGAAAGCTTGTATTGGCTTTATACTGTAGAAGAATTAAGTATTACACTTAGTTTATGTTGAACAAAACCTTAGAAACTTCAGTTATCGATCGGTATCCATAAGGTATAAATATATTGGAAATATTCGACTTACGTTTCACCCTCGTGTCTCGGCCAATACAAGTTAAGTAGAGTCTTTACACCGCAAAGTGTAATCCTACAAATGACAGCAAAGATAGTGAGGCCACAATTGACTTAGTCAAAGCGGAAAAAGCAACGCGGCGATTATAACGGGCGAACAATTAAACGATTGATAGATTGAGAGATGTCAGAGCGTTGCCATGACCCGGCTACTTGAGAAACAATAGATTGATCCTTCAAAGCTACTCTGGACACCCTGGTCACGTCACAAAGAGCTCGTTTAACTCCTCTCCCGCTTGGACGTCTAATTGAATCTTCCTGTTTATAGCAGTAGGAACTTGCTATGACATGTTCATACCAGTAGGGCTCTTTGAAATTGCTATGATATGTTTTGATCAAAGCTGTTTTTGTAGGGCAATTTTTTAAAGGCAGAGAGAATTGTTTCATTTGGATAGGAAAGTCCACTTTAACTCAAAATTCAGGTAGCTGATCGATCAGAAACAGTTTATTTGCACCACTTCTAATTGTTATGCCTTGTTATATATTAGCCAATCAACGGTTTGTTGTGGTATGATAACAACGAAGATATTGGCCCTTCGACGCATGTTTCGTTGACTTATATCCGTTCACACCAACGATTAAACATGTTTAAATGTAGTTTAGTTTAAAACAAGTTTAGAAAAATACCTCCTAACCTCCCGTAATATTTGGAGTGAAATGTTTACTAAAAGGCTTTTTATTGACTTTTATTGCCATTCCAGGTAGTTTGAGTCATATTCATTTAACAACGTTGAAGATAGAGGCTAAAGACGTAGTTAAACTAAACAACATTTAAACATGTTTAAGCGTTGGTGTGAACGGGGTATTAGTTTATTTTGTACAAAAACAGCTTGTCAGAAATACAACTAAACTGTAGTCAATATCGTAGAAGCATTTTCGGATTTCTTCTCGGAAATCTTCGGAAATGATCGGAAACGTTCAAATGGCCTTCCGGGACCAGGCGGGGAGGAGGGGGGGGGGGGGGGGGGGGGGGGGAATGGAAAGCTATCCCATGGTGCAACGCAACGAGTTACCCGCGACATTTGAAGATAATAAACAAACTTTTTGTAAAATCTCATATTTTAGTGATTTTGCCGGTAAGCCTCATTTTATGGTTTTAATTATGGGAGACTTGGGAATTTGCGAAATTGTCCGTTGGCAACAGAAGAGAACCCCAATGTAATAGTTTCATTTATATTTCTAAGTTTAATCCTCGTTTCTCGTCCTTAGAAAATATCATTTTTCCGCTCGCAGGAAAATGGCGATCAGCCCCGAAAATACCACGAAAGTGAAGTTCTCCCTCCTCCTTAATCGAAGCGTCACTAACATTTTAACATAAAAAACGTATTCCTTAATATCATAACAACTTAAAACAGCAGACGTGACCGAAAAATGACCACGTGATCACTATTTTCCCGCCATTTTTCACGTCAAAATATATAAAACAGCAGACTTGATACTTTAGCTAACTACAAAACTTTCCGTTTCATTATGCAAGAGTAGGAACAGCAAAATACCATAAATTTTGACTTTCGTTCTATTTTCGAATACTGCTGGAGAGTTGAAAAAGAAATGGCTGATGGCGCGATGTCTGCTAAACATAGCTCAAATAGCAAGAATTTGGTTTTATCGACTGAGTCGATAAGGTAAATTAGCCACCGTAAAAAGATTCGAGAAAGCTGACGTTTCGAGCGCTAGCCCTCCGTCGGATTCGCTCCGACGAAGGGCTAGCGCTCGAAACGTCAGCTTTCTCGAATCTTTTTACGGTGGCTAATTTACCTTATCGACTCAGTCGATAAAACCAAATTCTTGTGCTTCACCCCCACCGACGCAGCACCACAGTTTCTCTAGAAACTAACCCCATTCATAGCTCAAATTGTCCTGGCATGGGGAAAGGCAGCTCTAGAGAAATGACATGTTGTTACGGCCTCCTTCCATTAGATTCGGCAAATGTGAAGTTCAATGTTTGAATCGGGCCTTACTTTAAAGAATATTAAAGATTCAGTCACCATTTGTTGTGTCAATTGATATTTTGATAATTCATATTAATGTCTCATCTGATCAGATATAAAGTCATTGCACGTGACGTATTATCGATGTGGGCTTTTAATTGTTTTAAAATTGCGGCGGTCTATTGTATTTGATTTAGAAAGTCTTTTCCATTGTCAAATATCCCAACAGAAAATAGACAATGAATAACTGAAAATGCACTGTGTAAATTGAACCAACAACACAATTTCATCGTCAATTAGCTAGCAAGGCGGGAAAAGTCTTTCACTTTCACTTCACTAACATCAAAATTATTTACATTCACACTCGTGATTCTTTGTTACTCATAACTTTTTTTGACTTGCACCAACACGAATTTTCAAACCAGGTTCTCTCAATCTTCTCTATCCTGCCAAGAACCATATCCAGTTGACTACTGCACCTCGCATTTTCTACATAATGTCTGATTCTACAACGCCATCTTTACCATATTTATTTTATATTTATTTTAGATTCTTCTTTTTTTAACCTCATGTTTCAACGCATTAACGAGATGGCTTTAAGAGCCCTTTGATTAAACACCGGAGTTACCCTGGCCATTTTCCATTCTGTTGGATAAATCCCAGTGATAATTGACTTTGTAAATATGGCGGTCAGCGATGGAGTAACAATACCAGCAGCCATTTTCAACAACTTACTTTGGGATCATATCAAGGCAAGAATAAAATCCAATTCAACTTCAACGTCAATAGCCTAGATGATGCTTCTAAAATACTCTTTCTTTTTAAAAGTGTTGATCTTTTTGTTTGTCGATCAACTGCTGCTTTTCTGTTTGAATGCATGACATGTAGAGCCAACACGTAAGATAATATGTGGTTAATGTCATTTCTGCTTATACTTCAAATACAGTCTATTTTAAAGTCAGTTAATTATTTTTTAGGTAATACAATGTATACAAACGGAATAGCGAATTCAATGGAAAGCTAACAAGGCAAACAACACTAGCTACAAAAATATGGACATTGAATTGTTAAAGCGAGTGATCTTGACAAAAATCGACCGTTGTTCATTGTTATTTGGACGCAAACTGGACATCAAATTGATAAAGCGGCATTGACAAATATATGAAAACCGCTGACCACTTTGGACTAAGTCTCGTGAATCGTATAACAATTTTAATAGTAGTATTCGATCTGAAATTAATACAATATGATACATTGTTACAAATAAACGCATTATTCGAACTAAACGGCCAAAGAAAAATAACACGGTGCAAAACATTGCTTTTATAAACATTTATTCCTACTCTCGTCCGCGTCCGTGCTTCAACTCAACTGAACTTTTCGTCCCCGACAACCGCTTAAGTAAGCGTTTGCAATTATCCGTACCCCGCTGTGATTGGTCGAGATTTAGTGTCTAATCTACAGGTTTTGTGTTCATAAAAACGACAGCGTTCTTTGAGGGATTGCTGCCGTTCACGTAGTTTTGCTTATAAACCTAACCGTAAACTCAACAATGAAATAGCTGAGTAGAAAGTTAACTTCAATTGAGCGTGTTTTAATACCAATCACAACTGGGTTACTGGACTAAGTGCGCTGTACCTTTTCGGGTCGTGGCCTGATTAATTCGATTACACTATTTAGACAACAAAAGCTTAGTTTGTGAAAAGGACGCCGACCGTGATTGTATAACTACCTATAAACAACTAATTAAAGTGTTCAGTGTTCTTGTCGTAAATGGAACACAAGTTCCACAGTTCTTGCTGGCAAATCGGCCATAATAACTTAGGATATCATAATTACTTAAGGTGTTTTTTTTTTATAACTTACAAACGAATTAATTGAGACGACCATACCGACTTTGCAACGCGCTCGTATTTGTATGATCAAAACAATTTAATTAATTACTTTAGCTGGATTAACAAGACAAAAGTTGTTTATGTGTTAGGAGAAAAATTAGTTACTTGCGCCAGGCCAAAGTGGCCCGCGTGTAGCCAATAAAAGCGGAGGGATTATGATTAAGATCATTCTCGTGGGAAAGTTTCTAGGTTGCATAATTTGAAGTCGAGAACGTGTTTCTTGAGCTCACGTTGTACTTTTATCACCCTGGCACGTGCGCGTTGCTTAGTTACCGGCTGGTCTTAACATGACTATGGAAGTATTGCTTGTTAACTAAGTTATTTTCGTAGACCCTGTAGTTTAAAACTCTCAACTTATGTAAAATATAAAAAGGTAAAACTTTTAAAATGGAATCACGCGATATCTATAAAATGCTCCTCAACATAACTGAGTTAAACGACACGCGGTCAACAACACTGCGAGTCACGTTTGTTCAAAATCAATTAAAAGGCTATAAAACTACAAAAAATGTACAATACTTTACGCAAATGAATAAGGATAACTTACTTCGTGACGGGATTCCAGAATTATCCTTAGGGTTTAAAACTGGAGAGCTAAATTCTAATACTGCAAAGCGACAATCCTAAACTGACGGTTTTCCTAACAAAACACTAGTAATAAAACATCATTTCCTTTGCGATACAATCATAATAAAAAGCTTTGACATGTCTAACATTTATTTTAAGTTTAAAACGCAAACGTTTTCTAAGACACGCAAACATAGTTTTCATAACATATAAGACTTAAAGCTGAATTACAGTCCGTACCGCGCAATCTCGGGGTTTGTTTTCATTTTTTGTTTTGAATTTGTTGATATGTTACACTTCGGTAATAGCATACATGGAGTAAATGGGAGTAAACCGTCAGTCCGCCATTACGGCCGTTGTGTTTACGAATGCTCGATGAGCTGAAACGTCGGTTTGGGAAAACTTTGGGGTTCTTTTACTTGTTATTATTGTTTGGCAATGACATCTGACGTTAATAATGAAGGAAAAGGTACGTTTGTCCGTAATTTTCATTTTCGCTAGTAAACGTTCTTTGTTTGTGAGTCTCACAAACATTGCCGAGCTGAGATTGCGCAGTACGGCCTGTAATTCATCTTTAAGCTTATATTGTTAACCCGATGAAGTCTTATTTTTTACCTGGGTATTTATAGTGCCCAAGTAATAGTGTGTGTGCACTCACGTGATCCTTAAATTATCGTCCGCCACGTTGGAGGACCACTTTGATGGGTTTTCCCTGTGTTAAAAACTTAAAACTAAATGCAAGGCTGATCGGACAGCTATAAAGGGTATTTTATTGCCCAATATTTCGGTTAGGCAAAACTAACCTTCATCAGGGGCTACAAAGAGCTAAGTAAAAATGGAATAAAACGGTTACAAGATATATCATTTTGTATCTTGTAACCGTTTTATTCCATTTTTACTTAGCTCTTTGTAGCCCCTGATGAAGGTTAGTTTTGCCTAACCGAAATATTGGGCAATAAAATACCCTTTATAGCTGTCCGATCAGCCTTACATTCAGCTTTAAGTTTTATTCAATACTGCTGATCCTGATCTACACCAAGATCTGGCTTCACTTCGCCGTGCTGTTTGTCCGAGTGGTCCTTGCTTTATTTGAGAGTTTCCCTGTGTTTACGTTCCAGAGAGCCGGTAGCGCAACCGCTTTTAAAATAATAGCTCGCGTTTCGCTTGACGAATTAAGCTAGTTTACAGTGATTTTTTTGTCAGTTGTGCGAGTTTAAATCCCAATTCCTATTTATTTCAGTGATATTGTGGCCATGCAACCTAATCTCTCCATTAAGCCAGAAATTTCATCTGCTGACTTATAAGGTCAAACCTATCTAAGCACAAACACTTGAGAACAATTTCCTGTCTATCTTTGAGGATCTTTGTTGAGCACAATTAAGGTTGGTTGAGCGTTTGAAATCATCGATTTTATATTCATAAATTGAAGTTTTCCAGCTTGTGTCACTAAAAACTGATTATGGTTGAATTTCCCTTCGAAACGTCGCTTCATATCTTCCTCTTGGTGTTCTATTCTATAATCATTTCGTGTTTGACATCACATACAAAGCATTAACAATGATACACTCTTAGCCTTTGAACTCTTAAATCTCAAAAAAAAATTGAAACATATTTTTCTCTTTAGGGGCGCTTACAAGACCCTAAAGCCCGATCGAACCGAAAAACATGTCTGTCACACTTGTAATTGAGATGTGTGGATTAAAATGTCGTAAGTTCATAACATAAAAGAGAGTTTCTAAAATAGATTGGTTTCGTGAGCTAGAATAACAAACATGTCGCAATTTAACAGTCACGAAATTAAATGGTATTTAAGAAATGTTATTAGGAATTGATGTTATCAAAGTCGTTAACATAAAGATCACGTTCTATTTCTCATTTAATTAAAATTTTTACCTTGCGTCACTGAAAATTCATAATGCTTTTAGCGGCCAAATGTTATCATGGAGAACAGTTTGTACTTAAATAGGACTGACCTTTAGTTACTTTACGAAAAAGCTACAACTACATCTACTCTGTTTTTACTTAAAGGTCACGTGACACTACACATGAAATCTAACGCCAAAAACGTGAATTCTTCCATAACCTTAATTGATGTTTCTATATCAACTAATATGACGTCACTAACACTTCGCCTCAGGCTATAAACCACTTGAAAATCCCAACTTTTTTTCTACCGAATTTATAAGTCGGCCGCTTCGCTCGTAGCCAAGAGTCCGACTAAAAGCAGGCATTATGGTCACACATAATGTCATTTATGTCGGGGCAAGTTGTACACGTGATAATCCGTTGGGGCGGTGTGCACCAGGTACGGTGAGTTCCATTAAATCTAGCCAATGAGGTTAGAGGGCGGTGTCAAGCTCGGATATAGGCATGGTTATGTTATTCCTCCTTCTTTCCTTCGCCATCAGAACAGCCAGATCGGCAATTATGTAGTTTGTAAATAGTTAGCCATGGACACAGCCAGGACACAGCTCTTTTTTCCATATTAGAGTTCAAATGGGTGGAAAATTAGGATTTTTCCTGTCTGTCACATTTGTGATGAGATAGGATGAGCAGATAGGATTTTGTTAACTTTTTGTTAAGTACTATTCATAACTACGATCCTACTGTGTTGGGTTCTATCTCGTGTCATGTTAATGTCTTGCAAAGTTTTTATACGTAGTATCAGCCTTGCTTCTCAGTTTGTTTGCCTATTGCTATTTTTGGCTGTTTAGATCTTTTACAGATCCTACGTTCACTAGCAGAATTTTCGTTCGCGGTCCTGTGCTTATTCTATTGTTACTATTCATAATCCAGACAGTTTTCGTGATGATGATGATGATCAGGTAGGTGGAAGGAGAGGACTGGTCATATTCTCAGGTGTCAATACACTGTAAAAAACAAAAACAAAAACAAATCCACTTTGATCAACTGCACTCCATAATGCAAAGTATACAGTATAAAAATGGTCTGTTAATGTGTACTTTTTTTTATTCAATATAAATATTCATATTATGTCAAATTAAAGTCTCCCATAAAGAGGAAATAGCTGTGCACAATTGCACTGTGTCTATCATCATTTATTTTAGACAGTGCAAATGATGCACCGATCACATGTTCCAATGATGCTAGAGATTATAAAACTGCAGGTTCCCAGCATCGTGAACGTTTTTTTTATCAGTGCATCGACTTGACCTTTGTCTTCTGATTACTCTGATAACTTGACTCTGGTGCCGAGCCAATTATCCTCTCATCAATTTGGAGTTCCTGCCAGAGCCAGCTGGCACGGCTGCAACATATGACTACTCCATGTACCTACCATGTCTTAATTACCTATACACCATGAACCACCTAATTACCTATACACCATGAACTCATATATGAATGATGCATATGTGCTTTGTTTTAGTGCCATATGAAATATGATATTACCTTTTCATTAAATGAGGTTGGAGACTTCCTTCCTGAGTGGATCATTTTGATCACTGTAGCCCCGCTTATTGATCCAATTCTCAATGGTTTGAAGATCCCCTTTTGTCATGACTCCTGGAAGCAGTTTGAACCATGTGTTTACCATCTCATTACAACTTGTCGGAAAACTCTTGTTAAAAACGTCGAGCCTGGTTGAACTCCTCGCGTTATTCTGAATGTTCTGAAAGTTTTGAAGTTCTTGTTGCTGTTCAGCCTGAATCTGGGCATTGCACCAATGATCGTCAGTTTGAAGGTATCCACAACATTATCGTTGCTTATGGCTGTCGCTAACAATGATCTGAATCCTGGAGATGTTGTACTGGGAAACTCACGATGTATTTCTTGAGGCACACAAACAACTGGAAGTTCACGGCCATGAGAAGCTTTCACTTTATAAGTCAGCTTGGGATCCAGAGGACTTGTCTTTGTTGCCACTTCAAGCATGGAGTTTGCCAATCTGCTATTCTGGTTCAATTGGTGGGCCTCCAATATACTCTTCACTGGTGGCTGGTGATCTCCATTGATAAATTGTCCAATTCCAGTTCTGTTCTTACAATCCTTCTGCCACTCTTTGTACCATTTCACTTTTCCAATTTCTTTCTTAAGAACTCGCCGGGTTTCTACCATTTTCTTTTTCTTTATGCGTGCAGCTCCTGCTCCTTCTGCCATGAACCAGTCTCCTCCTCTGATTGATTCAGTCCATTTTTGCGCTTGACGAAAGGTTCCCATTGGCCTGGATTTCTAAGGAGAGTGTCAGCCACTTCGATCTGAGGCGCTGTGCTGCCAAAGTGATCTCTTCTTCACTGGCGGATGGGTTCATTCCTCTTGCCATAGCATGAAACAGGCAGTTCTTGTCCCCGCTGTTTATTTTCACTATCTGCTTGTCGATGTGAACATCATAATGTCCATCTGGGTATTGGTCACTCTTTGGTCTGTAGACTAGTGTCACAGTTCGACTGGCGGGTTCATTGTCTGGGCTCAGCTCCTGCATTTTGGTAAGTTTACCATGGCTGTCCTGTGTTAGAAGGGCAAACCTAGTGCCAGTGGCTTCTGAGAGGACTCTGACATCGAGGATCGTGCCGGCAGTGTTGGAATTCTTTATGTTTTCAGCATGCGACTGTGAGTGTTTACCTGCATCTTTTGCATGGTTAGAGTCTCCTGGCATGTGTGCGATGTATCTGTTGTTCTGTCCTGCTCTGAGCTTTTCCTCTGTTCTGCCACTCTTTAAGACAGTTCTTGTACAACCACCAATGAAGCCATTTAGTTGGCCTTGAACATGTGAAACAAAGTGACTGGAAAACTTCTGGTGGAATACTTCTACTAAAGCATCGGCCATTAAAGCAGTGATGGTGTTGGCTAAATCCTGCTTGAATTCTTTCAGCATCTCAATGTCTGAATCAGATAGCTCATTTATCTTCACTTTCTCTAAAGAAACGTTTTCTGTCTTAAATATATTTAGTTGTTCATGAAGATTTGAGAAAAACTTGCTGGAGAGGCTGCGCGCTGCACAGATAGCGTCTGCTGCCAGCGTTGTCATGTGGGCACCTTGGATCAGTGTCAGAATAACACGTGCTTTTCCTTTGGCCTCTGATTTAGCTCTGTTAAACACTGTGGAGAAGCATGAATTAAGCTTGTTCTGCCAGCTGAGGTCTTCATAGAAAGGCTTTACCGCAGTGTTGCTTACAGTTTTAAAGGTAGCCATAAGTCCACTCCTTCCCTTCTCATCCTTCAGGAGATCATGAAGTTGATTTTTATCTTCAAGATAGGAGAGGATGATGTCATCTACCAATGTAGACAAGGGCTCTTTTTCCATGTTGGATTTCACCTCATCAGCAATTCGTCTTTCCACCTCATTTTTGATACCTTTTAGTATTTCTTCCAGTATTTCCATTTCTGCCTTCCCAAATCCATAGATAATGATTTCCTCGACCATTGTTTTAGCAGTATACTTCACTGAATTCTTCATATTTGTTTTTGCGACAACACTCAAACCCTCTTTAGTCTGTTTGGAGAGAAATTTTGGCATCAACTTTAGGTTTTTTCCAAATTCCTTCATTCCCAGTTTAGCAGCTTTGAAGCCCTTTGCAATCAGCTTTCCAACTCCAAACCCAATGAGGGAAACAGCAATGGAAATGGATTTTTCTGTAGCCCACGACTTCCAGCTGAATTCACCTGTCACCATGGCCTCTATGCCAGAGATGCAGTCTGATATTCCTTCAGTGATTAGTCCCATGCCAACTTGAGCAAATGTACCAAACGTAAATGCAGTGAGCAATGCTCCTCCGACAATTTGTAAAACTCCGAGAAAGAATACCAACAGACCTTCCCATGGGAATCGAGGCTCCTCCTCTACAGAAAACACATATTTCAGACCTTGACTGTAGAGGCTGTAGGCTTCCTCTTGGAGATCTTCATCAGCACTTGACACCAGGGAGAAAATTGGGGATTTTTTCGCAATTGCATCTCTCTCCCTTTCTTTAATTTCATCTAGCTTTTGGATGGCTTCACTGATGTTTTTGTCAAAGTAATTCAACATGCTGCACTTGGTTGTTAGCTGTTTTTCAAGGCTGGTTGGATCACTTTTGGCTGAGTTTGCAGAGGACATTTTTACAAACTGCAGACAGACAATGGATTCCTCAATGAGATACTTCAGAGACTCCTGTGCCTTCATTAGATCATCTCTGGCCCGAGTGAGGTAATCTTTTCCCTTCTGTTTTATAGTGCAGTATGCATGATTGTAAAAAGCTATGGCTGCCCAACTTTCATCTAGTTTCATGGCTTTTTGAAATAGCTTGGTGCTGATTTCCCATTTTTTTTCACTTAGCGCGACATTTCCAAACTTGATGTAGTGATAAATGCTAGCACATGGTGAAGTCTGACTTTGAGACTGCATTTTTGCTAATGACAAATCTTCTTTCAAACTTTTTTGCAATTCACTTATCCTCAACTGGTCAATTTCTTCTGATTTTGTTTGCAACCAAATCCCCCAGAACTCATTCATGACATCAACAACAGCTCTTTTCTCATCTTCATCTGTGTCCTTGTGAATGACTTGAAGAGTTTTGAGGTACTCTGAAAACAGTTCCTCCCGCAGTTTCATCACATTGACATCGTTCATCATGTGATGTATCTTTTCTGCAGCAAGTATGTCCCTTGTGCTCTTGGCTCCCTCCAGAGAGGACACTGTCCTGAAAGACGGCTCCTGGTGTTCAGTGGACATGATTATCTGAGCAGATCCAGGTTTACCTTTGCGCCCGGTTCGACCAAAAGCCTGGAGTTCCACTCTTGCATTCTCAGAAAGAAAGGAGAGAATGACAAATAATCCTCCATTGTTGTTCACCTGTTTGGACACTTTAATATCTGTACCACGCCCGGCAAGGTTTGTGGCAACAATGACATCACCAGGCATCAGTTCTTTATCTATTTTGCTCAAACTGTCTCTGTCACTGCGGCAGTAGAGAATGATTTCACCTGGGATGCTGCTTTTGAGCTCTTCGTAGATTTCTTTGGCTTTGTTGATAGTTTCACAGATCACCAGGGCTGCTCTTCCATCTCTGTACGAATTTGGGGAAACCTGAGCCAAAACCACACGTTTTATTTCATTTTTCCAATCTTCAACTGAAGTCGTCAGGGTACCTTTGACCTCAAATAACTTCTTCCTGTTGAATGTTGGCATTTTGCAGGAAGAGAGACTTGGATATAGGTCCTGCAAAAACTGAATGTCCGTGTTGCTCCCAAGTGTCCCCGTTGTTCCATATATTTTCCCACGGTACTTTTCAAAAAAGCCAATGTTAGAAAGGTAGTTTGTCACTGTTGAAATTCCGCTCAGTTTAATTTGATGTTTAATCTCAAGAAACTGCTGCAGACCATCACCCCATTTCTTGTTTAGTTCTACGACACCAGTTGATCTGAAATCCACTGGACAGACAGTGTCATTTTCAACAACATATTCCCGTTCTTCCCTCAGTTGCATTGCCAGAAAGGCATTCTGAACCCACACTGACACTTTCTTCTCCACCAGATTCTTCAAGAATCCGGGGATGCTGATTTTGCCTTTATTGTTTGTGCATGGGGTGTACTGAATCGTCCCTGAGATTAATTCTGCAATGGGTGCGATGAGAGTTTCTTCTGAATCATAGAGACAAAAACACAAGCCGTCCTCCAAGACAAGAAATGTAAGCTCTTGGATGTCTTTGTTGTTGTACTGGCTGCGCTTTCTCTGACATAGCAATCCCTTGTCATCTAAAGTGTAAACAGTAAAACCATAGGGCACATAGTCCTCAAGCTTTTGGAAAAAATCCGCTACATCATCCTGACTGACAGTTTTCAGTTTCTTAAGAACTTCATCTTTTTCACTTTTGCAGATATCCTCTGCAAATCCTTTTGGCACAGTGTTGGATTCTTCAGCAATACATAAAATATCCATTGGATCTTTAATGCCAGTTTCGTCTGTGTCTATTGAGTCAAAGATGACCTTGAAGAATGAAGCAGGAGGACCATGTACAAATGTCTGCTGTCCTTCGGACAGGAAGCCATACTGGCTGATGTAGCTCCAGATCGTGGCCAGAATAATGTTCAGGTGCTTCATGGAGACCATGGGGCTGGACAGGTAAGTCATCTGCACTCCCTCATCCAGCAGCAGTGAGTCCACTTCATCGATTATGATGCACTGACAGCTACGATCAGACCTCACATCTTTCATCTCAAATGTCTGGCGAAGGTGATCTGCAGCGAAGGCTTCAATAGTTCCATAGATGATGTCCTTCTGGTAGCATTGTTTTCTATCTTTATCTTCAATTTTGTTTGTATTTGTATCAACTGTTATTCCAAAGTACTCAAAGAAGTTCTTCCATTCTTCTGCATCTCTTTGACATAACACAGAAGAGCTGGACACCACGTCTACTTTTTCACCTCTAAGTACTCGGAACGCTGCGAACATTGCTATGACACAAGACTTCCCTTCTCCAGTACCCATCTCCAGGAGCTTCCCAGTGTCAGACAAGGCTAAGAGGCACCAGCTGATCATCTGAGTGGTTCTGGGCCACCATTTGCCTTCAGCTTTGTGCTGGTGTACAGCATTGCATAAGACTGCCAGTATCTCCTGAAGATCCTCTCTTTCCATACTGTGACTTAAACTTCTTGCTCTCTGTAAATCGGTGTGCTTTTTGATTTCACCTATTTTGATTAGGTTTGTTACATGGGTTACGACACTGTATGATTTAGTCAGTGTTTCTTCGTCAATATTTTTCATCTGCCGGATTTCTTCAAAAAGAGTGTCAATGCTTTTTACATTTTCACCTCTGAGGCTCTTTTCTAAATGTTGGATCAGATCTGTTGTTCTAAATGAATCTAAGAGCGTAAGAAGAGATTGGTTGTTCTCATCTTTCCATTGGGAAAACACCTGATATGTTGTTATCAAGTGTAAAATCTTCATGATGGAAATACAGCCTTCATCATGGTGGTGGTTCGTTAATGCTCCAAGGAGGTTTAAGGCCTCTACTGGTGACCAAAGTCTTTGTTCTCCAAGATTTAAAACCATCTGGAAGAGTTCTTTGGTTTGCTCGTTTGATTCTTGGAATTTCTCCACATAGGCAAATAGAATCTCCAAACACCATTTTCCTGTAGGAGATGTTCTGTTTTGTTCACTTCCTGTTTCCTCAGTAACACATTTTAGAAGAGTCTCAAGAAAGGTCAGCATGAAGACCTCCTTAGAAGACAATCTCTTTCTAGTGATTTTCTTTGAGATGGAGATGATTTTATTGTCGGTTTTTATGTCTTTGTTCAGATTGGTGTGGAGCACCTGAAAAAGAACCTTAATAAACCTGTGTCTCAGTTCCTTTTCATCACTGTAAAATTTACGCATGAGGCTTTGCAGGATCTCTGCAGCAAACACCAGGGATTCATTGTCCTTGAGCCTTGAAAGTTCCAGATTATGGGAAGCAATGAGACTTTGTTCTTCAATGACAAATCCACGACTGAGTTGAGGGTCCCCTGTTTCCATCACCTCTATGCTGTGTTGAAAGTAATCAGACACAAAGTTATCCATGGTACCATACACAATGTCTGCCTCATAGACATCCTTGTATGATGCACCTGTTGTCTTCATATTTGTGTTAACAGAAATTCCAAGATGCTTGTAGAAGTCAGACCACTCCTTAATTGTCTGCTCTGAGTGAATGTCAGAGCTCAGCACAACGTCCAGTTTGTTTCCTCCGCAGACGTGAGTGGCTGCAAACATGGCTGTGACACATGGGTCTTCTTCCACACCAACCAGCTGAGGCACGTCACTCTTTTCAGTCAGCACCAATGCACACCATCGCAGCATATGCTTCATTGTGGGCCACCAACCTTTTGCGTCAAAAAACGGCTTTGCAGAGCTGAGACAGAGAGTTCTGTATGTTGTCTGCAGTCAAGGTTACACAGTTTAAGAACTCTTTCATAAATGGTGCATCTTTTGTTGCATTTTCCGAATTTTGCAGGACACCAGTCGTAATGTTTCTAATCATATCAATCACTGAATCATCCAAATTACATGACACTTTTAATTCTGCTAAAGCTGCAACTAGACTGTTCTCATCTTTCCTTCTGAGAGTCTTTTGGAGATCCTGATGGAATCTCTTAGCACCAACAGCGTGTAGAGCCTGGATGAGAGAGAGTCCAGACTCATCCGTCCACTCTGGTGATATGTCATACACTTGTATCAACGTCAGGACTTCATTTATTGAAACATCCTCTGCATATTTCTGTGTCAGTGCTTTGAGCAGAGCCACTGCCTCCGCTGGGGTCCACTGGTTAGTTTGAACCAATTTGAGGAGCATTTCAGTGGATCCTGAGAGGGTTTCTTTGCTATTTAGATGTGTGAGTGTGGATAAGAGAAGCTTCAAGCATTGTATCTCCATCTTTAAAATGAACACAGTGGCTCTTTGAACTGTACTCTGCAGGGATGAAATGAGGGTACCCAGGAAGTCTATCACAAAGAGTTGCTCAGTGGAAAGCTCATCCTCAGTCCAATGTTTGGCTATGATGACTGCATCAGTATCAGAGCTGCCATAGTCAGTAGTGACAAAGTGCATCAGGTTGAGATACAGGGCTTGAGTAAGCAGAAAACTCTCATAAACATTACATGCTGATTGGCTGATAGACTCGACCAGAGACTGCACATGATTGAAAATGTTTTGTAGAGAGTCTTCATGAGATATCTCTCGAGACAGAATACACAGCTCTGTGATGAACACCTGAGTGTGGTGCAGAGTGCTGAGGGATGGACGAGCACGAATCCATTCATCAAACAGAAGTTTGTCCAGGGCTGACAAGATGTTCGCCAGCTGATCAGCTGTCAGGCGAGTCAGACTGAGATCTGGAACTGAGATATTGCATTCCAAAGAGAGGATTTTTAGAAGCTCATCACTGTCACTGCCTGGTTCATAGTTACCCTCAAACTCATACAGTTGTGTTATCAGAACATCTCGTTTGGACCCGTGTTCTTCTGAAATGTCGCTGCATTGTTGTTTCTCAAGCTGCTCCTCAGCTCGCTGATGGGATTCCTGTATTCTTTGACTCAATTCTTCTCTCCTCCTCTCTCTTCTTCTCTCCTCCTCCCTCCTCCTCCGTCTCTCCTCTTCTCTTATTATCTCCTTCATTCTTCTCCTCCGTCTCTCCTCTTCTCTTCTCTTCTCCTCTCTCCTCTGTCTCTCCTCTTCTCTTCTTCTCTCCTCTTCTCTCCTCTGTATCTGTCTCTCCTCTTCTCTTCTTCTCTCTTCTCGTCTCCTGATTGGTTTGTTAAAGCAGTATTCACACTCATACAATTCATTGTAGCCAACTGGTCTGTAGTATTCACCTCAATTGAACACATGTACGTACCGCCCATGAACAGTACTTTGGTAGAGATCATCGAAGGATTTGCATGGAGAAAGGACTTTATTACACTTGCAGCATCTCAGGCTGTCGCCCATGTTACATTCTTTCGGAACCTTGTTCCCCATTTTTGATGATTTATTCAACAGCTAAGTGATGATTTTCGTGTGTGACCTGTATTTTTTCTGAAAGAAAACAAACAAGTTCCTATCCATTAATATTTGTGTGTTATGTCCCGCAGAAATCATGTTAGCTTGATGAATATTCTGTCTTTCTGAAACTTGCCGTGTCACCCTTTGAACTGGATTCGCCACGGTATCCAAGTTTTACTAAGTCTTCCTTTGCCATAAGTTGTCTGCAGAGTCAAACAAAACAAAGACTCTTAATATAGCTGGCTACCAATGTGTAGTAGATGAATGAGAGGGCAAAATAGATGTCTATTTACATTGTATTCCCAGTGAGATTGGACATCAGTTTGTAGAAGGCGCCTCTGGCTGCCGCTATCAGTCCATTTGGATCTCACTTTTACCCACCCAACCCATCAGGGTGAGATGACAGTGAAAACTTTAACTTTAACTTTAGTTTACTAGCCCGGAGCTTGGAGGATTGAGCTAGTATGGAACGCCAAGCGTGGCAAAAGTGTCAAAAATAAAATATAGGTTGTGCCATTGAATATGTGCTGTACTTTGTAATAAATGGGTTGAAAATTGCGTATATGTGGTTTATAGTGATGTAAATATAGGTTGGCAATCTGGTGACTTGAAACTCGACATGTTGTTACGGCCTGAAATAAATAGGTTGTGATGATCGATTTGTTCGATTTTCTGACAAATCTTCGCAACCAGGCCGGCACGCGGGTAATGAAGCTGTTCCGCGTGCAAAAGAACGCCATGTTGAAATAACCTTCGATTATCATGGATGCTGCATGCCTATATATTGGCGATTTCTTCGACAGAATCCCAGGTATTATCTCACAGTCCCGTCGCTTAAAATTGTACCAGGAGCTCGCGTTCCTTTTTCACAGTTGTTAAGCCGATATCACTTTGATAAAGATTGTTTGATTCGCCATTTTCAGCGCAGCTTATTTGTCTGTTGTTTCACTACAATAATTGATTAATGAAATCATGCGTGTGCCTGACCGCAAGCTTCTTTGTTTCTCAAAATGATTTCTATTCTCTTATGACAGCGGTGCGAGGATTTTAAGCTATTTTACGAGGCATTATGAATTAACATTTCCGTGAATGAAACATGGGACAGTATAACCTGATTACAAATTCCTTAATCTTTGCTTTAAATTGTATATGAAAGATTTTATTCGGGAGCCATTTGGAACTCTCAAAAGTGGAATCGAATAATTCATAATCTGTTCACAACGAGCAACAAGCAGTTGGATCGCCGAATTAGTTCACTAACTGTGCGTTTCATTTCAAAGACAAAGGTACCGAATTTTTTATTGCCACCAAAATCCACATTTCGTGATTAACTTTGTCACCTTTCTTGAGTTCCAGTGCATTACATGTATCTGTTATTTTATGGGTATTGTTTTTGGTCTCACAAATATTTCTCTATATGAAAATATATTCTTGACATATACATTCCTTCAGCCATCAGTGGTGGACTGTTTTTTGATCCTTTGATCCCACTTATTGCCGAAGATGAAATAAAAGTTACGATGGTTCACTTCATTTTTTGCTTGAATTTGTTGTTTTATAACAAAGTGTATACAGTGCAATTTATTCATTTTTGTATGATATATATATATATATATATATATATATATATATATATATATATATTTTCACACGATGTGATGTTACAAAACAGTAACTCGAGTTTCACGCTCGGTGGCGATCATCAGACTGAATAAAAAGGTCGTTAAAAGGCGTTAAAAAGCAGTTCGCGCGCGCGTATCAAATGACGTATACAAACATATCGTTAAGAATTTGAATTTAAAGTTCTAAGAGTCGGGGCAATCCCTAATCAGTTCGATCCTAATTAACTTTCAGTTGCTAAGTAATAGCTTGCGAGGACGGCTGGAACTTGATGTTTTCTGCATAAAACTTGTTTTCATGCCTGCATTTTGAAATAAGCTCTGATCTCTTGTTAAGTAAGGACTGCTCATCGGCGGTCAGGATGCATAACTTCTCCGCTAGACACAAACTACATTGAATAGCACTGCCTTTATACGCACTAGCGCGCGTCAAAACAGACCACTTGATCGAGAAGACAACCTTACTAGCCTTCAACTCCCAGATGTACTTTGAAAGAGTGGTTTTGGCTGAATGCTTCTCGAGATTGAATGAAAGGTTGTGGTTATTGAAGCGGGTCTTGAATGCGTGTTCGGTCATTCCGATGTAGATTTTATCATCGTGACTTTTATCATCGTCAACTTCTACCCTTCAATCTCTGAAAACCTCCTTGCTGAATCGCTGACATATGCAAGCCGTTACACCAGCATTTCAAAACAAGATAGAGAAATCATTATGCACGCCAGAAAGTCTCTATTGTTTGAAAATGGCAATCCTTGGTCAAAGAAAGACAGCAACACCATGTTCGACGTGACCATGGGTAGCTACGACGGCGCCGAGGTGTGCGAACTCGTTGGCCTTTATATCCTCCATAAGCTAGCATCCAAGTACGACAACAAGTGCATTGGCCTATACAGAGACGACGGCCTGGCGGTTTTCAAGAACATGGGACCAAGAACCGCAGACAACATCAGAAAGCAATTCTCGCAAACCTTCGAAGAAATGGGCCTAAAAATCACTGTCCAGTCTAATTTGAAAGTTGTTAACTACCTCGACATCACCCTCAATCTCTCCAACGGAAAGCATTATCCATACAGAAAATCAGACAACCCACCTCTTTACATCAATGCTCAGTCGAACCACCCCCCATCGATTATAAAGCACTTACCAGCAGCAATTAGCAGTAGGATATCAAGCTTGTCGTACGACAACAATGAGTTCGTGAAGGCAGCTCCTCCCTATAATCAGGCATTAAAGTCAAGCGGTTTTAAAGAACCTATTCGATATGTAAGTTCAACCACCCCACCGAAGGATAAGAGAGCTAACAGACCAAGAAACATCACCTGGTTTAATCCACCGTTCAGTAAAAATGTACAAACTAAGGTGGGAAAATCTTTCCTCCAATTGATTGACAAACACTTCCCCAAGAAACATACTCTCCACAAGATCTTTAACCGCAATAACATCAAGGTCAGCTATAGCTGTATGGACAACATGGCCAGCATCATCAAACGCCACAATGCCAAAATCCTCAGATCCAACGCACGCAACTCACCCAAGAAGTCGTGCAATTGTAGAAATAAAGATATTTGCCCTCTTAACGGCGCGTGTCTCACTTCCAACCTTGTGTACAAAGCAACTGTATCTGCCCAGGGTCACGATGATAAAATCTACATCGGAATGACCGAACACGCATTCAAGACCCGCTTCAATAACCACAACCTTTCATTCAATCTCGAGAAGCATTCAGCCAAAACCACTCTTTCAAAGTACATCTGGGAGTTGAAGGCTAGTAAGGTTGTCTTCTCGATCAAGTGGTCTGTTTTGACGCGCGCTAGTGCGTATAAAGGCAGTGCTATTCAATGTAGTCTGTGTCTAGCGGAGAAGTTATGCATCCTGACCGCCGATGAGCAGTCCTTACTTAACAAGAGATCAGAGCTTATTTCAAAATGCAGGCATGAAAACAAGTTTTATGCAGAAAACATCAAGTTCCAGCCGTCCTCGCAAGCTATTACTTAGCAACTGAAAGTTAATTAGGATCGAACTGATTAGGGATTGCCCCGACTCTTAGAACTTTAAATTCAAATTCTTAACGATATGTTTGTATACGTCATTTGATACGCGCGCGCGAACTGCTTTTTAACGCCTTTTAACGACCTTTTTATTCAGTCTGATGATCGCCACCGAGCGTGAAACTCGAGTTACTGTTTTGTAACATCACATCGTGTGAAAATATATTCCTGCTCTACTATTTGTATCGAGCACTCTCTGTCCAAGTGACGACAACCACAAATAATTATAATTATTATTATTATTATTATATATATATATATATATATATATATATATATATATATATATATATATATATATATATCCAGGATAATCTTTGTATTGTGTGTCGAGAGGGCTCGATACCATCGGTAGAGCGAATATAAAGAGAATAAGTGGACACGGTTAAACTTTTGACTTCGGTTTAATGCATACAGGTCTGTTTCGTACAGGGCGAACCTGCACTCCTCAGTGCAAGACCAAAAGTGAACTACAAAGAACATTTACAGTATAAAAAGCATCATATCTCCATGGGGATAACGTTCATGTCTAGACAATGTCACATCACATTTTTCAGCAGAAATTTATCTTTATGTCTACATAAAAAATACAAAATAATACAAAATAATACAAAATGCAAAATAATACAAAATAATACAAAATGCAGTTGTCCGAAGAACACAACATGCCCCCTAGACGGAGAGTGCCTGACAAAAGACATCGTATACTGTGCGAAAGGGACCTCCGGCGATACAGTGCAGACGTACGTTGGACTGACTGCTACAAGCTTCAAATCCAGATACGCCAACCACAAAACCTCATTCAAGACGGAATCAAAGCGTAACGCAACTGAGCTAAGTAAACACATCTGGCACTTGAAAGACAACAATTTAGATTATGCAATTAAGTGGAGCATTTTATGCCGTGCTCCCCACTACTCGAATACGACGAAGCGATGTAATTTGTGTATAGCTGAAAAGTTTTTCATTTTGTGCAAACCGGAAACCGCAACCTTGAACAAACGAAACGAATTAATCAGTAAATGTAGACATAAAGATAAATTTCTGCTGAAAAATGTGATGTGACATTGTCTAGACATGAACGTTATCCCCATGGAGATATGATGCTTTTTATACTGTAAATGTTCTTTGTAGTTCACTTTTGGTCTTGCACTGAGGAGTGCAGGTTCGCCCTGTACGAAACAGACCTGTATGCATTAAACCGAAGTCAAAAGTTTAACCGTGTCCACTTATTCTCTTTATATATATATATATATATATATATATATATATATATATATATATATATATATATATATATATATATATATATATATATATAAATATTGTCCGATCTCCTAATGGAGAGTTGGGCTGCAAGCTCTCTGTCTCCAGGCTGTTCTGTCCGCCGCAACTGATGCTGCCTCTGCCCATGATTTTAACCCCTTCATCCTTAACTCTCTCTCGACAGTTCTGCGCCAAGTTTCACGCGGTCGACCCCTCTTCCTCTTGCCTTCCGGTACCCATGTCAGTGCAATTCTTGGATGTGAGTCGTGATCCATTCTGAGGACGTGGCCTAGCCATGCCCATCTCCTTCTTGCCACCTGACTGCTTATCGTTTCCAACCCCGTTCTTCTTCTTACCTCCTCATTGGTTACACGCATTGGCCAGTAGATCTTTAATATCCGGCGAAGGCTCTTATGTAGGAACGCATCCAGCTTTTTCTCATCCGTTTGGGTCATTCTCCAGGTTTCACAACCATACAACAGTACCGAGATGACGTTAGACTTAACGATTTTGATCTTGTTCTTGCAGGTAAACTGACTGTTCTTCCATATCTTTCCTAATTTGTTGTACGCCGCTCTTGCTTTGCCTAACCTCGCTTGGATATCATCTTCCGTACCGCCTGAGGTGCTAACATGCGCACCCAGGTACACAAAACGTTCTACCTCTTCTATGTCATGATCGTCGACCTGCACCTTTTCGTTGTTTGTCGTGTTGAGCCGGAGGAGTTTGGTCTTCATAGAGTTAATCTTTAGCCCGGTTGCCTTACTATTGTTGCTGAGGTTACTCACTTTCTGTTGGATTTGCTGTTTTGTGCTGGATAAAAGTGCGATGTCGTCAGCGAAGTCCAAGTCGTTTAACTTGGACCACAGTTTCCATCTGATGCCTGTGTTGTCACCCTCTAACGTTCTTCTCATGATCCAGTCTATTACAAGCAAGAACAAAAACCCAGACATATTACAACCCTGTTTCACGCCAGACTTCACATCAAACCAGCCAGTTAGACCTGCACCATCAACCACCGCACATTGGTTACCATCGTACATTGCCTTGATCATTCTAACAAGCTTTGTTGGGATCCCATAACTCTCCATAATCTTCCACAAGGTTTCCCTATCAACGCTATCAAAGGCCTTTTCGTAATCAACAAAGCATACATACAAGCTGGAATCCCATTCTATTGCTTGCTCCACGATATTCCGGAGGACAAAAATCTGTTCTATCGTACTTCTTCCTTGTCTAAAACCAGCCTGTTCCTTGCGTAGCTTTGCATCAACACCGTCCGATATTCTTCCTAACAACACCTTACCCAACACTTTTGCCGCAACAGACATCAGAGTTATCCCCCTCCAGTTTCCGCACTTAGTGAGATCCCCTTTCTTAGGTAGTTTGACAATAAGACCCTTCTTCCAATCTGCAGGAATGGACTCACTGACCCATATTGCACAAAAAATATCGTGTAGCACTTCAATTGTTGTTGTTATATCAGCTTTGAACAGTTCCACGGTTATACCATCCACTCCAGGTGCTTTGCCTGCGCCCATGCTGTTAATGGCGCTCCTAATCTCAGCCTTAGTTATGGGGCCTGAAGGTATTTCGTCCATCACCTCCACCTCACTATCCACCTCAGCCACTAGTTCTGGGCTCGGTCTGTTCAGTATTTCTGCAAAGTGCTCTTTCCACCTCTGTCGCACCTCATCTTCATTGGTCAACAACTTCCGTGCCTTATTTCTCACTGCGTCAATTTTCTTTGATGGCTCACTACATAGCCTCCTCGTAGCATCGTGAACGCTCTTCATCTGCCCACGCTTTGCAGCGTCCTCAGCTTCTTGGGCTATATTATTAGCCCACTCTCTCTTGTCCTTTCTCAAACTTCTCTTCACTTCTATATCTTTCTTTCTGTATTCCTTTTGCGATTTGAGTCTCAACCTTTCTGACCTTGTACCAACTGACTTTTGTTTTAGCTGTCTCCTTTCTTCAATACCTTTCCAACTTTCGGGGCTGATCCATCCTTTAGTTTTCCTTGCTCTGTAACCTAACACATCTTTAGCTGTTTCACAATAACTTTCTTTGATCTTTTTCCACTTCTCCTCTACTTCGTGTTCATGAACCACTGTACCCTCGTCCTCGTGCCTGTTTTCGCCATCTTCGTCCTCCAGCGATAAGCAGCTGAACCTGTTCTTTAGTTGTAACTGAAATTGTTTCCTAATTTCAGGCACGGCTAGCTTACTAGTCTCGTATTTCCTGACTTGCTCTACCCTTCTGCCCTTTCGTATAAGCTTTAACCGTGTCTTAGCAATCACCAGATTATGGTCGCTCGAGCAATCTGCGCCTCTATACGCTCTAACATCTTGTACTGATCGTTTAAAATTGGAGCGAACAGCCATGTGATCGATTTGGTTGTGATGTTGTCCATTTGGTGAGGTCCACGTGTATCTATGAATGATTTTGTGAGGAAACATAGTGGAAACAATTGCAAGATTGTTTAACGCACAGAACGGACACCATTCGCTCCCCATTATCGCTTCTTTCTCCTACCATACCAAACTTTCCTACAATTCCTTCCTCTCCAACTTGTTGTTCACCTACTTTTGCATTCCAATCACCCATTACCAAAAGCATGTCATGGCGTGGTACTTCATCTACGATCTTTTGCAGTTGCTCATAAAAATCGTCCTTCTGTTCTTCGCCCGCTTCATTTGTGGGAGCGTAAACCTGAATCACTGTCGTCTTGATGAAGCGTGAGTGGAAACGGACTTCTATAATGCGATCGTTGATCGCTCTCCAGATGTCTAAACATTGAGTAACCTTGGACATGATTATTGCCACTTCATTTTTATATGAAAGATATATTAATGTGGTCAAGACCAAAATGAAGCCTAAATTTTGTATGGTTACGTTAGGGCATCAGAGGACTTTGTTATGCATCGGTCAGTTCCAGTATTGTAATCCGTGGGATGGTCTCTTGGTTTATCAAATTAATAATAATAATAATAATAATAATAATAATAATAATAATAACAATAATAATATTTTATTCACTTAATATAGCGCCTTTTAACATTAAAATGATCAAAAGCGCTTTACACAAGTTTTATACTAATTATAATTTATTCTACTGTGTATATTCCTTATAGTCTATTGTATTTAACCCTTTCAAAAATAAATAACCTCTGTTGATTATTTTGCAAGAACTGCACGCGAACCTAAAACCATTAAATTCATGGTGCATTGAAATGCACATTTTGCAGGAAACAAAACTAATTCAACTCCCTCGACAAGACCGCCTAAACCCCATAAGGTCAGCCATCATTTTACTGACTGAAGCAAAAAACCTGCGGAAATTCCCGCCGTCATTTTACTCCCTGAAGCAAAAAAACTGCGGAAATTTCCTCCGTCATTTTACTCGCTGAAGCAAAAAAACTGCGGAAATTTCTGCCGTCATCGTTTACTCACAGAAGCAAAAAACCTGCGGAAATTTCCGCCGTCATTTTACTCGCCGAAGCAATGAAACTGCGGAAATTTCTGCCGTCATTTTACTCGCTGAAGCATAAAACCTGCGGAAATTTCCGCCGTCATTTTACTCGCCGAAGCAAAAAAACTGCGGAAATTTCTGCCGTCATTTTACTCGCTGAGGCAAAAAACCTGCGGAAATTCCCGCCGTCATTTTACTCGCCGAAGCAAAAAAAACTGCGGAAATTTCTGCCGTCATTTTACTCGCTGAAGCAAAAAACCTGCGGAAATTTCCGCCGTCATTTTACTCCCTGAAGCAAAAAATCTGCGGAAATTGCCCCCGTTATTTTACTCACTGAAGCGGAAAACCTGCGGAAATTTCTGCCGTCAGTTTACTCACTGAAGCAAAAAGCCTCGGAAATTTCCGCCGACAATTTATTTTTTATAAGTGCAATATGAGTGAAAATTACTGGTCATATATTTCACAGTTTAAAAGCAAAAAAGGGTTTACTCGCTTTTTGCCAAGAATGTTTATTCTTAGCAAAAATGAGCTATTTTACTGCGCTTTTAGAAAGCCAGAAAAAATAATGGCAATATGTTTCAATAATTGAGAGATTTTGCCAACCAAAGCTAGAATATGGCAAGATTTGCTAATAGTAACACAAATTTTGCCAAAAAATATCGAAAAATTAGAAGTTTGGCAAAAAAGGACAAATTAAATTGGGACGTTTTGCTAGAATTTCGCCCTTTTTAAGAATATCCCCTTAGCTTTTGGAACTGTTCTATAATTTTTATCTTCTCAGTATATGTGATTGCCGATGTAGATAAGCTATGCTGCGAGAAATTTGTAAAAAAGGCATAGAAATGGTGAATATGTTATTGACTAGACTTTTCAGCTTGCTGAAATAAGACTTTAACTATCATTTCCCTAAATTTTCTGATTGACTTGGATCAAGTTCACCATTATTCCGAAACACGTATTTTCAATCGACACCAGCTGCTGTCGTCTTAGATTTGTAATTAAAGGCTTTTTTACAATCTAATACCTTGAAAAGAATGATTTCATTAAAGTACTTACTTTACTGTTAAGCGTTCTTTTAACACTTGTCAAACTGATGGGACGCAAAACCAGACTAATGCTTTCTTGTTTAGATGGAATATTTAGATTATCATGACAGATTCGTGTCATGAGCATAAACGGGCGTGGTCTTTCTTTTTCTGTCAAAGATACTAAACCCAAAGAAAAGTGGATAAAGTAAACAATGGTACGGCTGTTTTGATACTCTTTTGTCATTGTCAGATAATAATTGTTTTCCTCTGGTATAATATTACGCAATGTTTATTATTTTTATGTTTTATTCGCTGTAACGTCACGAATTTCGAGTGACAGATGTACCAAGAGGATAGATCAGCGACAGACCGCAAACTTTATACTACAAAGAACAAGGCGAAGAAGTGGCCCGCTTAGGTTAATCCACAGATGATCTCGAACAATAGTTTAGAGTTTCACGGAATTCCGGCACGGCGAAGAGTTGTTCGCCCTAAATGTTTTAATAGTGTATAAAATTATATACCCGGCGGTATTCGGGTACAGCGAAGAGTTGTTCGCCCTAATTTTTTATTCAGTATATAAAATTATATACTGATATTCTTCTTCCCAGCCTGGGGTGAAGCGAATCAGTGGCGTCTTGATGGAATCATTCCATCACGCGCCATTCGCTTCACCCCAGGATGGTAAGTGCAAGCTTATTCGCCCCTGCTTCCCCTCACACGGGACGATTTTTATCAAAGGGCATTGTTTGTTATCATCCAATCAAAAAGGAGCAAACGGCGTGACTGTTGGAGGCCGGCACTCATTTTACCGGTGTTTTCGAGCTTCTCGAACCTGGTATTATTTGGGGTTTAGCGCTTCGAGTTTTGGACGGATTTTAAATGTAATGGTACGAGAAGAAACCTCTGGGTTTCAGCTCATCTGGTGCGGGGTTTAGAGGCCGTGCGATGGGAATTTCTTGGTGAAAATCTGCTCGGCGCTGGACCGGTCCAAAATCCAGCTTTCCTCCCTTGTCTCTCTACTACTAATACGCTCAGGTAAACGTTCGATTCAAACCCCCTAAATTCGCCGTTGTCAGCTTCAAGAACGACAGCACACAACATTTCAGGTGAAAATACGTTTATCTTGATCTTATATATGAATATTCATCACAGAATATTACGATAAGTGAACCTTTTAGATATTCCCATACATTTCCTCTAAATTTAAAAATACGAACGGTCACACAGTTTGCGTGGGCCCCCAGTGTTTTAATCGAAACAAAAATTTCAAACATTTGACCACAAACAAATGAGGTGTCACGTTAGGTATGTTGCATAATGCAGTTAATTTCCTCCAAAGATTGAACGATTGAACAATTTTATATCGATATAAAGGCAGCAGATTTTTGTTAATTTAAACAGCTATAATAGCAAAGGAATCGGCCCTGGCATGGCGTTGAAAAATATTTTGGTGTAAGATACGAGACATTTCTTCGATCACGTGACCATGGTATGTTTTTATAAGATTATAATTCTTTGAGCAAGTAAGAGCGTCTGTGGAAATTTGATGGATCACTCCGTTCGATCAGCTGTATGAAAAGTCTGTTTGCGACTATAACATGAGTGGAAACAGCGAAAATAGCTCTGAACTCACCGAGGACTAGTGTGAAAATTATATGATGTGCCAAATTAAAGGCCGCGGGTCTGACGTTCATACTCGAGGTATAAAGCTTTACTACACTGTATCCAAATCTAACACGACAAGGCTCGAGTAATAACTGAGTCGGTAATTTAAGTGCAATTTTTATCGAACAGTCGTGTATAGTATCTAGATCTATGTAATTCCATAGATTTATTTGCGCGCCACTTTCCTTCCCACGCTGCAAGCACTAAATGTATGTCGCCCTATTATCCAAACGCTCTTGCCTTTATCAAAATATCTTACCTCAAATCACACGTGAAAGGAGCTTATAATTTAACACCACGTAGCTTTTTCCTTTTATAAGTACGTACTAAAGTTTCGTGAAGCCAGATATTTTATAGTTTCTCCCACTGTTCAAGTTCGCTTCCCAATTTCCGGACAGGTCTATCTAATTCTTCAGACGATATTAAATACAAATACGCAGAAGTGATCTTCGCTTTTTGAAAATATTTCTCGCCATAATGACAAGATATCTCACATTAAAAATGAACAGAGATGTTCCTGCTAAATATCGTTTTTTCCAATACTTAAATATTTTTTACTTAGTTTTTACACGAAGAAATGTAAATTTATCAGTCCAGTTTCCTCTGTTTGTTGACGACTGACAGGAAATGAATAGTTTGAACGTTTTTGCGTTCGCGCTCTTAGAAATGCTGAAATCAAAGCTCTGAGGACTGCTACTAAACGCTAAAGCGCGAAATTGACCATTTTTAACAAGTTATTTCAGTTTTTCTTATAAATTTGCTGTTAAAATTGTGGCTATCGTCAATGTTCGGATATAGGCATACCTTACAAAAATGCGATAGGATTACAGCGGAATCCCGATACTCTAACCCTCGATAACTCGAACCTCTCGCTAACGTACTCGAACCAAACTTTTTTCCCTTGGCTTAAGATTGCTTGACCCTCCTGTAACTCGAACCTTCGATATATCAAAATTCCTTATAGTCTATTGTATTTAACCCTTTCAAAAATAAATAACCTCTGTTGATTATTTTGCAAGAACTGCACGCGAACCAAAAACCATTAAATTCACGGCGCATTGAAATGCACATTTTGCAGGAAACAAAGCTAATTCAACTCCCTCGACAAGACCGCCTAAACCCCACAAGATCAGCCATCATTTTACTCACTGAAGCAAAAAACCTGCGGAATTCCCGCCGTCATTTTACTCGCGGAAATTTCCGCGGTCATTTTACTCGTTGAAGCAAAAAAAAAAACTGCGGAAATTTCCTCCGTCATTTTACTCGCTGAGGCAAAAAGCCTGCTGAAATTTCCGCCGTTATTTTACTCGCTGAAGCAAAAAGCCTGCGGAAATTTCTGCCGTCATCGTTTACTCACAGAAGCAAAATAACCTGCGGAAATTTCTGCTGTCATCAATTACTCACAGAAGCAAAAAAACCTGCGGAAATTTCCGCCGTCATTTTACTCGCTGAAGCAAAAAACCTGCGGAAATTCCCGCCGTCATTTTACTCGCTGAAGCTATAAAACTGCGGAAATTCCGCGGTCATTTTACTCGCTGAAGCAAAAAAAACTGCGGAGAGTTCCTCCGTCATTTTACTCGCTGAAGCAAAAAGCCTGCGGAAATTTCCGCCGTCATTTTTCTCGCTGAAGCAAAAAAACTGCGGAAATTTCTGCCGTCATCGTTTACTCACAGAAGCAAAAAAACCTGCGGAAATTTCCGCCGTCATTTTACTCGCTGAAGCAAAAAACCTGCGGAAATTCCCGCCGTCATTTTACTCGCTGAAGCTATAGATCGTTTTCACTCACGTGACAAAAATCTTGACAACCGTTGCTACGCCGCCATATTGGTGTACCAAACTGTAAACAAACCCGAGTCGCGTCCACTTAATTATACGGGTGCGGTGATCAATTATTCGGTGTGGAAGCAAAAGCGGTCAAGATATGGGTATTTATTTCACCTGAGGACGTTCTGCAGTTATGAATCAAAGTAAAGAAACCGACAAATTACCGCAAGAGAGGCGATCGCGATGGATTTCTGCAATTGGTCTGGCGGAATTCTTACGGGCGAGTTGAGTAGATAATAATCGCTGGTTCTGGTGCAATCCTCGGCCACGTTAATTTTAACGTAAAAATCATTGATTTTTTCTCTTCAATCCAGCACAACATTCTCAACTTCCTTCCCCTCATTTCTCACGTAACATCATCCCCCAAAAGTCCACACGTTTCACCTCTAACTTTTTCCCATGATTTCCTACACAACTTCCAGTCTCTCACATCCCCTCAATCCTCCACGTTTCACATCCCCTCAATTCTCCACAAACATTTCCAACGTTTCACTTCTCCATTGTTCCCCTCAATTCCCCACAATTTCACCAATTGCAACATGTTTCACCAATTGCTACATGTTGAACATGTTTTTAATCAATTCGAATACGTTTGAATTAAGGTGGCCTCGGATCCCACCAGAACCAGCGATTATTATCTACTATTAAGGTGAAAAATCTATTTCAGAAAATCCACTCCGGGAAAATAATTTTAAATCCACTCCGGAAAATAATTTTCAAAATCTTTCCCGGAAAATGAATTTCGGAAAATCTATTCCTCTTCCTGCACCACATATCTTGGCCATCCTTTCAAAATTTTCATTCCCATTCCCAGCAGAACATCTTCTTTCACATGAAATTTTTGCTCCAGAATGAACAACTCAACACGTTCTCCGAATTTCTCCTTCTTTTTCAGGAAGCGAACAATTTGTTTTCGTTTCTTCTCCAGCCGCTCTGCTTTAATATCTTCTTCCGTTCTTAACATTTTTAATTCAATCTTTTCTTTTTCAACTTCCACTTCCACTTCCTTTCTTTCAACTTCCACTTCCACTTCCTTTCTTTCACCCAATCTCCAATGCCCCCTTGCAAACGTGTCAATTCCATTTTCCAAGACTATTAACTTATCGTCATTGTTAGACAACGCAATCTTCTCCATTCTTTCTGTGTAAAGATGATGTTGTCTGCTTCGAATCACATTTTGCTTTCGAATTTCATTTCCTTCTCCTTTCAAGCATTTCACAAAGTTTTCAAACCGCAACTGCTTTTTGATCACGCATTTCTTCACTCCTTTTGCTTTCTTTTCTTCCTTTCCTTCATCCAGCAGGAAAGCATAAAGTTTTGGTCTCAATGCCACAAACTCTTTCATCATTTTCCCACCGCATTCATCTTTCATCAACCCAATCTTTTTCTTGTTTTCTTTCACAATTGGCAACCCGTTCAAGACAGCGGGGTGATCTTTGGGAAAGTCATTTGTATCGAAACGCTCTTTCACATCCTCTGCAATGTCCGCAAAGAAATCATCTGTTCCAATTTCATAAACCAGTGAATCTGTGTCCGTGTAAAGAACTTGGAGATCTTTCCACTTTTTCTTCGCATAATTATAGTGAAAGTCATACATCAAGGTTTTCGACAAATCCAGGATGGACATTCCCACATAAACTGGTTTATTCATGACAATCTGAGTTTTCCTCATCTTCATCGCAATCAGAAATTCATCGAAAATTTGCAAATCAGCAAAGTTTGACTTGTTAACCAGTTTCTCTGCTCTTTCAGCATCTTTCACCAGTTCGATGCAAACTCTTTTTCGCACATTCTCCATTGTCTTCCCGAAAACTGAATTATTCATCAACTTGAAGAAATCTTTTTCAAATGCATTCTTAGCGTTCATTCTCAATTTGGTGTTTTTGTCAATATAAGATTTCATGAAGGCTTCTTCCCGAAATGCAATCCCTCTTCTCACCTTTTTCAGTTTCATTCCCAGGGAAAGGAAGAGTTTCAGATTTTCTCCATGCAGGACCATGTTCTTCTTATCTCTCAGATTTTGAGTCAACTTCCACACTCCACCCAGCTTTAAACTTTCTGGAGCCAGGGGAAAATCATTGTGTGAATCATGCAGCTCCTCTGGGTATTCCAAATCAACTTCCAGAATGCATCCAACGCCTTCTTCATCCACAAATTCCTTCCAATTCCGAAGTTCATCTTCCTTCATCCATCTGAAATCACCAACTGGAAGAGGCTTTGACATTGCCCATCCATAAAGGTTATTTGCATCGAGATAAACAATGAATTTGGAGGGTTGGCTTGCATCAAAATCTTCCATGAATTTGTTATTTGCCTTTGCATATCTCTTGAATGCATTGGAATTTCCACCTCTCATTCCTCTTTCAACCATCAGCAGCATATCCACGTCATTCAACAATTCCAATTTCACCCCTGTGATTTTCAACATTGCATTCCACGCCATCCCAGGGGTTGTAAAGAAATGAGCAGGATCCAACTCATAGTTTTCCTCACAAAGTTTTCGAAAATTTTCAACAACATCTGCCAACAACAACACATCCGTTTTCAGATAGAGATCATGAAACTCTCCCATGTTTTTCATCTGCCATTTCTCCCAGACATTCTTCGCGTGCTCAAAATCGTCATCTCCAATTCCTGCGTCATTCAATCTGGAGAAAAACGCTTCTTTCTCTGGTAAGATCCCATCAAACTTTTCAAATGAATCCATGAATTCATAGGGATAAACTCCTTTCCTTGTCATCAAGTCAAACTTTTCTCCCTGGAAAAATCTCGCAGTTTCTGTTAAATCTACCTTGGGAAGATTCCCCACCAAATTTCCCAGGGCAGATGCCATGAATTTGAAAGAGTCCAAAAAACGGATTTCATGCTTCACAACAATTTCTTTTCCATCCCAAGTATTTTCCCGTTTCAATTCAAACTTCAGGGAGAAGGAAATATATTTCTCCTCATTGTTGGGGATGCATTGTACATCCAAAACTTCATCCAATGTACCCAAAGCCCTCACGAAAAGATGTGAGTCATAGTTTGCCAGGTTGTGGAAAAACACGGGGGTGAATTTTGGTCTCTGAAACATTCGATTGCAATAGCGATGAGCTGCTCCTCTGAATTTCCCAGTGAAATGACAGTGATCTCGCACTTTCATCATTTCTCCCTTTCCTTCAAATTCACCCCGGCACAACCAACAAAATGTGGCATGATTGTAAATTCCCCATTCTTCTTGGGAGAGTGGAATCATTTTCTTCTGTTTTAATCCCAGCTGTGCCTTTTTCACTTCCTCAATGAGTTTTCTGATGAATTCTTTAGGAAGTTCTAACGATTCCTTTTCATTTCCAGCTCGTTTCAACACAGGCTCCATTTCCAAAAACGGGGAAACCAAATGAAACGCAAATCCACAGGGAAGATGTTCTTGCATTTTCTGAGTCTTCTTCCTTCCCTCATCCTCCACAGGTTTCAAAATTGATTCAAAATCAGCATAACCCACAACTGGCACATGAATCATCTTTGAGAAGTTGCTGAAAGAACATTCACCTTCAGGCATCACAATCTTCGCTGCTTCAAATTCCACGCATTTGCTTTGGTGTTTTCTCAGGCTTTCTTCACTGGGAAATGAATTGATGCATCTCTTGCAGAAGAATCTTTGTCGATTCGTTTTCGACACTTGCGACCCAGCCAATCGCGAAAAGTTTTTCACGATGCAGAAATGGCTTTTAAACTCTTTTTTCAACAGCAACAAGTCAACATGTTGGACCTTTTCTTCATCCGTCACTCGCAGGGGGAACAGCTTTCCATCCCACCCAAAGACATTCACTGAAATGGAATTTCTCCTTTCAAATTTTTCAATATCTGCCAAAGTCGTTGGAAACCCAATTCCACTCCAATCAAGCTCTTCAGCTTGTGTTCTCAGCAAACGTGTGATTCTTTCAGGATTCTGTGTCACCATATGTGTTGCTCTTGCCATGCACCATTTGAAACACATCTCATCTTCGTTTTGCATATTCACCACAGCGTTCTTATTTGCCACTTCTTTTGGAAGAGGAATGTATGAAGATCCACCCAATGGGTTCCATTGAACTAAATGAATTTCCAATCTGATAACTCTTTCAAACGCCCAATTACTTCCTCTTCGATTAAAATTCTCCAGATTCTCAATCATTTCTATCCCCATTTCATCAAACAACTCATCAGCGTCAGTTCCCTCCAAATTTCTTTTCATGCGTGAATGAAAAAATGGCGTCTCTTCAATCATTGTTTCATCATCCAAGTCAGGCTTCACCAGCCGACACACCAACACGCATTTGATTCTGGTTTGTCGATTTTGCTTAATCAACTCAACCACATCACCTCTCACTCGCCGGAGAAAATCTTGAGGAGTTGGGGAATCATCTCCTTGAATTTCCAATTGTCTTGCAAATCCATTCAAAGCGGATCTTCTTTCTTTAACAACAAATTGACGATCCCACAAATTCTCAATCTGCTTCTTCAATCTTTCAACCGCGGGATTCGATCTTCTCCGAAGATCAACATCATCCGCACTTTCCAACCATTTCAACCAATCAGAAACGGTTTCCACATTTTGTTGAACGACTGAAGGAATTCTTCTGGAAGGAAAATCTCTTCTTTCCGGAACTAAAATAGGAACAGGAATTTTTTTATTTCTCGAATCTAGGAGGGTTTTCGGGGCTTTGAAAATAAATGGGGCGCCGAGATTTCCTTTCTTTCTCGGTCCCTCGGGTTGAGATTCTTCCCAAAGTTCCATCAATTCGGCTTTGGACATTCGAGAGAATCCAACAATTCCTTCTTCACGGGCCCAGTTTTTCAAATCTCGCAGATTCATTTTATTTGGAAAAAATAAAAAAAAATATTTCCCCAAATAAAATGAAGTTTTCGATTCAGGAAGAAGGAAAAGAAAAAAATATTTTTTATACATTTAAGGAAGCCAGCCAGCAAACAGGAATTCCAATTGCCAACATTTGGAGAGTTCTCAAAAGAGCAAACAAAAAATTTAAAAGGAAAGATGGAAAAGTTTTTTACATTCGGGATGAAATAACAGATGAACCTTTTTTCCAAGTTGATGGAGAAGATATTTTTGATTTGGATGAACTAGAAAAGTTTAAAATTTCAAGCCAAGTTTTTATCAATCAAATCCTCAAGAAGAAAACTCATTTCCTTGATTCTGAGGAAATCACTCACTTTATCACATGGAAATCTCCTGAATTTGTTTTCTTCATTGAAAAATTGAGTGAAAATCAGAGGGGAAAAAAAATCAAGGTAAAAAATTAACCTCATTGAAAACGTTTTTTTTTTCATTTCAAAGAAATGAAAAAACTTACAAGTCTTCATTCACTTCATTTACCAGTCTACCTCCTCAGTATCTTCAAAGTTATCAAACGCTGAAACGTTTCCATTGAATTTTGTTACAAAAACTGAATTGATTGAACATGAAATGGATTGACAGTTTCCACAAAAGATGCGAGAAATTCGAAAGATCACATGCCCTGTTAGTTTTTCTCCAATGTGATCATGCGGGTCAAACCGAATGGATTTTCTTTGCCCAACTTCTCCTTCACCAAATTTCGAGAATGGAACGCTGATGTTTCCTTTTTGAGTCAACCACAACTTTCCCCAAACTTTTTCCATCTCGCTTCGATCCGTTTTAATCAGGTTGAAATCTGTTTCTGAAAAATTTCCGAATCTCCAATTTTGTCTAACAACTTTTGACTTATTCTCCATTGCAAGCTTTCTGATCTGCCCCTCTATCTCTTTCATCTTTTCTTTGATTTCAGGGGGTGATTGATCTAGATTGATTCCCAATGAAAATCCGTTTTCATTCTTATGAATTTTAAAGACGCATTTCTCAAGTTTGAGAGTGATTGGTCTTTCTTTGAACCGGAGAGGGATTTCAACAAATGGTTGTATTGTTTTTTTCATTTGCGGTTCTTCGGTTGTGATTTGGTTCGTTTTCAATTCCTTCAACTCCATTTTATATGGAGTAAAAAAAAAAATAATTTTTTTTCTTATTTAAAAATGGAAGCAGAAGATTTCGAAAGAATGATGGAAGACAGTGATTATATTATAGAATTGATGAATCTCAATTTTAATGACGATTTTGCAATAAAAATTTTACTTGAACTCGAAAAATCAGGTCATCACCCAGAAGATTTTCTTGGGGAACTTTTAGATTTTTTTTGATTTTGATGGAAATGATTTTGAAGAAGATTTCTCAGCAGCAGAAGTTGTTGAAATGATTATGGAACCAGATTTTGGTCCGCTTGGGAATGTGTGATTTCACTCCATTTGGAGTTGAATCACTCCCGGCTCGCAACGGCTCCCTTCGGTCGCTTCGCTCACTCCCGGCTCGCAACGGCTCCCTTCGGTCGCTTCGCTCACTCAACCCTCAAATTTTTTCTCCCATTCAGCTTCAAACTTTTCCAAATCCAACCCCAAATCAATCACAATCCCATCAATCGCTTCCATTGAAAACAAAAATTCATCCCTGTCGAATTTTCCTCCCCGCAAAGCGAAGCGCAAATCACTCAATGTTTTTTCATAGGTGGTGAAAGCGAATTTCGCCATCTTAATTTTGCTTTTCAGATTCTTCATTTCATTCGCGGTTTTCAAGATCAGTCCTGCTCCTGAAATCACTCCCAAAACGATTGGATTCATTGTTGTTGCCCCAGCAATCGTCCCGATTGCAACCAGACCGGAAGAGGTTAAATTCATGAGCAGATTCATTTTCTTGAATCGACCATGCGCTCGTTTCAAACACCAAAATCTTTTGTGATAAAATCGATAAAGTTTTTTGATCTCTTCCAGTTCTTCTTCCCGAATTGCGGGGTTGATGTGATTGAAACCAAAGATGTTTTGTTTTCGCGCTCGCTTCACTCGGCTCGGCTCGCTTCGCTCGCTCCCTTCGATCGCTTCTCTCGCTCTCATTTTTCTAGATAATTTCAAAAAGAAATGTGATTTGGGCCTGGCCAATATTTAATGTTCGATCATCTATTCTTGCTGTAAATAATTCTCCTTCCTTATAAACAACATTTGAAAAAGAAAATAATTGAATTCTATTATCTCTGCTAACCCTCGTTCCACTTTGTGATTCTTTATCTGGGAGATATAAACTTAGTTGTGGAAAAGAAGATGTTTTCGATAAAATTTGAGAAAACGCTTTAATTAATTTACATCGAATGGGGATGACTATATCATTGAAAAAATTATCAAAAAGTATATTTATGGCGTCTCCAGATGATTTTCTAAATCTTCCAATCAGCATGAAATTATTCTTCAAATTTGAATTGAGCAATTTGTGGCCATTCAAATCCAAGTCAGTCTCCATAACCATCTTCCCTGCTTCGAAAACAAAAGGGGAATCGAAGACGCTGCTTGCAACATCAGGTTGGGAACCAGCAATGCCATATATGATCAGATTTGCATTTCCTTTTTCAGCGGACTCGGCAGTGCCTCGCCATTTCAAATCCAGGAAAATAAATTCAGGTGGAGTGATCTTCCATTTGTGCATGTGGATGATGGATCTGGAATACCCCGAAAACTTCTTAGTTGATTGTTGATTGATATTCAGACTGGCGCTCACAACGTTGACGCTCACACCATCCATTGACGCGGGGAAGAATTCCACGCACACGGTAAACTCTCCCTCTGGGAGTTTGAACATATTGAATCCAAGTCTCCCATCGTATTCATTGAAATGATCTTTTGTTATTTTCAAGTCATAAGCCTTCTTGTTGAAATGATGCGGTGAATTTGAAAAATCAGTTATGCCAGTTACTTCCATATCATGTTCAGAGCTGGATTCATCCACATTTTCCATCAGATAGCGGAATGCGTCCTTTGGGTGAGAGGTTGACGTGATATGCGATTCATTGACATATTCTTTAAGTTTCTCTTCTAATTCCATCGTGTGGGCTACCACACCTCCTATCTTGCCGTCCACATAAGATTTTGACGTGGGTTGATGCTTCAGAGTTGGCGCTGCGATATTGTTTATTTGTTGCGAGTTCATATCCAGGTTTCCGGTCATTGTTCCGCCTTCCAACGAAAGCTTTTTCGCGGATTGGGCATCCACATATCGCATATTTGCGCCCTGATCGGCAACTTCGGGATCTTTCACGTTAAAAATGGTGTGATTTCCCATATCCAAAGCCGTCTCCATTGGAAACGTCTCTTTGCGGCTGAGAAAGATATTTTTGATGTCATTATAAGAAACCAGGTTGTTATAATGCGCTCCCAAATCATGCCATGTTTGTTGTTTTGAGTTTTTCACGTTGAAAAGCCCTTTCAAATCCAGGTCCTTCGTGACTTCATGAGTGTGAGCCGGAGCAGCAGGGTGGAATTTTTTCAGAGTGACCATATTCACCGCTGACAAATCCTGGTTTTCATCAGTGTCCAGATTGACGATCAATTTGCGATTCATTTCTATTTCCCCGGGGTTGATGAGTTTTTGTCCCCTGAGATCAAGATCCCCAGTCATATGGGAAGACCCATCCACCTGGAGAGAATCTGCCCGCAATTGCGTTGCAAGCGTGTCAACTTGGTGTTTGGTAATTGCATCCGAATTCCCCGTTCCTTCAGCGATATTGGTTATTTTTTTGTTTTGAAGATCGAAGTCTCCTGCGGGAGTCAGCTTGAAACCAACTCCTGGCAATCCATCTTTTCCATCTTTTCCTCCCTGGAAGTTGCTTGTTTCAGACAGCAATCCATTTGAATAACTCATTTTAAAACCTTTCATCAAAATTTTTGGCAATGAATTTCCTCGGCTTATCCACATACAGGAAAGAGAACGGATCATGCGTTGCTTTACGATAATCTTCTTTGCTGACTTGTGTCTCCCGGCAGAGAAGAGAAACTTCATTGTTGCTGGGGAATTCAAAAATGCAAAAATGTGAGCAATTCAAACGGATATCTTTGGGTGTTTGGAAATAACTTTGTGAAAGATAAATCACGGAACAATTCTTATGCCTACCCTGAATGAAATAATCAATCAATGGCTTTTGGTTCTTTTCAGAAACAAAATCATCAAAAACAACCAGCTTTTGATTATCCCCTGACAATTCAGAAACTGGGATGATTTCATCCGGGGATGCTTCCACGACGTCATACCCAGCTTCTTTGCTGATTGGGCGAAACGTTTTCAGCAGATGCTGATATTTGGTTTGGTCAAGATTTTTCGCATAGAGGAAGATTTTATCGTAGAAGAGCAGGCGGAAAATCATATCCAGGAGAACATTTGTTTTCCCCGATCCTGAAGGGCCACAGATCAACATTCTGAAAGTTCGATCCGGCATGAACGGGTGAAGTTGTTTGAAATTTGTGATTGGATCCTGACAATCATAATTTGGGATTTTCATTTTATTAATGAACATGACATTCTTCTTCTGAATATGAGACAACTTGTGAGATTCTGAGATTCTGAGATTCTGAGATTCTGAGATTCTGAGATTATGATTCTTAATAAAATGAGTTTATTGAAATGGCAAGAAATTGCTAAAAGCAAATCTGCTTTGGGTAAAAAAATCAACTTTGTTCATGATACCATCACCCAGAAAAAGTTGGGTGAAGAGACAAGCCAAATCGGGTTTGAAAAAATGTTCAAACCCATAACAGCAAAATTAAATGATGTTATTGTATCGAATTTGAAACCCCCTCCAAGACTTAGGAAAAAGAAAGTCATTGAAGAAAAACCAGGCGTTGATTATTATCCAGACGTAGATCCATTTGAAGAAATGGATGTTGAAGGTTTATTTGATGCTGATGAGGCGGCTGTTGCACCGCAAGCAGCTAAGCAACTTCCAGAAAGACCGCCAACATATGAAGAAGTACTGGAAGAGTTAGAAGGTGAATCACCTATATATGAAGAGGGCGTTCCTGATTATGCTATAGAAGAAGAAGAGGAAGAAGCGGAAGCGGGAGACGAGGAAGACGCTCAAGAAGACGCAGTTAATAACATGCTAGATAACATGGGTTTATCAAATTATGACACAACGGAGAAAGTCTTAGCTCAGTCAAATGTTCCGGTAGAAAAGAAAAAAAATTTCATTGAAAACAGCATTATCAAGCCGGCTTTAAAAAAAAGAGACCAACTGAACAGCCGCATCAGCTATCACAACAAAAAATTCAAAAACGGTCAAATAACGGCAGATGCATTGGCTGGGGTAGTGAAGCCAATAAAGGCTAACAGAAAAGTATTGAATGACTACATGAAATATTATAGAGGGAAACTTAAGTCATCTAAAGGATCGGGTGTCAGCAGAAGGGGTGGATCCATCCGTTTTTTCTCCAATCCCGCAGATCTCCTCCAGAAACTTGAGGTCATCGTTGGCTCCATTCTTGCTGGGAATACGAATTCGGACATCAGAAACACTGGAGTTGGCATTCTCGATCTTCTCCTGAAAGAAAACGTCATCAATCGTTCCCAGCATGAGATGCTCTTCAGAAAGTATTTCAAACTCTAAAATGGAAATCGAAAGAGAAATTGTCCTGTCATCCTTTTCCGTCAAGACTGGGGGAAACAAACCAGAAAATTTCACAACAAAATTCAATCGGCCCATTATTTTGGATCCAAATTCCCAATATGTTGTTGGGTTGAACAGAATTATCAATATGAGTTTTACGTGGTATAACATCAATGCGGCATTGAAAAATCAGCTGATTAGATTCAGCTCTGACGGTGGGGAAACATTTTCCGATATCACCTTTCCCGCTGGGGTTTGGGATTATTCCACTTTGAATGCGGCAATTCGAAACGCAACAGGCCCCCTCGCAGGAAAGAATGAAAAATTCCCAATCAATCTTACTTTCTCTCCCACAACTTTCAGAACGACAATCACGCTGGAAGAAAACTGGCAACTTGATCTCGAGAAATCCAACTTTGGCGATCTCATTGGTTTCGATAAAAAGATTCTGAAAGACAAAGTCAACATTGGCCCCAGAGTTCCAAACCTCAGCCAAGATACTGATATGTTGAACGTTCATTGCGATCTCACAAGTGATTCGCTTGTGGATGGGGAAGAGAGCGATATCATCTTCTCCTTTTCAACATCTGTTCTGCAGGCCTCCTATAGTTTCACTCTTGAACCCATGAGAGTGATGTTCAGCCCTGTGAATAAAAACAGAATAAGCTCCATTCGGATTTATATCACCGATGGGAAAAGGCGGATTGTTGATTTGAATGGAGCTGATACAGCATTCTCGCTTATCTTGAAAAAACAAATAAAATGAAAAGTTATGAATTCTCTCGTTTTTTCCACCCCCAGCTGGGACGGTTTGTTTATCGGCACAAAGGAACAGGTGTCATTGTGGACAATATTTTCAAACCAATGAGGAAGGTCGCATCAGTCGTCTTCAATAAATTCGCGAAACCCATTGCGAAAAAAGCCTTGGAATCAGGAATTTCTCACGCTGGGGATAAACTCGGCAAAAAAGCAGTTGAAAAATCTGGTGATTTGATCATGAAAAAGCTGGGAAATATGAGAAGGAAACCCTCCTCCAAAAAAGCTGCTGCTGCTCCTCCTCGACCGCAGGGAGAAAGTTCTGATGCTATATTGAACAGGTTGATCTCTGGGCAAGGCATCCGAAAAAAGAAATAAAATAATATAAAATGGCTTTTCGATCGAGTGAATATCTTCAAAGAAATGAATTGGTGCGCTTCCAGCTGGATGATGTAATCAGAGCTCCAGCTAATGGACAACCTCAAACAAAGCATGGTTATAAATTCACAATAAATGACAGATCAGCATTCTATGATTGGTATAATGCTTATTTTGAAGTGCAATTTCAACTCCAGAAAATAGCAGACGGCGCTGGGTATGCCGCAGCTGACAGAATCACAGTGATCAATGGCGCTCATTCCCTGATTAATCACCTGAAGATTAGTTCTGCTGGAAAGATTGTTTATGAGACTGATAATCTGCATAACGTTACTTTTATTAAAAATTTGCTAGAATACTCCGATGACTTCAGCAGATCAGTCGCCAAGAACAGTTTCTGGTATTTGGATACTGATGCAACAACCGCTAATACGAATGCAGGATTTGAAGCTCGCAGGATACAATCTCAAGCAGTGCAAAACAATGGAAACGGTGGTGCAAAGAACATTAACGTCATCATTCCCCTGAATCGCTTTTCCTTTTTCGAAGAGTTGGAGGATAAGATGCTTGTGCCCATGCAGCTGCAATTTGAGATTAAGCTTCAACAGGATAATGAATTAATTCATATGGCTAATGGCACTGATGCTGGAAGAGTTGTCGTGAATAGGTTTTTGCTTTGGGTCCCCAGATTGACACCCAAAGATTCTCTTTATGACAAATTTGTCAGTTCATTCCTGAAAGAAACACAATGGAAATATCTGAGGGAGATGTATTCCGAATCAGCTCCTACGCAGTCATCAGGATTCTTCCAGATATCCGCAAGTATTGACAATGTTAAGCATATTTTTGTTTATCTTAAAAGAACCAATGATGCCGCTAAAGAAGAAGATAGCCCTTATCTCATGGACACTTTCAGGCTGAATGCGGACAATGCAAACTCATCCTTGTCGAACTGCCGGCTGGAATATGGAAACGGAGTTTTCTACCCGGAAACAGAGTATGACAGTGAAAGCAAAGTGAGGATTTTCCAGGATGTCATGAGTTATGCAATGAGGAAAAATGATTTCAACACAGGGACACAGTTGAATCTAGCCAATTTCAATTCTCTTTTCCCGTTGATCTATTTCGATCTGACTTATCAAACTGAAAAACCAACAAGAGATCCCAAGCAGCTGATATTCAGGTATCGATTGAACGCAGATGCAGAGGCAAACTTCAATGTACATGCCATTGTTCTCTATGAAGACATGGTGAAAATCGATAAGATTGGAAATGAGCTGGTGATCGTGTGATCTGTGAAGCGAAAAAAAAACATATCTTGTCATTTAAAATGACAACATATCACCCATATAAAGTAAATCTGTCGGAAGGGCAAAAAAGTAAGCTGGGAAAAGCATTCCGAACAAACAATCCTGTCACCCTGAGATTGGGTAGCAAACAAACAAGCGGAAATGATGAACTGATGCTCACGGCAAATCAAATAAAACGGATTGGAAAAGCCGCATCTCAGGGAAAGGGAGCTGAGATCAAAATCTCGAAAACGCAAATCCGAAAAGTGATGAAGCAAGGCGGAAGTCTTTTCTCTGCTATTGTTCCCCTGGCTCGTTCCCTGGCACCCACCCTGGCAAAGACACTTGGACTGTCAGCATTGGCTGGTTTGGCGAGTGAAGGAGCGAGTCAAGTTGTGAAAAAAATAAGCGGGAAGGGAGGCGGACAAACGGGCGGATTTCTCATTCCCCAATCCAAAATTCAAAAACTGATTGACAATAAACATTTGTTGACAAATAAGCAGAAACAGGATATTTTGACTGCCCTGAAATCAGGAGGACAACTGACGATAAAACCATCAGCAAAACAATCTGGTGGGGCATTGGGAACAATTCTGGCTTCCATTGGAATTCCACTGGCACTTGACATGGTAAAAAACATGTTTGGAAAAGGAGCGCCTAGAGTTGGTCGCCCCAAAGGAAAGGGAGCGCAGCGACCGCGACTGAAAGGAGAAGGTGCACCAAGATTGGGGGCGCATCCGTTTCAACCTCCCCCATTCATCGGAACCTGGGGACGAAAAATTGGGATGGGAAAAAAATCCAAAAAAGGAACGGGACTTCTGCTGGGGGAAAAAAGTCCATTCAACAACATCCCAATTCTCGGGGCGATTCTTTGAAGCGAAAGCTGAGCGAAGCGAAACCCAAATTCGTGAACAAACCCCTGAGCAACCTTGATCTTCTCCAGTGGATTGATTTTCTGAAAATTCCCAATTTCAAAGGGATTTTCGCCAGGGATGAAGCCATGCCCCGAGAACACAGCCCCTGCATCATCAATCTTGATTCACTTGAAAATGCTGGAACTCACTGGGTGTGCTGTGCCCCCGGACAGAAATTCACGTGGTATTTCGACTCTTTTGGGATGGGATTTCCCCAGGAATTCAAAAGTTCCAAACCGGTGATTTGGAACAGCAGTCAGTATCAAAACATCAACAGTGTCCTTTGCGGGTATTATTGCTTGTATTTCCTCCATCAATGGTCGCAGGGGAAAGATTTCTATGATATTCTCAAACCTTTCAGTCTGACTGACTCGGGGGAGAATGAAAGATTCATAAAAGAATATTTCGATTGAAAATGAAGTCATATTGCGTGAAAGAGAAAAAACAAACTGAATGCGTGCAACCATCTGGATATATGACTGCGAAAAATGGCAGAAAAATGTGGTTTTGCCATTGCGCTTCCTGCGGAATCAAGAAAACAAGATTTGTGAAAAAATCGGGAAACTGAGTCGGCCCTCACAAGGTGGGGGCGAAGCGAAGCGAGCCGCGGAGCGAAGCGGAGCTGGCTTTGGTGAACTTGCGCTGACTGGCGTTGCGCATGCGCTGCCTTGGTTGGGAAAAAAGACAGTTGAAATGGGTCGTTATGGAGCCAGTGAATTATTGCGAAATAAAAACACTCAGAAAAAAGCATTGGATTTTGCCCTGGACAAGATGAAACCATTTCTTGCCAAAACCTCTGCTGATATGATGAATGAGCTGTCCACGGCGATCCGACCAAACAGAAAATATAAAACAGATCGAGCAGATTTGGATGGGGGTGCTTTAGATGTTCATTCCCTGATTGGGAAGCTGCCAAGACCAAAGAAAGGTTTCACCCTCCCAGGCCATAACTTCACCGGGCCCTGGAACCCACTCGAAAAACAAGTTAGATTTGATGAAAAGGGAAAAATTCTCGAAATCTGGCAGCAGCCCACAGGAAAAACAGATGCAGTTGCTATGCAACACGATGTTGATTATTCAGTCTGCGCGAAGAAAGCGGATCCGCGTAAATGCAAGAACGAAGCAGACAGGAAAATGGTTGCCGCTTTGGATGCCATTCCCTGGAAAGAAAGACAGTGGGGTCATGCTTTGGCGCGAAACACAATTCAAGCAAAACAGAAACTTGGGCTCGGCGCCCCAAAAAACGGGAAAAGATTTTGAGTGAAGGCTGGGCTCAAAATCTGGCAAATGAGCTGGACCGGCCAATCCGGAGGCGCTTTCCAAAGAGGCGAGTCATTGCGTATGGGATTGACAACATCTGGGCGGCTGATCTGGTCGAGATGGGGAAATTTTTGAGGTGGAACAAGGGAATCAGATATCTCCTGATGGTGATCGATGTTTTCTCAAAATTCGGTTGGATTCGCCCCCTGAAAGACAAGCGAGGTCAAACAGTGGCTGATGCTTTCCGAGATATATTCAAGGGGCGAAAACCGAAAATGCTCTGGACTGACAAAGGGTCTGAATTTTTCAATGGGACTATGAAGGATTTGCTTGGTGAAAATGGGATACAATTGTATACAACGGAAAATGAAGAAAAGTCATCTGTTGTTGAGCGCTGGAACAGGTCTTTTAAGGAGAAACTCTTTAAAATGTTTAGCGTGAACAACAATACAATATACTGGGACAAACTTGACAAATTACTGGATGAATATAATCATCGTTTTCATTCGAGCATTCGGATGAGTCCCGCAGAGGCGAGCAAACAGGAAAATGAGAAAAAGGTTTTCGCTAATCTTTTCGGAGATTTAATTTATGCTAAACATGCCCCAGCAAAATTCAAAGTCGGCGACAGGGTGAGAATTTCAAAGTTTAAACGAAAGATATTTGACAAAGGTTACACGTCGAATTGGACAGAGGAGATATTTGTGATTGACGAAATAAAGAACACAAACCCTCCGACGTATAAATTAGTCGATCTGTTGGGAGAAAACATCACTGGATCATTTTACGAGGCGGAACTTCAAAAGACAACGCAAGATGTGTTTCGAATTGAAAAAGTTATTCGCCGCGATAATAAGCGAAAACTCGCGCTTGTAAAATGGAAAAGTTACCCTGACAAATTTAATTCTTGGGTTCCATTGAGCGATGTGGAAAAACTAGCACACGGTTAATAGTTTATTGAAAAGTTTTAATGATATGCGGCCACAGCGTAGCCTAATGATATATGTATTTTCACATACAAACAGAAGTACATGTACAAACGAAAGTTTATGAACAAATACATGAAAATACATAAAAAATGAAAGCATCTGATTGGTTGAGGTAAATCATACGACATTTCCTTTATCACCTTCTAGCACGTTGTAGACATGTGACATATGATGCAATACCATCTGGCGATTTATTGCGTGGGCGTATCAGAATATGAATGTTTTACATTAATATTCACAGTCTGTTATTTCAAAACACCGCTTAGCATCGCTTTCGTTTCGCTTCGCTTGACCCGTTTTGCTTCGCTTGGCTTTCTTTCATTTCCCGGTGGATTTCCCAGAGAAGACCGCTTTGCTTTTGGAGTTCCTTTTTGAGAATCTTGTGTTCCTCCTGGAGATTGACGAATGATTCAAAGAGAAGTTCAATTGAGTCTTCGATTTCGTCGCTTCGCTCAGCTTCCGCCATCTCCGAATCAGACACAATAAATTCATCATCCGATGTTGTCGGAGTCTCATTCACGCTTCTTGTTTCTTCCTCTGAGCATGTGAAACAATCGTCATGGTCACTCGCTTCGCTTTGCTCGTCTTCCTCTGAGCATGTGAAACAATCGTCATGGTCACTCGCTTCGCTCGCACTGAGGCTCGCTTCGCTCGCTTCGCTTTGCTCGTCTTCATTGTAAATTATTTTTTTAAATGGATCCATTTTAATTCCAATTACATTTTTTGAAAATGGTTTGGATTATTTTTTCTTGTTCCGCCCGTCTGGATGAAAGTTTGAGCAGTTTGAAATCATCTTCATTGGGATTGAAACCGTTCTTCTGCAACAGGGCGAAAAGAACTTGGTGGCAATTGAGAAACTTTTTCCTGTTGAGATGAAGATCGTCATATGCTAGGGAAAAATATTTGAAATCGTCGATGAGGAACTTCTCCAGATGTTCATAATCATTTCCGTCGTGACCTGTTATGTGGTTGAAGATTTCATGAGCGTGGTCATTTGCTTTCTTTCCCCATTTGGCAGCTTTGGCGAAATCCCTGACTTTTTTTCTTGTGAGTTCGCCACGGGGAATCTGGGAGAGAATTTGTGCTTGATAAAACTCGAGATCTTTGAGTGGAATTTGATTTTTCCCCTGATTTTTTCGGATGATATCTTTGAAATGTTCCAGTCGGGGATTTTTGGGAGTATGGCATGTTGTGTGGGTTTCCTGAACGAGTTCAGGAATGAAATCGATTTCTTCTTCTTCAGAATCAGACATTTTTCTTTCAGGAATAGATTTCTAGCTTCGCTTTCTGAAATAGATTTTTCACCCTTATAGTAGATAATAATCGCTGGTTCTGGTGGGATCCGAGGCCACCTTAATTCAAACGTATTCGAATTGATTAAAAACATGTTCAACATGTAGCAATTGGTGAAACATGTTGCAATTGGTGAAATTGTGGGGAATTGAGGGGAACAATGGAGAAGTGAAACGTTGGAAATGTTTGTGGAGAATTGAGGGGATGTGAAACGTGGAGGATTGAGGGGATGTGAGAGACTGGAAGTTGTGTAGGAAATCATGGGAAAAAGTTAGAGGTGAAACGTGTGGACTTTTGGGGGATGATGTTACGTGAGAAATGAGGGGAAGGAAGTTGAGAATGTTGTGCTGGATTGAAGAGAAAAAATCAATGATTTTTACGTTAAAATTAACGTGGCCGAGGATTGCACCAGAACCAGCGATTATTATCTACTGAGTTGAACAACAGTGTGAAAAGCCATGCCAGTTATTTTGTTTTTGGACAAGCGGCTATAACAGGGATAGATTAATGTTGTCATTAATACTCGGGAACGACAAAAAAAGAGCAAGATGATGAGAAACGTCGAATAAGCGTCACAGCGAGACCGGAGAGAGGAATCAAAAGGAAAAGCCAAAGCGATTGTAGCCGAAAAAATCGCAGCAAAGAAATGCAAACTAAATGAACCCGGAGTCGATCGGAGGGCAAATGTCTGATATTGTGTTCGACAACGAATCTCTAAAAGCTAAAACCGAAGCCCCCAAGGATATTTCATGCCTTGCCCTTCTGAAATATTTCATAGTTTCGCCTATTCTTTTACGCAAATTCGACCAAAACATTCGCGGCTGTTGTTCGCGCGGGTGCGATTTCCGTTTTTATGGCTTCGATACAGACCTAAAACTCCCTGATAAAGTGTGTAGGAGAAATAAAGAACTTTCACAGCTTATAGTTCGCAAGTGCTGCCCAGTAATCCATCTTCCAAACTGATCTTTAAAAATTCCCCACTCGCATGTCAGGCTGGCATGTACACAACTTGTGTACATGACTGAGTTTATCATTCAGTTTTGTCTGTGCTTCTTGGTCAGCTCCAAACGAACACTAACCATATAATTTGAACAGGATTCTGCTTGCCCAGCCTTACAGCCGGCCTGGGCATTGAGCAGACAAAACTGTTCCTTCTCTTTCCGTGTTGATTAAAATCGAGGTTTTGAGTCATTCATATACTGGAAATGTCTCACCTTCGCTAAACCCCGGCGCTAAACAAACTTGTGGGTGGCTCCTCCTAAAATGTTCTGCAATTGGTATAGGATTTAATGGAGCCGAAACCAATTGTGGAATTGCACACATTTTGGGCATCCTACTGATGAACAGTTACGAAATTCAGATATATTTAGTAGCCACATTTATTTGCGGTCTGTCCCCTTTGAATTGTTTGCAGCAGTGATTTGTCTTTGCAGTACGCTAACTATAAATACGGACACTATTTTATTATAAACTCATAGTTTAGGCTTCGGAAAGCTTTAATTTCTGGTGGGTGTAAAGGCTGTTGATTCAACTATTTGAATAGGAGACAAGCAATCCGGCCGGCAAAGAAATATATAGATTCTAATCGCCGAAATTTTCTCCAAATAACGCTGCTTAAATCGCGTTTCCAACTTCTTAGCACGTTCTGAAATGGGAAAAGAACAAGTCAAATAAAGATTTTCCCCAAACTTTGCTTAACATCCCGAAGTATTCATTTCTAAAATGCGACAACTGTAGATATGACTTGCATTTGTACGCTATTACTGCTATTACGCAATCGAAAGTGGTACACCAATATGGCGGCGGATCTGTCGTGACGTCACGTGAAAACGATCTATAAAACTGCGGAAATTCCGCGGTCATTTTACTCGCTGAAGCAAAAAAAAACTGCGGAGTTCCTCCGTCATTTTACTCGCTGAAGCAAAAAGCCTGCGGAAATTTCCGCCGTCATTTTTCTCGCTGAAGCAAAAAAACTGCGGAAATTTCTACCGTCATCGTTTACTCGCAGAAGCAAAAAAACCTGCGGAAATTTCCGCCGTCATTTTACTCGCTGAAGCAAAAAACCTGCGGAAATTCCCGCCGTCATTTTACTCGCCGAAGCAATAAAACTGCGGAAATTTCTGCCGTCATTTTACTCGCCGAAGCAAAAAAACTGCGGAAATTTCTGCCGTCATTTTACTCGCTGAAGCAAAAAAACTGCAGAAATTTCTGCCGTCATTTTACTCGCTGAAGCAAAAAACCTGCGGAAATTTCCGCCGTCATTTTACTCCCTGAAGCAAAAAATCTGCGGAAATTGCCCCCGTTATTTTACTCACTGAAGCGAAAAACCTGCGGAAATTTCTGCCGTCAGTTTACTCCCTGAAGCAAAAAATCTGCGGAAATTGCCCCCGTTATTTTACTCACTGAAGCGAAAAACCTGCGGAAATTTCCGCCGTCAATTTATTTTTTATAAGTACAATATGAGTGAAAATTACTGGTCATATATTTCACAGTTTAAAAGCAATAAAGGGTTTACCCGCTTTTTGCCAAGAATGTTTATTCTTGGCAAAAATGAGCTATTTTACTGCGCTTTTAGAAAGCCAGAAAAAATAATGGCAATATGTTTCAATAATTGAGAGATTTTGCCAACCAAAGCTAGAATATGGCAAGATTTGCTAATAGTAACACAAATTTTGCCAAAAAATATCGAAAAATTAGAAGTTTGGCAAAAAAGGACATATTAAATTGGGACGTTTTGCCAGAATTTCGCCCTTTTAAAGAATATCCCCTTAGCTTTTGGAAGGTGTTCTATAATTTTTATCTTCTCAGTATATGTGATTGCCGATGTAGATAAGCTATGCTGCGAGAAATTTGCAAAAAAGGCATAGAAATGGTGAATATGTTATTGACTAGACTTTTCAGCTTGCTGAAATAAGACTTTAACTATCATTTCCCTAAATTTTCTGATTGACTTGGATCAAGTTCACCATTATTCCGAAACACGTATTTTGAATCGACACCAGCTGCTGTCGTCTTAAATTTGTAATTTAACTTTTTTACAATCTAATACCTTGAAAAGAATGACTTCATTAAAGTACTTACTTTACTGTTCAGCGTTCTTTTAACACTTGTTGAACTGATGGGACGCAAAACCAGACTAATGCTTTCTTGTTTAGATGGAATATTTAGATTATACATCATGACAGATTCATGTCATGAGCATAAAACGGGCGTGGTCTTACTTTTTCTGTCAAAGATTTTTAGCTAATCAAACTAAACCCAAAGAAAAGTGGATAAAGTAAACAATGGCACGGCTGTTTTGATACTCTTTTGTCATTTTTATATTGTCAGATAATCATTGTTTTCCTCTGGTATTATATTACGCAATGTTTATTATTTTAATGTTTTATTCGCTGTTACGTCACGAATTGCGCGTGACAGATGTACCAAGAGGATAGATCAGCGACGGATAATTGTTTTGGGTAAAAGAATTTTGATGAAGCATTGTTTCCTTTTGTTTTACGTCATTTGTACCGTGGCCGAGAAGGGCCATTTCCGACTTCTGAGTTCTGACTTCCGACTTCCGACTTCAGAGTTTCCGTTTTTAGCTGCTGATCTCGTAATGTGGCTGGCTGTTGAATTTCGATGCCCTTGCAATTAATATTTTCTTGTAACCAATTGCTTCTCGACTTCTGAACTTCTTAACTTCTTGCTTCTCGTTTCTGGACTTCCGACTTCCGACTTCCGACTTCAGACTTCAGACTTCCGACTTCCGACTTCCGACTTCCGACTTCCGACTTCCGACTTCCGACTTCCGACTTCCGACTTCCGACTTCCGACTTCCGACTTCCGACTTTCGATTTTGTCACGCTATGTCCTGTCACATCATCACTTTGTTACATTATCACTTTGTAATGCAGTGTTAATGTAGTGGCCATGGCAAACAATGAAAAGAACAAAAAAACAAACATGGCAAACAATGAAAGGAACGAGAGAATTCAAAGTCTAGTAAGCACTATAAGATCCAGAGACGAGAAAAAGAGAACAGAATCTGCTCCACAGAAAGAAGGCAAGAGTAAAAGAAAAGCTTCTGAGGTAAGCGCCTTTGTTTAATAATGACCTCTTGTCAGTATTTTACGAGGTATAACAATAGCGCTAGCTCTCCAACAAAAGTCCCGCCGGTTCTATCACTTGGTTTTCCCTAAAACCAAAACCTAGAGAGAGGGAGAGAAATAGAGGGAGGGTGCGTATATCAAGAGGAAATTGACAAGCCGTTGCACAATTTTAACCTTATGTTTAACGTGTCTTTCCACCGTCAAACATGTCATCAGTTACGTGCCAGCTGTGCAATGTACTTCCCAGCAAAACTAAAACATCAACGTCTACCAAATCTTTTCGAAAATATCTTTCTTGAAGGAAACTCTTAACGGGTAGAAACTGTTATAGCATTTTACAGTCAACTCTCTCTTCACGGACACCTCTATTAGACAGACACCTGGTGTTGGTCCCTGTCGTTTTTCGGTCACTTTACTGTAACTAAACTCTCTATAAGACGGACACCTCTCTAAGACAGACAACGGACACTTTGAAACCGTCCTCACGGACACTTGAGAAGTGTTTTTTTTTAGTTAAAAATAATTCAAAACGAAAATAAAGGTGCTGAAGATGACAGCAAATTACTATTGTTGGGCAAGCAAAATTCGTTTTGCATAACCAGAAGCGGTAAACTATTGATTGTAATGAACAAACGAGTCCACTTTTCGAATTTTGTTCTTGTTTTAGTTTGTAGGTTGTGCTTAAGTGAACGACTTCAAAGAGACGTGTTTCATTGTGCATAGGTTCAGGTTTATTATGTCTGAATTACTGGTGTCACATTACCTCGACTCTTTCTAACCCAAACACCTGTCTAAGACGGACAGTTTGAGCCGGTCCCGACGGTGTCCGTCTTAGAGAGAGTTGACTGTAATCCTTTTTCAGAAATTTCATCTTTAGTCTTTTAAAATTTTATCCAAGTAGGTTTTAGATTTTAAGAATTTTATCTATGCATTTGTAATTAACTAGTTAGTGTTGTTGTTTAATATATTGTAAATGTGACTGTGTTTGCAAGGACCACCGTAACACAATAGAAGCACCGGATCCTGTAGTAAAGGATCTAATCAGCGTAAAAATAAAACAGTATGATATAAAAGCAAGGCTGATTAAACGGTACGGAAATTGTATTTAACGTGTCTTATTATTTCCTAACGTTTTTACGTTTCAAGTAGGCTTCTTATTATTATTATAGTATGTTATTGCAACTCCGCGTTTAAATTGCAACGTTTTTTGCCTATAGAGTCAAAGCCTGTAAGACAAGAAGAAAGGCTGTGCCTTTCAAAATATTGGATTCAAATACAATATCCGTACCGTTTAATCAGCCTTGCTTTTATATCATATTGTAAATGTGGTCGACATGTGTCAATTCGAAGGCTACAAGTTGCTTTTTCAATAATGAGTGTCTCCCTTTTTAAATGAAGTTTACTACTAAAACTAAGATTGAAAGAGCTACTTTTCCTAGGCTTTACGAGCCGAACTATTGAGCTTATTACATGAATTAGTTAGAAAATGTTCATGTAATATTTGGAAAGCAAACGCTAATGCAGGTAACATCGTTGTTGCAAAATAGTGAAACTTCACAGATGTTGCGTTGGCTTCGAGAGTCACGCAAACCTCAGATGTTCATGTTACTATCATGCCAATTTACCAAAGTTTTCATACGTGAAATAAAATTAAATAAAAGAAAATTAGACTGTCTTGGACTTGTTGTAACGTCCTCGATATTGTGTTGTTTCAGAAGAGACGTGGAGAATTTATTTACTTGGGTTGGAAACACCGAAAGGATCAGTTTTCGCCTTACGTTCAAGTGAGGGGTATTGCAAACGGAGGTGGACTTCGAAGAATCAGCTATCGTGACGATGGTAAATCGGAGTTGCTCAAACGAGCCATCGAAATTTTTTTCCCAAATGGGAAAAGCCCATTTCCTAAAGCAGGAGAGCTTACGTCTTGCAGTGCCGAGTTGGGCAACTTTGCTGGGGAACAAATCCAATATCATGAAGAGCAGTTCTCCTTATCTGAATACCTGTCCAGTAATGGCCTTTATGCGTCACGGGTCAGGTTCTACCTTTTGACAACAAAGAAGAGTAACCATGGAACGCTAGACAGCGAACCCGACGGTCATAGCCCCCCATCTACTGGTGACTCGTCACAGTGTGCCATGAAACTGTCCAGGAAAGAAGATCAAGTTCTCTTTATTGATGACAGCAGAAGAAAGTTATGCGCTGAATTTACCCGCATCATCACTTCAGACTACAGCGGTCAATTTAGTGCCGTTGTTCATAGTGGATGGGAAGAGTGTTTCCACCACAGATCAGAAGGTTTTCTTGATGACGACGAGGCTAAATATCATCCCTGTGATGATTCCTTCACGATAACATCTGTGCTAATCGAAGATCGAGTATACCTGGAACCAGTTGTCGATGACAGCGACTCAATTGTCATCAAGAGCTTTGTCTACCCAATGGCAGACCCGACCCCAGAGAATGCTGCGATACTTCATGGCCCTGACGAGCTTTACGGATACGCGGGTAACGAACTTTTCATTGGCGTGCTGACAAATTTTCATAATGAAATTGGCGTGACCTATGAGTGGTATTTAAATGATAACGTCCTCCTTCGAGGAGCTACGCATGCCCTGATAAAAGTTGACGAGCCTGGCACTTATTTCTGCCGAATTTTCTACGGATCCTTGCCCCTGGTCTCAACGAAAGTGGTAGTACAAGAGAAGAAACTCCTGCAGTTGTCGGGGGGAGTAAAACGCTCAAGTGAAGTGCTGTCAACACCTCGTTCTCTCTCGGCGGAGCACGAAAAATGTGTCAGGTACAGTATAGTGGATAATGGCTGCGGTCGCACTCGGTGTTAATTCAGTAAACTTTAATTCAATCCCCACTGGGATTAAACATAAGGAAAAAAAAATGCAATCAGAAAGGAATCACGATAACTGTATAACGGCCGTGTTTTTTAATATGTTATGCCGGCTCATCAGTGTTCCTACTCGCATGGTGAGGCGATTTCACTATATTTAACTACGCTGGATAGCATGGTTCACTGACGGTAACATGAGCCCCATTACAATTACTTCTTTCTTTTCTTATAACAACAGCTTTGTTATGATGGAAATAGCCAATGGGGCTTAAAATGTAAATAGCCATTGGGATTTCCTTTGCAATAAAATGACACAAGTGAAGCTTTATAAGATCTCCGCAATAGTGCGCGGTGTCTTTTTCACGCCAAATACACAGAAGTGTATGACAGAACGACAAAATAATGATAACAATAGGGTTGTGCGCTTGCTTGGTTAAGCTGTTCCTTACCTTGACATCTTTTCTTTAGATCTGGGTCTACGCAAACAGGTCTACTGTTGGAGATACCCACTGAGAAACTAAATGTCAACTGGAGCGAAACTGTTGGGGCTGGAACGTTCGGAAAAGTTTTCAAGGGGACTTGGCTCGGCACTGACGTCGCAGTCAAGCAAGTCCGCCGTGCTGCTAGTGTGAAAGAATCCGTCCTACGCGAGGCTAAGATCCATAGCAGTGTGCACCATCCTAACGTTGTGACCTTCATGGGGATCTCAACAAGAAAAAAAGACATCCTCCTTGTAACGGAGTTTGTCAATGGTTCCTCTTTGCAGCACCACATCGACGAGGAAACAGCCATTACAGAGTCGGTGAAAACGAGAATCATCAGGGACATATTGAAAGGTATGGCCTACCTGCACGAAGTCGGCGTTGTCCACGGTGATGTTAAACCAGGAAACATATTGGTAACAGCTTCACTAGAAAATGCGAAATTATGCGATTTTGGCCTCGGCCGCTTACGACAGCACGCCTCGTTATCTGTTGCTAGCCTTTCTCTTGGCGACACTTTCCTTGAGGGCACTCCATCTTACATGGCCCCGGAATGTTTAGTGCACAAGCACCGGGTCTCGACTAAAAGTGATATATGGTCACTTGGCATCTCCTTGTTAGAGTTTCTTACAATGGAGGATGCCTGGGAGAAGGTATTGGAAGGAGTTGAGGTCGAGGGGGAAGGGGAGCTGTTGAAAATGGTTAATGCCCAGAAGGCGTCACTCCTACCCGTTTCTCTCCTCTCTTTGTTATCCACATACCACAAGAACAACATAGAGCGGTGCCTTAGTTACAACAAAGTTTTGCGACCGACAGCTGAAGCTTTGTTAGAATGTCAGTGGTAAGAGTGTTAATTCTTCCTTTTCTGTCGTCTCGAGACGACTTTAACGTCTAGTCTAAAAACGGAAAATATAAAGCCAGACGTATTTAACGTCCGACGACTTGAACGTCTTCTTTTAAGTGTGCAGACGCAGACGCACTTAACAGACGACTTTAACGTCCCCGACGTTAAATACGTCTAGTATATAAACGGGACAGCCTTAACGAGGACGATTTTAGCCCTATTTGTATATTGGTGCTCTAAAAATTCATTTGGGAACGCCTTTAGTCGTGCCCAGTCACTTCCGAGAATAGGTTTAGTGGAAAATCATGTGTTTTTTCTTTGTCGCCATCGTACTTTAATGCGCCCCGTTTTTATACCAGACGCATTTAAAGTCTGGAACATTACTTGCGTCTGGACGACTTTAACGTCTCTAGCATAAAAACGGCCATTGCCTCATAACCATCGAGAAAAGAAATAAGCAGATTGGCGAAAACTGCAATATCCTGTGGCGAGTATATTATAAACTTTAACATTTTAGTAGATCGGTTTTCTGGTGATCCAATGGCAATTAAGCCATGAGTGATTAGTGACAAAATAGTCCTCCAAATAATGTTTAAGAAGAATGTTTATTGTTCAAGTTTTGCTTTATTGAGGACGCTAAAACCATAATAGAATCATTCAGAGACAAAGTATTATCCAATAACATTATAACCTGATGTTTAAGAAAAGTTATTGTTAAAGTTTCATTTTATAAAGATACATTGTATAAGGTTTATAAAGTTTCAGTTTATAAAGATATAAGGTTTATAAAGTTTCAGTTTTTAAAGATATAAGGGGATGAATGACAAAGTTATATCCACGGGAATATATACGGCACTACGGTCTAATGCTTAATGTTTTAGAAGTGAGATATATGTTAAAGTACTTTTTTTAGTTTGTAAAAAAGCATTAAAGCCACTAGATAAAAAGGATCATTCTTGAGTTCTGTTTTGTGAAATGTAATGGTTAGCTGTAGCATACAAGACACTCGCTATTGTATGTGTAAGAAGATAACATGATGTAGTTTTAAATAAACTTTAATTTCGCTTTTTTTAAGCGGTTGTTGTCTCTTTTGTCAGTAGAGACGATTAATGGGCGTCATCCTGAAATCGGCTTGAAAGCGTTTCATCCTCTGCTCCGCGCCGATTTGTACGTTGCTGAAAGAAGGGAATTGTTTTTTTAACGCGTTTTACAAATTTAAATTTTCTGGGAGGCAAGTAGCCAACAATTCGTTATTTCCCTTGTGTAAAGCGATTCATTATACGACAAAGCATTTTAGAATGTGCATACGAAACAAACCGAGTGCAAATATGAGACCGTATTACACTCTCTCGATTAGGCCTAGCTACAAATATCCGGATATTTTTTTAGATATTTAGAAGGTCCTGCGATCATGTTTGGAAAATTCAGAGATATTTAGAAAAAAAAGGTCACATTTGGGATTTTGCTTTGGTTTTATTACTTTTATGAGTTCACGCATGTTCTTTCTTTGAAACTTGAGATGGAATCTACTTTGCGGCTCAATTAAGTGTCAGAAGTGGTCCTGTTCAGCGGTTTTCCGCAAGAATATTATCTGCCACGAGTCTTACTTAGCACGTCTGGTAGTCACTTTGTATAGACTCTGCCGCATCCCCGTCTAGTGCCAATAAATGATGTTTTTGATTTTATAACGTCGTTATTGCGATATTTATAGAAAATTGTTAAGAAAATATTTGGGATATGTAGAATGTTTTCAAAATATTTGGGGGAAAAAGCGAGATATTTAGGAAAGATATCGGGAATTTCCGGAACGATATTTAGGCGATTATACGTGATATTTATAGCTAGGCCTACTCTCGATACACTCGCTTTAGTTCCCTAACCGCGCGCTACGGAAAAAATTGTAAAATACTTAGATTTCAAGACAGAATAATGTGGTATATTAAACAATTTATTCAGTGGAAAATTGTGTATGAAATACGGCTGGGCATTCTCCGGGGGGGAGGGGGTACTTCCTAGTAATGAGCTAATGGAGATGTGCCGCTGGATGGGGTCGCATTTTTACGACTGGATTGACTGTAATGGGGTTACATTTTCAATAGATATGGCAAAAGCTCAACACGAAATACAATGATAACGCTGTAAAAGTCGAAGGATTCAATGAATAACCTGTTTCGCATTCTACATGTCGCCTATGTTGACTATGTTTCTTTCAGAATGGCTCGCCAACTTAATCACGAAGCGACGAGGCGGGGAAAGACCGATATAAAAATATCCGAACTCAAAAACCCAACTGTTTCAAATTATCTGTGATTTCTATGAAAAGTTGTAATCCTTCTTCGGTGTTCTGTGGTGTATTGTTGTTGGGAACAATATACTCCACGAGCTCCTCGAATTCCAACGAGTAATCTCTGCATTGTGTACCGTACATAGTTCTGCAAGCACCCACATCCTCTTGGACGACATCAACGAGGTAACTTTGGGTGGAATAAACTTCAGGTAGGAAAAACATGACGTCTGGCTTTCCCCCAAGGACATCTGCGTTTCTGTCAACGCGTAGGTCCTTGATATTCCACAACTGCGCAACAGAATGGAGCTCTCTTCGTAAAACGGGCATGAGACAGAACTTTAAACATTCCTTATGTAACGGATCAACATCTGCGTAGACACCAGAATCTCTTAAATCTTTAAAAAAGTTCATCCACCATCCTCCTCCACCTCGCCTTAGCTTGGACCAATAAGCCTCTATCCTTTGGTTAGCGCTACTTTTGCCTTGAATAACACTTTTATCGCCTGCTAAATCATCGTTGTGGTTTCCTCTAAGTAACCTTTGCATAATCGAAACCCACACATTTTCTGTTCCCTTGTCGGTGCGCACCATTCTTGGTACACCACCGAGTTGCTGAACGGTGCTGAGGAAAAAGTCCACAACAACATTTGGATTGTTGTTAGTTGAGCCTACTTCTAGCCAAAGTATACGTCGGGAAAAACCATCTACGCAACCATGCACACAGAATCCGTACGGTTTTAGTTTATCCCAGCCGTCCAGATGCCAAAGGAAATTTGGGCCTGGGGTTCTATATTCTCGGCGTTGAAGTCGATGCGCACGTCGATTTATGACCCCCGTCCGGGTCGATAACTTGCAAAGCTCTCATAACAGTATCATGTCTAACAACCATGTTATGCCTTAACCTTAAACGTCTTGTCATTTCACGATAACCTACAAAAGATCCAACTGATCCATCCATTTCATCAAGAATAGCAGATACAATGTCTCGAAGGGATGACTCATTCCCACGGTTCGCTCTTTTCAAACCCAATCTATTTAGCCAACGTTTAAGAGTTCGTATTCCCCTGGGAACACCATGAATGATTGCAAGGAAAGCCAAAATCTCGAAATTACTGTAACCTTGCATAAAGTAATCGCGTAAAATTTGATGTAGGTCACCACCATTGACTCCAGTAATTAAAGCTGGGGTATAACGTGGGAGAACGCAGCCGCAAACTTGACATAATGCACAGATGTTGAAAATAATCATTCCAGCTCTGAAAGAAAGTAGAGTATTTCTGCTAGAAGTCCTGGAATATCTAACATCTAATCAGACATTAAAACACAAAGTTGTAGACAATAAATCCATTTTAGTCTAAATAATTACGCTGGTTAAAAAAATAAGGCCGATGTTAGGAAATGTTCAACTTTCCATGTTGACAACACGGACGATTACCTCTTCAACAGTGATGAATTTCCTTCCATTCCGCCTCTTTAAATCTTCAGTACCAAAAGGAGGAGGAGGACGCAGCGAAGATATAGCGTGACAAGTTGAAAGTCGGTAGTCGGAAGTCGGAAGTCGGAAGTCGGAAGTCGGAAGTCGGAAGTCGGAAGTCGGAAGTCGGAAGTCGGAAGTCGGAAGTCGGAAGTCGGAAGTCGGAAGTCGGAAGTCGGAAGTCTGAAGTCGGAAGTCGGAAGTCGGAAGTCGGAAGTCCAGAAACGAGAAGCAAGAAGTTAAGAAGTTCAGAAGTCGAGAAGCAATTGGTTACAAGAAAATATTAATTGCAAGGGCATCGAAATTCAACAGCCAGCCACATTACGAGATCAGCAGCTAAAAACGGAAACTCTGAAGTCGGAAGTCGGAAGTCAGAACTCAGAAGTCGGAAATGGCCCTTCTCGGCCACGGTACATTTGTCTCCTCTACACGAAGTAAGAGCCAAACTTTATACGTATGTAACCGCACATTTTTGAATTTCCTGTTGTATGTAGGTCAAGCCTCAGAACGGAACGGAATTGAGAGTGTAAAGAACTGAACGAAGAAATAAACTAGTAAAATCGAAAGATACAGTCCTCTGATTGATTGGGAGAACCAATTACTATCATAAGCAAACAGACTCAGAGATGGGGTAAATGATCGTTTATTTCGGTACGACTCTAGCACCGGACAACCCGGGAGAGGTGGGTTGGGTGCTTTCACTAACAAGGAGTCACAAGAATGAACTACTGACATGTGGCGTTAGCAAAAATGCTGATCTAACTGATATAGAATATCTATTACGGAAATTCCATACATACATATTAATTAAACCTTTTAACCTAAACATTAAAACAATCAATTACTATCATAAGCAAACAGACTCAGAGATGGGGTAAATGATCGTTTATTTCGGTACGACTCTAGCACCGGACAACCCCAAACCCAAAGGGGAATAAAAATGGAAGAGAAAAACAAGTTAATGGGTGGGAGAGAGTCTGCGTGTGATAGAATTGAGAATTTTAAATTTATTGGCGGTGGAAAGAGTTAGATAAACTAAATAAGCGTCACTCTTCCAATCTCCTTGAGCTTTAATAAATGCTGTAGGCGCGTCATGGCAAAAAGCAAAGGTTGCAGCCCCTCTACGAAAACTGTGCGAGGAATAGTGCGCGGGATTGACGCCAACAGCCGATAGCGATGCTTTAATAAATGCGTTATACTGATGGGCTAAGATAGGCTTGTAAGTGTCCCTAGATTTACAAACAAACAAAGGAGAATTAGGTTGTATTTTAACACTAGCTAAGTATTGCTCGAGAGCAGTAACCGGGCAAAGAGGAGAGCCCGGAATACGAGGCAAGGGAATTTCTAACTGCCGTTCGCGAAACTGTATAGTCTTAGTATGTGTTATACATAACAAAGCCCCTTGAGCGTTGAACGTCACGCTAGAGGGCGTTAACTGACAAGCCTTAGGATCTCCGATGAGATGGGATAAACTACGGTTCGAGTTAGGATCCGAGTTAGGATCCGAGTTAGGATCCGAGTTAGGATTCGAGTTAGGATTCGAGTTAGGATCCCACATATTCATTAATCATTATATCATTAAGGGTTAAGGCTAAACTGGGAGATTTTTTATGCAAATACGGCATCAAAAGTATTACAATAAAATAAAAAGCACAGAACAGCCTCAAGATAAGGCTTTAAAGTGTTTAATTCCTTCTATTCTTCACAAGGCTAGTGACAACAAAGTGTTACTCAAGCAAGTTAAGGCATGGTTTACCTGCTTATTTGGCATAGTTTCATTTGAAAAGGAAGTCGTCGTCCAATGTTCCTAATAATTTGCAAGCAATTTTGTTTCAGTGGCCTTAATAATATGAAACATTCGTGACGTTCAAATATCAGTCACGTGACCTGTTATTGAACGTTAACGGTTAAAATCTTCAGGGTAAAATGGGGAACATTAAATCAAATCAAATTAAAACTTTTTGAGCACCAATCTTTTGCATCATAGGTGCTTGTCATGGAATAGCCTTGTCCGCATGTCCAAGTTTAATAGCAATCACGTAATTAGGGTAAATAGGTCACGTGACTTAAGAAATAGCTTAATAACTTCTTATACAAATTACAGATACCACCTTACAAGGCAGAATAACAATGCTGATACTCTACTGGACAATTTAGTAGCACATATTTTTAAAATTATATTGCAGAACCTTTCCCCATTTTAGAAAACGCATTTTGTGACGTCACTTACAGCGCATTGTCACGTGATGCTAACTTACACTCTCATATGATTAACCAAGTCAGATGTAAATCCTACTATTAGAATCGAACTTTGAAGTTAATCGTATTGATCAATAATAAAGGATCTCTAAATTCGTCGCGGGGGGTCGTTTGAAACGCCTTAGTCATGCCTTAACTTGCCTGAGTATTGGCCTGTTATTGGCCTGTGCTGTTATGATTCTTCAATATTTAAAAAAGGATGAATAATCTACGCGCTTCAATACTGCGCATGCCTACAGAAAGATGCGTCGTCGATTATTTTCTTACTGATAGAGGTAAAGGTACCATTCAATAACAAAATACGTAAAATGGTATCGGTCATTAAATATATCGGTCAGTAAACTTCAATTGAATTAACTGCCGGGTATCGGATGCACCGGCGAGGCGGGCGCAGAAACCCGCGCTGGACAAGGCTGCAAATATTTCAAAAATCTTGGAGCATTTTGTCTCAAGCCAGGATGCCATGCCAAGAGAAGAATTTCTGCGCCTTATTCAACCTTTTTACCTGGTCCTTCTTCACTTTCAAAATGGCGGGGCGGGACGGGACGGGACGGGACGGGGCGGGACAAGGCTGCCAAACTACTCCTGGAATCGTGGAGTATTTTGTCGCGTAAGGCCCGTTTACACATGCGATTTTTGATGCAACTTTTGTCGCGCTTTCCAGTGCAACTTTTATCGCAGGTGTAAACTAGCGGCAATTTCAGTGCGATTTGAGTGCGACATTTGCTTTCATTTCCTGTGACTTCTCAAAAATCGCCGCCAAGTTGCATCAGGTTTCTAACATGTTCGAAACCTCTGCGATATCGCGCGACAAATCGCTCCCAAATCGCAATGAAATTGCCGCTAGTTTATACACTCAGGCGATTTGAAGATGCAACTTGCGCGCGACAAAAATTGCACTGAAAAAAGTGCGACAAAAATGCACAAAAAATCGCCTGTGTAAACGGGCCTTAAAACACGTTGAAATGTCTCCGTATTTCATATTGCCAGAAAACAAACACGACTGCTTATGCAGAAAAGAAACTTCGAAAATGCCATTTCAGCGTATCTCACGTGACAACATACTCACGATTCTTGGATAATTTTAGCAGCCTTAGGTTTTCTTTGCACGGCCCGCCATTTTGAAGAAGAAATAGCCCCGAGGACGAGCTAGTTGCTCGTATCTCATCTATTAATGCCTAATTCTTATGCAAACTGTCCCTGTGATCAAACATTAACCACATGTCAGTAACGGCGTTAAGAAAATCGAGGATCTACCACCTTAGGACACTACAGTCTGACGTGGACTGCAACGCGTCTCCCTTGAATACATGTAGCTCATCAATAAAGATAATGACCCTAATAATACACCATGTGTGACATTTTTAAGAGGTCGCTTACATATTCACTTGGATACCCTTCACATAATACACGCTCAATTCACCCATTTACTTAGCCCAGAGTCAATTATGGAGACATGTAGTGTGGTTGTAACTTTTGAGTCTGTTGATGAAATCCTATGGTGTGACCATTCAAATGAAACCTCTTCTGCAGTACTTTTGCATTGTACCATTTGTTCTAACTTTTGCGGCATGTTGATGAAATCCTATGGTGTGGCCATTCAAATGAAACCTCTTCGTCAGTACTTTTTGCATGGTACCATTTGTTCTAACTTTTGAGTCTGTTGATGAAATCCTATGGTGTGACCATTCAAATAAAACCTCTTGAGCAGCACTTTTGCATTGTACCATTTATTCTAACTTTTGAGTCTGTTGATGAAATCCTATAGTGTGACCATTCAAATGAAACTTCTTCGTCAGTACTTTTGCATTGTACCATTTGTTCTAATTTTTGAGTCTGTTGATGAAATCCTATAGTGTGACCATTCAAATGAAACCTCTTCAGCAGTACTTTTACATGGTACCATTTATTCTAATTTTTTTAGTCTGTTGATGAAATCCTATAGTGTGACCATTCAAATGAAAGCTTTTCAGCAGTACTTTTGCATGGTACCATTTGTTTTTCAATATTTTACAAACTAAGTGAAATTGGTATTTTTCTTGAATTTTGGGTTTTGGCACTCTTGGGTATTAAAAGGGTAAGAAACTCACGGAATCAATTCTAGAAACGGTTGAACACTTTTTCACGTGTTCTAAATGACAACATTTAAAAAACATGGCAGATTAAAATCAATTTTTCACAAGGCCCAGATACGCAATAACTTTTTGTTAACTACTTACCAATGCTCAAAATATTTATAATTTTTATTTCATATGTACAACTTAAAAGCTGTCTCTTCATTGTGCATTTTTTCTACGATGCCATTGTCAAATTAAAACTACTGAGCAGTATTTTGCTGTTGTGCTATTTATTGTATTTCCCAAGGTGGTTCCAACTATTCAGACTAGCCATTATTTTTTTCAATACAGTAATAACACAAGTTAGTTTGAATTTTAAGTTTGTAATTTCAAAGAGTTAATGAGCTACCATATACAATAGAGCCTCACAAAGATGCATCGTTGATTATTTTCTTAATTACAAGAAGCGAAGGAAAAAAACTCTAACGGGCCTATAATATAATCATAATTACCGCCGGCTAAGTTACAAGATCTTACCAGAAAATATACCAAGAAAGCTTATTTTACCGACTAGCTAGTCCACCCTTAGAACTAACGATCGAAAGTCTCTAGATAAAAAGCTGATCGCCCGAGATGAAATATTTTTTTATACTGATCAATCAGCAGATTCTCAGACAAATATTGTATTGTGCACCATGCTACCTTACTTTATGATGGCAAAAATTTAGACTCTTCTTTTAGTCTTTTGCATAGTACTCCTTATATCCTTTGATTATATTTCCTCTTAGCTTGTCAAACCCCTTAGGAACAAGCTTGGCGATCAGACATTCAATATCTGGAAACCAGCCATTGAAGAGATTGTTTGACAACCCCAAAACTTCACACACCGTCTCCGGTTCACTTTCATCTGGAATCGCCACGTAGAAATTCCCACCATTGTAAGCTCTGACAAGACCATCTTCTCCCTCGGGTTTGGAGGGATGGCTGGTATTCTTGAGAAACAAGGCATACGCTTGCTTGCCAAACCAATCAATCTCTTTAACCGGTGAGCTGAACAAAACGAATTCTCGATCTGTGAACGGCCAAGGTACCACTGCTCGCTGAAAAGTGACAAGTCCACCATCGGGATATTCTTCCAATTTTTCGAGATCAACAAAACCAGTGTCCCACTTGCTACGAACCTCCAGAGTTGATGGGTGCAGCATCTCCACGAATATCTTAGCAGGCATTGGCATATTCCACTTGAAAAGTAACTTTACGGGAACCTCTTCGTCTGGAAAGGTCTTAATCCAGTAGGTAGACCCAGGATTTAGCGACGCAATACATTTTGAAATCGAGACAAGCGAAACGGGGACTTTTCCTGGGATGGAATCACAAAAGTAAGTCTCTGCACTTTTCCAGCCACCTTTATCCAAGTCTTCTTTGAACCACTTGGCTCTCTCGACTTCTTTCTCGAAATCGAAAGATGACACGGTCTTCTCTTTGGATAACATGTCAATCAACTGAGCAAGGTTTTTGAGGTAATTAAGACTGCACAGGGAATAGGCCATTTCCGAGTTGCCTTTAGCCTCTCTATCAAAGCGAGGCTAGGTGCGAAACCTTTCAAGTGCTGTGAAAATGAGTTTTCATTCACTTGCAAATAAAACTTATTTGCATGTATTGAAACAGATGTTACAATACGCAGAATTTCGAACTCCCCTCAACCTCGTCCCCAGGTCTTCTCCGTTTTCAAAATGGCGGGGCTGCCAAAGGTAGAGTCTACCTTCTGGTGGAGTCTACCTTCTATAGCTCAGAAGGAGGTCGGACACCTTATTGAGAATTATATAACGTAATGTCGACACTTAGAAATTTATTTTTTAATCAATTTTTAAGTGTAAAAAAGAAAATCTAAAATCCCCACTCAGGATTGAACCTGTGACCTCAGCTAGGCTGAGACTTACATAAAAAAAACTTAAACATGCAAGGCTGATCAGACAGGAAATTCGTTCGATTTCTTTTAATAAGATTTGCCCGATATTTCGGTTAGACAAAACTAATCTTCATCAGGGGCTAGGAAAGCTAAGTGAAGATGGAAACAAACGGTTACAATATTTTGAATGTGGAGAGGGGGCATGGGGACGAGATTGATGCCAACTGACTGAACTGAGTAAGTAAGTGTGCAACAAGCGCAATTTTTTTTAAATAAAGTTTTACAATAATAGTGTTATCTTTTATAAAATGACATTTCAACTCTCATATTAAACATGAATAAATAATGCTTTGTTCCGGCACTAAGGGGGCGTCGACATATTCACAAGTTCCCCGCTTAACGTCCACTCATGGGACGTTTAGGGGAGGAGGAGGGGGGGGGGGGGGGTAGGGAGAGTCGAGATTTGGACGTTAGCGCGGGGCATTTGGAGCAAGTACGAAATTGTTAGTTTTTAATCCTAGAAGTGCCACACATGTCAACGTTCTCATGTTCGCTTTATTGACAAAGAAACATGTCACCAATAATGTTTGTTGTTTCACACATCGGTAGTCTCGTAAACTTTATTCACCCGACTAATAAAAAACGTCGCTCCAGGTGACGTCGGGACGGTGAAAATTCTAAGTGGACGTTAAGGATGGGGGGGGGGGGGGGGGTTCTGACCTTAACGTCAAGTCGAAGTTAAGCGGGGAACTTGTGAATATGTCGACGGCCCCTAAGGCGAAATATATTTAGTCTGATCACGAATGAACAGGCGGCACATTGCGCGAATCATGATCGAAACATGTTTATTCTAAGCATGATTGAAACTACCTCACAATTTAGCCAGACGAAGCACGTTAGCGCAAACTGTGTCGTTTTCTACTTCGTAGAAAGTAGAAACTTTAATAACGGCCGTTCGTTCTCGACCGGCTTGACAAGAGAGATTAACCACAAATCAAAAATTTGAGCTCCATTTTGTTTTCGATCCATGTGTACTTTATAAAGATTTTATTGGAGCCTTATTATAATATGCCTGTTTCCTAAAATAGTCCTGATGCTTGTTTGCTTGAGTCAAGCTCTTGCTTGAGACATACTTAACTTGTAGTGTGCATTCTGTACAGTAACAAATTCAGTAAAGAAAGGTCTAAAATTCTTTTAGATTCGCCGGGACGAGTTTCCAAGCAACAAAACCAACTAATTATCATAGTAAGTTTTCTCTGACAATCGTTAGGTTTTCTTCTGTTAAGAAAATGAGAATTAAAGCTTTCAAGGTTGCGAAGCCGTCCAAATTGAAATATATATAAATCGAATTGTGGGAAACTCTCGGGTTCACACCTGATAAGAAAGTGTACTACATGAAGCCTAAGCAGCCAATCACTTGGCCTACTGAGTATCTAAATGGAAATTTGTAATCAACTTCTCAGCTTGATTTTAAACTGAATTAACGTATAATGGACAAACAACATTTTTGCGAAGTCGTTCTTCTCCCAACCTCATAACGTCCGTTATTTTCTACTTGCGATTCTACACGCAATTGTTCACTGAAAACATTTCCTCAGTCCATGTGATCAATATGGCCGCGGCCTTCCGCGAAAAGCTCTTTCAACGGCAAAGGTTCAGGGCGATATACTCCAAGCTGGCGACACGTTTGCACGCTACGTTCATCTATATAACTCTTCCATTATTGTTCAAAAAGAGTTCAAACTCGACGGAGAAGCCACAAAAACCGCTAAAAAGTTGCCTTGGCGATCTTGTGCACGAGTATAACAGGAAACCTAAACTGATGCTTGTCACTGCGGTATCAAGCAACCATTTTAATGAACTGATGGCACTTATTACTCCAGCTGAAAAAAGTAAAAAAATACTACCCCCGAAAAATAGTCGTTTACGACTTGGGACTGAGTCAACAACAAATTAACCAACTTAATAGCAGTCGGTACATTGACTACAGAAAATGTACTTTCTCTCGATTTCTACTGTGAAAAATTTGCAAACCCAAGCATTTAAACCCCTTGTTATTGCAGAGACGCTTGCTGAGTTTGTTCCCAGGGTCTCTCATCTTCTCTCGCTCCAGGGGGCGGTGTCACAGTGATATGCGTATCCCCGTGATATGTGTACCCCCGTACACATATCACTAGTGATATGTGTATCCCCAGTGGGGGTACACATATAACTGATTTCTGTACTGTCAACAGACTGGAGCAAGCAAGGTCATGATTTTAATTAAAACTGAAATATTAAAATACTTCGAGACAAGAATTCAAGACAGAATTCGTATGTTTTATTGTTTAAGTCTAGTTATAATTTACGTTCCAATAACAACGGTCGTCTCCTTGATATTGTACATAATGTAACGAAAAGAAATTCTGGAGACAGAGCTTTTGAGGTAGCAGCTCCTTCCTTGTGGAACACACTTCCACGGAATATAAGGGATGAATCATCTATAAATAAATTTAAACAATTACTGAAAACGTATCTTTTTAAAATAGCTTATTAATGATATAATTTATATATTCACATAAGAAATGTCATTTGTTATAGTATTTAATAACTTATAGTATATATTAGTTAGAATAGAATCTTTTTTTTATGATCATGTAAAGCGCATTAGATCATATACAAATGTATTTTGCGCTATATAAACAATAAAGTTATTATTATTATTATTATTTAAAAATTTTCATTTTAGCGGTGTGAAACAAAATGTTTCTCAAAATAATCATTGTTAAAGTTATTAGATTGATTTACAACGCAATCGTGCTTCAAAATGCTGGGTGATTTATATATACATTCAAGGGAGGGTGCAAACTAGTTTATATATACCGTTAGAAGGGGGGCATCGTACAACTTGAGTAGAGTTGTGTGATGATCGTGCGAGAACATTGAGTACCTCCCGAAAAGAGTACAGACGACATATAAATGATTCGATGTGTGCAATATCCCCCGGGGGAGGGGGGGGGGGGGTACTCCCTTATATCAGCTATATAGGTATGTGCGGCCCTAAAGGGTATGGTTTTCAAGCCGTTTTGGTAACTCGTATGATGTATTCTATATTGTCAGGAAGCCTATAGTGCATAAGTCCTCGGCTTCTATATAGGCTTCCTTGTCACTACCACATTAAACATTTTGTAGTCTATCGTCTTTTAAGTTATTATAAATTTCTAGTGTATTGTATTATTATTATTATTATTATTATTATTATTATATATACATATATATAATATTTTAATGTGTTTAATGGCAAAATAAATAAAATAAAACAAATGAAAAATGAAAATGAAACAAAATAGGGTATGATTTGCGCACTCTGGTCTGGAATTGGGTATGGTTTTTAGAAGAAGCTACTATTTTCACCACTTGAGAAATGCGTCTGGTCTGAAATAGGATATCGAATTTTGGGTCAGGTCTGAAATAGGGTAGGGAAAATCTCATATTTTAGTCTGAAATAGGGTAAGGGTTTTAAGAAGCGTGTCGCACACCCCACCCAAATTTCGGGGAGTACCCCCCCCCCCCCCCCCCGAGGGCAATATCCCTCAAGTCCAAAAGCAATTACAATCCAAAGCACGCTCACCGACTCTCACCGTTTATTCACGTGTAATAATCAAGGGAAATCATAAATAAAGACCACAGTCAACACGGTACAGCTAGACAAATTCTTTTGTATGATGCATAAACACTTGATAACCAAAAATAGAAGTGGGTCACACAATTCTTGACAGTTCATCTAGGTGGAAAACCCCTTTTGCTGCGGTTGGTGACCAGTTATAAAATTAATATTCAAACTGGAGTAAAATTTTTGTCTCTTCGAAATCAAGTGTGCGTGAATGAGAAGTATTCGTAGTATAGGAGAATTTCGACTGTATTTCGATAACCAAAGCTCTTAAAAACTCGGCCAGGTTTACACTTGATTTGAAAATTAAAAATTGAACTCTTACATACCAGGATATAAAATACTGATAAAGTATAAAAAAATTCAGGAAACTTTACATCGTATATGTTAGCAGGAGCCGATTTTTATTTTATTATTTTATTATTTTTTATATTTTTTATATTATTTTTATCTATAGTTTTTTTTTTTTTGTATTTTTTATTATTTTTTTTAATTTATGTACTATAAGCAAGGTAGATAGCCCACTAGTAATATGAGCTAATATACGTATCCCAAGTGGGGATACACATATCACCAGTGATATGTGTACCCCCTTCCTGAATATGGCTGCCGTGTTTTGTGTATCCCTCTGACTTCCTCTGCAGCGAACTATCTAGTGAAGTAGCCTTGTCAAAATAATATGTGTATTTCCGTGATATGTGTACCTCCGTATACATATCACTAGTAATATGCGTATCCCCGTTGGTGGTACACATATCACTAGTGATATATGTACGGCGATACACATATCACAAGTGATATGTGTAGCCCCTTCCAGAATTTGGCTGCCGTGTTTTGTGTATCCCTCTCCTTCTGCGGCGAACTAACTAGTAAAGTGATGTTGCCGAAATGATATGTGTATCGCCGTGATATGTGTACCTCCGTACACATATCACTAGTAATATGCGTATCCTCGGAGGGGATACACATATCACTAGTGATATGTGTATCCCCTTTTCCTGATGGCTATGGCTGCCGTGTAGCTGCAGCGAACTACCTAGTGGAGTGACGTTGTCACAATAATTTGTGTATCCACGTGATATGTGTATCCCCCGTACACATATCACAAGTAATATGTGTTTTCCCGGAGGGGATACACATATCGCTAGTGATATGTGTACCCCCTTTCAGAATATGGCTGCCGTGTTTTGTGTATCCCTTTCCCTCTGCGGCGAACTAACTAGTAAAGTGATGTTGCCGAAATAATATGTGTATCTCCGTGATATGTGTACCTCCGTAAACATATCACTAGTAATATGCGTATCCTCGGTGGGGATACATCCCCTTCCTGAATTTGGCTGTCGTATTTTGTGTATCCCTTTCCCTCTGCGACGAACTATCTGGTGAAGTGAAGTTGCCACAATGATATGCGTATCTCCGTGATATCCGTTTCCCCGCACACATATCACTAGTGATGTGTGTACCCCCTTTCAGAATATGGCTAGCGTGTTTTGTGTATCCCTCTCCCTCTGCAGCGAGCTATCTATTGGCACAATAATATCTGTATCTCCGTGATACTTGTACCCCCGTACAGATATCACTAGTAATATGCGTATCCCCGATTGGGATACTCATATCACTAGTGATATGTGTACGGGGGATACACCTATCGCTGCGATACACAAATTATTGTGACAACGTCACTTCACTGGTAGTTCGTTGCAGAGAGATGGGGATACACAAAACACGGCAGCCATATTCAGGAAGGGGATACACATATCACTAGTGATATGCATTTTCCAGGTGGGGGTACACATATCACTAGTGATATGCGTATCCCCTTCCGGAATATGTCGTTTGCTGGTGTATCCCCACCCCTTTGCAGTGAGCTACCTACTGAATTGACGTTGTCACAACAAACTGTGTATCTCCGTGATATGTGTACTCGCCGTACACATATCACTAGTAATATGTCTATTCCGGGTGGGGATACACATGTCACTAGTGATATGTGTACCCCCTTCTAGAATATGGCTGCCGTGTTTGTGCATCCCCATCCCTTTGCAGCAAACTACCTAGTGAAGTGAAGTTGCCACAACAAACTCTCTCCGTGATATGTGATATGTGTACGGGGGATACACATATCACGGGGATACACATATTATTGTGACAACGTCACTTCACTAGATAGCTCGCTACAGAGGGAGAGGGATGCACAAACACGGCAGCCCTATTCAGGAAGGGGATACACATATCACTAGTGGGATACACATATCACTAGTGATATGTGTTTCCCCACTACCCCTCCTTTTGCAGCGAACTAGTATAGCTATAGTGACATGCTGGCATAAATTTTATACACTTTCGGTTTCCAGCATCTAGATTAGCCTGGGAATTTTCTTTTAAACCGGGTAACATCATTCCATTTTTAGCAACAATTATGACTCCAGCAAAGTAAGGATTCTTTCCAATTCGGGAGATTCGAGACTTGACTCGATGAAATACACAACTTTGTTCGTGATCGGGTGGCGCAAAATCCTGTAATACTCCTTTTATACGGAACTTATTTTCTATTCACAAAATACCGAAGTACTGCCTTCGGGTTGTACTCATAACCTCCGTACATTTCGTGAAGAGTCAAGTTAGTATATATTATATATTATATATTATATATTATATATTATATATTATATATTATATATTATATATTATATATTATATATTATATATTATATATTATATATTATATATTATATATTATATATTATATATTATATATTATTATTTTCGCGTTGGCTTGTCGTTCAGGTGCCCCGACCAGGGAATTTATTACTACTATTGTTTAGGAGCCCTGCTTGGGGACCTTGTTTCTACATTGGCCTTGCTATAATTCGGGGGCCCTAATTAGGGAGTTACATTTCCATGTTTTTTACTTTTTAGCTTTATTTTTAGTTTATTATGCAGCTTGTCAGCTTTACTCTATTACGTAACTTTTCTATAGTTTTAATTTCAACTTTTGTTATGTTAGAAGTATTATTATATAAGAACTTATTTCTGTAAGAAGTTTTATTCCAAGTATTTTTGATCCTGTATATAAGCACTGAAGACGCCCGTAAAACGTCTGCCACTAAACTTCAGGACATGTGAAGAGTTCGCTTCTCGCTTTTGTTTACACAATTTATCCTTATTTAATTAAGCGCAAGCGTCCAGTATCCTTGGATCCTTTTCACTAGTGGCATATTCGCTGGATATCCAACAAGCTTTATTCTAAATATATATTCAAAAATATAATTTTCTGTTTGTTTTCACAAGTGTCAACCCGCCGTACGTTTCTTGCGGACACGGTTGCACAAGGGCGAACAGCGATGTTATCTCAGAACATTTATGAGCATACGGTATCCGAATTTATCTAAACTCACGTCCATTCTACACGAGACGCAAAAAATAATCTGCGCTTGTAAACGGACATTTCTCGAGTGGAAGATCTCATATCAAAACCGATTACAACTCTGTCTATTTCCTGTAGTGTGACGCGGTCACGATCTTAGTACGTGCATATCAAACACCCTCGCTTTCTCGTCTTCTTTGATGACAAGTCGCTTGATCGTTGTGCCATCCTTTGGTCCTTTTGCTTGTCCAAATAAAATAGCGACTCTAATTTTGGGTCTAACACCAAATTTCAGTGGCAAATGGTCGTAAAATTAATTTCTCTTGTTTGGTAAATTATGGTGGATACTGATATGGTAAAAACAGGAATGTCAAATACGGTGGATACTCACGATTTTTAACATATTCGAAAAGGTTTTTGTGCTATCCATATTTTATTTATTTATTTATTATTTTTTTTTTTGGGGGGGGGGGGCTTATCAACTCTATGTACGTTGAAAAGTTGAACAGTTAAATATTTCTTGTTTTTAACGTCGCGTTAGTGAGTTATAGAGATTTGAATTTACAAAATGCTAATTAGATGACGTAGATTCGGGAATCATTTATTATACAACTACTTGTTTTTACCTCCAAGTAATATTTTTTACGAATCAATTAACTATCCACAGTTTATATTTGGTATTTCTCAAATTGATTTTCCTTAAGTTGTGTACTGCGTATTGTTAATTGACGAAGTCCCGAATCTACGTCATCTAACAAGGCGAGGATGCTAAGCGTCCATCCTGGCCTCGTTTTGACGTTGACTTCCGGTTCTTTGGAATCCAACATGGCCGCGCACGGGCGATAAACATGTTCTCATTTCTGACGAATCGTTAAAATTTCGCTTTAGGTACTCGTTAGAAACGATCTTCCTCATTTCATTCTGTTATTTATTGGATTGCAAAAGGAGTGACATGGCAGTTTAATTTTTAATCTTCGTTTTAATACTCGAGGAAGACGAGAAGCCAGGAAAATAGCCTTGTTATAGAAATTTTATTATTTAAATTGATTGTTTTTCTGAGTTAAGCTTAAGTCAAAGGAACCATTATATTAAAGGTAAGTAAGTTTAAAGCTTCTTGCACTGTGCATATAATAAAAAAAAGCCCCGTAATACTGCTTCAGGGGTATCTTGCAAAACGCAGAATATACATGTATTAAATAAGCCTTATATGTTGTAGGTTAAAATTATTTCAGGTTAAAAATTATTTCAAACTAGGTTAATTTTTATTTTCCTTTGTCCCAGATTCATTAACATAATCTCAAACAAAGAAAATAAAAATTAACCTAGTTTGAAATAATTTTAACCTACAACATATACATGTACATGTAGTATTAGGGTTGAACACTCAACTATGGCATCCAAGGTTAAACACTGATTGTCTAAGCACTCTTTTACAATATTTAGGGTTAAGTACTAATTCCACAGATTGTTAACATTCAAAACCAAATCATCACATACAATAGTTTCCCTTGCAACCCTTTAGTTATTAATAATTAATTATTGAATGATTGAAAGTGAAATTATTGTATGTGATATGATATTGTTATGGCAGACTCTTGATATAAGTGTTATAAGTCTTGTATGGGTTCTGTGTATGACATTCTGCAAAATCTGCAAAATACCCCTGCTGCGAAATTATGTTGGAATTCTCAGGGCCTGGAAAAGGGGTGGGGGGGGGGGGGGTACTCCCCTGTGCTAGCTGCATGTATATAGGTATGTGCCACTCCAAAAGATATCGCTTTTGAGCCGTTTTGGTCTAAAAACAGGTATAAATTTTGGTTTTAGATGTTGTGTCTGAAAATGGGTATGAAACTGGATTCAATTTCCATTGTTATATAGCTGGAGTTTTTGTCAATGCAACGCGCGCGTTGATTGGTTGATTCATCGTCACATGACATCTAACAAACAAACTGTTTCCTGCCAATTGTGCTGAGCGGGCAACATTTGCGAAAGCGGGCAACAATTTTGATGTCAGAGGGTAACATTGCACTGTTGCCCGCTAGCGCACGTGATCAGACTGTGACAAAAGGTGGCATGATTATGATGGATCGAGTGCTCGGTGCGTTTTTCAAATTGTCTTGTGTTGTGTTTTTTTTTTTTTCGTGTTGCTATATAATAAATCACTTAATGACTGATCCCTCGGGAAACAGTGAATTTTGTTTCCCGAGAATCTCGATGTTTCCCTCAGGAGCAGTCATTAAGTGTTTATTGTTCACCTTAATGATATTGTCTTACATTTTTAAAATGTTCCTAACATTCACTTTCATTGCTTGCCCATCGGCAACGTGCAACAAAAATACACTTGTCCGATCCGACAGGTTGCTCTACTAGCCCAGGGTTATCAAACAGCACTTTTGTCACACCCAGCACCTACAGTAGTTGCCTGTGTAAATTAAATTAATTGTATATTTAGCTTCATCTGAAGTGTATATTTACCTTTAATTTTTCCCCATAGATTTTTCAAAATGCCCCCAGCAAACAATGTCTACAAGAAAAATGTCAGCAAACAGTTCTGGAAATATCTGTCAACGGAACGTCTCAGGCCATCCACGAAAGAGGGGCTTAGGCAGGTGTATTATGAACAATTCAAAAAAACTCTTGATCGTTCATCTCCTTCAGTCTCCTTTTCCACCATTTTGTTCCACTTGAAAAGGATGAAAAAGCTTGTCAAATGCAAAGATGGTTCAAACAACTTGTTGTACTTTGAACGCAAAGGTCGTCGTTTGGTGTTGGCCGTGGATCAGTCTTACGTGCAGCGGAAACAAAAAAATGCATCGAATGAGAAAGAAGAAGATGAAAAAGAGGTGGATGATACTGAAAAGGAAAGTCTTGAGGAAGTGGATGATCCAGCATATGAACTTAAGAAGTTATTTCTTGAACACAAGTGAGAAAGCAAATAGTTGATTACTTTTGATACATTTAAGCCCAGCACTGGAAATATCTTTTCTAAGGGACTGACCTTTTTACTTCTGAGTGGGTGGGGGGGGGGGGAGGGATTGGGTGATTTTGAAAAAAATATCCTGCAAGACAACTTGCTGGTATGCAGAATTCCTGCAGCAACAAAGATGAAGGAAGATATTATATACTTAAAAAAAAACCAGTTACTTTAGGTGTCACCAATTAGCTCAATTGAAAAATTGAGCCAGAAAGTTTCTGACACATGTCATTGAATAGAGTTAGATTGATTAATTGACCCCCCCCCCCCCCCCCTCCCCCTTTCAGATTGGAAGTCTAATAGTTCACCCCTTACTTATAAAGGATATGTGCCCTTTCCAAACCTCCATAAGAAACAAGAAGCTGTACACAGCTTCAACTTGTGGCATCTTTAACCCATTTCAGTGTTGATTCCAGAGTGTTTTGAGTGCTTTTACAGAGAAACATAACTTATAGTTATTCCTAAAAAGTAACACTTGCACTACAATGTACATTTAGTAGGCAACCCCTGAAACCCTGATCACTAAGCAAATACATGTGCCACTTATTTTGCCATTTTTTTCATTTGCCCAATTATAAATTGTCTTGTTATTACACATGGTGCTATGAAAACATTATCCGTTGACTCTCCTTTTTTTTTCAGGGAATCTCTTATTCAAGACAAGAATGGAATTCGAGTGTGTTCTGATTTAGACAGAGAACATGGTTTAATAGACTTTGGAAAAATGAATTTAACAGAGAGTGCAAAAATCACAGAAATCACCGTGAACAATGCAGGCACAAGTACAGTTAAACTAAAACGATTTGTTGCTTTGGATTCAGTGAGCGACTTTATGCTTTCTGATAAACATAGCATCACAATGGTTGGACAAAAAATCAAAGTTATCAGACTTCCTGCAGGAAAAGCTTACACAATATCTGCACTATTCAAGCCTAGCAGCCTTGGAGATTTCAAACAGCCAATTGTGTTCGAGTTTGAGGAAGAACCGACAGCGAAAACATACCATATTGCTCGGTTTTTGACTGGGCAAGGAACTAGCGATGATGTAGAGGGGATCCTGCCAACACAAAAATATAAACATCCAAAACCTGTGGCGAGGGTTGTTGATCCAAACGTTCCTGTGATTGGTGGAGTGCCGCCTCCAAGGTATACTGTGAATGTCTGTGTCAGTAACCCTGTAAACCCGTAACCCTTTAAGCCCTAAGAGTGATCAGCATCAAATTTCTCCTTGGGATATCAATGCCTTATCAATCAAAAAGGTCACGAGAATTAAGGACATGATCACACAAATTCTCCCCACTACTTCTATAGGAAATGTGTAGGGACAAGAAATGAGAATTAAAATTTTGATATTAGGGCTTAAAGGGTTAAACAAGTTAAACTTTCAGTTACTCCATATTGTCTCTCTCCACCCAGGTGTACATGTATATTAAATGGGTACTCACAGGCAACACAATATGCCTGGGATATTATTTTAAACATCAAAACAATTTTTGCTGCGAGCATAGCGAGCAGCAGTCCTATTTAACTCAGATACCGGTTTGATTCTCAACATGTGTTAGTCAAACATTTTGTCTCGCTTTTGTGTGGTGGCACAGCTGACCATTGACTGGCTCAAACACGTGCTTGCTGATAAACATATTCATTCCTCTTAACTATAATCAATTTTGGACATTACTAACAAATACCTCCCAATATTTTTTGGGCAATTAAAGAAATACATGTATGATGCTTTATAACTTGACCATCTGCTCACAGCACTTTACCTTTCATAAGGAACCACTAGTAATTACATGTAGCACTCTTTGGTGATATGATCGTTTCATTTATTCTTATGACCTGACTCGCATTCCTGTTTCAGGCCACAACTTTAGAACCACAAATTATCCAATTCAAAGTTTGACACTAGCAAGGATTGATAGAAGATTAATTTTTTATTCTTCAGACCAGACAGTAAGCTACGCCACTCACTCCCACTAAACCACTACCACATTCCTTTACAATTGCGCTTGGGCTTAAACCAAGGCAAACCTGGTGAAGAGTTAACAGAACTCCTTGAGTCAGATGTGGGGATACCGATGATGCAGTACCCTAAAAAGTTTGCCGCACTTCTTCACATCGAGGAGCTGCAAATGGAAGTTGATATTCGTCATTATGACATGGAGGATGCGACACTTACACCTGAAGGACAATTTCTTATTTTAAAGGTAAAAGTAACCATAAAAGTAAATAACTGGTTGTTTCAGTAGAATTATTCACAGGGTGGCTCGCTCCAATAAGTAGTCCATTGCAGGGCTCTAAATTTAAAAAAAAATTCCCAATCGCAATTTGTGAGTAATTCCTAAAATTTAGTCGCTAGTTCAAAAATTTTAGTCACAAAAAAAACTACTTCTACCGTAACCTGAAATGAGAAATGAGAAATTTCTGAGAAAGTCTGATAAAGTGCTCCCGTGATACACTTCTTGCAAACCGTGTTAATGGAGCATGAAATCGATGATTAAGCCACGCAACATTCAACGTGAATTTCGCAGGATTTTTCAGATAGAATTACAACTACCAGTAACAAGTAAGACATGAGACTGTTCAATATAATTCCTTAAGCTAGGCCATAAAACAGTCACAAAATCGCGACTAACAGACAAATTTTAGTCGCAAAAGTAAAATCTTTAGTCGCAAATGCGCCCGATACAGGCGCAATTTCGAGCCCTGCATTGTTTCCAGATTGAATGGGCGAAGGATGGGGTGGGGGGGGGGGGGGGAACTGGAGTACATACAGTCAAAAAGGCACAATTCAAGCAATCACCCAAATTGCAAATCCAAGGTGGCTGCTTGTGGGAGGTCTTGGATTACGAGAGTTCAGATCACAGGGATACCAACTTTGAACAGAAGCATATCACAGAAGCATGCAGCTTCCTCCTATATGTTAAGAAATTAATTATGTCTTTTTTAATTGCCTGTAAATCCAGGTTCCTGGTTTGGCCGAGAATCGTCCCTCAGTAATCAAAGGTGACCAGATACTGGTGAGAATTAAAGACAGCAAAGGACAACTTGAGAAGGAAGAGTACCAGGGATTTGTTCACATTGTGGGATTAAATGATGTTCGACTTAGGTTTTCCCCAAGGTATGTAAGTAGATTTCATTTTTATCTCATGAACAAGCGGAGCATTGAACAAGAAATAGTATACTAAATTTTCACTTGATTAATCACTGGGATGTTTTAATTCCCCAGTGTATTATGTCATTCAGCTGTCTAGATAGTCTCGTTTCACACAATATATTCATTTCAAATGGACAGACTGCAAATCACAGTAGTTGCTAAAATATATCTGTGTCGTAACTGTTCATCAGTAGGATGCCCAAAATGCGTGCAATTCCACAATTGGTTTCGGCTCCATTAAATCCTATACCAATTGCAGCACATTTTAGGAGGAGCCACCCACGATGTGAGCACAGTCACGGACAACACAAATAAGTAAGGAAAATAATGCAAAGTGAAATTAAGATGTTATTTAACGAATTAAATGCACACGTCAATTAAATAATTAATTAAATAAATAATTAATTAATTAATTCAATTCTTTGACTTCAAAAACTTAGAATGAAAAATTAAAACTGATCTGTGGACTTACAGGTCTATGTTGTATATATATTTGTCACATAAGATGTTTTGATTGTTTTAGATCTGTTTTACTCTTCTGACTTCAAAAACTTAGTATGAAAAATTAAAACTGATCTGTGGACTTACAGGTCTATCTTGTATATATATTTGTCACATAAGATGTTTTGATTGTTTTAGATCTGTTTTACTCTTCTGACTTCAAAAACTTAGTATGAAAAATTAAAACTGATCTGTGGACTTACAGGTCTATGTTGTATATATATTTGTCACATAAGATGTTTTGATTGTTTTAGATCTGTTTTACTCTTCTGACTTCAAAAACTTAGTATGAAAAATTAAAACTGATCTGTGGACTTACAGGTCTATGTTGTATATATATTTGTCACATAAGATGTTTTGATTGTTTTAGATCTGTTTTGCTCTTCTGACTTCAAAAACTTAGTATGAAAAATTAAAACTGATCTGTGGACTTACAGGTCTATGTTGTATATATATTTGTCACATAAGATGTTTTGATTGTTTTAGATCTGTTTTACTCTTCTGACTTCAAAAACTTAGTATGAAAAATTAAAACTGATCTGTGGACTTACAGGTCTATGTTGTATATATATTTGTCACATAAGATGTTTTGATTGTTTTAGATCTGTTTTACTCTTCTGACTTCAAAAACTTAGTATGAAAAATTAAAACTGATCTGTGGACTTACAGGTCTATGTTGTATATATATATTTGTCACATAAGATGTTTTGATTGTTTTAGATCTGTTTTACTCTTCTGACTTCAAAAACTTAGTATGAAAAATTAAAACTGATCTGTGGACTTACAGGTCTATGTTGTATATATATTTGTCACATAAGATGTTTTGATTGTTTTAGATCTGTTTTACTCTTCTGACTTCAAAAACTTAGTATGAAAAATTAAAACTGATCTGTGGACTTACAGGTCTATGTTGTATATATATTTGTCACATAAGATGTTTTGATTGTTTTAGATCTGTTTTACTCTTCTGACTTCAAAAACTTAGTATGAAAAATTAAAACTGATCTGTGGACTTACAGGTCTATGTTGTATATATATATTTGTCACATAAGATGTTTTGATTGTTTTAGATCTGTTTTACTCTTCTGACTTCAAAAACTTAGTATGAAAAATTAAAACTGATCTGTGGACTTACAGGTCTATGTTGTATATATATTTGTCACATAAGATGTTTTGATTGTTTTAGATCTGTTTTACTCTTCTGACTTCAAAAACTTAGTATGAAAAATTAAAACTGATCTGTGGACTTACAGGTCTATGTTGTATATATATTTGTCACATAAGATGTTTTGATTGTTTTAGATCTGTTTTACTCTTCTGACTTCAAAAACTTAGTATGAAAAATTAAAACTGATCTGTGGACTTACAGGTCTATGTTGTATATATATTTGTCACATAAGATGTTTTGATTGTTTTAGATCTGTTTTACTCTTCTGACTTCAAAAACTTAGTATGAAAAATTAAAACTGATCTGTGGACTTACAGGTCTATGTTGTTTCGTACTCGCAAAATGGCTCTTAGAGCTCTTTGATTAATCATTTATTCATTTGTTAATATAAAGGAGATTAAGGCTATGTCTACACTATACCGGATAGCTTTTGCGCTGCACGAAAACCATACCGGATAGGCCTTTCGTTCACACATAAAACGCTAGTTTCGGAACGATTTTTGTTCCGGAGTGCCACTGCGACTCAGCGTTCCTTAAAGTGAATCGTCACATATCGGATAGATTCTTGTGCCACTCTTTGGGGCAGTGTCAACAGGCAATCACACAGAACCATAGCGGAAGTCAACAACTAGGAGTGAGGATTGGAACCCACTGAAACGGAAGTCAATATCCAGTTCTGGTTCAATTCTGTTCACACTAGGCCGGAGTATTTTTCATGTCGACATGATAAGCTATCCGGTAGACATAGCCTAATTTTGTTAAAATGAAAACTGGTGCTCTGGAGATTTTTTCTTTTGAGGGTCGCCCCATAGCTCTTATCCTTCATTAACACTACACCCCCCCTCCCTCCCTAATAGGGGTATAGAATAGGAAAGTACAGTAATTGGGCAAGGCAGGAAAAGGCTCTGAGCCGGCAGTGGAGGACCGGGAGTGCTTCCTACAAGGTCCGTAAGGGAGATGGCGTGAAACTAAGTGGCTGACTATTGGCAATGAAATGAAGCGATTTTGAGGACATGAACTTCGGTTCAGGAATTATTATTATGATTATTATTTTTTTTTTGGGGGGGGGGGGTTCTTTTTTTTCTTGAGTGGGATTCAGCGGCACAGGCCCAAACTTGGCCATCTGAAGTGAAAAATCAGCATAAAATCAAGAAATTTGGGTAAACTTTAGGATTCATTTTTTTGAGCGGGATTCAGTGGGAGACATGGAGATATATATCTTTTTTTCCATACGTTATTTCTCAAAAACAACAGAAAAAAATTCCGAACAATGTTTTGCATCGAATTAATATAGTTCACATGCCAAAAATAGACAAATCTGAGCGAGAAATAATAAAAAAGGTCTAAAATTCGACATAGGTTGGTTATGCTCTCTTGACCCTTCAATTAATACATTACCGTATTTTATTTTTCTTCCTGAGCAGCTTCCATACAAAATACATCAAAGGGATGAAAGTAAAAGTAAGGTTTACATTCAATCGGACGCCATTAAAACTGATGCACAGAGCGCTGGAAATTGGATATAACATGGTTGAAGAAAAGAAGCTTGCTTCATTAAGTCTTAAAATTGGCACCCATTTGAAGCCACTCTTAGATGAAGGAGCTCAAGATTTTACGTAAGTACAAACTTGTCTGTCTCTTTGACCAGTGGGACTTCACACTTTTTTATGTGTTAATGTAGTTCAAATTTTTCTTTGGTTTAAAATTTTCAAACCAGTTTAATTTTTATTTCCCTTTATCTCAGATTCATTATCATATTCTGAGACAAAGGAAAACAAAAATCAAAAGTGACAACCGTTATGAATCATCACAAAATGATACACTGTAGGTTTCATGAGCAGTACTGCGGATACATAAAGCCAGACTGTACAGTCTGTATCTAATGTTATTAGGGAAATGCCTTGTCTAGACCATTCATTTTCTTACAATAACTTTTTTTTAATCAACCAATGTATGCACAGGTGAACAAATTTAATATAAATTCAAATATTTTTCTTGCAGATTTTTTGATGCCAAGCTTCACAAAAACAAAGAGCAAGAACAGGCAGTGAAGAATATTGTCACTGGAACATCAAGACCTGTTCCTTATTTGGTATTTGGCCCTCCTGGCACAGGGAAGACCGTCACAATAGTTGAGGCCATTAAACAGGTACAAGTGACAAGAGATTACACCAAAGTGAAGAAACTAAGAACTTAAAAATAACTTACTGTTGTTAGCTGATATTAATCTATGTATATTAATAATTATATTGTTAGGTATTGAAACTATTCCCTAAAAGTTGCATTCTTGCATGTGCACCATCCAACAGTGCTGCAGATCTGGTGCTACAGAGAGTCATGGAACATACAGTCATTCCAAAGTCACAGATGATCAGACTAAATGCTTTTGGGAGGTCAATCTTGTCTCTTCCAAAAGACATCAAGGTATTTACCAGTCAATATGTACATGAACTGTATTATAATGGAGGCACGGTAGTATTTAATTTTTAGCCGACTTCAGATCTGAAGGTCAGTTGTTCAAGGCCTCATCTCGGCCTGTGTATTGTTTCCTTAGACAAGAAATTTTTTTACTCTCGCTGGTATTTTGGCTCTCTTCACTTTGGGGTATAAATGGATACCCCAAACAAAATGCTGGGGTAACCCTGTGTTGGACTAGCAATTCCCATCCAGTGGGGGAGGGAGGGGGGGAGGGAGGATATAGAGTAGCAATACTCCTAGTTTCTTGTTTCTTCTTCTGCAGTCCACCTGTGGTGCATGTATGACTTTACCTTACACTGTATTATTAGCTTGATCAATTGCAAGGCAATGTAAATTGAAAGTGATTTTTCTTAGTGAGCCAGAAAGGAATTTTCAGTCTGGAATCATTGAGTCTAAGCCAGACACCTTCAGGCCGGACCAGATATAGTTGTTCAACTTAGAGATGTCTGCCTTAGAGAGGTGTCTGCCTTTCACAGATGACTGTAGTTTAATTTGTTCTTAGGATGTTTGCTGTATCACTCCCGGGGGTGATTTCTATTTCCCATCGAAAGAAGAAATCATGGACAAGCGTCTTGTGGTGTGCACATTAATAACAGCAGGAAGGTAAACTAATATGATAATCATAATATTCTCCATTAACCCTTTAAGCCCTAAGAGTGATCAGCATCAAATTTCTCCTTGTAATATTAATGCCTTATCAGTCAAAAAGGTCATGAGAATTGAGAACATGATCACACAGGATGAATTCTCTTGATATCCAAACAATTTCTCCTCACTACTTCTATAGGAAATGTATTAGGGCAAGAAATGAGAATTTAAATTTTGATATTAGGGCTTAAAGGGTTAAGTAGACACTGTCAAGACCAGGAGATGTGTCCCCTTGATAAAGGTCTTCCTTTGATATACTGTTGTGATAATTGCATTTAAGATTATCGAGCATTTTGCTGGCTGGAACTAGGAGAAGTGTCCCCTTAATAGAGTATCCCTTACAGTTGTTTTCACATAACTTTACCACGCGGTGTTGCGAAGTTCGTTGGGAAATTGGGTGCTAGGCTACGAACTAGCCAATTACATTGCGAAGTGCGGAATGTAATTTGAAACTTCGAAACGAAGTTTGCAACTTCATTCCCGCCGAAGTACATTTTAACTGTCTTACAGATGGAAACGTTGACTACGCAGGGAAAGTCGCTGCCGATTGAAGCTCAATGCAAGATCTTGGACAAGTGGCTACAGGGTTTGAAACCATATGAAATAGCACTACGGTTTAATTTGCAAAGAAGAACGGTAGCAAATGTTAGTTCTTGCAGACGGGAAGCGGCGGGAATGACCTTGCCAACTTTGTTCCTAAGTTTCAAATTACATTCCGCACTTCGTAATGTAATTGGCTAGTTCGTAGCCTAGTACCCAATTTCCCAACGAACTTCGCAACACCGCGCGGTAAAGTTATGTGAAAACAACTGTAATGGAGGTGTCCCAATATAGAGGTTTCACTGCAGTGGAAGAATATTTGCAGCTCAGTTAATATACTGCCACTATTAACCTCAATAACAATTATTCGGGTTAATAGTGGCAGAATATTTGATGAGCTGCACTTCTGAGGAGGTGCTTGGAGGTGGATAATGATGAATGTTCCAAGAAAGCGAACCAATCAGGTTGAGTAAAATGCCAAGGTCACTGAGTTGGTATGTAATAATATCACACATGAAGAAGAATGTTTCATCAGGATATCCAAACACCGAGAAGTGGGTTGAACAACAAGGCACAGCCATTGGTACGGTAATATATCACACATGAAGAAGAGTGTTTCATCAGGATATCCAAACACCGAGAAGTGGGTTGAACAACGAGGCGCAGCCAAGTTTTTTTTTTTTTTTAAAGTTTGACATGTTTGGATACCTGATGATACTCTTCCACGTGTTTGACATTATTACTTACGATAATTTCGTTCTTTAGATTAGTATCGGGAGAGATTCCTGACCAACACTTTACTCATGTGTTCATTGATGAAGCTGGCCACTCCCTGCAGCCTGAATGCCTGGTCCCCCTGGCAGGCATATTCAGTACTGAGACTCCAGGGGGAGGACAGCTGGTCCTGGCAGGAGATCCCCAACAACTCGGACCAGTGCTTCGATCACCAGTTGCTATCAAGGTAATTCAGTGTTAACTGTTCAGCAATTTAGCAGATACATGTGCCATTGTGGGCCACAAAAGTTTTGTTTTGTCAATTGGGTTGACAGGTAAATTGGCCACCGTAAAGTCTCTCCTATGCGGTTGTCAGGATTACCTTATTATAGGAAATTATAACATATTTAGCAGAGCCGCGCAATCAAATTCAGTATACGTAAGCGTGCTCAAAATCCCGATAGTGCACGCTGATAGCGTGGTCATTCTTGACCGTGATTTCCTTTTTTTTTAAATAAAGAATTTTGTATTTAAACTGCAGTAAAATAAAACTCGAGCTTTCAACAGAAAATTTGAAATAAAACCAATTCCTGTTTTGCTTAATATTTCGCTTACCGCGAACAATCACTTCTGATATTGTTGTCCGTTTTTCGCGTCGGATTTGATGCACAATTCCACCGGCTATCGCCTCGGGCAACTCTTACGCTTCTTTCGTGCTCTCCAAACTTCCCACGTGCTCCATAACTCGATAGCGCGCGCTAAGGCATGAACCAATTGTTAATTAACAATGCACTTTATTAACGCAATTTTACAAAATTCGCGTTAATTTAATGTATCTTAATGTCGATGTAAATTTAATGCACGCTATTTTACAACATTGTTATTTTAAAGCACCTTTATTTCATTACAAAACCTTATTAGTTCACGACTCCTCGATTGGCTCTTCAGAGTCACTATCTGACAGGACGTCTTCGTTTAAAATCGAGTTCACAATGTCTTTTGATTGATCTTGATACTCCTCTGTCTCCCCGTGCACTTGTCTTGGAAGGTTTTATTGACGGAAGCCAAAACGCAGTTTGGCGTTCAGAAATGTAAAGTGTGAGTTTGCAGAATTATGAAAATCGCAGTAAATAAAGCAACATGCTTATCGAAAAATTCGTGTTAATTTAATGCATGTAAACCTAACTTTTGAAAAATTCGCGTTAATTTAGTGTAACGTAAATTTTCTTCGCCTTGTCAACATGCATTGTTAATTTCCCATCATAAGGTATGAGTGGAAACATGCAAGCCAGATATGAAGCAACTATTCCAAACTTATCAATTGAGTTGATATTGTAAATTGTCCACAGTCAAGTCTCCCTTACTTATAAAGTTGTCAGGGTTATGAATTGAAACAAACAAGCCAGAAATGGAGCAACCTATTCCAAGAATATACAAACCATCCAACTTTCTAGCTCTCAAATATGATTTTTTACGTGGATACTTCACTGTTAGGAAGAACCGATCTTCTGAAAATTATCTTTTTTTCCATTATTTGCCCCCTTGGCAGAGCCACATGGCTAACTTGCATTATAATGTGAAAACCAACATGGATGGTAGCTATAGTCTAGCTGTCGTGAATAAGGCCTCAGTATTTACCACTCAAGAATCTCCGGGGAGACTGAGTGCAAGTTTTCAGCACTAGGCTTTCTGAAATCGTTTGGGTAACTACAAGCAATTGCAAAAAGAGTTGAGATATTGTGTTTTGTAGTGCATATTACATATATGTAGAGGATAACATGGTTTTCAACAAGTCCCTACCCCCTTCCCCCTTATCATCGTGGTACCAGATCCAAAATAGCATCCAAACCAACAGTGATCAACATTGAAAGGGGGACAAGGGGGGAGGGGGGGATCAGTAGCGCATTGCATTGATTTGACTTGGGTTATGCATTTGCTTTTATATGGATGAACTATTGTCTCAACCTTTTTTTGCAACTGCTTGTAGCATTAGTTACGATAGGTTAATGGTTTCCCAAGGCAACCATTTATCAATCATAGCTCATATTGGTTACACAAACGATCCCAGAAATTTTAGTGCCAAAAGCTGGTGCTGAGTTTGACAAAGTGTTGTAGGTCATACTTTTCTCCTGACAAATGTTTTTTTTGTTTCATTAGTATGGCTTTGGTATATCTCTTTTGGAGTGGATGATGACAAAAGTATCCTTCTATGGACGAATACCCCTAGATGAAGAGGATGAGCTTGGAGAGTACAATCCTTTGATCATCACAAAGCTGTTGAAGAACTACAGGTCTCATCCATGTATTTTGGAGGTGAGCTGACTGGCGCAAGTGAATTTTCTGCTTTGAAAGAAAATGCAGTTGAGCCTCCATGTACGACCATCTCTTTTAAGCGACCACCTCTCCATAGGGACCACCTCTCCTAAGTGAACACCTCGCCTTGGGAACCACCTCTTCCGAGTTGCTTTTTGTCTCGTTATCAAAGCGAGGCTTGGTGCACAACCTTTCATATGAAAATTAGTTTGCATTCACATGTAAATAAAACTAATTTTCACATGAAAGGTTGTGCACCAAGCCTCACTCTGATAACGAGACAAAAAGCAACTCGGAAATGGCCTGTTGACCACCTCTCTTAAGCAACCACCTCTCCAAAGTGACCACCTCTCCTCAGCGACCACCAAACTTTTTCCAGTCAAATCACCACAGTTGAAACCTCTTATAAGCGACCGCAACCACTTTCAACACTGGTTATTTGAATTTTTCTATTGTTTTTAATCTCTTGTAAGCGACTACTCGCCCATATTGCGGTGCCACTACAGCTTCAAAATGAATAATGTTTTACAGTGCAACTCCAATACAACGAAAATTGTGTCTCTTGTATCAAAACTTCCATATGATAGAACAGTTTTCACTGATAGGTGCCTTGTACATTGAAACTGCTACAAGTTCATATAATTCAAAGTTAAGGTCCCTGTGGTCTGATCTCTCATAAGCGACCACCACCTGTAAGCGACTGTCTTAGCTTTGCATTTTTGGGTGGCCACTTACAAGAGGATCGACTGTAGTAGTATAAGGCCTCGGTATGATCCATAGCCAATCAGAGAGCAGCATCGGGTCACGTGACCGATTTGCTGCATGACGTCACAACCCTATCTCATGCAGGGAGTTGAGGGGGTTTGGCGTGGGCATGGGAGAATGACATCATTGGTTTTGATGTGAACTGATCTTGAATTCTTGTTTCAAGTATCGTTAACCTTTACGAAGGTAGCTTTTGTGCTTTACACTGTAATTTACGTGACAACAGTGATTTCATAATCTTCAGCTTCCCAATGAAATGTTCTATGATGATGAACTAGAAGCTTGTGCTGACGAATTGAAGAGAGAATCCTTATGCAACTGGAGCCGTCTTCCTTGCAAGGGATTCCCAATCATTTTTGATGGCATAAAAGGACGCGACATGCGTGAAGAGAAAAGCCCATCGTTTTTCAACCCTGAGGAAGCAGCAGTGGTTGTGCAGTATGTCAAGGATTTAAAAGATGCTCGAGGAATCAATGTGCTTCCATCTCAGATTGGAGTCATTTCACCCTACAGAAAACAGGTACATTATTAGAGAACATCATCACAGAGACAACTTATTTATAACCAGCGTTCGCACACACCGTAAAAGTTGTTCATCGCTTGAAGTTAAAAAGGCCTTGAGAGTGCTTGGAAAGTGCGTTTGATGGTGGAAATACCTTGTTGTTTTCATTATCGATTCCAGAAAATTCGAACAAGCAGAATTTCACACAAGTGAAATGTCGGCAAAAAATTCGCGAAATTAGGATTGCGTTCTTCGAACGCGATGATTAGCGATGAAGAGCACGCTTAAGTTTTGATTTACATGAACAGTTGAACACTGAACAGAATAAATGCCACATTATTATGCAATAGCTTTGAGCTGTTTAATCACATTTCACATTCCTAATTTCAGGTACAGAAGATAAGAACTCTGCTCAACAAGGCAAACATCGCAGATGTGAAAGTTGGTTCGGTGGAAGAATTTCAAGGACAAGAAAGAAGGGTGATAATCATCTCTACTGTCAGGAGCAGCCAAGAGTTTCTGCAGCTTGATGCACAGTTCAAACTAGGATTCCTGAAAAATCCCAAGGTTTGTTTACCGTAATAGAGGTTTATGCACTGGAAACGTTCTGAAATGTTTGCGTTTTCGTGGAAAACGGACCGCAAGTGTTCGCACATACGGTCGCTTTCTTTAACAAAAGTATTCAGCTAAACTAGACTTGGAAGGGACACCATAACAGCTTGCTACACCCAACACAATTCAGGCAACATTTAGAGCAGTTTTCAATTGAGTGTTGAAAGTAATTTCCCCGATTGCTTTGGTTTGGCATTGCTACGCTTTGTGATTGGCTAAAAAATCTCGCGCCACTTTTTCAACCAATCAAAAGTAAAGTTACCAAAACCAATCGTGACTTGCTCTTACGCGTTTTCCCGCGCTTGGCGCCGGCTACATGTATTTGCTTCGAGTTCTGATTGGTTCATTGGATTGTCTGCGGCTGTTGTGATTGGTCAGAGTGATTACATTGGTTTTGGTTTTAGAGCAGTTTTCAATTGAGTGTCAAAAGTAATTACACAATTGCTTTTGTTTTGCATTGCTACGCTTTGTGATTGGCTAAAAAATCTCGCGCCACTTTCTCGACCAATCAGAAGTAAAACCAAAACCAATCGTGACTTGCTCGCACGCGTTTTCCCGCGCTTGGCGCCGCCAACATGTAATTGCTTCGAGCTCTGATTGGTTCATTGGATTGTTTACGACTGCTGTGATTGGTCAGAGTAATTACTTTGGTTTTGGTTTTATGAAACTCGATTGAAAACCGCTCTAAAAAACTTCCGTCAAAACGCTTTGAAACCGTGTAAAGTTGAGTTCGTGAAACCGTGTTAATCTTAAACCGGTTTCGTGAAAACGCAAACTCAATCACCAACACACTCTCATTGGTACCAGTATACTGTACTTTACTGTCAAAACGATATAATTAACAGAGTGTATTTTTTCCAATGTAGCGATTTAATGTTGCAATCACAAGAGCGCAAGCGTTACTGATTGTGGTGGGAAATCCTCATGTCCTTTGTAAGGACAGACACTGGAATAGGTAAGCAACACGATTTTTACTTGAATGGTCAACCTGTAAGGTTTCATCTACAGTCTTTAAAGTTACGACCGCCATAACACTACTTAAGATTTGACGCTGAGAGTGTAAAAGGTTAATCCTTTAGCTCCCAAGAGTGCCAAAGCTCAAAAATTCAAGAAAAATCCCAAATTTCATTTTGTAAAATATTGAAAAACAAATGGTACCATGCAAAAGTACTGCTAAAGAGGTTTCATTTGAATGGTCACACCATAGGATTTCTTCGACAGACTCAAAAGTTAGAACTACATTACGCGTCTTCATAATTGACCAATCTTTGATTGCAACCTGAACGATCCACGTCCGAAGCTGGATGTTCAGATTGGTATCTGAATCTGGTTTCAGAATATGCGTTCCATTTGGCAAACTACTTTCAGGGACCGATTGTTGGAAAACCAGTTAACGCTAACCCAGGATTAAAACATAACCGAAGATTTTATTTCTCTTGTTCGAAGTGTTTTTAAGAGCTAATTATAAGTTACATGCGAAAACAAGAGAGAGACGAACCTAAAGGCCAAAAATACTTTAGAAAAATCTCTATTGTAATATTTAACTGGAATTAAAATTGATGTTAACCCTGGGTTGGCTTAACCGCGCTTTGAACAACCCGGCCCTGATCAATATCACGTGGTCGTTCAAAAACAGAGGTCCTTCGCAGAACGGGTCTGGGGATGATGAACAGAACGGATTGATCTTTTATTCTTGCATTTCTGACAATAGAAATTCCTTATTAGGAATCCCCTGAGAGTCACTTTTGGTTTGTTTGTCTGAGTTTTAGTTCTATAAATAGTAATTGTGCGCTTCGCTATATAAGTTTAACGGAATTTTTCCGGAAACGTTTTCAAAAATTCCCTCCAAACAACTGAACTGTTTCGTTAGTAAAATGCGACCATTTGAACAATCAATAAGCTCAATATTTTCAGGAGGAAAATCAAGTGGAACCTAGCTGGATTTAATTTTTTTTTAATATTCACCTGTAGGTTCATCCAGTTCTGCATCGATGCCAAAGGTTACAGAGGGTGTGATTTCAAGCCTGCAGCCGAAGTTGATCAAGATCTTATTGATCGCTTTAAGCGTGTTCATCTGGATTCCAAAGAAGCTTTAGATGCAGTGGAGACCGTTGCTGATGAGCAGCCTGCGTGGCACAGAGATGAAGATTTTTAAACTAAAATTAGTTTTGCAAAATAGTGCAAAACAAATTTAAATGGTCAAACCTTAAAATTTTTTATCCACAGACTCAAAAGTTAGAACCACCTTGTGCAGTGTAATAGACAGTACAACATGGTCACACTTTAGGATTTCATCCACAGACTCAAACGTTAGAACCACTTTGTACAGCATAATAAACAACACCACAGGAAAGTGTTGCTCAGTAGCTTTCATTTGAATGGTCACACTTTAAGATTTCATCCACAGACTCGAAAGTTAAAACTACCACAGCTAGTGCAAACAAGATCCCCTCCCCCCTCCCCTCCCCTCCCCTCCCCCTCCCCTCTCCTTCCCCTCCATCCCTCCCTCCCTCCCCCTCCATCCCTCCCTCCCTCCCTCCCTCCCTCCCTCAGAAATCTAATGGTTCGCGCCTTAGGTGTCAACTGACGCTTTTAATTTTATATATTTCAACCTGTATTTGTCTCTTAGTGTCATTTGACCTATGTTAGAAATCTGCTTTTTCACGTTTTTAGTGTGCAAATTGTAAATTTAAATTTCAAACATTCATTTTAAACTTTTTCAAAAAGTTAACTATAGTTTTAGTATTTTGGGTGCCATTGTCTTATTCTCAGCAAAATGTTTGCTTACTTTTATCATGCAGGGTTATTTTAAGCCTAATTTTATGACATGTAGTAATAACTTAACAGTTCTATAGTACTGTATTTTATCGTTTTGCTAAGGCCCGGACACACCGTGCAACTTTACTTGTAACGTTACGCACAACAGTTGTAGAAGTAGAATCGAGTTCTACTTTTGCGACGTTGCGCGCAACAAATTGCATCGTGTGACATCCCCAAAAAATCTTGTTGCGCGCAACGTCACAAGAAAAGTTGCAGCTTGTGTCCAGGCTTTAATATGGCAACTACTTTTAAGTCAGTGCAACATTTTACAATAAATATTTTATGTCTTGCATACTTGTAATTGTGGTGGTAAATAAAGATGAATACAGAACATCTCAACCGAATCTACACAGTAGGCCCGTGTCTGTCTGACATGAATATTTGGTTTTATCAACTCTAAAATTCAAAAGCTGACGTTTCGAGCGCTAGCCCCTCCCCAGACCCTTCTCAGAGCGAATCTCTTTACTGTACGTGGCCAATTAATTTACCTTACCAAATCAGCTGATAAAACCAAATCATATATTCGTGTTTCACTCTCCCGCTAACGCAGATACGACGCAGTACTACAGTTTCTTAAAAAAAAAAACAATCCCCTTTATTTACAACTTGTGTCTGTCTGAACCCAGTATCGAAAGCCGTGATCGGTTAGTCAGTTTATCTGGCCCCCCAAAATGTCATTTATTTTTTAAGGCTATGTCTACACTATTCCGGATAGCTCTTGCGCCGGCACAAAAACCATACCGGATAGGCCTTTCGTTCACATGAAACGCTAGTTTCGGAACGATTTTTGTTCCGGAGCGCCGCTGCGACGCGGCGCTCGTGAAAGTGAATCGTCACATATCGGATAGATTCTCGTGCCAATCTCTGGGGCAGTGTGAACAGGTAATCGAACCGAACCGTAGCGGAAGTCAACAACTAGGAGCGAGGATTGAAACCCACTGAAAAAGAAGTGTATCCCCACCGGAGTACACATAGTACTAGTGATATGTGTACGGGGATACACAATACACGGAAATAAACATTTATTGTGACAACGTCACTTCTTTAGGTGGTTCGCTGCAAAGGGATGGGGATACACAAAACACGGCAGCCATATTCTGAAAGGGGGTACACATATCACTAGTGATATGTGTATCCCCACCTGGGATACGCATATCACTTGTGGTATGTGTATCCACACCTGGGATACACATACCACAAGTGATATGTGTATCCCAGGTGGGGATACAAATATAACTAGTGATATGCTAGTGATATATGTATCCACCACTGATATATGTATCCCCACTGCCGTGATTCGTGTATCCTCCTCCCTCTATGCAGCCTGCTATCTATTTAATGAAGTGAGGTTGTCACAATAATATGTGTATCCCCGTGATATGTGTATCCCCGTAGACATATCACTAATAATATGTGTATTCCCGGTGGAGATACACATAGTGTACCCTCTTTCCCTTTGTACCCTCTTTCAGCGAGCTATCTAGTGAAGTGACGTTGTCACAATAATATCTGTATCTCCGTGATATGTGTATATATCCCCGTACACATATCACTAATATGCGTATCCCCGGTTGGGATACACATATCACCAGTGATATGTGTATCCCCGTACACAGATCACTAGTGATATGTGTACGGGGGTATACATATATACACATATCATTGCGGCAACTTCGCTTCATCGGATAATTCGCCGCAGAGGGGATACACAAAACACGGCAGTCATATTCAGCATAGTTAGGGAATACACATATCAAGTAAGGGGAAACACCGATATCACTAGTGTTAGTTCCCCACCCAGAATATACATATTACTAGTGATATGCGTACGCGGGGTACACATATCACGGAGATACACAGTTTGTTGTGACAACGTCAATTTACTAGGTAGTTCGCTGCAAAGGGGTAAGGATACGCCAGTAAACGGCATTTCCGTGATATGTCTACCCCCGTACACATATCACTAGTAATATGCGTGTCCTCGGTTGGGATACACATATCACTAGTGATCGATATGTGTACGGGGGTACACATATCACGGAGATACACATATGATTGTGGCAACTTCACTTCACTAGGTAGTTCGCTGCAAAGGCACGGGGATACACAAAACACGGCATATTCTGAAAGGGGTACACATATCACTAGTGATATGTGTATCCCCACCGGGAATACACATATTGCTAGTGATATGTGTACGGGGGATACACATGTCACGGGGATACACAAATTATTGGAATACACAAAACAAGGCAGCCAAATTCAGGAAGGGGATGCACATATCACTAGTGATATGTGTAAGGTGATACACATATCACTATTACTTGTGTACACATATCACGGAAATACACATATTCTGATTTTGATAACGTCACTTCCGGCACTAGATATCGATAGATAGTTCGCTGCAGAGGAAGCCAGAGGGATACACAAAACACGGCAGCCATATTCAGGAAGGGGGTACACATATCACTAGTGATATGTGTATCCCCACCTGGGATACGCATATCACTAGTGATATATGTATCCCCACCTGGGATACTCATATCACTGGTGATATGCGGGAATACGCATATAAATGATTATATGTGTATGGGGAGTACGCATATCACAAAGATACACAATTTATTGTGACAACGTCACTTCACTAGGTGGTTCGCTGCAAAGGTATGGGGTTACACAAAACACGGCAGTCATATTCTGAAAGGGGACACATATCACTAGTGATATGTGTATCCCTATCGTTAATAGAAATGATTATATGTGTATGGGGAGTACGCATATCACAAAGATACACAATTTATTGTGACAACGTCACTTCACTAGGTGGTTCGCTGCAAAGGGATGGGGATGCACAAAACACGGCAGCCATATTCTGAAAAGGGGTACACATATCACTAGTGATATGTGTACCCTCCACCTGGGATACGCATATCACTAGTGATATGTATGCGGGGAAACGCATATCACGAAGATACACATGTCATTGTGTCAACTTCGCTTCACTAAATAGTTCGCCGCAGAATGAGAGAGATACACAAACACGGCAGCCAAATTCGGGAAGGGGATGCTTATATCACTAGTGATATGTCTATACCCGTACATATATCACTAGTGATATGTGTACCCCCAACGGGGATACGCATATTACTATACATATACATATATTATATATTGTTTTGACAAAGTTACTTCACTAGGTAGTTCGCTGCAGAAGAAGTCAGGAGGGATACACAAAACACGGCAGCCATATTCAGGAAGGGGGTACACATATCACTAGTGATATGTGCATCCCCGTACATCCCCGTGTATATGGAGGTACACATATCACGGAAATACATATATTATTTTGACAATGTCGCTTCACTAGATAGTTCACTAGATATTGCACATGCACATCGAATCATTCATACGTCGTCTGTACTCTTTTCGGGAGGTACTCAATGTTCTCGCACGATCATCGCACATCTCTACTCAAGTTGTACGATGCCCCCCTTCTAACCGTTATACAAACAAGTTTGCACCCTCGCTTCTTGTTTGACCGTTCATGACTTGAATGTATATCTAAATCACCCAGCATTTTGAAGCAAGATCGCGTTATAAATCAAACTAATAACTTTATTAACAATGATTATTTTGAGAAACATTTTGTTTCACACCGCTAAAATGAAAATTTTTAAACAATAAAACGTACGAATTCTGTCTTGAGGTCGAAGTATTTTAAAATGATTTTAATTAAAATCATGACCTTGCTTGCCCCAGTCTATTGACAGTACAGAAATCAGTGATATGTGTATCCCCACTTGGGATACATATATCACTAGTGATATGTGTACGGGGGTGCACATATCACGGGGAAACACATATCACTGTGACACCGCAACATTTAGATAACAATCTGGGACCGAGTTGCTTATTAGTTTCCAATCTCTCTCGAACGAATAATCTACGCGGTTTTCCCTGGGTACTAGCATGTGCGCGAGGAACAAACATGGCGGCATCAATGTCAGTTTGTGGAATGAGATTTCAATCATCTTTTTTACGCAGTTGTCTGTCTACTCCCTCCTTTACATCTGGAGTGAGGAGTGTCTGCAAGTTAGGGCTATACACAGAAGATCTAAATGGTCGAAACAAGTGGCCACTGCGACGAAACATTTCAACGAAAGAGGTGAATCCATGAGTCGAGATTTTAGGTTTTCCATAATTTTGTGGGCTAAAATTTGTAATCGCCGTTACAAATCGAAGTGCGTACATATCCCGCTTTCCACTGAGGTATTTTAGTTATATATCCTACCCTAAAAGGAGCTATCTCATAGGTATTTTGACGTTTAGGGGTCAAAACTGCGCCAAATTATAACTACACACGTATACCTGCCAACTTTCCTAAGTCAAATGCGTGTGATTTTCGTATCCATATTACCCGAACTTTCGAAAAATTTCCGACGGCTTTCCGAACATTTCCGAAGGCGTTCCGACGGCTTCCGAACATTTCCGAAAATGTTCCGATGATTTCCGAAGTTTGCCGAATGTCGCAGTACTCAAAAGCTCGGTGTGATCTTGCCGAGATGGCGTTTATCTCAATGAGATCACGCATATCTTGGCGAGATTACCAAAATCTTTGTGACATCTCAGCAAAATCTCCAACTACAGTTCAAATGCCAGTTAACTTATTAATTTGTTCATTATTAATAAGTAGTCCGGAATTATGAGTCCGGTGTGTGAAATTGTCCGGTATGCGTGTGATTGATGTTTTTGATCTGCAGTCGTGTGATATGCATAATGCGTGTGAGTTGGTAGGTATACACGCGTACCTTTGTTAATAAACATAAAATGCTTATAGAACACCAAGGGGAGACATCAAGTGAATTTTCGAAGAGAGAATAGGGAGGAGGGCAAGGTAAGGAACTAAACCATGCAGACGTTTTGTGTTGCTGTGGTTACATGGTATGCAGAAACTAATAATTCATTCAAAAAGGGTGCAAAGATGACATATTTACAGTTGAACCTCTTCTTATGGACATCTCCATTATTCAGACATTATTACAGGCAGTTCACTTGGTCCTAAAAATACCAAAATTTGTACAATCCCTACCTCTATAATGCCGAGGTCTCTATAATGTAGATGTTGTGGTTCAAATTTTTCTTTGGTTTGAAAATTTTTAAACCAGTTTGATTTTTGTTTTCCTTTGTCTCAGATTTATGGTAATAAATCTGAGGCAAAATAAAATTGAACTGGTTTGAAAATTTTCAAACCAAGGAAAAATTTGAACCACAACATAGACACTTTGATCTTTCCCTTGGGTGTTGATATTAAGATGGTTCGACTATTCTCTATTCATTACTCTATGGTAATGATGCTCATGAAATATTGCTTTCTCCACACGGCAGAATGAAGGAGAAAAAAGAATTATGATTACACTAAAGAGGGAAGAAACTCAAAGTCAAGCATTATCAGAACTGCATGAAAAAGATCTTATTGATTACTTTTCCTCGTATGGAAAAATTCAACATGTGAATTGGATCCGAGATAGGGCGACAAATGCTGTTAAAGGCTATGGTTTTGTTACGTTTTATGACACAGATTCACTTAAGGAAGCTGTTAGTAGAAAGCGCCATGTGCTGGGCGGAAGACAAGTAGATGTGTTTCCAGCTACCGAGAGGGAGAATAGCTCCAAAGTGCAGAAACGAAAGATTGTAGTGAAGCGCCAAAGAGGTCACAGAGGAGACATGGACTTAACAAGTGTTCAGGAATACTTCTCGAAACTTGGTGACATAGAAAATGTGGATGCCAGAAACCTGCAAAGCAAAGGATATGTTCATGTCATTTTTAAAGATGAAGAAAGTGTTGAAAGGGCTGTGTTGGATAAGCAGCATAACATTAATGACGAGACAGTACTTGTGTTTAAAACACACCATTCTGATCACCAGTGGAGCCAGTGGCGATTAGAGAAAGAGATATTTAATAGGGTAAAGATCTCGAACAACCAGGAGAGTGGTAAAACTGGTGAGAAGAAAGGAAGCCATGTTATTGTTATAATTCCCAAAAAGTTTAAAGATAGGATCAGTGAAAAAAGCTTGGAAGAGTACTTTTCTTCTTACGGAGAAATCAAGAAAGCATTTGTCCTACGTAACGAGGCCACAATGGAATCAAAAGGATGTGGCATTGTTACATTTAAGGACTCTCGTGTTGCAGAAGAGATCTTCGCAGATGATAAACATAAAATAGATGGTGTTGAGGTTTATGTGAAAAAATCACTGCTGGATGATGAATAAGTTCAAAATTTTGATTCGCTATTGAATGATTTTTATGTTAACGGCATTCTTGATGAGAATTTGAGGATTTTTTCAAAATGTATGGGAAAGTGGTACAAGTAGTTTTTGATAAGAAGCCATGTTTTGTTGAGAGAACAGGAAACCGTTACAACTATTTGTATTATTTTGATGGGAGCAGGTGAGCATGGCATCTCTACTAAGAATGAGATGCTACTGTTCACTTTGACTGTTGGTGGCTTCGGAGGTATCCATGCACTAGTTAGACTTCACATGCTTTCATGCCGAAAGAATTGTGCTCTACTTTTGGCAGATCATCTGTAACATTTTGTAAAACTTGGGAAAGGAAAAGGCCTTTTCTTCTGCATGCTGCCTATCCTTCACAGACCACTATCTGAATGTATGGAACAGGTTACTATAATGTATATTTTTATTGAATTGAGACTTGATTATATTTAAAAAAATCATGATGCAAAATTCCTTTGAGAAATGCTATGTTTAATCAGAACATTTCAGTCAATACAAAGACTATTAATGTTTTCATATTTGTACTAAAAAATTTTATCTACTTGTATAGATTTCTTATTGTTTATTTCTGTACTTATATGACTTGACCGAACTCCTGTCACTCAATTCATTTTGAATTTACTAGGTATTGCCTTCTTGTAAATGTGCATGAATTGAAATTATTAAAATACCAGTAATAATGGACCGATAGCGGCTGCCTGAGGCGCCTTCATAAGCTGACGTCTGATCTCATTCTCATAAGTGTATGTAAAGCGCCATGAAACATGTGTAATATGTGCACTATATAAGTCTTTGTATTATTATTATTATTATTATTATTATTATTATTATTATTATTATTATAATTTGTTATTTTCATCAAAAGTAATCATTTCAAAATTATACACAAGTATAGATATTTTATGAAAGGGATACCTTCTAATACTCTTATTGTTAAATTATCAGTTTCTTTATAGAATAAATTTGTCTTAAGTTTTTAAATAATTGAATGGCTTGGTAGAAATGGGGTGTAGCTGATGGTTTTGGCTAAAATATGGAAAAAACACCAAACATACCCATTTTTTTTTCTATATACCTGTACACTGTATTTTGCCTACAAGCTACAACCATGGTTGAAATATCAAAGGCTCCTGTGAGCCAACTTGTGGATACGAAACAACATTCGGACCCTCCCCTCCCACACGCGTTTTGCTGCACTGACCCCTCCCCTCCATCCTCTGCTTCCAACTCCTCACCCTCCCCTCCACCCTCTGCTTCTAACTCCTCACCCTCCCCTCCACCCTCTGCTTCTAACTCCCCACCCTCCCCTCCACCTTCTGCTTCTAACTCCCCACCCTCCCCTCCACCCTATGCTTCAAACTCCCCACCCTCCCCTCCACCCTCTGTTTCTAACTCCCAACCCTCCCATCCACCTTCTGCTTCTAACTCCCCACCCTCCCCTCCACCCTATGCTTCAAACTCCCCACCCTCCCCTCCACCCTCTGCTTCAAACTCCCCACCCTCCCCTCCACCCTATGCTTCAAACTCCCCACCCTCCCCTCCACCCTCTGCTTCAAACTCCCCACCCTCCCCTCCACCTTCTGCTTCTAACTCCCCACCCTCCCCTCCACCCTCTGCTTCCAACTCCCCACCCTCCCCTCCACCCTCTGCTTCTAACTCCCCACCCTCCCCTCCACCCTCTGCTTCTAACTCCCCATCCTTCCCTCCACCCTATGCTTCTAACTCCCCACCCTCCCCTCCACCCTCTGTTTCCAACTCCCCACCCTCCCCTTCACTCCAACGCCGTCCCCATGGCAGGGGCGTAGCTACACACGTGCGTACCCGAAAAAGTGGAAAAATAAGAAAGATTTGGGATCGACTTGAGGGTGGGGGGCGAGGTAGGGGGGTGTTTGAACATTGATTGTGCATACCTCTGAAAACGTCCTGGTATGGGTAAAGTAGGTGACCATTACCTAGCCTTATGCAGTGATCAGCGGAATCACCAAGAAACGTTTACAGTCCTTAGATGGGAGGTGGGAGGGAAAATTTGCATATTTGTTCCCGTCAGCTATAACTCGTGCAACGCTTCGCGTATTCACAAGTTAAAAAGGGACATTTTTTAAATTTTGTTTTTCCCATGAATCCCACCTCCCACCATCTTAGGAGTCCCACTTCCCGTATTCTTTCTAGTGGAGAAACAGCCTCCCCCCCCCCCCCCCCCACCCCCACCCCTCTTTTTTGCAAAGAATAATGTTTCTTCACCGCCTTCCCCCACTAAAGAGCAGGCATGGATCATCCATGGCTTTCTGTTCAATTTTCTGTCATGTACCCGCCCCCTGTTCCCTTCCATCGTTAGACGTTTCAACTCCCAAAAGTGCCAATAATCAAAATTCAAGAAAAATCCCAAATTTCATTTTGTAAAATATTGAAAAACAAATAGTACCATGCAAAAGTACTGCTGAAGAGGTCTCATTTGAATGGTCATACCATAGGATTTCATCAACAGACTCAAAAGTTAGAACAAATGGTACCATGCAAAAGTACTGCAAAAGAGGTTTCATTTGAATGGTCACACCACAGGATTTCGTCCACAGAGTCAAAAGTTAGAACTACACCACATGTCTCTATAACTGACTCTGCTCAAAAAAACTGACTCCTCTCAAAAAAATGTCCCTAGTGTGCAATCAGCTAAAACAAATAATGCTAAAGCTGCTCAAAAAATGTCCCTAGCGCTAGCTGAAGCTCTTTCAGAACTGATTTCATAGATCCGGGATCTTCGCTGTTGCTTCTGTTTCCGGATTTGACTGCCTGTATGACGTCATTAGTCATGTCCTTGATTTCTTTCAGCTCGTTTGTGCAGACTTTGACCTTCAGTTCCTTGTCTTTGTTTTTATTCGCTAAGGATGCAAAATATAAAAGAATACGTAGATCAGGTTAGTCTGTCCTTTTCCACAATGTTCAACATTAGCCTGTTGCAGGCGTTCAAGTAGTGGGGGAACAAAGAATTACCGTTGGAGGAACGGCAGAGGCACGACGGAGGCACGGCGGCGACACGGCGGCGACACGGCGCCGCCGTGCCTCCGTCGTGCCTCCGCCGTTCCTCCAACGGCAATTCTTTGTCCCCCACTACTTTAGCCTGCGAGGGCAGGCTCACTTGTTTGGGGGTATCGCGCGAGTATCTTGGCGAGGAAGCCGGCGAAGCCGGCGAGAAGTATGGGGCGACTCTACTTTTCTCGCTCGTAATTCGCAGCTCATTTTCGCGGCTCGCATAACACTCGCGCGCGAAACCCAAATAGTAGAGCCTGCTCGCAGGCTACCACTACTTGAACGCCTGCAACAGGCTAATGTTGAACATAAGCCTGTTGCAGAATGTTGCAGAATGTTCAACATTAGCCTGTTGCAGGCGTTCAAGTAGTGGGGAACAAAGAATTGCCGTTGGAGGAACGGCGGAGGCACGGCGGCGACACGGCGGCGACACGGCGGCGGCACGGCGGAGGAGGATAGGCGCGAAAAAGAGCGGTTCGCGCGCCGGCTTAACTGCTCCTCGACCCCACGATCTTAACACCTAGAAGAGGCTACATCTACATCTTCATCAATAACCCACGTACCAAGACGGAAACCATGATATGGATGATTTCAACATCCAACATGGCATGATACAATGTTCTAGAATTTTGTTAAATATCATTTGTCAGATTTATTGATCAACGGCAATTGATCTGTAATTCTTCATGATTTATACCTGTCGGTATCTATCATAAATGTCGAGTCCCGTGGCTTTAAGGAAAGTTTTAATCGTTCACGACCTTTCGCCGCCCTGATCACAAGGCAAAACCACACCGTGGCACACCATGAAATCAGTGAAATCTGCACCGGCTATATAGAGCGGTTTTCAATTGAGTATCGAAAGTGATTTGGTGAATGCTTTAATTTTGCATTGCTACGCTTTGCGATTGGCTAAAAAATCTCGCGCCACTTTATTAACCAATCAGAAGTAAAACCAAAACCAATAGTGACTTGCTCGCACGCGTTTTCCCGCGCTTGGCGCCGGCTACATGTATTTGCTACAAGTTCTGATTGGTTCATTGGATTGTCTGCGCCTGTTATGATTGGCCAGAGTAATGACTGAGTAATTACTTTGGTTTTGGTTTTACGACACTCAATTGAAAACCGCTCTATTACTGTAATTCTCACCCTTTGATGTACGACGAATGACAACAGCAACTTTCTTCAGTACAACGTGTATGATACCACAGGCCATTTCAACATGACTGAAAAGAAAATGAAAGTGTAACAGGATCACTGTCCCAGCTGAAGTATCGTGTTTTCATGATTAATTATGGCCCTGAGCTTGCTTTAAGCTTACTTTATTATCTTGAAATTGGAAGAAACCATCGCCAAAAGTGATAGAAGTAAAGAAATATAAACTAAACAGACAAAATAAAGGGCTTGAAAAGTCAAAATTTCACAAGAATGGCAAGTTTGATTTATTGATAGGCGATCAAGAAATCAAATTTTATGAACTGTAATCCACTTCTATCCTTGCAATCCTGCACTTTATCTGCAAACTACTGCTTTTGTTTTGCTCTATGGAATGTTTTTATAAAGCTAAGTTGTATATTTGGTGGCATTTGGCGATATAACATAGAAATAAGCTAAGCGAAATTTTGCTACACGTTGTGCCAAGGGAGTCCCAAAGGGCCAATTGTTTTCGCTCTGAACCATTTTCAGGTTCAGTGGCGTATCTAGGGAAGGGGCCCCGCGGGGTTTGTCAGTCTCTTATTCCGACCAACCCCCCCCCCCCCCTCGCAATATTATTATTGGCTGTCTCTCCCTCTTTTTCACTCCGGGTCCCCCTATTTTTAACTCCGGTTCTCCTTCTTTTTAACACCGGGTACCGTTCTTTTTCACTCCGGGTCCCCCTATTTTTAACTCCGGTTCTCCTTCTTTTTAACTCCAGGTACCCTTCTTTTTCACTCCTGGTCCCCCTATTTTTAACTCCGGTTCTCCTTTTTAAATCCGGGTCCCCCTCTTTTTCAGCTCCGGGTTCCCCTATTTTAATCTCCGGTTCTCCTTTCTTTCAACTCCGGTTCTTTTCCATTTTAACTCCGAGTCCCCTTCTCACATGAACAAGTCTGTATCCGCCCCTGGGTTTTGATCAGCACTCTGTCTCCCAAATGAAGATGATTCTAGCCAACGTCGTAACGAAATCGTATCATACCTGGTGTGGTGTTGAGAGGAGATGAACCCTTTCAGCTTTGGGAGAACGAGCACGAAGAGATCCAGTGACCACATTGAGCTGTTGAAATTAAAAAATATATATAATTTATTCATTGCTTCCATTAAAAGTTTTAAACTGTAATTTTCTAACTACATAGGTGCATAACTAAGAACCAGTTGTGGAACAAAGTAGTGTAAGAATCGTATTAATCGTATTGAAGGAGTATTAAAAGATTTTGCGTTACCCGATCACGAACAAAGTTGTGTATTTCATCGAGTCAAGTCTCGAGTCTCCCGAAGGGGAAAGAATCCTTACCTTGCTAGAGTCTTAATTGTTGCTAAAAATGGAATGATATTACCCGGTTTAAAAGCAAATTCCCTGGCTAATCTAGATGCTGGAATCCGAAAGTGTATGAAATTAATGCCACCATGTCACAATAGCTACACTAATTCGTTGCAAAGGGAGGGGTAGTGGGGATACACATATCACTAGTGATATGTGTATCCCCACCTGGGATACGCATATCACTAGTGATATGTGTATCCCCACCTGGGATACACATATCACTAGTGATATGTGTATCCCCACCTGGGATACGCATATCACTAGTGATATGCGTATCCCCACCTGGGATACACATATCACTAGTGATATGTGTATCCCAGGTGGGGATACACATATCACTAGTGATATGTGTATCCCCACCTGGGATACGCATATCACTAGTGATATGTGTATCCCAGGTGGGGATACACATATCACTAGTGATATGTGTATCCCCACCTGGGATACGCATATCACTAGTGATATGTGTATCCCCACCTGGGATACACATATCACTAGTGATATGTGTATCCCCACCTGGGATACGCATATCACTAGTGATATGTGTATCCCCACCTGGGATACACATATCACTAGTGATATGTGTATCCCCACCTGGGATACGCATATCACTAGTGATATGCGTATCCCCACCTGGGATACACATACCACTAGTGATATGTGTATCCCCACCTGGGATACGCATATCACTAGTGGTATGTGTATCCGGCCCCACCTGGGATTTATACGCATATCACTAGTGATATATGTATCCCCACCTGGGATACACTTATCACTAGTGGTACACATATCACGGGGATACACAAATTATTGTGACAACGTCACTTCACTTGGTAGTTCGCTGCAGAGAGATGGGGATACAGAAAACATGGCATATATTGGAAGGGGGTACACATATCACTAGTGATATGTGTACTCCCATCTGGGATACGTATATCACGGAGATACACATATCATCGTGGTAACTTCACTTCTCAAGATAGTTCGCTGCAGAGGGAAAGGAATACACAAAACAAGGCAGCCAAATTCAGGAAGGGGATGCACAAATCACTAGTGATATGTGTATCCCCGTACACATATCACTATTACTAGTGTACACATATCACGGAAATACACATATTCTGATTTTGACAACGTCACTTCACTAGATATCGATAGATAGTTCGCTGCAGAGGAAGCCAGAGGGATACACAAAACACGGCAGCCACATTCTGAAAGGGGAAACACATATCACTAGTGATATGTGTATCCCCACCTGGGATACACATATCACTAGTGATATATGTATCCCCACCTGGGATACGCATATCACTAGTGATATATGTATCCCCACCTGGGATACACATATCACTAGTGGTATGTGTATCCCCACCTGGAATACGCATATCACTAGTGATATATGTATCCCCACCTGGGATACATATATCACTAGTGGTATGTCTATCCCCACCTGGGATACGCATATCACTAGTGATATATGTATCCCCACAGCCGTGATTCGTGTATCCCTCTCCCTCTATGCAGCTAGCTATCTATTTAATGAAGTGAAGTTTTCACAATAATATGCGTATCCCCGTGATATGTGCATCTCCCGTACACATATCACTAATAGAGACCTTAACCCTATTCAGACTGGGCTTTTTTTGGCAATCTGTGACTGGGGGGGGGGGGGGGGGGGCTCCTCGGACCCCCCCTTCATATCTCTGGAACCAGTAAGGCTAGGACCATGAAATTTTGACACAATGTTCACCTCCATACAAGGAAATCCCACACCCAGTTTTGACCTGCCACACCCAATTTCCGTCGTTTCTTTGACATTTTTCCATCCAGATACTTAAAAAATATCAAATATAACTGTAAAATCATCCCTTTAATATTAAAACATAATAAATACAAACAAGGACACACTTGTAAGGCGAGAAAAAGCAAAAAAGGCGATAAAACTATAATTTTGAAATTATTGTCCGCCATCTTGGATCCGCCATCTTGGATCCGCCATCTTGGATTTCCCTTTTTTTTGTTTAAATTAAAATTTAAAAAATATCTAAAAGAGAAAAGGATCAGAATGTATAAAACACGTATCAAACTAATGTCTATTATCCAAACAATGAACTTAGAAGCGTTATTTAATAAAAAGTACAAATTTTTTGTCTATACGTAAAAGAGAGCAAAAATTTACCTACCCCTCCCCCCCAAATATTTGATGTTAAAAATTTTTGATGTCTTTCAAGAACTAGTCCCAAGAAGAAACTATTCTAACAAGAAAATGCACTATAAGTCAAAGAACAAGATCTTAAAATAAAAAATTCACCATATTTTAATATTTTGAAAACCTATGTGTCAAAAACCGGTTGCCATGGCAACATGGTTAATCACACTGACATGTTATGGATACCAAAATGTCGCTAGATAAATTTTAGGAAAAGTCAGAAAATTTCAGCCTCATAGCTATTTCGGTGTAAAAGTTATCACAATTTTACTGGAGGGGGGGTTCGAAAAGCCCCCCCCCCCCAGTCTGAATAGGGTTAAGATACCCCGATTCCCGGTACGGGTACGGGTAAAGTCATCGGTAGCCGTACCCGGATACGGCGGTTTAGGTTTCGAGTTAAGATACACGAGTACGCTGTAGTGAAAAAGTCGCGTCGGGGACTTTTACGACCTCCTTCGCCAGGTCAATGTCATGTTTCATGTGCCACCTAAACATGGTCTGTAATAGATAAAAAAGTGTATTTCAATGCGTTTCGACCTTCAGTAGTTCTGTTTTCTTCCCTCTACTATGCTTTGCGCTGTCTCAAAACAGAAGCGTCGCCAACAAATTCAGGTCGGATCCGCATATTTTAGCAGTATTTTTTTTTGATTGAACTAAATGTCCTCAAAAGTATAGAAAGAAAGTTGTCAATCTAAAGTCGATTCAGGACTTCATCCTGTACTTCAAATGTACGCGTAAATTGATATGAAAAATGTTTCTGAATGAGAAAAATGCTGCATAAGTTAACACTTAAGCTTAAGCTTATCTGTCAGCGTACAATTTCGTCCGCCTTTTTTTCATACCAAAAGTTTTCTTTATCGCCGAGATTTTACAAAGTGAACTGAAAAGAAGTGTTTATGTGATATCCTATAAACTTTTTTTGTCACATAAAGTAGGTATAAAGGCAAAAGAAACTTACCCGCTTTCCCGACATCGTTACCCGTACAAAACAAACGTGTAGAATAGTGGCTACCCCGGGAAAACGTGTAGCTTTGACGGGAAGGTATCGCTGACGTTTTCATTTAATGAATTCAAAATGGCGGTACCCGTACCCGTGAGCAAAAATCGGGGTATCTTAAGGTGTCTAATAATATGTGTATTCCGGGTGGAGATACACTCTTTCCCTTTGTACCCTCTTTCAGCGAGCTATCTAGTGAAGTGACGTTGTCACAATAATATCTGTATCTCCGTGATATGTGTATGTATCCCCGTACACATATCACTAATATGCGTATCCCCGGTTGGGATACACATATCACCAGTGATATGTGTATCCCCGTACACAGACCACTAGTGATATGTGTACGGGCGTACACATATCACGGAGATACACATATCATTGCGGCAGCTTCACTTCATCGGATAATTCGCCGCAGAGGGGATACAAAAAACACGGCAGCCATATTCAGCATAGTTAGGGAATACAAATATCAGAATATATATATCAGAATATATATATACGTATCACTAATGATATGTGTACGACGGGTTACACATGTCACTTATGATATGTGTACGGGGGGTACACATATCAAGGCGATACACAGTTTGTTGTGACAACTTCACTTTACTAGGTAGTTTGCTGCAAAGGGATGGGGATACACAAACACGGCAGCCATATTCTGGAACGGGGTACACATATCACTAGTGATATGTGTACGCGGGGTACACATATCACGGAGATACACAGTTTGTTGTAACAACCGCAATTTTCTGGGTAGTTCGCTGCAAAGGGGTAAGGATACACCAGAAAAACGGCATATTCAGGAAGGGGATACACATATCACATATCACATATCACATATCACTAGTGATATGTGTATATATACACATATCACTAGTGATACACGGCAGCCACATCCCCCTCCTGGGATACTCATATCACTAGTGATATGTGTATCCCCTTCCTGGATGTGGCTGCCGTGTTTTGTGTATATCCCTCTACCTCTGCAGCGAGCTATCTAGTGAAGTGACGTTGTCACAATAATATCTTTATTTCCGTGATATGTCTACCCCCGTACACATATCACTAGCAATTTGCGCGTCTCCGGTTGGGATACACATATCGCTAGTGATATGTGTATCCCCGTACACATATCACTAGTGATATGTGTACGGGGGTACACATATCACGGAGATACACATATCATTGTGGCAACTTCACTTCACTAGGTAGTTCGCTGCAAAAGGATTGGGATACACAAAACACGGCACATTCTGAAAGTGATGTGGGAATACACATATTACTAGTGATATATGTGTACGGGGGTTACACATATCACGGGGATACACAAATTATTGTGACATTGTCACTTCACTAGGTAGTTCGCTGTAGAGAGATGGGGATACAGAAAACACGGCATATATTGGAAGGGGGTTCACATATCACTAGTGATATGTGTATCCCCACCGGGAGTACACATAGTACTAGTGATATGTTTACGAGGATACACATATCACGGGGATACACTAATTAATGTGACAACGTCACTTCACTAGGTAGGTCGCTGCAGATAGATGCGAATACACAATACACGGCATCCATATTCAGGATAGGCTCGAGGAGGATCTGAAAACCGGACTCCCTCAAACGGCTGAAAATCGAGCCTATATTCAGGAAGGGGATACACATATCACTAGTGATATCACTAGTGATATCACTAGTGATATGACTAGTGATATGTGAGAGTCGGTGAGCGTGCTTTGAATTGTAATATTGCTTTGGGACTTGAGGGAAATTGCACATGCACATCGAATCATTCATACGTCGTCTGTACTCTTTTTCGGGAGGTACTCAATGTTCTCGCACGATCATCACACAGCTCTACTCAAGTTGCACGATGCCCCCTTCTAACCGTATATACAAACAAGTTTGCACCCTCGCTTCTTGTTTGACCGTTCATGACTTGAATGTATATCTAAATCACCCAGCATTTTGAAGCAAGATCGCGTTATAAATCAATCTAATAACTTTATGAAAATTTTTAAACAATAAAACGTACGAATTCTGTCTTGAGCTCGAAGTAGTTTAATATCTTATTTTAATTAAAATCATGACCTTGCTTGCTGTCTGTTGACAGTACATAAATCAGTGATATGTGTATCCCCACTTGGGATACATATATCACTAGTGATATGTGTACGGGGGTACACATATCACGGGGATACACATATCACGGGGATACACATATCACTGTGACAGCGCGAATAGACCAATTCCGATGTATTAAAATTCATACTTGGCTCCGAGGCTTAGGGGAATAAAACAAAAGAAATAAATTATTCATCCCGAACCTCGATGTGATTTCTTTTGTTTTATTTCCCTAAGCCTCGGAGCCAAGTATGAATCTTAATATATCGGAATTGTCTATTCATAACATCACCAGACCAATCATCCCCAGGGCTCTACACGCACTTTGCACTCGGACGCAAGAAAAAGAGAACGCCTAGGGACTAAATCAAGCTCGTTCCCAGGGTCCTTTCTCTTCAGCTACGTCATCATCGAGAGAGAAGAGATGGGACCTGGGTACGAGGTTGGGGACTGGGTTATCTTACCAGCTGCTGGGTAACTGTTGGAGTATGTTCAGAAACAGCGCATAGTCACGTGGTTCTTGTGCATAAGGGGTATCGTGTTCCACATCTGCCATCCCAGTCATATCAATGCAAGTTTTTATGGCGTCCATTGGCTTCCCGCCATTCCACAGTTCGTGAACATGGAGGATGATCTAAGAAAGGCGTTTAAAAGGTAAAAGAACTGATTACGGTAATGTTGATGAATATGATGATGAAGATGGTGATGATGATGATGATGATGATGATGATGATGATGATGATGATGATGAAAGTTATAAAAATATAACTTCATCAAGAGAAAATGATCTAAGAGAATAGAACTCCCTGCCCCATGATAATTATTTTGAATCTAATATTAGCTTGAGCCTATGCTGTGAAGTGCATTTACATTCTCGCCCCCATGACCATACTGTCTCTATTCCACAGAGATCAGGTATCATATATTTTATTGAATTTTGAGTTGTAAAATGTAACGGGCCATCGCGCTTTGTTTAAAGTGGAGAGGTGAGCCCCTCCCACCCCCCCCCCCCCCCCCCTCTCCGAGCCCATCTACTAGATCATATCCAGCAATGAAGATCCTTACCCAGGTTCTTTTGGAGAGTGAATCGTGCACGTCTTGATGATCGCTCTGCATGCTCTCGAACATTACATCGTCCTACAAAAGAAAGACATAATATGCTGAGCGTCTGTATTCTCAGTAGTCGGCTATAAATAAATAAAAGAAAAGCTAATTCAAGGTGAGTCTATCCGTACTAGCCTATGTGGCAGGTGCAGGAAAAGAAACGCGGGGATTCCTGCGCGCGCGGAATACGAAGGGAGGGGGCAATTAATGGAGTTAAGGTCAGCAGTAGCAAGTCAAGGGATCAGTTGCACTCTCAACGCTTACCGCTTTTGACGAAAATTTATTACGTCACCGAATGTCATGCATCCCGCTTCCAGGCTTGTATCCAAGCTCTTACGCGAAAATGAATGTCTAAGAAAAGGCTTGACCAACATATGTATAGTTAATTCGATTTATACTTTTGTTAATATTAGTAAGGTGCGATTTTAACAGCAGCAACAACTAGGTTTGGTTACAAAAGCGCACTAAAGTATTGATACATTATTAATTACTAACCTCGGATACCATGGGACAAGATGAGGAGCGAACATACTTTTGCGCGGTCTTATACGACAGTGTGGAGGAGTGGAAACTATGCATTGCCAAATTACTGTCCCCAGACTCCAAAGGACTACTCCACTGCTTTCTCTCGGATGCTTGAGATTCAGATAAAGTCCTATAAAAAATAGGTCTTCGGCGAGAGCAGAGTTCCGTTTTGTTATCACTTTTGTCACTTCCTTGTTTCTTCAGTACACATTGATCATATGATGTTTCAGAACTCTTTCCTTCTGTTATGAAACTTTCAGCGTTATGAACTGCATCATTAGAAAGGTCCGAAGAGAATGTTTCCGCCGAAACTTTAAATTCGTCATGCCCTTTTGGATTAGAATCAATATTCGAGACCTTGCAGTCTTCAGAATTTGTTTTAATTTGGGCGCTGTTATTTCCAGTTTCTTGGCAGTTGTCATTTAAAGTTCGAGATTCTTCCAAATTCGATACATGTACAGCTGAAGTTTCAATTTCTCCTTGGACAATAATTTCGTTTGTTTTCATGTCGCAATTTTTAATCAACACTTGGTTTCTAGTTTCAGATACAATTTCATTTGAATGGCGAATATTTCTCGCTGCCTTTGTAGCAAGTGAAGAATCGGCGATAAGCTCTTTTGCTTTATCAAAACCATAGTATTTTTGATTATTTTTCAGTGAAAAAGACTCAGCCTTTTCTTGAGTCTCAAGATCGGTCAATTTACTTGACGAAGTGGAGGAAATAAGTATCGGTGGGCCATCATTACTCGATTCGAGTGACTCTACCATCTTTTTCTCCAGAAATTCTTCAAACTGGCGATCGTTTTTAGCTCCAATATCGCCATCGTCTTTGCTACTTGAACACGTATCAAATTCCTCGTCTCTTACTACAGAATCATAGCGATTAAATATTTCAGAAATTTCAGCTGGAAACGCGCGTGAATATTTCCAAACCTTACTAAAACTGGGTAGTTCCATTTCTTCATAGCAACACGTCTGCGAGTTAGACCTTTCCTGTTGTATGATTTTGATTTTAGCAATTTGAAAGATGTCCGCGACAAATTCCTTTGCAATCTCCTTAGTTTTTTCTTTGACGTGCCTTGAAATTGCTGCTTCGCATATTCTATCAACAAACGTAGTCGCGAATGATTCCAAATTTTGCTTTTGAACTCCACAAAGTTCCATAGGGCAGCTTCTACTAATTCCAGTGACATCTGGTGTCAGCAAATTTGATTTCCCTTGTAGCTCAGTCTCGGTTGATTCCACGATTCTATCTAATGTTCCAAATTCAAAGTTGTCAATCGTTGACGACTTGTTGTTCTCTTCTGTAGCTTTGTTAAATGAAAAGAAGCCAACAAATGAGTCAGAAGCTGAAATGTCACTGCAGGATTTCCAGTCCGGCTGTTTACTTTGCACATATTGCGGACCTATTTCTTTGGACCTTTCGTCTTTCCTCCTGCCATGTTTCGCCCTTTCTTGGTCTTTCTTTGTCCCCATTTCACTGCTTCCATTCTTGATAAGTAAACGTTTACTCAATTTGTTTGTTTCTGACTTTTGCACAATTTTATCACCCTTGCCTTTCCCCTTTTCCTGGCATATCCTCTTCAGAGAACATTTCAATGCTACGTTTTCATCTTGGTGTGTTTTCTTATTTTCCTTGGCTTTGCGCATGAACTGTGGGCGGGACAGCATGGGTGTAGCCAAAATACCAGCGTTGGAGGTCTGGTGCTGAGCCTCGATGTCAGGCAGACTTGACTGGTCTCCGCATTTTTCTGTATAATTTTCTGAGTCAGAAGAGTAACCTGTGAGAAAAATAAACTGAAGTTTATTGTACAAAATGAAGACGAGCATGGACGGTTTTGACAGCGGAAGCTGCAAAATAGCTTCCGGTCTGCATGTAGGAGCTGACTCTTACCCATTCGCCTTTGTGAAATAAATTACGCGCTGCACTAAGTGTTTAAGAGATGAGATGTACCATCCCAGAACGCCTCGCGCTCCGCATCATTAATCTCGCTCCAGCTCCCATCGGCCTACACTGTTTAAGGAAATTTAAAACAATTTCTCTTTTTTTCTATTTTTTGTAGTGTGTTCCTTAATGAGTAGATCAAACAATTCAAAATGCAAAGCTAGTTAATTGATGTCGTACCTCGTTTAGTTTGTAGTCCTTTGGAGTTGCTTTTTGCTTTATATTTCCTGCAAGAAGTTAAAGATTAGCTGGTGTAAGACAAAAAAAATTCACGAAAGAAAACTAAACTTCGCAATTTCCGATGATATTTGTTGAAAAATGTTATAGCTAATAAAACAGGCCTTTCAATTAGTAACCATTCTGCAGCTGTCAAAGTTATATGTAGCCTGTTCCAAGCGTCCAGATTGTGGGTAGCAAAGGAATGGTGGCTCCAAAAGAAGGCATGGTAGTCTCTTTTGTTAATCTAGCTTTTTTAATTCTCCGTTCACAACATTTTTTATCGCCCGTATGTCATTCCTTCGGGTGTCAGTAAAACGCGGGGTCGGGGCCGGGGTCGGGGTGGGATTAGGTCTAGGATTAGGTATGGGATTAGGCATAGTGTTAGGATTAGGTAAAGGGATTATATTTAATCCCATACCTAATCCTAGACCTAATCCCACCCCGACCCCGGCCCCGACCCCGCGTTTTACTGACACCCCATTTCTTCATTTCTCACGATGTGAACGCTTGAAAAAGTTTTTTTTTTCTCCGGATCCTCCGGTTTTTCCTCCCTCCTCAGAAATCAACATTCGCAAAGTCTATTCGAGGACTATTAACCCGCCATACTAGTTAAACAAAGTGGTTTTTTACGGCCAGGCAGGGACGGATCTACGGGGCGGGGGGGGGGGGGGAGGGTGCAGGGGGTGCGCACCCCCCGCCCCGAGATGACCTGCCAACGTGGTTACGTCATTCCTTAGAGGTGCACTCCCTCCTAAGAAAAATCCTGGATCCACCCCTGCCAAGACATCTAACCTTTTTTTTGTCTTTCCAGGCCAAATGCAGCGCAACCAATTGGCTCCTTCATTTTTCTCTTCATCTTTGATCTTTTTAATTCTTTTTAAGTTTATCAGCTTCAAACTCTTTGGCAAAACCTGCTCTTTGAGAAACGCCAACACTTCTTTACACTTGGTGACGTCATTGGGACGACCATTGCTGACGCTTACATGAAGTGTAGCTAGGATAGGTCCATGAGGCTTCGCGTACTTTTTGCACATCTCTCGAACTCGCAAATTGAGTCTGAGCCCGTCTCCCTCAATTTCATCTGAAACCTGGACAAAATTGGAGGAAACATGTACGGTTAAGGTCGCGGGCTCATGTATACAGCGAAGAACATAGCCTATATGATACAATTGAGCCTGCAGTCAGGCGGTTTCCTGAGCAAATACAGGACTCCTTGCAAATAACAGTGATAACAAAACAGAAACGAGGCCCAGGAGCAACCACTGGTATATATTCGTTCTTCCAGACCGAGCACCTACATTTGGTCCTGAGATTTCTCAGATCGTTTAGGTAACCAATATGGGCTATGTTTGGTTAATGGTTGCCTTTGGAAACCATCGTTTGTTACCCAAACGATCCCAGAAAGCCCTGGGAGCGAGGTTAAAAATCCATGTTCCCTTCTCTCGTGGTTTCCATCCCTTTACTTCCGGGTTCTCGACTCCTGTCTCATTTTAGTATAGGGTGAATAAAACGCTAACTTTCACAAGAGAGTAGCCTGCAATTCGTGCTTTCGGTACTTGGCTTTTTAGAACGAAAAAGCCCTGGGTCGGAACGCGGCTGATAGATTTTATGCGATAGCGGGACGAGGGAAGGAGCTGGAACCAATTAAGAGTAAGGGGTACGAAAAGGGGGAAGATTAGTACCGGGCCTTTGTTCCTACCCGTCAAGATTAAGACACGATCGGAAACGCAGAGTCATTTCTGAGCTAAAGCCACATCATGGAACATACGGTTTGTTCCAAGTAGTTCAAGGCCCAGGTTTTAAACATTTAAAGTGTGGTAGAACCTTAAGCGTTTCTCTGACGAACATTTAGGGTCATAATTGTCCATAGAAGTGCAACGGTTCATTTTATACTGCCTTTCCCCACCCCTCCCGCTCCCCTCTCTAAATCTCTTGATGTCTTTATTCGAGGAGGATTATCGAGCCCGCAATTTTCGGTAGAAATGTTGAAAGGGAACGAAACACTTCCGGATGGCCAGGAGCTTTGTGACAAACACTACTGAAAGCGTAAAATTTGTCAACAAGGGCGAGGGTCGCACTACGACTATTTTGGTCAAATTTTGTTTACTTATCCAATTAAATCTATCATCACTAGACGATTCCTAGTGCGACCCTAAATTTGCCAATCCACCAAAACTTTGCCGACTGACTAAAATATCAAAGGAGCCGACGATTACCGGTAGAGCAGGACTTTTTAGCTTTTTTCTAGACGAACAATAGGTGTAATTTTCAAGAAAACCCGCCCGAATTTCATCCGGTTTAGCTAATTAATTTTGAGAGACGCCTTTCCGCCCATCATGTTTGATGAATGAAGGACTGACAAATGGCAGCCGGGTAAAGCAGCGCCCGGCCAAGATAAAAACAAGCTAAAAAAATAGACCAAATTTCATTTTGCAGCGCCATATTAAAGTCTTGCTTTCATTTGAATGGACAGACTTTGGTCATTTCTTCATCATCCACGAACAATTCTTCATAAGCAGAGATAAAAAAAATCCATGATGTTAAATATCTCACGCTTCCGCATGTTGTCTAGAAGTGTTTTATATCCCATCTGTTTTTCGCATATACAATTAAACGCGATAAATATTTCTGTGTATGTTTTTGCTAGTTTTTGCCTTATAAACCACAAAGAATCGCTTATCAGTTTAGCATTTATCAATTAATGTTAAAAGAAAATTGCAATGTGTTTGAAAACGAAATGAAATCATTTCACAATTTCGTTAGCAAAAGCCGTCGAAAAACTCGCCGGAAAGGAACCAATGAAATTATAAAGAAAAAAAAATATATTTTTCGGTGGTTCTCAGTGGACAATTTTTCAAGATTTAACCGCCGCAACCAAGTTCTCTACATGAAAGAAATATTTGATGCCAATTTGAATGAGTAGCATATGTGAAAATGGAGGAAAGATAAGATAAAAGTCGTTCAACACATTTTCAACGTTTTCAAACCCTTTTCCTTCTGTTTCAACAGTGAATCAAATTTAAAAGAATCGAAAAGAACTTGTGTTTGTTAACGCGCCCTGCTTGCATATAAATCATTTTACTGAAATATAATCTTTTATAGCACAATATTTACGTATATGTACTGTCTGTCATAGTGCAGTGCAAAGTAAAAGCATATATTAAAATAAATATCCTCTGCTTCTAGCGAGTATATATAGTCGCTACAGATTGCTTAATACAAACCTCAAATTGAGCATCACAGCTAAATTTCTTGCCCATAAACGAAACGGCTAGCATGTTAGCTCCGCGGTATTTTCCGATTCGTTTTCGTCCAAGCTAAGACAAAAACAAATTTTCTAAGCGTCCTTTAGGCAACTCATAGCAGGTGAATCTGTTGGCGCCAAATACATTAGCATAAATTATTTACAATTTTCACACATTAGACGTCATAAAATGCTCTTTGCGATTGGAAGAAATTAAATTAATTTGGGGAAACTTCAGTATTGATAAAAAACTATCGCTGCCAAGTGTGTTTTCGTTGCTAATCGATCTTTACAGGTTTAGAATGGAGTATGGTTAAATTGGTCAACAGCTTTATGTTCGAACTTTTTTATTCATGGAAAGAAATCCGTTGCCGAAATTTTCGGTTCATTTTGATTTGGCATTCTAAGGGTTTCGCGTCGCTAAAAGTATAGAGCGGTATACGTCCGTAGTGGTCTCGAAACAACAGTTACAATTTACGTCAACAAATTATATTTTCACTTTTTGTTTGATCTGAAAATTAAAAACAAATTTTGAAAGTTAAGTGCTTTTGGCGTTAAAATTGTTTACGATTTTCTATGATGCTATACGCCAGTCGGGTCAGGGGCTCGGCAGGGTATTTTTATAGTGTGTATTTGTTGGATTAGCACGGTACGCATATCCCACTACAACCCCCTCTATGGAATGCCGTTTGCCGGTTTCAAAAATACTTCTTTGTCATATACAATACTTACTTTGTAATATATAAAACTTACACTCTTTGAATATAAAACTTCTTTGTTTATATATAAAACTTGCATTGCACAATATAAAACTTGTGGAAAAATATAAAACTTGTTACACAATATAAAACTTGGGGAAAATATAAAACTTGTTGCACAATATAAAACTTGTGGAAAAATAGATAACTTGTTGCGCCATATAAAACTTGTGGAAAAATATAAAACTTGTTGCGCCATATAAAACTTGTGGAAAAATATTCTTGGTTTTCACATGACGTCATAAAAATGAAAAAATGTAAAGTATACGTCCTACAAAGCTGTTTCTAACATGGTATGTGGATACAAGTGTCATAATCTTTCACAAAAAGTTTCAGGTTTTAACGATGTTTTGCTTCCGATTTACAAAGGTTTTAAATGTGTCACGCAATGCGTCACGCAATTTCAGATAAGCCGCGAAAATAAACAAAATTGAATCAGCTGAAAGTTATTGTTTGCATTATAAGTGCTTATGAGCCGAGTTAATGGAGCTTATAGCAAATACAATATTTTTGGATGTGATTTTTGGTGTAATTAAGACTTTGGCCACCATCTTTGTGCCCCTGAGTGGGGCACAAAGATGGCCGCTCCATACATTTCTTACTAAAAATATCTAATACTCGTTCGCCTATAACTCTTGAACGAAATGCTTTGGCGCTTCAAAATTTGGCCAAGATGCGTAGTTTTAAACTCTCTACAATTCCATAAACATTTTGGATTCGAAATCTATTTTTTAATGCTTCTGAATTTTGATATGACGTAAATGAAAGCCAAGAATAACACTTGTTGTGCAATATAAAACTTGTTGAAAAATATAAGACTTGTTGCGCAATATAAAACTTGTGGAAAAATATAAAACTTGTTGCGCAATATAAAACTTGTTGCAAAATATAAAACTTGTGGAAAAATATAAAACTTGTTGCGCAATATCGCAAATCGTACCCAGGCTATCTCGAGGTGATCACCTCATTCTCTTCCTACCAAAATGGCGGACGAAGCGTATGTGCAAATACTTCGCAATGAATTCATAAGATTTCTCGACGAACTTCCTTACGAACGTTTACAGTCAAACCGGATGTTCTGCGAGCAAGTTGCAACTTGCTCGCACAACTTCCAACTTGCTCGAAGCAAACTGTCAATCAAAATACCAATGTTGCGGCGGAAGTTTGCAAAGTTGCCATCAAAAGAACATCCGGTTTGACTGTAAGACAAAACCTCTTTACAGTAGAGTCGGAGATTGCGGATCAGATGGTTAACATTGCAGAAGGCGCTTGCTATGGCTGTGTGTTGTTTCTTGGCATCTTTGAATCGTGGGACTTTGACGTTAGTGTCGAAATAATTGAGCTCTTGGAACAACTTCTTAAATCGTATGAAGACCACACTAGAAGGTACAGAGAGCGGCTGCTGTGGCTGGAGGAAGAGGGTAACGACCACAGCTTTCGATGCCAGCAAGAAGCTGTTGTAGACGGAGCAAGATCGCGAGGGAGGCCACGTTTTGCAGTTTCTAAGTCACAAATAGAAGGACTGAGGGAACTTGGTTTTTCGTGGTCAAAGATATCGAGAATGATTGGTGTCTCTAGAATAACCTTGCACAGACGTCGCATAGAATTAGGACTGGAAGAAGAGAGAATTTATAGTGAAATTGATGATCAGGAGCTTGATGTATTTGTCAGATCGATTTTGCAGTTGTCGCCCAATTCTGAAGAAGTTATGATTCGAGGTGCACTTCGTGGTCGAGGGGTAAACATTCAAAGATGGAGGCTAAGGGAGTCGATGCAAAGAGTGGATCCCTCGCGAACAGAGCGCAGGGAGGGAGGGAGGGAGGGAGGGAGGGAGGGAGGAAGGGGGGGGGGGGGTGGGGGTTTTGACCCTGGAGAACACCCAGCCATTTTCACAATTATATCAACAAATTCCAGTCACCCAAAGTTAATATTTTTAGCACAAAGCTACAATAGTCCCCAAACCCCAGGGGTATGTTAATATGCCATACAACCCCTGGATTGTTACTTTTCAACAGAATCATCCAGATAAAAGAAGCACCAAGCATTAATTTTTAGTTTCTGAAATCTCTCTGCCATGAAGCAACATTTCTAAATTCCAATTCCACCTGAAACAGTTGATGAAGAGCCACCCTGTGGATGTGCTACTGTAGAGATCTGTAAATTCCAATTTATTAAGTATGCATTTACTGTACAAAATGATTTCAAAAAAGCACAATAGACCTTTCCTGCATTCCACTCCAGTGAGCACACACAATGAAACGAGGTCGAGGCTTGGGTGGACAACTTCATACAAATCACTGTATTTTGTCCACCCCAGCCTCGAGGTGGTGCCTTCATTCACAGGAATGTGGGAAAGGTCTATTCATTCAAATATACCTGCTTTGGTTGTACTTTTAATTGCAGGCATCTTGATGGTCATCACAAGCTTGTGCGGTGGAGAATGGTTATTCATGGAGACATTGATGGGTTTTCTCGTTGTGTTGTGTATTTAAAATGTAGTACAAAGAATGAGGCAGCAACTGTATTGACATTGTTTGAAGGTGCCATTCAGAGTTTCAACGTACCTTGTCGTATAAGGTGTGATCATGGAACTGAAAATATTGATGTGGCCAGGTGGATGCTGACCAGGTATGAACCAGTTGTAAACCCAGTTACAACTGGACTGTCGGTGCATAATCAGAGGATTGAACGCCTTTGGCGTGATGTTGGTGATGCTTTTGTTTCGTATTACAAACGCTTATTTTATTTCATGGAAGACCAATTCCTACTTGATCCCTTCGATGAAGTACACCTGTATGCTCTACACTTACACTTATACTTACCAAGGGTGAACCGTTCTATTGAAGAATTTACTTTGGAGTGGAATAACCATCCAATGAGGACTGAAAACTGCAGGTCACCTTTTCAGATATGGATAGAGGGATTTTACCAACAAGCACATTCAAGCCAGCAAGCTTTAAGAATGGTTTTGGATCAGGAGGTTATTGACCCAGCAAATCATGGCATTGACGACAATGGGCCAGTACCAGAGCTTCAGACTGATAATCATGTGGAAATTCCACGTTCATCAGTACAGCTGAGTGATGTAGACAGGGCTATTTTAACACTAGTTATTGACCCACTTGCTGATGATGGCAATCATGGCATAAACTTATTCCTTCAAGCAGTGCAAATGATCACACACCTGCACGTGGCCAACTAAACAATTATTCTGTTGAAGGGGATGGCACACTCTCTCAAGGTCAACTAAAGTACAAGAACTGCACACTTTAGTTGTGTGTTTATCTCAGCATGGTAGTTGGTTCTGTGAGTGCCAAACAGACCAGTAAGCCATTTCTGAGTTACCTTCTGCCCCTGTTTAAAAATAAATCCAAGCACAAAACCTTTCATATAAAAATGAAAACTTATGAAAGGTTGTGCACTTGGACTCATTTTAAAACAGAGGCAAAACATAACTCGGAAAAAGCCTATCAATAAGAATGCAAGCAAATTAACAAGTCTAGGGCAAGAAAAAAATTGCTCTCAATTTTGAAGCCCCTTTAGGGGAGGCATGCATGTCCGTCTTAGTTTCAAAACTAGTTGGATCGCAACTTCCACCCGGGAATGGTGGCCATGTTGCTGTCAGAATTTCATCAGCAATGTCACATAGATTTTGTGCAAACTTAAGGTTGTGGGAAACATTGTGACTGATTTTCTACTGGGAGTATCAAATATTAATTAAGTTGCTTTAAAATGCCCAAGCTTTTTAGATGCACAAGAAAGTTTAATTAGATATTATTTTATTAGATATTTCTATGGCTCCACCTTAGCTTGAACAATGGGATTGCAGTAAATAATTTGTGGTACAAATGAAGTTTAAATGCTATTGAAGTGAAATTTTTAAGTATATGTTTCTATGGGGGCAGGGTTGAAAATATTTTCATTAATAAAAGATGAAAAATGTGTTGTTCAGCTGAAATTGTAACTGTGCAAGGTTATTCTAGAGACACACCAATCATTCTCGATATCTTTGACCACTAAAAACCAAGTTCCCTCAGTCCTTCTATTTGTGACTTAGAAACTGCAAAACGTGGCCTCCCTCGCGATCTTGCTCCGTCTACAACAGCTTCTTGCTGGCATCGAAAGCTGTGGTCGTTACCCTCTTCCTCAAGCCACAGCAGCCGCTCTCTGTACCTTCTAGTGTGGTCTTCATACGATTTAAGAAGTTGTTCCAACATCAAAGTCCCACGATTCAAAGATGCGAAGAAACAACACACAGCCATAGCAAGCGCCTTCTGCAATGTTAACCATCTGATCCGCAATCTCCGACTCTACTGTAAAGAGGTTTTGTCTTAAACGTTCGTAAGGAAGTTCGTCGAGAAATCTTATGAATTCATTGCGAAGTATTTGCACATACGCTTCGTCCGCCATTTTGGTAGGAAGAGAATGAGGTGATCACCTCGAGATAGCCTGGGTACGATTTGCGATATTGCGCAACAAGTTTTATATTTTTCCACAAGTTTTATATTTTGCAACAAGTTTTATATTTTTCCACAAGTTTTATATTGCGCAACAAGTCTTATATTTTTCAACAAGTTTTATATTGCACAACAAGTGTTATATTTTTCCACAAGTTTTATATGGCGCAACAAGTTTTATATTTTTCCACAAGTTTTATATTTTGCAACAAGTTTTATATTTTTCCACAAGTTTTATATTTTGCAACAAGTTTTATATTTTCCCACAAGTTTTATATTTTCCCACAAGTTTTATATTTTGCAACAAGTTTTATATTTTTCCATAAGTTTTATATTTTGCAACAAGTTTTATATTTTTCCACAAGTTTTATATTTTGCAACAAGTTTTATATTTTTCCACAAGTTTTATATTTTGCAACAAGTTTTATATTTTCCCACAAGTTTTATATTTTCCCACAAGTTTTATATTTTCCCACAAGTTTTATATTTTGCAACAAGTTTTATATTTTTCCATAAGTTTTATATTTTGCAACAAGTTTTATATTTTTCCACAAGTTTTATATTTTGCAACAAGTTTTATATTTTCCCACAAGTTTTATATTTTGCAACAAGTTTTATATTTTCCCACAAGTTTTATATTTTCCCACAAGTTTTATATTTTGCAACAAGTTTTATATTTTTCCATAAGTTTTATATTTTGCAACAAGTTTTATATTTTTCCACAAGTTTTATATTTTGCAACAAGTTTTATATTGCGCAACAAGTTTTATATTTTTCCACAAGTTTTATATTGCGCAACAAGTCTTATATTTTTCAACAAGTTTCATATTGCACAACAAGTGTTATATTTTTCCACAAGTTTTATATGGCGCAACAAGTTTTATATTTTTCCACAAGTTTTATATGGCGCAACAAGTTATATATTTTTCCACAAGTTTTATATTGTGCAACAAGTTTTATATTTTCCCCAAGTTTTATATTGTGTAACAAGTTTTATATTTTTCCACAAGTTTTATATTGTGCAATACAAGTTTTATATATAAACAAAGAAGTTTTATTCAAAGAGTGTAAGTTTTATATATTACAAAGTAAGTATTATATATGACAAAGAAGTATTTTTGAAACAAACGGCATTCCATACCCCTCCCCCACCCCTGTTCGAAGGCAATTTCCCACAATTCCTTACTCGCGAATTCAAAATGGCGGTGTTCCTTCGCCAATTTCGGCGAATACTTTTTTCAGGATTTTGCAGAAAGAAGCCTTCTTACTTTCGACTTGTGCGACCTCTTACAGTACAAAACTTTCAAAGGAAAGCTATTGAAAAGCTGGATTTGAAAAAGAAAGCGAATTCGACGAGTGAAACCCGTGAACTTGATGCACCGCGAGTCCCTGGTGCAGTTACAAGAAGACTCCATGTGGGAAATATTCTTACAGGCGAGGAGAATTACACGACTGAGGACACGTTATTCAAATACTTTTCCCAGTATGGTGAGATTGAGAATTTGGAGTTTTTTCGTCGAAAGTTTACCAATTTGCCTCGAGGATTCGCGTTTGTGACATTCCGCCATGTTGAAAGCGCACAAAAAGTCCTGGCCAATGCAGAATCTCACGTGATTGATGGTCGAAATGTCACGATAAGTCTTCCACTGAAAACGGAAAATAAGGTTGTGCAGGGAAAGGCAGATTTGACTGTGCTTGTGAACAACATTTTGGAAAACACTAGCAAGCAAGATATTAAAGAGCATTTTTCTCAATTTGGAAAAGTTGAGAGAGTGATTTTGGCTCAGAAAGATTCCACATATGAAAATTTATCCAGATACTATGTTATGTTTTCATCATTGTCTGGAGCAAAGAAAGCCATGGAGCAACCAATGCAAAAGATTGCCGGGCAAACTATGAACTCCCAGGTGTCGGAGTTTAATAACACTAAGAACTTCACTGGAAAGACAAAACGAGTTTATGTAAAGCTGTTACCAGATCATATCACTGTGGAAGATTTGAGAGATTATTTTATAAAATTTGGAGATGTAGAACGTGTAGAGATCAAGATTGATTACTGCGACTTGCCTTACCCTGTGAGCAATTCAAACATAGCATTTGTTCATTTTTTGCACGAAGCAGTCGTGGAGGAAATTGTCAAATATGAAGATCACGTTATTAATGGCTCAGATGTTAAAGTTTTGAAACATAGAAACTTTTTTCAAGGAAAGGAACACACAAGGTGGAGATTCTCATTGGAGGGTCTTCCTTTGTCGACAAGGGAAATGGATGTCAATAAACTCTTTCTAGCGACATTCGGTGTCGTGCCAGGGGACATTGTTTTAAAAAGGCCCAGAGCTTTTAGAAAGAAAGTTGTTTGTGTTGTTGGTTTTTCTAAGTCAAAAGAGTTTGAACTGCTTTTAAGAAAACCATCTGTGACGTTTAATGGTGGACCAGTGTATTTTCGTCCACTTTTTTGGGGTACGTAATTCTGAAGGTTATGACAAATATTATTGTTGATTGATGGTAGTTAATTGATATTCACAAATTTTGTGTCTAGAAAAACAAGCATGTATCGGCTTCCCTCCGAGAACCCCTGGCGTAAAAAAGCTTAGGAATAGACAAATTTGGCTAACGCATTGTTGTACCCAATTCAAACCTTTTGGGATTAGAACTCTTTGTTCGTCATATTTCCATATCAATGAAGCATTGACATGGAAATCATATGGAAATATTGTGAACAAAGACTCTCATTCCCAGAAGGTTTCAATTGGGTACAACAATGCGTTAGCCAAATTTGTCTATGCCTGTTGTATTGGACAACCCTTGTTGTTGCTACATATTTGTACCCATTTTTGATTGAGAGAATGTTTTATCATGCATGTATTTTAAGTTACATAATCTTAATTCTGTTAGATTTTTTGGCATAATTTTGCCTTATTTTTAGTTTCATTCATATAGTTTACCATTGTTTTTTCCTTCACTTGTAAATTCTGCCCATCAAGTAAGTTGGTGTATTGCTCAGGACAATTATCTTTTGACTTATCTTCTAAATGAATGTTCCTGACCTGAAACAATGACTGTTTTCTTAGTGTTATAAATAACACATTTATCATTACCTTTCACCCACCGGGAGAAACGGGGCTTAAATTTGAATCAAAATCCCTGATCCCTGGCGTGAAAAACTGAGCCTACCTACAAATCTTTATTTCCTAAGATAATAGCCGTCCCTCGATTAATCTTCCCCCTTGAAAAATCACCACCCTTTAGTGGAAATGTTTGAAACAATTGCCTCCCTCAATTAATACCCCTATCCCCTCCCCTGTTCTTTCTCAGCCTCCCAATCAAGTTAAAATAATATTATTGATTCACCTCTTGTAAAGGAAACAATCTTTACAATTACAGAGAAGTTACAAAAGCACAGGTTTCATATAATTTTTCTATAGCAACCTAACTGTATTTGACTCTTTGCTTTATTTCTTAGAACTCTCCAATTAGCATATTAGCATGTTACCATTTCCATGGAGCAATATTTGAAATAATTGCCCCCCCCCCCTGATTAATTGCCTCCCCTCAAAAAATCTGCCCCCCCGGCCATTATTCGAGGAAATACGGTACCTGTAGCAAACAAATGTGTTCATTTCTGCTGCTTTTTTGGCTGTTAGTGGTATGCATTGACCCTGATACCAAATAAGGAGCTAAGTCTGAAGATCTGAAGATCAATTCTCTATTTTCGAATTGCCCATAATACACTTTGTTTGCCCCCCAAATTTTGTATAAACTTTTGTTTTGAAATGCTCTTGGAAATACATGTATGCAGTTCTCCCCAGAGTATTTACAAACAACAGTTTATGCAAAATTTGGGGAGCAAACAAAGTGTATTATGGGCAATTCGAAAATAGAGAATGCAGACATCCTTAGGGCTCATCATGCCACCATATCTGTTAGAAGGAGTGAAAAGGCTCAGAACACTTTTACGTTGAAGTGAAGGAGTTTTGAAGCCACGCGAGATACCGCTGACAGAGTTTGAGCAAATCCCGTTGTAACATCCCCGGGGTTTTAGTATGGGCTAAGACAAACAATGCCCCTACTCCTTGAGGACTGCAGACTGTCTTTACTGTAGAATTCCCCCATAACCCTGTTGGTGTCCTGGAGGTGCTTCAGGGCCTCTGATAAAACCAATGATAAGTGCATAATTAAGTATGTTGGCCTCAATTTTAAATTGTAGTGAGACAAAAGCTTTTGAAATATTTTATTATTTTATTCAAGGTTTTAGCACTGATGCTTAAATAAACTTACAAGTATCAGAAATACAGTTGTTAAAAACAGTCATTGGTGATTGTAATCAACAGTTACTGTCCTTTCATTTTTCAGTGGTTGCATCCCTCTTCCATACAAGTCTACGGAAATACAAAGGGTGCCCACGAAAGCTTCCCTTTTGCTCTTTCAAAACTCTTTCAACCTCCTTTTTGTCAGAGAATCTGACAATACAAATTAACTTCTTGTCAATTAATACTCGGTGCTGGTTCAAAAATACTCCATTTGGGACAACCCCAAAAGTCCTTTCAAAGTACTCTTGTACAGCCATTGGCCGCGTTGACAAGGGGAGACCCTCAACAGATAGTTTCAGCTCACGAAGCCTTTCTGAGGAAAGACTGCTTGGATCACGATATCTTGAAACTTTGATTTTGGAGCCATTGATAATGTGATTCCTGTTTTCTAAAATTTCATCAACCACGGTTTCATTTGGAAAACGAATAAAAGCTACATTGGAATTTTCGTCAAAGCTATGAGATGCATTACCACCATGCACAATGAAGTCAACGCACTCAACATCTCCAAATTTTCGGAAGTAATCTCGCAAATCTTCGACAGTTAGATTATCTGGGACTGATGTTATACAAACACATTTTGTTTTTCCTGAGAATTCCTTTGATTTTTGTGGGAACTCTGTAACTTGAGAATCAAAGTCTTGCTTGGCAATCTTCTGCATTGGTTGCTGAAGGGCTTTTTTCGCACCAGACAATGACAAAAACATGACATAGTAGCTGCACAGATTGTCGTCTGTGGGATCTTTCTGAGCCAAAATCACTCTGTCAACTTTTCCAAACTGACAAAAGTGCTCTTCAATCGATTTCCTGCTTGTGTCCTTTGAAATTTTGTTCACAAGCACAGTTAAGTCTCTCTTATGAGTCTCAGCTGGCTTCGTCATTTTCAGTGGGATATCCACTGTAACATCGTGGTTGTCAATAATATGAGAATCTGCTTTTGCAAGAACTTTCTGCGCGCTCTTAGCGTCGCGAAAAGTCACGAAGGCAAATCCTCGAGGCAAATTAGTGAATTTGTGACGAAAATATTCCAATTTCTCAATCTCGCCATACTGCGAAAAATATTTAAAAACTGTATCCTCAGATGTGTAATCTTTGCCTTTGAGAAGATTTCCAACGTGAAGTCTTCTGATTTTAGGATCAGCTGTGATGACGTCTCGTGGCCCTTCAACTTTTTGTTCTTCGCGAGTTTGTGACATTTCGCCGAAGGTCGATGTTGAAAGTACTCTCTTCTGTAACGTTTGCAGTGTGGAAGATCGCAGAAGTGGAAAGAACGAAGACCTGGCTCTGCGAAACACTGAATTCGCGAATGTTATTCGCCGAATTTGCTGAAACAAGAACGCCATATTGTTCAAGGAAGTGTGAACCACTACTGAATCATGGGAAATTTATGTCGTTCTAGTCCTACTCTTCCACGAGCAGATTACAATTCAATGTGTACTGAGTGAAGGAGAATAAAATTACTGAGAATATCACAGGCTACAATCACGTCCGAAAAGGTCAAGAGACATTCATTTTAACCCTGTTTCCACTTACTGATACATAGCAATACAATGCACATGCCATACAATGCCAGCAAATATACAATCAAAAGAAGAAGTTTAGCAAAGGCCAGGCTAAATGGCCAAAAATGGTAATATCTGTGGACAATGAAGCCAAAGAATTTTGGTTTATCACAAACCCTCTCCCCCCCCCACCTCACCGCCAACCAATTATGACCTCTGTATGGTAATGTCGCATTGGTTATGTTACTGCACAGAATAAAATGAGAAACGAAATAAATAAAAGAATAAAATGTGATACTGAAGGAAGAATTCCCTCTAAACAGTTTAAACAGTGGCTTATTTTATAAAAATTTTCAATAGAATATCATTGTGTTTAAACATTTACACCTAGAATCGAAACTCTACTCATGTAAGATGGCTCTATCGCTCAATCGGGGGGATTAGTAATACTCTCAGTCACTTCGTCGGGTGGAGTAGTAATTCTCTCAGTCACTTCCCTGGGGGGAGTAGTAAGTAGTAATACTTTCAGTCACTTCATGCTACAGAAACTGGGTAAAGCTCCAGCAGTTGTGAGGCTTGTGAAGACTTAACTCTTGAGCAGTAGTTTCATCTGCTGGCAGGGGCGGATTTAGGGGTGGGCCGAAGGGGCCGCGGCCCCCCCTTTTGCCTTTTGCCCCTAGATTGTCACGCCTTCGGCGCTCCTGATAGGCGCTGGCGTGCCCATTTTGTCACTATAAAAATTGCTCAGGCCCCCTCTTTATAGATTTCCTGGATCCGCCCCTGGCTGGTCTTTAATTTGTAGTAGTAGTAGACTTAAAACTTTAGGAACTACCATTAATGCAAATTTCACCCACTAATCTTCATATTACTTCTTATGGTACTAGTTGGCCAGAAGAAGTTGTTATAAAATCAAGACAACATTTTAATATATTTGGTGATTCATTTTCTTTATTCTCAAGAACTATATGCTGTATGTTATAGATCACATATACATGAGTAAATCAGTCATTGTGTTTGCAATAGTGCAAGGACATACATGTAATAATTATTGTCCCTGAAATCTTGACATATTACAAACACATTAAAGCATCTGCAAGCCTATATGCATAAAATTGGCAATTTTTGAACATCTTCATTATTTTTCCAAATTTGTCAGTTATGCTCTTTTTCCACCAGGCCTTTCAATAAAATAATTGAAATTAATTAAATTAATCAGTCATTTTATTAACTTAATTAATTTTAACTATAAATAAATACACCTTATTTAGTGTTTTGGTGAATAACAAGCAGTTATTTTATAAGTTGAGTAGTATTTTCCGGAGACCTCACAGGGGCAAGGATTAATGCCAGCTTTTTAGAACTAAAATATGTATGGCGTGTATTATTTGCCATAACAACAAATAAGGGATTTATTATTTCACTAGACTACGAGCAGTCTCTCTTTCCCAGCTTAGTCCGTCGAGTGAGAAACGAAAAAAACATTAGTGAACGGATAATGGCCGCGCGAAACTAGGGGCGAGGCAGGTGCGCGGGCGCCTGCCTCGCCCCCAGTTTCGCGTGGCCATTATCCGTTTGCTAATGTTTTTTGCTCGACGGATCAGACTAAACTGGGAAAGAGAGACTGCTCGTAGTCTATTATTTCACTGCATATTTTTTTCTGTTGTAGCAGCATCTATTTATTGAGCTAGAGTATTGGAAATTTCTCATTCTGTGTATGGTGCATATTTTATAGTCAGTGTAATACACTCACACATTTTGCATGTTCTCAATCATGCAACAGTGGAATTACTTTGGCAGCTTACTGCGTAGCCTGCATAACAGGTGCATGAAAATAAATATAGGCGCAAGAAAAAAACTCCCTCGCGCACCGTTTCCCCCGCGCCCACATTTTTTTCATGTGTCTGCTACACAGGCTACTTACTGTGTTTTTTAAGTAATGATCCGCATAAGAAGGATAGCGCTGAACGACAATGCACGATGGAATGCCAACTTTTTTCATTGTTACAACTAGTGATCTCATTGGCCTAGACTCAAAAAGCGCTAAAAAGTTAAGGTTCAAGGTGCATTAAGTCCAATTTTTTTAAGGTTTCAAGTATTTTGAGACCCAATCACACAACATGCAATTTTTAAAAGATATTGTATTTGGGGATCTTCATCAAAGAAGCAAAATTAGTAGCTATTGAGTTAAGTTATTCGGATAGTTTTTTCATAGCGCACACATTTCCTTGAGCATTTTATAAAGGTATATAAATCACTGCTTTTAAAATTTTACAGCACGTCTGAGTTCCTTTTTCAACTTCCTCCAAACAAGTTGACGGAAATGCAATGGAGTTCCTTCAAATGTCACCTTTGGTTCTTTTAAAACCATGTCCACCTCCCTTTGCTCGGAAAACCTAACAATGCATGGAGTTTGGTTGTTGCTTAATACTTGGCGCCCGTCAAAAAACACTCCAATTGGCACTATATCGAAAGTTCTTAAGAGATATCGCTTTATAAAGTCAACCCCTGTAGATAAAGAAACACCTTCCACTGACAATTTTAGGTGGCGAAGTTTATCCGGGAGGTCAACGGCCTGGTCTCGATGTTTTGAAACTTTGACATTTAAGCCATTTATAGCGTGGTAATCCTTTTGGATAATTTCTTCAACTGTGGCTGGAGATGCTAAACGAACAAATGCTACATTGCGACTTCCTTTGACACCAGACATAACTGGAATATTGACAAGCAACTCTACCCACTCCACATCTCCAAATTCTTGGAAGTAATCTCTCAAATTCTCGACAGTAAGCTGATCTGGAACTGATTTTAAAACCAGCTTTTTTGTTTTTCCAATTATTTCTTTAGACTGTGGAAACTCCAGTACTTGCGATTCAATGCTTTGTTCCCCAATTTTTTGCATTGGTAGTTCCAAGGCTTTTTGCACTCCAGACAGCGAAGAGAACATGACATAGTAGCTACTTAGATTTTCATCTGTGGGATCTTTTTGGTTAAAAAAAACCTTGTCTACTTTACCAAATTGAGAAAAATGCTCTTCGATGGTTTGTTTGCTTGTGCTTCCCAAAATATTTTTAACAAGCGCAGTCAGATTTCTCTTTCCCTGAACGGCCATCGTTTGATTTCTCAAAGGAGCCACCTTGAGGTTTTGTCCATCAATTACATGAGATTCTGCATCGGCCAGGACTTTTTGTGCATCTTTAACATCGCAGAACGTCACGAAACCAAATCCTTGAGCCAGCGGATTACGAGGGAATTTGTTTGGGAACTCTATCAGCTCCACATCGCCAAAATTTGAGAAATATTTGAATAATGCGTCCTTAGTTATTTGACGATTCTCTTTAGTAGCCTGTCCTCTAAAGAGGTTGCCAACATAAATCTTCCTCAAGTTGGCATCTGAGCTCGCTGACCGCGTGTTGGGAAAATCATGTGGAAAATCACCTTTCTTTCCGCGTTCTACAGCTTTAATCGACGTGGATAATACTTTCTTGTGATACGTATGTAGTATGGGAGAGCGTAGGAGTGGGGAAAACGAAGGTCTTGATCCACGGAACACTGAATTCGTGAAAGAAGTTCGCAAGAGTTGAAGATGACACAGCGCCGCCATTTTGAAACCTGGCTTCGAATGAAGAATCATGGGAAATCGTAGCAGGAAGGACTGGGCACCAGTACTTCTAAAGATGGCGGCTGATTGAAATGTACATAACTTCGAAAAATTCCATGGAACAAACTGGCGTTTTAATGATCTAATTCTTTGTTTTAAGATACAGTTTTGTTTCTCAAACACACGAAAGGTTTGTTTTTTAATATATGTTTGAAAATCGTTTGGTGTAGCTGTATATTCTCAAATTTCCTTCAAGAACATGGATGTGGATCAGTTTCTGTCAGCTGTTTTTCCGTCGAAGAAAGATGAAAATATTGCTACTCCGAGGTAAAGACAATGTTTATTTTATAATAATGTATTAGCTGTTTATTCTAGGTGTTCTCATACTGTACTAAATGTACTGTCTTCACTTCATAATTGTCATGTGTTATATGTTTATCTCATCAGAATTACTTAAGCTTATGTGAAATTCCTTAGTTTAATAAAATTAAACAACAGAATATAGGTCCACTTTTGAAGAACTATTAACCTAAAGTGGTTCGGCAGCTTAGTAGTCAAATTGAACAACTGTTACCTCAAGTGACTTGGCAGCTCAGTACGGTAGATTCTGCATGTACCGGTCACATAATATTACGTAAAACAAAAGGAACAAAGAATGACAATAATACAAATGCAAAACAAGACCAAAAATACAATACCTCACAAACAGTAGAAGACAATGAGTGGTTCATGGATACCGGTACACGCAGAAAGACCCCTCAGTACTCAACTGGCAAGCTGCCGACCAGCTGTCGAGTCACTTAAATATATACCTTCCTCGTTGTAAACTCTTAAGTTGTGTGTTTCTAGATATGAATTACATAGTTTTCCTTCACTGCCACAGAGCCACTTCATTGATACTTCTAGAAAATTGCCCTACATTCTGTAGTTGCTCCAAAAAAAAAACGTATTAAGCCCAAGTTTATATATAGCTGCCAACTTTTTCCGAGTGATAGGTGTGAGAATTTTTTTGTGGGAGTGCCAGGATTTCTAAAGGCATCCTGGCCAAATCCGAAGACAACCCAATATATTCCGAAGATATTCGAAGTTTTCCGAAGATGTTCTAAAGAAGTTTCCATGGACCTCAGACCTCCGTTTTAACATCCAGCTGTAAATGAATGCTCAGAATGATAAAAACCTACAAAAAAGGTCCAAATTTTCATGGCCGTAACTATATTTTTAATTAGATCATGCGATCAGTTAAGGCTGATAGCTCAAATCTGTCAGTCAGGTGAGGGAAATTGCTCCATACAGTAGGTGTGAGTTGGCGTGAGATCAGAGTTTTGGACTCGCAGGCATGAGACTCACACCTAAGGCATGAGACTTGGCAGGTATAGTGTTATTTTGTCATTGGCAGGAGAAGGTAATAAATTATTATTTTGTCATTCAGGGTGACACATTGACAATGTTATTGCAAGTCAATTTTTATGAATATTATTGCAGACGTTTACTTGAGTATGGGAGCCTTCAGGATCACATTGACGAGATTCTGGCCCAATATGAAGAAGAACCTAAAACAGGTACAGTCAAGCCTCAGATCTCAGAAAACATACTGTAGTGCTGCCGAGGGTCAAGGCTTCAGAACACAACCCAACAGACTTCACTAGCACATGGGCTTATTAGTTCTCCAAAATGTTCTACACACACCGAGCTCTACCGAAAGCAACTGGTAACAAGAACTACTAGTCATGCAAACGTAACTTCGCTACAATACTGACTACCTATTGGGCCAACACCTCTTAAATGGTGCTTTTTTACTCCCAGAGTCAATTATGGAGACATGTAGTGTATTTCTAACTTTTAAGTCTGTTGATGAAACCCTATGGTGTGACCATTCAAATGAAACCTCTTCAGCGGTACTTTTGCATGGTACCATTTGTTCTAACTTTTGAGTCTGTTGACGAAATCCTATGGTGTGACCATTTAAATGAAACCTCTTTGGCACTTCTTTTGCATGGTACCATTTTTTTTAAATTTTCTACAAAATGAAATTTAGGATGTTTCTTGAATTTTGATGTTTGGCACTCTTGGGAGTTTAAAGCCTTTAAAAAGAGTTAAAAGCCCCAAAGTTGTTCAGGGCTGTCAATAAGGGCCAGGGCCAGGGCCCGTGCAGGGAGGGGGAGGGGGGTACTTAAATATAATAATGACAGGGAGGTGCAAAACAGACCAAATTGTTAGACAAAAAAAGTCAAAAGATCTCTTACCCTTGTGATCCTCAGATCACAAATTTCAACCCTCCAAAAAGGCCTTTGCACCTTCCCACCACCTTGGGGGGCAGGGGCTCGGAATTTTTCCCAGTTGAAGATTTTTTAATCTCTTGACAGTTGAAACCAACTAATGAGAACATGATAATGCTAGCCCACAGAGATGTCCCACAATTCCCCAGAGTGCTCATTGATAGAAAAGCAAAACATTGACAATACCAAAGACCAATTTTCCCCAGTAACTTAATTTTCACTTCCCTACACATCTATTTAACAAAATAGTGTCAGTCTTACCTTTTCAGGCCCAAAAAGCTATTTAATGTTGCAGAATAAGTTATGTTTACCAGCCAGTTGATGAAACAAATTGTACTGTACTGATTTGTGGGTTATTATATATATATATATATATATATATATATATATATATATATATATATATATATATATATATATATATATATATATATAAATTCAATGAAAATGGACAGAATTAAAAAAAAAAAAAAAAAATTGAGAAATGCATGTTTGGTCCCACAATAACTCTTATTCTTCATCTTTTCTACATAATTTAGAACTTGATGCTGAGGAGAGAGCATTAACTGATGGTAGAATTGGACCAGATACTGTGGGAATTGATAGAGCAAGCCTTTGTGGGTCCATGACTATCAAAGATGGAATTGAAGTACACACTAGTTTATTTATAATAGTCAATGGTATACCATGTTATCATACGACCCATATGGCTCGGTGCACTGCATGCTAATTTCTTTACAAAACAACTTAAAATTCAGTGTAAAATACATCAAAATTTAAAAATTTTGGTTTTAACTGAGTTATTTGATTGTTAGAGTGCAGTTTTGATTAAGCTCACAGGGTCCAAGGGAGACCAAAATTCATTCTGTAATATTTACAGACACTCAATCAGTTTTGTCTCCTTGGTGTCTAGCCTGGTTCTCAGATGATCCGAGGTTGGTCACACTCACTCCCTCCTCTCCTTGTCTGATGTACTCTGTTTGAGTACTTGATCCCCGGGGGGGGGGGGGGGGGGGGTACTCCCTATAATGGGCTCTACAGAGATGCCCCACCTGAAAGGGGTACCTTTTTTAGGCTGGTGGTATCACGAGTTGAAGTATATGAAAGGGTAGGGATTTCACGAAGTATAGGAAAGATTAAGGAAAACACGGGTTGAAGTATAAAAAAGGGTAGGGAAAACTGCCATAAGATTTAAGTATTATAAAAAGCGCCTTTCAAAATATATCAAACAGATGCACATAAAGGCTATATGAAAGGGGTGCCATTTTCAATGAAAGGTATACGAAAGGCGTACAATTTTCAATGAAAGGTATATGAAAGGGGTACCTTTTCTGTGAAAAACGGTATGTGAAAGGGTAAGGGTTTGGACCTTGGGGCGGAGCATCCCCGTACAAAACTTTGTTGGGTACCCCCCCCCCCTGGACTTAATCTTGACACCATGTGACCATTAAATATTTCCAACAAAGTAAAACACAGCAGAGTATGTTCAGTGACTGCACCATCCTTATCATTTCTGGATGGTGGAGAACAAAGATGCCTGATATCGACTCTGATTGGTGTAAATAATGGCCAGGTGACATCAAGATTAAGTGAACCAGACACATAGAAGAGATGGATGCTATTTGGTGTTCAGATTAAAGTGGTTCAACATTAAATGTATGTTACTTTTAAGTAACATAATATGGAACCACTTTAAAAGCCAGAAATTAAAGGGCCCTAAGAGACATCTCGTGAATGCGAAACAACATAAGGTTAAGTCCATAAATTGGTTTTAATTTCCATACTGAGTTTGAAGAGTAAAACAGAGCATCTAAATCAAAGCATCTAAGCATGACATAAATATGCATTTTTCTTTCAACTTTATTGGTCTCATAAATTAAAAAAAAATTAATACATAATTATATAAAAAAATTAAAACGGAGATAAATGAGAGGACCAAATAGGATTGCGCGAACGGGAAATAGAAAAATCCCATGCGAGGCGCAACCCAAAATCTAAAATATATATATATATATATATATATATATCTGATAAGAAAACTAAAATTTAATTTACGTAATTTAACTACCGGTATAATCTAATTTAGTTACTAATAGTGCATAGTAAGGTGCAAATAGAATCAGACAGATAAAAATGAAGAACGGTGGCAAGGGCAGTTACGGGAGAGGAACCAGGTGCAGGGCATGTCAATATTATAAGTAGTGACCAGTAAAGTAAAATAATTAAGTGGCGCGCAGAAAATTTTTAAAAATACTAGGACTCGAAAAATTGTCATGAGAGGCGAGATTACAGATAGTGTTGCGTGAAAGGGGACTGTCTAGACAACTGAATGGTGTAATTACACTGGGGAATTAAAATATAGCAATCATCTTTTAACATGTAATACATATAATATACAGTGTAATATACAGTGAAAATTTGTATCTCCGTTCCCATATATCCGTAGAGCCAGCAAGCAGGAAATAATTTTCAAAAAGGTCATGACGTTTTTTAATGTGAACATGTTTCGGATGAAACTTCATTCATCTTCAGCACCTCTTGCATTTATATCCCACCCACTAGCGGGTTTTGTTACTCGTGCTGAAGATGGATGAAGTTTCATCCGAAACATGTTTACATAAAAAAAATTGTTTACCTTTTTTAAAATTGCCCCCACATACTATTTCTCGTTCAACGCTTCATATTTTCACAAGATAAAAACCATGATTGTTTTCGAACTCACATTGCTTGTGATCATGATCAACTTTTGGTTTTCTCTTTAGATTGAAAGCAAAAGCAACTTCAGCAGTGTTAGAGCCAATATTTGTGCTTGTAAAGGTAAGAATATTTTTATGTGTTGTTCCAAAAAAATATCCATCCCTGACATGTACATTGTATCTTACTGTATTATTGGACGTTACAACTATTAATTGCTAAGTGATGATTGTTTACTTTAAAGGGAAATGGATGTACGAGATTTTGTTGGGATCTAAAGGAATCATGCAGTTAGGCTGGGCAACCTTGCAATGCAACTTCACTAATGAGGTTTGTCACAAGTTAATTATAATTTCAGGAATTAAGACAGTAAATTCTTTCTCTCATACATATCAGAGAAAGCTCAATGGATATGCACTGAACCACTGTGAAGGATATGGTTTTTGAACAGAATGGTCTGAGATAGAAAGGGTATATACGGTATAAAAAGTTCTCACTGCGACAGATAGTTTTGAAACTGCTCTGTCAGTAGAACACCTGTATGATGATAGTGTCTGGGATCATTGTTTTGGATAGGGTAGGAATTTTTGGTGTCTAGTCTGGAAAATGGTTGCAAAATGCAATTGAACATAGTCTGGTATATAGGGTAAGGGTTGAAATCCTAGTCCCAGTGGCTCACCACCCAAAAATACACAGAGTATACCCTCCCCCCCAGGAGTTTGATTAGCTCCACTGGGATACTGGGCTTCTGTATTGGAAACAGTCTACTTGAGTCCCAACCAGTTTTGGGTTATGCTTCTTCTTGGTTGAAATTAATTTTCTGATGACTAAACATTATTTTGTGATATACTTATAGGAAGGAGTCGGTGACACAACTGACTCCTTTGCTTATGATGGCCATCGTGTAAGAAAATGGAATGTGTCCACTGGCAAATATGGAGAGGTACAGTCATAATAATTCGCGTGGCTTCTGCCACAAGTCAGCCAGTGTTCCAGGTGTAAGGAGTGGCACAAAGGAAAATTGCGATGTGGAAATAAAGGAGAGGGGACTGGGGAGAGAGGACAAGAGAACCTTTTCCCAGTCTCCCCTAGTTCCCCGCCACTTGTCTGCACACCGGTTTTTAGCTATTGCCTTACCTCACAAATAAGACAGTGTACATTGTACATATAATCGTAATAATATCTTCTTCTATCATGACGTTAAACTAATATTATCTTCCTCTATCTACATGTATCTAACTAATATCTTCCTCTATCTATCTAACTAATATCTTCCTCTATCATGATGTTAAACTAATAATTTTTGTCTCCAGGAGTGGATGGCTGGTGATGTAATAGGGTGCTGTATTAACTTAGATGAAGGCACAATCTCTTACAGCAGGTCAGTGTTATTCACACAATGTTCTGATTGGTAATTATACATAGATACATGTACTCATCATCATCATCATTCTTAAGTCATTTCAGTCTTCTGCATCATCTTCATCAGTGCCGCCATTAAATGTATCATGGCCGTGATCATTATTATTATTATGGCCATCATCATCATTATTGTTATCATTCACATCACCATCATCATCATCATCATCATCATCATCATCATCATCATCATCATCATCATCATCATCATCATCATCATCATCATCATCATCATCATCATCATCATCATCATCTCTATCACTGTCATCATCATCATCATTTTGGGAGATACCCTCCATAGGGTTATCCTCAGGTATCTCCTTTTCATTGTATTAATGTTTCATATTGATATAAATGAATAAAGTATTGTTATTATTATTATCATGGTCATCATCATCATCCTTATCATCAATACCATTGTCGTCATCATTATCATTGTCGACATTGTTTTCTTGATGATGATGATGATCGTCATATAATATCTATAAGATGCTGTATGTATTTCATCTTTCCTGTATCTCAAACTGACACTTTTAAAATCTTTGCTAACATTAATTTTTTTCTTGACTTACCAACTCCATTCTCTCCGTTGAAATCTTGTTTCCCTTATACATAATTATTCTTATTGTTTCTCCAGGAATGGACATTTCTTGGGTGTGGCATTTGACAATGTTCAGTATGGCCCAGGTCTTGCTTATTTCCCTGCGGCCAGCTTATCATATGGAGAATCCTGCCAGATGAATTTTGGAGCAGCCCCATTCAAGTATCCTTTGCAATGTGAATAATGATTTGATTTATTTGCACCATTAATAAATAAAATTAAAAAAAATAACTTCTTTATTTATCCTGGAAAATATAAACTATCAGCATTATAAAAAATGATGGTCTTGACTGTCAAGATGTCCAGTAATAAATTAAAATCTAATATTAAAAATTACTATGATTAGGAGTTCAAAATGTACAGGTATTTATAGATATATACAGATTAAATTTAATTTAAAAGTGTTCACATTGCAGGTGGAAATTAGACCAAGCATTTATGGTTCTGGATTTTAGTTTCTTTCTAGTATTTATAAAGACTTGGTTAAGACGTCATTATATGGAGGTTTGGTACTTGAGGAGTCCAGGGGCTTCCAACAGGGGTGGGGTTAGAGGCAGGCACCCTGGAAGGTGGCATGAGAGAAAATAGAATTTGTGACTAGAAATATGTGTCTTGCAGAACCTCGCAAAGCTTAGTGGAGGGCACAACACAAAATTTTAGCAACAGAGGAGAAAGAGATGGAAATTCTGGTTTAACTGGAGAGTTGACTGTAGAGTTGAAGTTGAGACATTCTCATTCCCAGTTGCTTGTCACACTGGATGAGGTCAATTGGAGCTTACTCACAGTTTTGTTGCTAGGCAACTGCAGGACACCAACCAAATATAATATAAGGAAACCTGAGATTCCACTGCGCTAAAGCGATCTACTTGCAACAAATTTATAAATCTCGCATGCCTGGGCCTTCAGCCCTCACTTCCCCGCAGAACAAGGTTGGAAATTACATGGAAGTGCAAAGAAGCCAGAGAGGCTGAAGTAGTAGGGACAGGAACTAGAAGTAAAGGGAACAAGAAGGAAAAAGTTCAGACTCCCTGCCCCCCTCTCCCCCCCCCCCCAAAAAAAAAAAACTATAGGTCATTTCCAATTTCATGCCTCGTCTTTAAATTGAGGCTTGGTGCACAAGCTTTCATATAAAAATAAGTTTTATTTGCATGTGACTGAAAACTAATTTTCTTATGAAAGATAATGAGGTAGAATTAACGCAACTCAAAAATGGCCTATTGGCAAAAGGACATACAGTAGTCAGTATATGAGTATACAGTTGTAGTAGATTGATCTCAGATTTGCTACCATTGGCTAATTTGGCACAACATGGTAATGTATGATAGACGGTTTTCACATAATTTCTTAACCACTTTTAGATTTCCTGTTGAAGGTTACAAACCCCTTCAAGATCCTCCAATCGTTGACGTTGCCAAAGCAACAGAACTTATTTCATGCTTGGAGAGGTTACTTCCAGCAGTAAGTTGTTTCAAAGGGTGTTTTACAGTGCTGTGCGTAATGTACTGTCGCCACTTGACAAAGGCTTCATTTAAGTTCGTTCAATGTAATGTACTGTATTTTTCAGCCTGACAGAATTCCTTGGTTACCGCCATCTCTTCATGGTCGATCTGACACGCTGACGCTTCTCACCACTGCGCATGTCTTTGAAAAGCTAGGGCCTCTGCTGGTAAGCAAACCACACACCAAGAAGTAATGTTAAGGGGTTAACTTAACCCTTTGACTCGCAGAGTCAATTATGGAGACATGTTATGTAGTTCTAACTTTTGAGTCTGTTGACGAAATCCTATGGTGTGACCATTCAAATGAAACCTCTTCAGCAGTACTTTTGCATGGTACCATTTGTTCTAACTTTTGAGTCTGTTGACGAAATCCTACGGTGTGACCATTCAAATGAAACCCCTTCGGCAGTACTTTTGCATGGTACCATTTCTTTTTCAATTTTCTGCAAAATGAAATTTAGAATGTTTCTTGAATTTTGATGTTTGGCACTCTTGGGAGTTTAAAGATGCCCCAAGGTTCCCCTAGAAGTTCTGGCCTTACGACAAACAGTCTGTCTTACGGTTAGCCTGCTTTGTAGTCGTTTCTTTTCCGAAAGCGCGGGAGGCAAAATATGCCCGCAAAATTTGCACCGACATTTTGTCCTCGGACCGTTTGAACCTGGGTCGTCCAACGTTGATGGGAGTGTTGAAAAAATGATGGAAGCTTGTTGGATGCGTATTCCAAAAAGTTTCAATTGGTTCAAACTTTCATCCACAACATTTGCTTTGTTCTTGAAAATCTTGGATAGTGTTGAAACCGTTCATTCAGCACTTTATTCAACTTGTGTTGAACAGGCTTTCCCAGTTCCTCTGTTCCAATGATTTTTTTAATATGTTGGACCGATTGTTAGGCCGATGTTGGAACCTCCGCACAACTTTTATTTTTGCTTCCAACATTTTCCCAAAAGTTACTGATGGATGTTGGGCAAAATGTTTGAACTGCCGGTTTAAACGCGCCTTTAACCCTCTGCCATTGAAATATTTTTTGCCTATGTTCCTGTTCTTGTGAATAAAAGGCGTAGGCCTGGTTTAAAACGTCGCATTTCACATGCGCCGAATCAAACTCCTATTTGGGTTGACTCAGATAATTACATTCGACATTTGATTTAGACGTCGAGGTTAATAGAGTCGTACTGAACTCATGAGCGACTTTTTATATAGTTAGGCAAAAATGTGAATTGTGGGTAAAACGTAATTTAAAAATTCGATTCGGCACATACATGTATAACGTATAAAACGACTGTCGAATGTCTGTCGTATATTCGACTGGCTCAGTCGAAGATGCGGCAGGAGTCGCATGGTCGAATTTAATTTGAGTTAAACGTCGAACTTCACATGCATTTATCCCGAATTAGATTCGGCACATGTGAAATGCGACGTTTAAACCGGGCCTAAATAACTAATTAATAATACTAATAATTACTTTGTTGTATTTTAAGACTGGAGGCTATGTGGTGGAAGAAGTTCTTTTGCCATTCTTACTCAAGTCCAGCTCAGGAAGCAATCCTCTAGAACATCAACCCGGTGTTCAGAAAGTGCTGGATCTTATGTGGGTCTGCATGGAGGTGAGCTAGTTTCATTTGCACTTTTGAGATCACTGCGATGGGTGCAAAAGTATAAATTATTCCTCCCAACTCATGTCGTTTTCCATGGAAAAATTGAACTTGTCACGTGGGATTGTGTCACGTGGAGTGGTGTCACATGGGGCAGTGTCAAGCCCCACGTGTCATTTCCCACGTGACACCGCGTCGCGTCTCAAACAGTTCAAAGGTAATGTTAAGACCGTTTACACATGCGATTTTTGATGCGATTTTTGTCGCGCTCTCCAATGCAACTTTTGTCGCAAGTGTAAACTAGCGGCGATTTCCTGTGCGATTCGGGTGCGACATTTGCTTTGATTTGCTGTGATTTCCCAAAAATCGCCGCCAAGCTGCATCAGGTTTCGAACATGTTCGAAACCTCTGCGACATCGTGTGACAAATCGCGCCCAAATCGCACTGAAATCGCCGCCCGTTTACACATGCGATTTGAAGATACAACTTGCGCGCGACAAAAATTGCATCGACAAGTGCGACAAAAATTGCTCAAAAAATCGCCCGTGTAAACGGGCCTTTACACGGGACGATTTTTATTTTTTCCATTTTTTCCATTTTATTTATTTTGCCATTTACCACATTACAAAAAAAAATATATATGTATATATAATAATAATAATAATAATAATAATAATAATAATAATAATAATAATAATAATAATAATAATAATAATAACAATAATAATAATCATACAACACACTAGAAATTTATAATAACTTAAAAGACGATAGACTACAAAATGTTTAATGTGGTAGTGACAAGGAAGCCTATATAGAAGCCGGGGGCTTATGCACTATAGGCTTCCTTATATACCATGCCAGATACAATTTTATACTCACACCACAAATAAATTGTGACGCCGTTACTTACCATCACATGTAACTAAAAAAATGTCGAAATCAAAAGACAAAATAGCTCGATGCTGGTGAACAGGCACATCTAGTCAGTGATATACACTACATCCCGTCATGCAAAGCGGGGCAATAACAAGTCCACACGAGACGTTACAAGCAGTGGCACACCGTCACGAGACGTTACAAGCAGTAACACACCGTCACGAGACGTTACAAGCAGTAACACACCGTCATGAGACGTTACAAGCAGTAACACACCGTTACGAGACGTTACAAGCAGTAACACACCGTCACGAGACGTTACAAGCAGTAACACACCGTCATGAGACGTTACAAGCAGTGGCACACCGTCACGAGACGTTACAAGCAGTAACACACCGTCACGAGACGTTACAAGCAGTAACACACCGTCATGAGACGTTACAAGCAGTAACACACCGTCATGAGACGTTACAAGCAGTAACACACCGTCATGAGACGTTACAAGCAGTAACACACCGTCACGAGACGTTACAAGCAGTGATATACCGTCACAAGACGTTTAAAACAGTAACACACCGTCAGAAGACGTTACAAGGAGTTAGACACTCTTACAAGACGTTACAAACAGTTGCACACCGTCACAAGAATTCGTGGGCATTTTGTGTTCATACTTGTCGCATCGAGCAGAATAAAAACTTTGCTTTAAATTCGTATAAGCCAGAATTAGTTTTAAAGCGTGGCTACAAAGAAACGCTTTTTTCCCGTCTGAATTAAACAAAAAGTGCCTCATACATTTGCTTGAGTAATTTATACTGAAGGTTTTTAACTGTTTGTGAAAAACTCTAAAAGTGGGTCCTTTGAGCATTTAAGCCTAGCGACATAATCGGAAGCAGAGTCGGAGTCTAAAGTGTAAGGAGCCTTACATACTATTGTAAATGAAAAACGGAGTCGCAATCGGAATCGGAATCGGAATCGGAATCGGAATCGTAAGCTTGAGGGAATCCGTAATCGGGAGGATCAGAAAATTTATTTTTTCTTCCGATTCCGCTTCTGCTTTCGTCGTTTTGATTTCGTAGTTCGTATATTGATTCCAATTCCGATTTCATCGCTTACGTCGCTAGTGGAAACCAACCACTGGCCACAGAAAAGAAATACCATTGTTGTCTTTTTCTTGCAGGAGTTTGAGCTTGAGCCATGTTTGGGTCACTTGTTGAACGCACTCATCAAGTGCTATTGGTTCAAACCAGTTACAATGGATTTCAGGTCACAGGTATGAATATTTCATTAACCAGTTAACTCGCAAGAGTGCCAAATAAAAATTTAAGAAAAATCCAAAATTTCATTTTGTAAATTATTGAAAAACAAATGGTACCCTGCAAAAGTACTGCTGAAGAGGTTTCATTTGAATGGTCACACCATAAGATTTCATCAACAGACTCAAAAGTTAGAACAAATGGTACCATGCAAAAGTACTGCTGAAGAGGTTTCATTTGAATGGTCACACCATAAGATTTCATCAACAGACTCAAAAGTTAGAACAAATGGTACCATGCAAAAGTACTGCTGAAGAGGTTTCATTTGAATGGTCACACCATAGGATTTCGTCCACAGACTCAAAAGTTAGAACTACATTACATGTCTCCATAATTGACTCTTGGAATGAAAATGTTAACCCATTCACGTCCAGAGTTAAGCATTAAGTCCGTTTTTCATGCGAAGTACAAATCTTGAGACAGCAGGGAGCTGAAGAAACGATGACAGCAGGTGAATTAGATGTTCCTCACTATATGTTAATTCTCTTTTTTTTTAGGTTCATTGTCTTTCATTAGCTCTCGCCATACTCAAGCACGAGAGAACACGAAGGATGTGGATCACTTGTAAAACATATCCTTTTATTCATTTGTAGCAGCCCATGAGCTTACCCTAGGGACGACCTTACCCCAGGGACGACCTACTTCCCAAACGACGTTTTTGTTATAGTTATACATGTAGTCAGTTTTTTGTTATGGGGGCAGGGGGAGGGGAGGGGGGGGGGGGGGGTAGGGATTATTTTGGGATGGGCTTACATGTATTGTTAGCAGGGTTTGATAGATTCAGTATTTTTCTGTATTTGGTAACTTGAGAAAATATTCTGCATATTAATATCCCTTGAGATGAAGTGTGAAGGTCATAGAGCTATTTAGAGAGTCTTAAGATGTGGGCGTTAGTCCCCGCGAAGGAGGAGAGGGTGAATCCCCTATATAAGGTATATAGGTATGTACCACCCCAAAGGGTATGGCTTTTGAGCCATTTTGGTCCGAAAACGGGTGTAGATTTTTCGTGAAAGGAGCCACGAGAGCGTATTTTATAAACACAGCCAGCTCTGAAAACAGGTTTGGATTTTAGAGGCCAGTTCTGAAAACAGGTTTGGATTTTAAAGACAGGTCTGAATACAGGTTTGGATTTTAGAGGCCAGGTCTGAAAACAGGTTTGGATTTTAGAGGTAGGTCTGAAAACAGGTTTGGATTTTAAAGGCAGGTCTGAAAACAGGTTTGGATTTTAGAGGCCAGTTCTGAAAACAGGTTTGGATTTTAGAGGCCAGTTCTGAAAACAGGTTTGGATTTTAAAGGCAGCTCTGAATACAGGTTTGGATTTTAGAGGCAGGTCTGAAAACAGGTTTGGATTTTAAAGGCAGGTCTGAAAACAGGTTTGGATTCTAGAGGCCAGGTCTGAAGATGGTTCTGGAAAATGGCGACGTTTGGTCTGAAGTAGGGTCAGAATTTGGAGAACTAGGCGGTGCACCCCAACCAAAAATTCTGCGGAGTTCCTCCCCCCCCCTCCCGGGGGGCGGTAATGATTTTGAATGAGTCCCATTTGATTTCAGTTTATTTCAGGCAATCAGTGGTATTGTTATAACATTGTTGTTTTGAGTTTAAAACAATTTTATGTGTATGATTCCCTTGACTGTGTAAACCTTTCCTCAGAAGTTCAGTTATTTTATGCACATCAAGCCTCCAGATGACAACATTCTCCAGTCATCCTTTCCTTTGGTCTGGTGGGAAAGCGAGGATGTGAGTACATAATAAAGGCTAGCCTGCATAACTGGTGCTTTTGGGGTGCTCAAGCAGGTATTGCACCTGTTGTACAGGCCTGTTTAAACGTAAAGGCCTGTTTAAACGATTTCAATATTTGCGCCAACATCCATGCAACATTTTGTTGGACGAAATGTTGGGACCCGTGGGGAGAGGGGGAGTCTCCCCATAACTTTCATTTTGACTTTACATGTGTAATATATATAGTTAGCCTTAGCCTAACAGCGGCGCCCTCTGAAGACCCTCTGAACAAGCGTAACTAAGATGAAACTTAACTTAGGTGAAAGGTCGGAAGCACAAAAATTAAGATTGACGACCATTGCTAAAAACGTATATAGTTCCTCGAAGCAAGATTTCATCCCTGAAAGCTCTTCTTTTTCCACTAAAGCGGCTTCTGAGTATCCCTTAATTGGTATCCCTGTCTTGAGTAGCAAACCGCGAAAAACTGCAGGGAAATAACGACTTTAATTCTCCGCTAAACACAACAAAACAACTAAAGTGTTTACCGAGCTCACGGCTGTGTGGCCGCGCGAAAAACAAAGCCTTGCTTTCAAGATCCCGGATGTTGTTCCAACACGGCGGGCGGGCACACACGCACCCGCGAAACATTCCGCTAGCCATGACCATAAAAAATGACGGGCATAGGTTCTATGACTATGGTGCTCCACCGGGCCTTAGGCCCGCGGGCTCCGCTAAAAAGAAGAGGAGAGCTATGGACGGCTTGTGTAAAGGTCAAAAAGTGGAACATTACTGCACTCAACTTTTTACGCTTACACAATTTATTATCGCACGCAACGCCATTTAAATTTACGTCTGTACGCACGTACAAATTACGCTATAATAGAACTTAGAACTTTAGTATTTAATTGTCATTTAAACACGGTAGCTACATTCAGTAGATAAAAAGCATAAAAATTAACTGGTTTTCAAGTATCTAATACTACTAATTACTTAACTCTACCTTAAGGGAAAGTTGCCGAGTGAAAGGCGAAACAAACCCTTGTGGTTCATTGACAACTCTTCCTGTTGTAGGAATCTTCTAAGCCAAGTGAGGGGTCCAAAACAGAATATATGGCCGCCTGCAATAAACTCAAAAATAAAGTTCAAGGTACGAACTAGACATTGACCGATTTTGTAACGTGTGTAGCCGGACATCTCATATTTCCTAGGAGACGTCTGTACACAGACTACCGATTTTGTGGCCATAAACTTTGATTACTTTTGATTTTTATCCGTATGGAATTGTTTTGCGCTGCAATAGACCATTTTACGGAAGAGTCTAGATTCCATAGCTCAGAAGGAGGTCAGACACCTTATTGAGGCTTATATAACGGAGTAACTGGTTAGCTTTCAGTTGAGGTTTGGGTTAGCAGTTTTTTTTAGTTAAATTAGGCCTAAGCAACCCGAGAAGCTAGGTGGCACTGTGGTACGGTAGGCTATGTAAGTCTAAGCCTAGCTGAGGTCACAGGTTCAATCCTGAGTGGGGATTTGAGATTTTCTTTTTTACATTTAAAATTTTATTGAAAATAAAATTCTAAGTGTCGACATTACGTTATATAATTCACAATAAGTGTCCGACCTCCTTCTGAGCTATAGAAGGTAGACTCTACCCCATTTTACAGTTGTGTGCTTATACCCTGGCCTTTGAGTGAAAGTGAGGCAGGAGTTGACTTTGTTTTGATACAAACCTTCCTGCTTTTCATATGTTAATCATGTTAGTTAGCATAAGAACAACATGATTTACATATGAAAAGAAGGAAGGTTTCTATCAAAACAAGGTCAACTTCAGCCTCATTTCCACACAAAGACCAGGTTACGAAGTACAAACTGTAAAATGGTCTATTGTTGCAAAATGAAGGCTGTTTTGTGCGAGTCTGAAAGTTATCAGCTGGGCAGCGATTACACATGGAGTGGTTTTCAATTGAGTGTCGTATCAAACCTAAGTTATCTCTCTGGCCAATCACAGCAGAGACAGGCAATCAAATGAACCAATCAGAACTCGTCAAATACATGTAGCCGGCGCGAAGCGCGGGAAAAAGCGTGCAGCCAAGTCACGATTGGTTTTGGTTTCACTTCTGATTGGTTGAGAAAGTTGCGCGAGGTTTTTTGCCTAATCACTAAGCATAGCAATGCTTGAAGCATTCGCGAAATTACTTTCTTTCTATTTCAAACACGTGTGTTGTTTTTGGAAAGAAGACTTTTTCAAACCAGAAAATTGCAATTAATTATTATTTTTTTCACCTCACGAAAAAAAATCATTGAAGATAAATGGTTTTGCCGACTGAAATAAAGTGTACCTTTCGGCTCACTGACACGGGTAAAAGTTTGAATAAGATTCTGTAAAACTAAAACGTAAGCAAAACTCACCTTGCAAATGCGACATAAATGTAATAAACGTCCAGTTTATGTTTCCTCAACTGTTTCTCTACCTTTTATTTACAGTACTCGAAAATATCCAGGTTGAAATTTGCAAGATTTTGCTGACAGGCGACGATCGTCCGACACAGGTAATTTTTCTGCGTTTTAGAACGATTTTGTTTGAATGCACAAACGTTTCATACGACATTTGAAGCCCCGGTGAAACGGATGGGACTTGCGTCTACTTGCAATGGCTTGCGTTGACTTGTCATCACTTTGATCAAGCTCAAATTTTTCTGCAAGTTGGCGCATGTTTTTCATCGTTTGGCTACCAAATGCAAGTAGTCTCAAGTCATCCCAAGTCATGTCACGCAGTTACAAGCATGACCGCGCGTGACTTGGCCAACCAAACTTGCGTGTACTTGCGAGTCAACTGGTGACTTCGTTTGGCCACCCAGCGCAAGTCAACGCAAGATGTCATTTTCCAACTTGCGTTTATTTGCGTTTCTGGCTGAAATAGCGTGTTTTCATGATTATGTCCAGGAGCTTGCTTTATCACGAAGCTTTAGATTTGAGTACGAGTGCGAATTTTGAATTTAAAGCCAGCCACATCCCCAGAAACTGTTGGTCCTTCCTTTTGCTGGCTAGAAGATAAGAAGACTCTAGGTATAAGGCCGGCACACACCAGGGGACATGTTGCGGGGACATGAAGCGGGGACATGTTGCAGCGACAGTTTTCCTCGTGTGACATCCCCGTTTTTGCGAAAAAGTTCTGTTGCGGGGACACAATTTTGTCCCCGCAACATGTTGCATGCAATTCAGCAGGTTTGAATTCGTGCGTCATGAAGTGGGGACAAAATGACCCCCATTTCGATGTCGCATCGTGTGCGCTGCTCTTTCAAACTGTCCCCGCTACAAAATAGAAGTGAACCAATAAAAACGCGCCATTGATTATCCCATGAGCCTTCAGTAGTAGGTGCCCTCAGTGATTTCTGTGATTTTTATACTTCAATCCGCTTTGTGTGCACCAGCTTGCTTACTGTCCCTGCAACATGCGCCTATGCTGTGCGCACGAAGGGGCTTGTCCCCTCTTTATGTTCCCGCAACATGTCCCCTAGTGTGTGCCGGCCTTAAAATTGGGCCGATTAATGGTTATAATAGAGCATGCGAACTAGGTTTTGAGAGTCGTACTCGTGCTCAATCCTATTATCTTAAAATAGGAAGAAAGAGTCGCCAAAAGTGATGAACGCAAAGAAATATAAACTAAAAAGACAAAATATTGACTACATGAAAATTCCAACAGAATGGAAACTTTAATTTCTTGACCGCCTGTCACAAAATCAAAATTGATGAACTGTAATCCACTTCCATCCTTGTAATCCTGCACTTTATCTCCAAACTACTGCTTTTGTTTTGTTCTATGCAATCTTTTTATCCAACTAAGTTGTATATTTGGTGGCATTTGGCGACATAGAGCAGTTTTCAATTGATTGTTATAAAACCAAAACCAAAGTAATTACTCTGACCAATCACAGCAGTCGTAAACAATCCAATGAACCAATCAAAGCTCGAAGCAATTACATGTCGGCGGCGCCAAGCGCGGGAAAACGCGTGCGAGCAAGTCACGATTGGTTTTGGTTTTACTTCTGATTGGTCGAGAAAGTGGCGCGAGATTTTTTAGCCAATCACAAAGCGTAGCAATGCAAAACCACAGCAATTGTGTAATTACTTATCATGACACTCAATTGAAAACTGCTATAATTTGGAAATTAAGTAAACACAATTTCATTATTTCAAGCGCACCGAAAATGGGGGTTTTCAAAATCACTACCCAAAGAAGAATTTAGAAAAATGAGATTTCTTACTTGTAGACGATATAAATATTCATTACTTAATATAAATTTGTTTGTTTACAGAACTCCAAGTCAACAAGAGTCCTGTTTCTCGAAAAGTTTCGAAAATTTCTTCAGGAAAATATGATGACTATTACGGTATGAGCGCTTTACCATTTAACCCCAAATATCAGAAGAGAAAATCTCCTTCCTTGTCTCCAAACGTTTCTTATAAAAGAAGTGGGGAGAAATTATTAAAATATCAAGATTCATCTTTCGTGATCATGACCTTAATTCCCATGACCTCTACAATCGATTAAGCATTGATATTACGGGGAGAAGTTTGGTTATGATCGCTTTTCGCACTTAAAGGGTTAAATTGTAAGACTTCACCTCAATTAGGGTTGTCGTGAGATCCACGCCTCATTTTTGTTATTAATTTAGTTTACACAGCTACAACCATCCAGCGCATGCGCAGGCCCAGTGATCACGTGCTTCTATCACAGACTGGTGCAAGCAATCCGCTGGCACTGGGAGCAGTGGGCTCATGAGAAAGATTCACCAATCAAAAGTAAAGGTACGTTGCTTGGAAACTGGAAAGAACTGTGCCGTTCTTATCCGATATGGTCAGATCTTGAGTGTTGTGATAACGTTTGAGTGTGTGGATGAAGTTTTCTTTATTATCACATTTCAAATGAAAACTATTACAGTCAAACCGGATGTTCTTTTGCGGGCAACTTTGCAAACTTCCGCAGCAACATTGGTATTTTGATTGACAGTTTGCTTCGAGCAAGTTGGAAGTTGTGCGAGCAAGTTGCAACTTTCGCGAGCAAAGTTGTCGAAGAGGTTTCATTTGAATGGTCACGCCACAGGATTTCGTCCACAGACTCAAAAGTTAGAACAAATGGTACCATGCAAAAGTACTGCTGAAGAGGTTTCATTTGAATGGTCTCACCATAGTATTTCATCACAGACTCAAAAGTTAGAACTACATTACATGTCTCCATTATTGACTCTGGGAGTGAAATGGTTAAACATTTGAACTTGACGGTTGTTAGGAGTCAGAGTGTTAACCTTAGACAACGAATAGTCCCTCATTTTCCTTTAGGGACAGTAGCCGAGAGCGAGCGAAACGCGAGCACGCGTGAAAATCACCCCACGCGAGAAAGGCGAGACGCGCGCGCTCGCGTTTCGCTCCGCTATCCCTGAGGAAAAATGAGGGACTACTCATAGTCTATGTTAACCTCTGCTCTTGATCTGTTTTTCTTTTCAGATGCTTATGTTCCCAATCACGTCTTCCACGATGATAGAGTTCACTATTGGGATCTTTCCAGGTATCACTGTTTGTTTATTTAATATTTATTTTCCAATACAGCAATCCTTAAATTGTTCTAGGGCAGAATGATTGATTATGCGATTCACTATTGGAACTTATACAATACTAATGTAAAAGCGCACGTAATTCATTCACTTAGACTGCAAAGTGTTGATATATTAGGGGCGAACCATTATTTTTTTGACAGGGGGGGGGGAAGTTTGAAATAAATTGTTTGCAGAGGCTATAAACACTGAAATAAATTGAACGCAAGCAAAAAATAAAGAAACAAATGTTTGCTGAAAGTATGGCAGTTGGACGGAGACACACACAAAAAAAATTGTTTGCAGCTGGTGCCGCATATATGAAAAATGTTTGCATGTGAAAATTTTCCGTATAAATTGTACGGACCGACCGTACGGATCGTACGAAGCGTCACACTGTGTTCCGTTGTGATAATGAGAGGCACGCTCCGTATGACTCAAGCATACGGACCGTTGGCAAGGTTGACGATCCGTACGGACTGGCAACTGCAACTGATGGACGATAACAGTGCGACAGGTTTTTCTAAGCGGTTTTCGGCCTTGACCGTCGGTGCAAAACCACAATAAAGTTTAAAATAACCAATAGAAATGTTTCCGTTAAGTTATCAAGTTTAGTCATAGCGGGCCTGTGATCGAAAAACAGAAGATGGGCACGGTTGTAATACTTTCGAGATAATTTTAAGCTTCTTTGTTATCGCCATTGAAGTCTACAAGGGTATTATATGGTTAAAGCGTCTGTTTAACGGAAGAAAATCTTAACAGTAACATCTTTTAAAATGGCTTATTTTGTTTTGATAGACTTGGCGGTGTGCTGTCACATCTTAAGAAGGCTTACAGTGGTAAGTCTGTCTCCAGTCACACCTTGATTATTGTTATGTAACTGTACAACTACCACAGGCAGCCCAAGCTCACATCACGAGAAAGCAAAGGATAAATTATAAGCGGTGTGTGAGTTGGGACGTGAAAATTTTGGGTATTTTATAAGACGTTGTATGGGGAAAAAATGACGTAGAGTTCAAACGCAAATTAAAAAATAAAGCGAAATTTAATTCAATACGAAAGCAACTCAATTAAACTTCTTTTTCGTTTTGGGTTTCTTGAAAAACCCCAAAGGACAAAAGAATACGCCAAAGGTGAGTTTGATAGAATTGCTTTATTGGATTAATGTCTAAATTTCCCTTTATTTAGCGTTCGAAATCTACGTTATTTTTTCCCCATACAACGTATTATAGAGCGCTTAAATTTTCACGTCCCGACTCAGATACCACGCAGCTCTTTACAACCTCTAATTTCATTGGACCTGTATATCATGCAGCTCTATTGTTTTTAGGTCTAGGGTCTATTGTTAGCCATTGTTGTGTTGTTTGTTCTATTGTTTTCTCAGCAAATCAGAGAAGACCTTGTAAGAGCTGCGTACTGCCCCTCCCGACTCACACACCGCTAATAATTAATTCTTTGCTTTCTCGTGACGTGAGTTTGGGCTGCGGTACAATTACAAGGTGATTCTTTTTTGTTCTGTTTTTTGATTGTCATATGGTAGTATTGGTGTGATAGAGTGACCTTGAAAATCGACCTAATAATGACCTTGAAAATCTAATAATGACCTTGAAAATCGGTTTTCCTGAGTGTTCGTTATTTGTTTCATCCTCCAGTACATGAACGAATAAAAACAAGCTTTGCTCATTTTACCACTAAAAATATCCATAATATGGAATAAGGCTTGTTCGAGGAGAATATTTTCTTTTTAGCTCTCAATCCGTTCGCTTTGCTTTGCCTTGTCGTTAAACCAACCAAAAGCTGCGCGCGTTTGCCTCCATTCGCTAAACTAAAGAAATTGCTTCTTTTCAGTCCGTTCGATGTTTAGTTTGTGTTCACGCGTAATTATTTCAAGGTCATACGAAATCGCTCCAGTGAAACAATTATATCGTGCCAGTTTACCGTTTTGCGATGCAACCTTCGATAAGTCAAACTCCTGATCTTATTCTGATATTAGCTCGAACAGTTTTTCATTTCGTTTGAGAGTTTTAGCTGTCAGGATGTCATTGTACTTTTTTTAGATGCCATTGCAGAGTCAGCTAACCGAGGGGAGACTGGGGAGGCAGATGAAGACCGCAACCTCGATCCCTCATTGGTGGAAATGCTGGATGACGTCATCATGCTTTACCATATTGCTGTGCACAAGCAGCTCTCCAAAGTAAGATAAAGAACAATATTTATGCATGAGAAAGATGCATTTCTCATCATGTCACGAGGTGGGACAAAGAAAAAAATCTGCGTACCCGAGAGGATTCGAACCCACCGGTATGACCTAACCTACACCGGTCGGATAGACAACTTCGGCTAACGCATTGTTGTACCCAATTCAAACCTTCTGGGAATAAGATTCTTTGTTCACAAAATTTTCATATAATTTCCATGTCAATGCTTCATTGATATGGAAATATGACGAACAAAGAGTTCTAATCCCAAGAGGTTTGAATTGGGTACAACAACGCGTTAGCCGAATTTGTCTATGCACTTACCACTTAGCTACAAGAGACTTGTGGCGAGCTAGGCCATATACTGTAGGTTCATTTAGTATAAATCTACTAGCGTTCTATCGCGAATGCTGTTCTCTTATTGGCTACGCTACTCACTAGCTATTCTGTTTTAGTATAAATCTACTAGCGTTCTATCACGAGTGCTGTTTTCTTATTGGCTACGCTACTCACTAGCTATTCTGTTTTAGTATAAATCTACTGGCATTCTATCGCGAATGCTGTTCTCTTATTGGCTACGCTACTCACTAGCTATTCTGTTTTAGTATAAATCTACTAGCGTTCTATCACGAATGCTGTTTTCTTATTGGCTACGCTACTCACTATCTATCCTGTTGTAGAAAGTGAATAGAGCGAGTAGCCTAAGGGCGGTCGCTTCTTCGCGTTTTCGAAGAGTCTGTGAAGAGTATTTGTTGTTAAGTTTTGAACGTCTAGTAGATTTATACTAAAGAACAATTAATAAGATTATTATTCGCTCTTGATTTCTATCACGTGATAGAAGCCCTCATCAACTATCACGCGATAGAAATCTCGAGCTCATAATCTGTGTCCGGTGCACTGCTAGTTTCAGCAATGTCCAAAGCATCTTGTGTGTGATAAATAAAGAAAGACGGTAAATGTTTATAAGGTCGGTAATGATATAATGTTCATCATGCCACGAGCGTGTAACAAAGAAAAACATTGGAGTTCCCGACGGGGAAGAATATTTAGAAATATCATTTCGAAGTTTTATGTGAATAATATAATATAGAGGTTCGTTACTGGCAGTGGTGTCGACGTTTGAGTTGTGGCGTCGATCACCAGCCGTGCGGTGGAAATGAGCCGCGGAAATCAAGTTTTAGGATCAGATACAGTGGAACCTCGATTTAACGAACCTCTATATAACGAAGTCCTCGGTATAACGAACGATATTCTGAAGAATTGTGTCCGGCAGAATTACAAGTAAAATGAATGGAACAGAACCTCGATATAACGAAATCCTCGTTATAAAGACACAATCCGGCAGCCCAAACGTAAAATCTACCCCGATATAACGAATAAATGTCAACGCGCGACAAAAGATGAATGCAGAACAGACCAACAGTGTGTGCTATAGGGCAAAGGTATAACCTGTACAGTTTTTCAGTGCTGTAGTTATATTTACAATGCACTGTAGCTTCATACAAGCATTAAAGTGCAAATGTTATTTGTTAAGATCCGGAAATACGTAACACCGTTACAAAACAATTATTAACTATACCTCGACATAACGAACATTTTGGTTGTTTTTCCGCAAATTCGTTATAACGAGGCTTTCGATATAACGAACCAATTTCCCCAGTCCCTTGGCACTTCGTTAAATCGAGGTTCCACTGTATCTTGTCATATTTATTGACGGTCACTTTGTTTACTTTAGGTGAGAGCGGTGCGGGATAACATGAAACAAAACGTTAAAGCCCTGGAGGAAACAATATCCAAAATAAGACGCTGTGAATCAGAGGTACTAAGACCATTGTCATGTACATACGTTGTACACACGTTGGTATCTGTCACCTCACGTGATTAACACATGATTGACATGTGATTGATATGTGGTTTGCATGTGATTGTCTGTCACTTAAAAATAATTGCTAAAATCCGATGCTAATCAATAACGGTTTGGTAATGCAAAGACAAGTAAAAAGAAACGATGAAAAGCGACGTTTCGGAGAATATAAGAAGCTTTTTTCCCTTTGACAATTCACTTGAGCTCTTTTAGCAAAGGTACAATTCATAATTTTAGAGCAGTTGAGAAAACTGCAAAATGCCTGAGACATTCGTTGTTTATACATCTGTTTTGTTTGTTTGTTTGTTTGTTTCTATTGTTGTGGTCAGTGCGGTGAATTTGTGTCCTTTAAGTAATGCTCCACATAAGAACGATAGCAAACTTCATTGTTCTGCGGCATTGGCTCTTTTCCACATAGAATATCTTTGATTGCAAGAATAGAGGAGGAGCTGATGGTTAATAATTATATTTCATTATAAAAATAAAGAAAATCGATTTGCGTCAAATAAATTTTAGGAAATGTTCGTGCTTAACCAATCAGAATTGCAGAAGACAATAGCTAATAAATTTGCTTCTTTGATGAAGTTCGCCAAATACAATATCTTTTAAAAATTGCATGTTGTGCGATTGGGTCTCAAATTACTTGAAACCTTAAAAAAATAGACTTAATGCACATTGAACCTTAACTTTTTAGCGGTTTTTGAGTCTAGGCCAAAGAGATCACTAGTTGTAACAATGAAAAAAGTTGACATTCCATCGTGCTGCCTTATGCAATAGAAACCTGGTTGAACTGTGGCCATGTTGACCGCCTGTGACTCAAGTGTGACTTTGCATTTTGTCTTTTATTTTCAGAGAACAGATGTGCTAACAGAGCTGGAAAGATCCAAAAGAGTCTTCATGCAGGAAACAACAAACTGCGCTAGACACATGGCTTGGGTTCAAACTCTCATTTTCACTAAGGTTTGTTTTAGATATCGGGTTTTGCTAGGTGCGATCATTCTATCGTTTTTCCAGAGTGAACCACTTAACATTTATTGGACGAGGTTAAGCAAAATATCGTGATTTGTCAGTGGCAAGCAAATCAATTTCTGGACGAGGTTGAGCAAAATATCGCGATTCGTCATTGGCGAGCAGATCAATAGGCCATTTCCGAGTTGCCTTTAGCCTCCCTATCGAAGCGAGGCTAGGTGTGAAACCTTTCATATGAAAATGAGTTTTCATTCACATGCAAATTAAACTTTGTATGTGCAAATTAAACTTTGTATGTGAATGAAAACACATTTTCATATGAAAGGTTTCGCACCTAGCCTCGCTTTGATAGAGAGGCTAATGGCAACTCGGAAATGGCCAATTATTGGACGAGGTTGAGCAAAATATCGTGATTTGTCAGTGGCGAGCAGATCAATATATTACTGGACGAGGTTGAGCAAAATATCGTGATTTGTCAGTAGCGAGCAGATCAAAGAATTAAAGAGTGCCAAAGCTTTGAAAAAGAAAGTTATAAACAATTTACTCAGTAAACAAAATAGTAATATGAATTTTCTATAATTTGGATAATGTAATTTTTCTTTTCAAGAATTTTTAGTATATGTTTTTAACTTACATATATCAAATTATTACTACTTTTATTTATGTAAATTTTATGTGTTGACTAGATTACTTTATAGAGGGCCACAGGGTCATCAGTTGTACTTTAACTGTTACGTGCTACCCTCTTAAAATAAAGTCATTAAAGTTTAAAGTTTAAAGATCAATTATTGGACGAGGTTGAGCAAAATATCGTGATTTGTCAGTGGCGAGCAGATCAATTATTGGACGAGGTTGAGCAAAATATCGTGATTTGTCAGTAGCGAGCAGATCAATTATTGGACGAGGTTGAGCAAAATATCGTGATTTGTCATTGGCGAGCAGATCAATTATTGGACGAAGTTGAGCAAAATATCGTGATTTGTCATTGGCGAGCAGATCAATTATTCGGCAGAGTTTAATAATTGATCTCCGAGACACGAACATGTAGAAATTACGAAACCGAGTTCAATAATTGTTTGATCATTCAAGCAGTAAGCATGTAATGTTTTTTAATTAGTTATTCATTTCTTGTTGTTGTCACTGTTTTTTTGTTCGACGAGACAATTAAGATCGCTCGAACCCTAACCCTAACCCTAACCCAAAAGAGAGACAGACTAACGTGTCTCTTTAAGAAGTGGTCGAATCTTCTCCCTATTTTGAGAGACGATTAATCCCAATCTTTTATTATCCTTTTTTCTGTTCAGCTAGTGTTAAGACCTCCCTGTTGTAATGTAATGTAATTTGGTTTAGTTATATTGTGGTTAATTATATATTTATTTTTTTTTACTACTTGTATATCGTATGTATTTTATTCTTGTATTACCAATAAAAAATGTTGACTAAAAAAAAAAAAGATCGCTCTCGCAAGATAAATCTGGAATTCAAACTGCCATTGCAGAGAACGGTAGTGAGACAAAACTGCGCATGGGCAGACATTATTCACAGCAAAACAACTTTGCGCCGTTGTGCATAAGTAGACCATTATTCGTGGGCAGTTATTTGCAGGTGACGTAATGGTCTTTAAACCAATCAAAATAACGGAAAAAAATAACTTAAATGATAAATCGTTTTCATTGCAGGAGAAACAAAGTGACGTGCACTGGATGCTTCAGTGTATCTTATCATCTGTGGAGCGTGGTGCTACCAGAGGACCTCTATTTGAATTCACGCCTGAGTTCTACATGGATACCGCTATCAATGCATTTCACGGGCTCAGGCACTACTTCCATCCCACGACAAACTTCAATGATATTCCAGGTAAGTTTTTATTTGAGTGTAATCTTCCTGTTGTTGTTGTTGTTGTTCATAAACCTCTGAATTTTCCTTTTTAAAATTTACTTGCCAAGTTGTAATCGGACAATGTAATCGGACAGTTTGTTCTTATCGACAATGTAATCGGACAGTTTGTTGTAATCGGACAATGTTATTGGACAGCTTCAGGAGCCAATCACATTTAAGTCTTAAAGGGACACTGCTCCGCCGAAATAGCAAAATGTCGCGTAGCTTATTTCCACGTTATATTGCCAAATGCCACCAAATATACAACTTAGTTGGATAAAAAGATTCTATAGAGCAAAACAAAAGCAACAGTTTGGAGATAAAGTGCAGGATTGCAAGGATTGAAGTGGATTACAGTTCATGAAATTTGATTTCTTGACCGCCTGTCAATAAATCAAGCTTGCCATTCTTGTGAAATTTTGACTTTTCTAGCCGTTATTTTGTCTGTTTAGTTCATATTTCTTTGCTTCTGTCACTTTTAGTGATGGTTTCTTCCAATTTCAAGATAATAAAGTAAGCTCGAAGCTAGCTCCTGGTCGTCTTCATGAAAACACGATATTTTAGCCGGGACAGTGACTAAATGAACCAATTACATCATTTAATACAATCACTATAGCGACAGCAAAGTTGTAATCGAACAATGCCCCCCCCCCCCCGCCCCTCCCCGCCCCTTCAAACTCGCTTGAATAAGTACGCCCCTGGGGGCCTAATAGCCAATCAGATCGCGCGCTTCAAGTTTGCGTTATATTATTTAAAAGTGGTTTTACATGACCGAGATATTCGTAACCAAACATTTCAAAGTCACTGCGATACAGTTCTCCAATCCGAGTAATGTACTCTGCAGGTACCTGGGAATAGTACTCTAACACTTCAAAGGAGTTGGTCGACGTGTGAATTGGCGGGAAAGTGACGCGGTCGTCAATTCCCGCCATTTTTAGCAGGAGAGGGGCGTCGTGCTCCAAGGTCTCCAAGTGACCAATAAAACTGTAATTCACAAGACACGGATGACAGAGTTTTTCGTATTGGCGCCAATGTTGGTTTCGTGGAATATCGTTAGAAAAATACTGAATGAATTCTGAAAAGCTAACCGCATTGTTGTCCTTGTTCCAGTCTTGCGGTCGATATGCTTTTACTATTTTGCTTCGAGAAGTTCTACTGAGTTGCGTATCACGTCCAATAAACTTGTTCTTATAAGCTGAAAGGAGGCGTTTCAGTGGTTCGCGAACGAATAGAAACTTGAAATAAGTCTGAAGACGTATCGCTCTTTCTTTCTCATTGTATTGGTACAACCGTTTCCACAAATCCCACCGGTGGATCTTAAACGGAAAATGAAATAAAATCGATCAGCAAAAGCTTGTCTTACCCTTTTATTCCAACACCAACCACGAGGGATCGTGGTTCTTTATAAAAAGGTTTAGTGCCAAACATCAAAATTTCCAAAAAAAAATCCCAAAATATTGAAAAACAAATGGTACCATGCAAAAGTACTGCTGAAGAGGTTTCAATTGAATGGTCACACCATAGGATTTCATCAACAGACTCAAAAGTTAGAACAAATGGTACCATGCAAAAGTACTGCTGAAGAGGTTTAATTTGAATGGTCACACCATAGGATTTCATCGACAGACTTAAAAGTTAGAACAAATGGTACCATGCAAAAGTACTGCTGAAGAGGTTTCATTTGAATGGTCACACCATAGGATTTCATCGACAGACTCAAAAGTTAGAACAAATGGTACCATGCAAAAGTACTGCTGAAGAGGTTTAATTTGAATAGTCACACCATACGATTTCGTCCACAGACTCAAAAGTTAGAACACATGGTACCATGCAAAAGTACTGCTGAAGAGGTTTCATTTGAATGGTCACACCATAGGGTTTCGTCAACAGACTCAAAAGTTAGAACTACACTACATGTCTCCATAATTGACTCTGGGAGTGAAAGTGAGAAACTATAGGGAGACTGGGCACCAGCTTTCGGCACTAGGCTTTCTGGGATTGTTTGGGTAACCAGCGTTAGTTACGATAGGTTGGTTTCCAAAGGCAGCCATTAACCAATCATAGCTCTTATTGGTTACCCAAACGATCCCAGAATTCTCAGTGCCAAAAGCTGTTGCTCAGTTCCCCCGCAGTTTCTGGAGAGGCAATTTCATTCCTAGCGTCGTGTATCTTACCGCTCCCCTTTTGCTTTTGACATGTATCCCACGAAGTTTTGCTAAAACAGTCTTCCAAGTTGTGGTGCCCACTTTAGGGATTGTGCAGTAGATGATCTTGTTTTCGTCATCAACGGTGATGTAGCCCATACTTTCGCGACTGATGGAAGGTTTCGTTTCGTATGAATGCGTAAGACAGTATTCCTCCATGATCTTTTTCCTGGCGGCTTGCACGCTTGCTGCGGCATCTGCAACAAACGTGTAACAACTTTTTCTAACAACTTTTCTGGACTCATACAATCCCGAGGGAAAGGCACGAACGGGACTCAGGTCCCATGCGAGGTGCCATCGCTTCCAATCCCACAACCCGCAAGGTTGACCACACCACCGGAGTCTACGTCCCCTACTCTTTTTCGAACAGCGATGTGGGATCTTTAACGTCGCACAAGAACAAATCAGAGAGTGCTGTGAGACGGGGCCTACAGTTTTTTCGTCCTTATCCGAGAAGACTAGAATGTCATACCATTTGCTGAAGTCATTACAAAGGCGGCACATCTCCTCAGTTATTTTAAGACCCTGAGTGTTGGTCCGGTCGAGGTTTGAACCAACGAACTCCCGCTCAGCAGACCGGAACTCTACCACTGAGCTAACCAAATTATTCGAGCCTTAAGGCGGCTCACCACGTTTTTTTTTTCGGCGGCATGTCATCTCGACAACTTTAAACGGCTGATCCGATAATAATAAACGCATTTATTTATACACGATAAAATTACAGCATAGCTGATGAGGTCATGACTGAAATAAAAACTAAAAATTATTTAAGAATTAAAATTATTAAAAAACTACAGGAGCATGATACAATTAAAAACAATAAATTGGAAAAACTACCTGGTTAATACTAATAGATTAAGATGTATAAAATTCAGAGGACATTGTTTAAAATTGTCCAATGAACTGTTCTTTCTCATTCATTTCTGATTCATTCACAAATTTTCCACCACGAGGAAAGCAGTGACGTAAAAGGCACGCTCAGTGCGTTATTCAATGCTGTCGGCCAATCGCGCTACATTTTACAGACCACGTGACGATACAAATAACCGTTGCGAAGGAGACCACTTTATTTCTACATGTAATTGAAATTTTATTCTAAATGGAAAGCGCCAATAAGGCTTTCTCTTCATTGTCTTTGATTTTAGATTCATCGCCAATGTCGTTCAAGTTCCATTTTAAAATAGTTAGGCAAAGTGCTTGTTCTGTTCTTGTTAACTTCCTTCGTAGTTGTACCCGCTGGTGATATTTTCCTTCTCAATGCGGGGAGAAAATCAAGAAGAAAGTTTGCGTAGGCGGCTCTGTTCGCGTGGCAAATATATTTAATTAATTACATAACAGTGTCAGAGGTTCACCTTTACCGGTAGCAAAATAAATAAAGAAGAAATTATTTTGTGATAAAATAATCGGTTATGGCGTTAAGTTAACTGCGTGCAAGGTTAAATAAAAAATACCGCAGCGCCTAAATCAATCTAAATTCTACGTATTCGCGGCCTAAATGTCAACTATGCACCGACAAATATTGGGCCTTCGAGCATATTATTAACTTAAAGACCCGCTTTAAGATTACTTAAAGAGTCCTTAAAATTTTATAAAATACTACCCGATAGTTTCCTTTAAAATGGCCAATGTTTAGACGCAACAAAGGGTGAATTTTGGCTCAGTTGGTGAAAGCTAGGAATCAAGCGGGAATGCGAGCGGGCCCGCCCCGGTACATACACCACTAAAAATAAACAATTTAACTGCAAACTTCTTTTTCCGATCTTAAGACTTCAAGGTCGCCACTTAATTTTGATTTGTGTACAACTCAGTGTTTGATTATAAAAGAAATTGATTTGGTTAAAAACACAAAAGGAACATACTCACCATTATATTTTCTCGCTAATCCATTTGATGTCATTTCCCAAGCAGCGTAGTAGACCATTAAAGCAACTGTTGAAAGAACAATGAAATAGAAGGAAATTGCTTTGACGTTTATACTGAGTAACGCTCTGATTGGCATTCTTTCGTCATAAAATCTTGATACAGGCCTTTCTCTACAGGATTTATTTTGTGCTTTAATTATCTTTCCTGCTTTCGATAAAAACTGTCAAATCCGTTATAGGTCAATGCGAGCTCACTGATCGTCTTTTCAGCACTGATTTTAATTACAAGTGAATGTCTATTTTACATTAAAATTACTTGCATGTTTAACGAGAACCGGGGTTTCCATAGAAAACGGAAATTATTTCAAACAGTGTGAATTTATTAAGGTTAAACAGTAGCAATACTGAAATAGTTTTTGATTACACCGGTGTCCCAAATCAACGAAGTTTTATGTCTTCTTTCGGGAAAGTGTTTCTCATCTTTCCCAGGATCTTTCGAAACGTTTGTAAACTTCTCTTGAATGCTTATTCAGTTCACTTCAGAAGTAGTTTCACAGTGCCGGGATATTTATCACCTCATTTCCGTGTTTTATCGCCAAATGCCACTAAATATACAAATTAATTGGATAAAAAGATTCTACAGAGTAAAACAGAAGCAGTAGTTTGGAGATAAAGTGCAGGATTACAAGGATGGAAGTGGATTACAGTTCAAGAAATTTGATTTCCTGACAGGCAGTCAAGAAATCAAAATTGCCATTCGTGTAATATTGTGACTTTTTTAGCCATCATTTTGTCTATTTCGTTCATATCCTTTGCTTTCGTCCCTTTGACGATTTTTCCTTCATATTTCAAGACGATAAAGCAATTTTAAAGCAAGCTCCAGGTCATAATCATAACGAAAACACGATATATCAGTCGTAAAACGTTGGCTTCAGCCAAAGGCAAATGCAAATTGCGAAACTCGTGGGAGACGGTATTAATATATTTTGTTTTTATTTTTGCTTTCAGATTCGGGTGATACTCTCAACAAAATGGCTGCCTTCCTTTGTACACACTTTATCGACCAAAGAATTATTAACCCAGGTAAATGTTTTGGTTTTCGGTATATTGTTCGCTCTCTTTGGCAACGTTCACTTGCTTAGAGCGATTTTCATATGATCTTGAAATGATTACTATCCTGCGAGCAGTGGATTCTCAGTCCTACATCGAACAACCGTTTGCATTGCTATCGAGCATGCGCAGCCACGTGACGCCCCACGTGATGCATTTGACTTTGTTTCGCGGGAAAATTGTAGCACGTGCCGTTGTTTCGTGGCAAAAATGTCTTCGTCACCTTGGACACCATTTTGATTGTTACATGGTGGGTTCGCTTAAACACAACAGTTACGTGGATGAGTACATGCGCGAGAGGCTAAATAAGTTTGTAAACTTGTTTTCCCGGTTCAAAGTTAATAGCGTTCCCCCCAGGTGACGTCATATTTGGCAGCATTGCATTGTGGGATCGAAATGCGGACAAATATTTCAAAATGGCTGCCTCAGAAACACCAGTTTTTGCGATTCCTGTACATGTTGTGGATAATTGTCGAGTTGTACCCAAGAACAGTGCTTCGTAGCACCTGCCTTTTTTTCGTAGCTACCTGCATAGTTCTTGAATGTTTGTACGCATTTCAATCCCATGATGCTGCGCACCAATTCTATTTTTAGAATCTGGGCGGAACGCTATATATTCGTCCATGGCGCTGGACGGCGGCTCCACGAAAGGAACTAACGGATGCTCGCAGTGGTTTCTCTCTCGTTCGGCATAACTCGGCGTAGGAGAATTCACTGCTCGCAGGGTAAATGATTACGCGTAAACACAACCAAAACAGCAAACGAACTGGAAGGAAGCAATTTGATTGGTTAAACGAATGGAAGCAAATTCGCATGGATTTTTGGCTGGTTTAAGTTAGCAAACACGCAAAGCAAAGCGAACGCTTTGCGAGCTAAAAAGTATCTATTCTCTTTGACGTCGTTCGCTTTTCAGCATTCTGATGGGTTAATTAAAAAAGCCTTTATCAAATTAGCGATATTTGTAGCGGGAAAACGAGAAAGCTTGTTTTCATCCTTTCAATTACTGACGGATGAAACAAATCGCAAACATTCAGGGAAAGTTCCGTTTTTCAGTGTTATATACGAAAATCGCTCTATTTATATTTGTTCGTTTAACTTATCATTTATCTATTCGTCCATCCATGCATTCATCTATTTATCCATGTTTCCGTCCGTCCATCTGCCCGTCCGTCCTTCCCGGTTCGTTCGGTCAGTCTGTGAGTGAGTGAGTCAAAAGAGCAATTTAATAACCAAAGTTATTACTCTAGCCAATCACAACAGGCGCAGACAACCCAATGAACCAATCAGAACTCGAAGCAAATACATGTAGCCGGCGCCAAGCGCGGGAAAACGCGTATGAACAAGTCACGATTGGTTTTGGTTTTACTTCTGATTGGTCGAGAAAGTGGCGCGAGATTTTTTAGCCAATCACAAAGCGTAGCAATGCAAAACCAAAGCAACTGCGAAATTACTTTCGACACTCAATTCAATCAGATAAAGTAGAACGCAGCACCACCTTAATTACAAACACATACTAACTTCAATTGACGCCTATAAGAACTCTTTTTTTTTGTAAGAATCATTTCAGTGTGGAATTCCTTGCCTGGCTCTGTGATACACGCACCAACACCTGAACACTTTTTAAAATTAATTTCAAATTTTGTGTAAATAACTAAAATAAGCAGGTCCACCGCTGACCACCCCAGTGTCGGATTAGGGTCTCCTATTGACACTTAATAAACTGAAACTGAAGCTGAAACTGAAACTGAATTGAAAACCACTAAGTTAACAGGTTGGGACGAGGAAGCGGCTGATACTTCAGACAATGAATGCATAACGTGATGGTAATTTTTATTCACAGATTTAAGGGATGTTATTATACAAGCTTTAGCTGCGTTTGTATGTTACCCAGACAGCCTTGAGGCAGTGGAGAATATGCCCGAGGAACTGTAAGTCAATCACTTGTCTACCTTCTTGTAAGAATGCTTGCCACAATTTCACGATATTTAAATGAAACAATTTTGAAACGATTTGGGGACGGGGGGAGGGGTTGTTTTATTTTGGATTTTTGACTCGTATAGGAAACAATTCTGATGTAAATATAAAAATATGCCCATTCTAAGATGAGACAATTTGAAATTAAAAAATGTTTTTGAAATGAGTTATACAGTGAACTCTGTCAATGCTGGATACGCTCGGACCAGCTCTAGCTGTCTGCCTGGAGAGGTGTCCGCCTTATAGAGAGTTTAGTTACAAACGAACAAGTGAAATTACGCCAGGACCAACCAACCAACCACTGATGTCCGCCATTAGAGGTGTCCGACTTACAGGTGTGTCCATTAATAAATCTGCCCTTTGCCGTAGTGCCAGCCTTGCATTCAGTTTTGTATTTTCACATTCAAGTGACGCCTGGCACGAGATCTTTCACAAGGAAGATCCGGCAACTACCAGTAAGTTTAATTTCTGCGTCGTGTGGACCTCTGCATTCAAAGGTTTTTCTGTGTCCATCTTACAGAGGTGTCCGCCTTATAGAGAGTTTAGTTACAAACGAACAAGTGAAATTAGGCCAGGACCAACCAACCAACCACTGATGTCCACCTTTAGAGGTGTCCGCCTTACAGGGGTGTCCACCTTACAGGGGTGTCCGCCTTATAGAGAGTTTAGTTACAAATGAACAAGTGAAATTACGCCAGGACCAACCAACCAACCACTGATGTCCACCTTTAGAGGTGTCCGCCTTACAGGGGTGTCCACCTTACAGGGGTGTCCGCCTTATAGAGAGTTTAGTTACAAACGAACAAGTGAAATTAGGCCAGGACCAACCACTGATGTCCGCCATTAGAGGTGTCCGCCTTACAGGTGTGTCCATCTTACAGAGGTGTCCGCCTTATAGAGAGTTTAGTTACAAACGAACAAGTGAAATTAGGCCAGGACCAACCAACCAACCACTGATGTCCACCTTTAGAGGTGTCCGTCTTACAGGGGTGTCCACCTTACAGGGGTGTCCGCCTTATAGAGAGTTTAGTTACAAACGAAGAAGTGAAATTAGGCCAGGACCAACCAACCAACCACTGATGTCCGCCATTAGAGGTGTCCGCCCTACAGGGGTGTTCATCTTACAGAGGTGTCCATCTTACAGAGAGTTTAGTTACAAACGAACAAGTGAAATTAGGCCAGGACCAACCAACTAACCACTGATGTCCACCTTTAGAGGTGTCCGCCCTACAGGGGTGTCCACCTTACAGGGGTGTCCGCCTTATAGAGAGTTTAGTTACAAACGAACAAGTGAAATTAGGCCAGGACCAACCAACCAACCACTGATGTCCACCTTTAGAGGTGTCCGCCTTACAGGGGTGTCCACCTTACAGGGGTGTCCGCCTTATAGAGAGTTTAGTTACAAACGAACAAGTGAAATTACGCCAGGACCAACCAACCAACCACTGATGTCCGCCATTAGAGGTGTCCGCCTTACAGGGGTGTCCATCTTACAGAGGTGTCCGCCTTACAGGGGTGTTCATCTTACTGGGGTGTCTGCCTTACAGGGGTGTTCGTCTTACAGGGGTGTCTACCTTACAGGGGTGTCCATTTTACAGGGGTGTCCATTTTACAGGGGTGTCCACCTAACAAGGGTGTCCGCCTTACAGGGGTGTCTGCCTTACAGGGTGTCCACCTTACAGGGGTGTCTGCCTTACAGGGGTGTCTGCTGCCTTACAGGGGTGTCCACCGTACAGGGGTTTCTGCCTTACAGGGGTGTCCACCTTACAGGGGTGTCCACCTTACAGGAGTGTTCACCTAACAGGGGTGTCCACCTTACAGGGGTGTCCACCTTAAAGGGGTGTCTGCCTTATAGGGGTGTCCACCTTTCAGGGGTGTCCACCTTACAGAGGTGTCTGACTTACAGGGGTGTCTGCCTTACAGGGGTGTCCACCTTACAGGGGTGTCCGCCTTACAGAGGTGTCTGCCTTACGGTGGTGTCCACCTTACAGGGGTGTCCACCCTACAGGGGTGTCCACTTTGAGAGAGTTGACTGTAGACAGTGGAACCCCTACTTTGGGTGGCGGTGTCTGCCTTACAGGAGTGTATGCCTTATAAGAGGTGTCCACCTTACAGGGGTGTTCGCCTTACAGGGGTGTCCGCCCTACAGGGGTGACAGCTTAGAGAGAGTTGACTGTGGAACCCCTACTTTAGGACACCTCCGTTAAGGAGACACTTCTCTTGGTCCCGATGGTGTCCCCTTCCCCTTATTGGAAATTCCACTGTAACTGATACCACTTGCTTATTTTGTTACTTGAATAAATTCATTTCCAGGCTGGAGAAGTCCGTTCGCTCCCTTATGGGTGCTTATGACAAACGATCTTGGGTTCAAACTACGTGGATTCTGGTGCGAATCTGGAAGGTGAGTCAAACTCAAAATTAAAGAGAAATACTAAAAAATTTCATGTTGTAAAATACTGAAATCAAATAGCAGTATGCGAAAGTACTGCTGAAGAGGTTTCATTTGAATGGTCACACCATAGGAATTCGTCCTCAGACTCAAAAGTTAGAACAAATGGTACCATGCAAAAGTACTGCTGAAGAGGTTTCGTTTGAATGGTCACACCATAGGATTTCATCAACAGACTCAAAAGTTAGAACAAATGGTACCATGCAAAAGTACTGCTGAACAGGTTTCATTTGAATGTTCATGCCATAGGATTTCATTAACAGAATCAAAAGTTAGAACAAATGGTACCATGCAAAAGTACTGTTGAAGAGGTTTCATTTGAATGGTCACACCATAGGATTTCATCCACAGACTCAAAAAGTTAGAACAAATGGTACCATGCAAAAGTACTGCTGAAGAGGTTTCATTTGAATGGTCACACTATAGGATTTCATCCACAGACTCAAAAGTTAGAGCAAATGGTACCATGCAAAAGTACTGCTGAAGAGGTTTCATTTGAATGGTCACACCATAGGATTCATTAACAGACTCAAAAGTTAGAACAAATGGTACCATGCAAAAGTACTGCTGAAGAGGTTTCATTTGAATGGTCACAGCATAGGATTTTGTCCACAGACTAAAAAGTTAGAACTACACTGCATGTCTCCATTGTTCACTCTGGATGTGAAAGGGTTAAAGCCTTTTTATGACGCATTGTTTTTGTTTTGTGTTAGGGATGTGGCTTCGCGTTTCGTTACACAAGTTCACCAGACGCCCTCACTCTAGGATTGCCAGAACAAGGTTTAATAGTTTATAAGAACTCAATTTACTTTATTATGAAAAATCCCAAATGGGGAATTCCGTTTTTTATCCTTGGATTTCAAACTTAGAAGCAGCAGAGAATGTCCGCGATAGTCAGTGGCAATTGAGATTAAATGAAATTTAGGCGAAGTTAACACGAAGCCTTTAGCGGTCAGCGGTCCTGGCCATTTGCTTTGGCAGGAGTACGAGTCCACCGCGGTCAAACGAGAGAAATTTGCAAAGTACTTCAAAGTTAAGGTTGTCATTTTCACTGTTCAAAGTTTGATATATAACCAATACACTGTCAATTCATTAAACGTTCTAAAAGTTTACTAAAAAAGTTCTAAGCGTTTGAAAACTATGAACTTCCGAATTGTCGGCGCCATTTGCCAACATAATTTCGATCAGGTGCAAAGAAGTTTTGTCAGTTCTCAACGGAAAAAAGCTCATCATTTTGAGAAAAATTAAAAGATAGTAACGTCAACTAATTTTTTTTATACATCCTTGCCCATATTTCCATTTAATATTAAATAAAATCCCACTAAATGAAACGAAAAACACCTCGGACGGGGGGGGGGGGGGGGGGGGGGGGGGTGGGGGTGGGGGGGGGAGAGAAAGGGGCGGAGAAATCCCAGGACAAGGTTGTCCAGATAATCGAGGAAATCGTTGAGCATTTTGTCACGCGACATACGATGTAATGAGTTTTTTCGAACGTTATTTCCAGCGATTGGCAGTCGTGTCTGTTTCCTTGCAATATGCAACTGTTGTTCAAACGAAACGAAGACATTTAATCATGTTTTACGCGACAAAGTATCCCAGGGGTTAAAAGTATCCGAGGGGTTTCTTCTCCCGCCATTTTGAGCGCGGAGAACGCCGTGGGGACGAGGTTCAGAGTAATCTGTGCCCTCGTCTGTTCACTCGCTGTTGCTCTTTTGCTCACAAATATGCTGCTGATCGTTCCTCATATCCCTCCTTCCCTTCTGGTAAGTATGTGGTTTTTCACTCAGTTAATTGCTTAGTGTGACGATTGCCTGGGTGGTGGGCTGTGTCAGGGTTGCCATGGATACCTCCTAACGCTGGGAAATTGTTGCAAGCAGTAACTCCCTGTTATGAAATCACATTAGGCTCCGATAAAAAATTCCCGGAAAATGGGCTAAAAATCTTTCCGAATTTCTCCAAATAGCTCTAAAGTTCTTTCAAAAATTTCTAAAGTTCTTTCAAAAATTTCTAAAATTCTCGAAAATTCTTAACAACACAACTTGTTTCTCTCTTGTTTCGGACTTTGAACTGGTAGATGGCTCACTGTAATCAGCCATATATCTGCTAACAACGGAAATGAAATTCATGGAATTAGCATAAATTGATTGGAAAAGTGTTGATCAGTTGCACTATGGACACTTAAGTGAGGGTGAAGCCTCGGGTTGGTCAGCGGTAACACAAAATAAGCGATTTTGCGACCTTTTTGCTTGTGCAAAAGTGTCACCTGGAAACTAAAATTCTACCAAATTTTACGCATATTCTAACATTCCCGAGAGTTTCTAAAATTCTTTTCAGTTCTAAAATTCTCCAAAAAAATTCCGGAATTTTGTATCTAAGCAAATCCCATTTCCGGTCACGTGACTTTGCAGTATGTTATGCAACATAAGTCCTCGTGGTCGATCTGTTGTAATCTATAGACCACTTTCATAATGGCGGCCGATTTATTTATTCTTTTATATGTATGTTAATTAGCCCCACTGGCCTCATTTTAGAGTAAATATTCTTTTGAATTTTGCACATGCTACCGAGGCCAGTGAGGCTAATTAACATACATGTAAAAGAATAAATGAATCGGCCGCCATTATGAAAGTGGTCTATTCGGCATGGATCGCTATTAAAATATGTTGTTGGTACCGTTATTGTAGCTTTTGAATGCGATTCTAACATTGTGTCAGAAGTGGGATATCATAATTCCCCCACCCCCCACCACGTGGGATTTCAAAATACTCCCAACCCCCTCCTACCATGTGGCACCTATCAACAAAGCTTGCCGGTATCTATTGCTGATGATTTTAATCGCATGTAAACCAGTCTTGAGTATAACTTACTTTACTTGTTCTGTTTATAGGTCATCTGCGAGCCAGCCTTCAACGTAAGTCTCGCTCTTTATTTTGCTACCGAACTAACTTAATCGTTAAGGTAAACCCATAAATTTCCCTGTACTGAGCGTTAGCCCTAGTAAGGAAATGAGGGACCACACGAGAGAAAGAAAAAAATCTTTGACCTCGGTGGGATACGAACCCACGACCTCCGGATTAGATCTTCCGTCGCTCTACCGCTTGAGCCACGAGGCCGTACGGGAGCAGATCGTGGGTGAATAAGGTGGTAATTCGTGGCAATGAGAATGTGAAGGGTACAAATAAATGTTGAGCCACTTAGCACTGGTGATACAAACAAGGAATCAGAGAATTAACTCTGTGTGTAAATTATAGTGCTAGTCCCTCATTTCCTTACTAGGGCTAACGCTCAGTACAGGGAAATTTATGGTTTACCTATAATTTATACGCTATAATTTACACACAGAGTTAATTCTCTGATTCCTTGTTTATATCACCAGTGCTACGTGGCTCAACATTTACATTAACTTAATCGTTGCCCGATGCTTTTTGATACTTAAAGATTTCTTTCACATACCCAAAAGTTAGGACCACCTTGTACAGTACCCAGGGGCGCATCCAGGATTTTTCTTAGGAGGGGGTGCACCGCTAAGGAATGACGTAACTGAAGGGTGACGTAAACAAATTTTCAAAGCGAACAACGCAGACTAGGTCATCTCGGGGGGGGGGGGGGGGGGCACCCCCTGCACCCTCCCCTACCCTCCCCCTGCACCCTCCCCCTGCACCCTCCCCCTAGATCCGCCCCTGAGTACCACAGGAAAGCACTACTCAGTAGCTTTCATTAGAAAGGTTGCAGTGAAGGATCCATACACATACTCAAAAGTTAGAACCACCTTGTACAGCATAATAAACAGTACCACAGGAAAGTACAGCTCAGTAGCTTTCATTTGAATGGTCACACTTTAGGATTTCATTCACAGACTCAAAAGTTAGAACCACCTTGTACAGCATAATAAACAGTACCACAGGAAAGTACTGCTCAGTAGCTTTCATTTGAATGGTCACACTTTAGGATTTCATTCACAGACTCAAAAGTTAGAACCACCTTGTACAGCATAATAAACAGTACCACAGAAAAGTACTGCTCAGTAGCTTTCATTTGAATAGTCACACTTTAGGATTTCATTCACAGACTCAAAAGTTAGAGCCACCTTGTACAGCAGTAATAAACAGTACCACAGCAAAGTACTGCTCAGTAGCGTTCATGATTTGAAAGGTTACACTGAAGGATCCAAACTCAGACGCAAAAGTTATAGCCTATGATACACGTTTTGAACATTTGTTGATCAACAGATGTCCATCAACAGCTATTCAACGTTTGTTGAACTTGAAACTTGAACAGTGTATCATGCCTTGTTGAAGTCAAAATTCTTGGCTTTCATATGACGTCGAAAAAATTGAAAAATCTAAACTATACATCCTTTTAAGCTGTTTCTAACATGGTATGTAGATACCAGTTTTACAATCCTTCACAATGAGTTTCAGGTTTTAACGATGTTTTGCTTCCGATTTTTAAAGGTTTTAAATGTATCACGCAATTCGTCGTGCTATTTCAGGATAAGCCGTGAAAATAAGCAAAGTTGAACCCGTTGAAAGTTTTTTTTGCATTGTAGATGCTTACAAGCTGATTTTATGGGACTTTTATTGAATCCAATCTTTTCTGATGAGATTTTTGGTGTAATTAAGACTTTGAAGTTTTGGCTGCCATGTTTGTTCGCCTATAACTCTTGAATGAAATGCTTTTGCGCTTAATAATTTGGCCCAGATGTGTAGTTTTAAACTCTCTACAAGTCCATAAACATTTTGGAATTGAAATCATCGTTTTAATGCCCTTGAATCTTGATATGACGTAAGTGCAAACCAGCAATAGGCCATTCAACATGTTGAACGTTGTTGGACGAAAATTGCAACTTGTTGAACGACCTCAGTCAGACCTCAGTCAATCGTTTTAAAATGTTGAATGTGTTTTCTACTCATTCAACAAGTTGCAACATCGTTCAGCATGTGTGGAGCAACAAATGTTGAACGATGCTGAACTGTGCATCATTCGCTTAATGCTACATAACAAACAGTATAATAGGAAAGTATTACTCAATAGCTTTCATTTGAACGTGCACATTGTTTAGCATTTTATCAACTTTAAGACAGTATTTTCTTCCCAGACCATCTGAGTTCTTTTGTAAAACGTTGATTTTAGTCGGTTCTATGTACTGAGACATTTTTTGCCTTTTCAGCTCCTCATCCATCCAGAAAGTGCCAGCGATTGTTTGGTCAGTTGTGCGTCAAAGACAACCAACTTGCAAACGAGTTCCTGAACGGCCTGTTAAACCAGCTAAACTGGTCATTCTCAGAGTTCATAGGAGTGTTACAAGATGTACGAACCAGTTTTACTTGTTTCTACGAGAAAAATAGAGAATAATACTCGATATCTCACACGTCAGTGCAATGAATGTGTAAGAATCATGTTTCCGACCGAAGAATTCCGACCATTTTCCGAAGATTCCCGAAGGCATTCGAAAATTGTCTCTGATATAAGCTTCCTTGGTTATTAGGCCCCCTTGGATATCATTCGTGTGGACATTTCCCCCGTGTGTAAGACCGTCAAACCCCATACGAATTTTTTAGGCCCAGTTCGTATAATCGGGGTTTTATGGAATGTTATGAGAGTGATTAATTTGTTAAACTTTCGTTGCTATAGATTCAACAAGCAACTCATCGGCTGGAACATGTTCTTGATTCGCGCCAGCTACGAACTTGCGCTGTTTGTTTTGACTTAACTGTCGGTTTGATGAGGGTAAGTTGTAAATCTTCGGAATCTTTGCACTCGGTTTTACGATTTTTGCCAAACAATTTTCTTCGTTTCTTGTTATAAAAGTCTACCATGTTTTATTTATCCTCCTCTCTCCTAGGCGGTGTCGCTGCACCGTCCCCCACCCCCTGCGTCCAAGTCCCCACCCTCCCCTCCCTCCAATGCCTCCCCCATGGGTGAGGCAGGTGACCATTAGATATCGCGGGCTCAATGTTTACAGCCGATTAAGCTTTAACTCGATCGTTCAACGCTTCGCGTATTCACGAGCTACAAACGCCGATGCTGATTTCCTTTTCGTAAACGGTCGATGCCATTTTTAACGGTCGATGCCATCAATGAAATATATATGAAAATGAATGTGTGGAGAGAAAGGAGCTCAGAAAAAAATTCTGAGTTCCAGATGGGATTTAAACCCACGGCCTTCCGTATTTTAGTCGGATGCTCTAACCACTGAGCTACTGGGAACTCTAGTGATGAGCTAGAGTTCTCAGTAGCTCAGTGGTTAGAGCATCCGACTAGAATACGGAAGATCGTGGGTTTAAATCCCATCTGGAACTCAGATTTTTTTTCTGAGTTCCTTTCTCCCCACACTCATTCATGTTCATATATATTCCATTGTTTACGTGACTGCGCGATGCAGTTATCATACTGACTCGTCCCCAGTCGTCTTTCTAGGTAAGACGCGGGAGACGCGCGTGGGGGATAGACGCGGAACGAGAGAAGCTCCCCTCGGCCGCGCTCCCCTCGTGAATTGAGAGACGACTGGGGACGAGTCAGGTTATCATATACTTCATGATGCCATCATTAGCATTTATTAGTAACCAAGCCTTTTGTAATGGTCGAAGTCTTTTTTCTCTAGTTTATGCCTGGATTAGAACGAAAGTAGGCTATCATTATTAGATAAAATTGGGTCTTAGTACAGCGATTATTAGACCTAAGCTAGATTCGCGATTAGGTTAAATTTAGGGATAGGATCGCCCATTATAGATTTATCATTAAGAAAAGCACCTTTTATAATAAAATTTTTCTTGGGTTTGCCGAATCAACCTAGTGGTCTAGTGGTAGAAAGAGGGATGTTAGCATGCAAGAGGTTCCAGGTTCGATAATAGGTTATTAATTGTAGAGCTGCAACGATACATTTTCTCACGATACGATACATATCTCGATACAAGTGCCACGATACACGATACGATACATCATTACATACATTTTTCCACCAACACGGGAAGGCATTTTGCGACGAACCGCATGTTTTTCCCGTGGGCGTGCATGACTGTGTCAGCTGACAACTAATTATGAAAAATATGTGTCGGAAGCATGCGAAGCTATACGAAGATGGAATATTCTTGTCCCCTTGTTTAATAAATAGCTATAAAAAGGCTTGGACTTGGGTAAGGAGTCAATTAAGACAGTAATTTCTGAATGTTGATGAAGAATCATATTATCATAATATCGCGATATGTAGTTCAAATATCGATATTCGTATCGTGACAAAAAATATCGCGGTTCACCGGTGCACCGGTGTATCGTTGCAGCACTAATTAATTGCATTTTTCTTTTTCTGATAGAAAAAAAAAAAAACGATCATTGGTGAACATTTTTCGCAAAAACGACAGCGACCGTTTACGAAAGAGAAATTTGCAGCGCCGATAGGTGAAGAGAAACTTGACTGTTATGTATTCTCTCTTATCTCAGTATTTTTTTTTGGCGTCTTTACTGTTTAGGTGTTAGAGATGGTAGCCACAGTTGCTCCTGAAGTGTTTACTGACTGGAAGCGACATTCTGCTGAACTGCACATCGCTCGCCTTTTCCAGGTAGATGAAACTCATCCTACCATTTTGCAATTTGTTTTAAAAGGCCTTCGTAATTTATGTCGTTTACTGTAATAAAAAAAATTATTATTCATGGCTGCTTGGGGAAGAAGAGAAATTTCATATCTCCACGCACTCGTGCACTATGTTCCATAAATTAATAGAACTGACAGCGTGTTTTTTGTTTCGTAGTTGTTAACTCAGGTCCTTAATCGTGTAACCTCCAGTTCAAACTTGTTTGAGAACGTCACAAGGCTTCATCTACCAGGTAAGCTGTTGAGATAAAAATACTTTAGAGCGACTTTTTATTGCTGCGTCGAACCAAAACCACATCACACTGATTACACACATAACACAATAAAGCTGCGGTGTAATACTTGATAAACGGTTGGGAATACGTTGCCGTTACCGATGCTAAGCGCGAAAAATAAGAAAGCGCGGGAAAACATGAAACCGATGCAAAGCGCGGGAAAACATGAAACTGATGCCAAGCGCGGGAAAAGATGAAACCGGTGTCAAGCGCGGGAAAACATGAAACTTGAGCACAAGCGCGGGAAAGCAGGTTACCCATGCCAAGCGCGGGAAAACATGTCACCAGTTCCAAACGTTGGGAATACCTTACCGGTGCTAAGCGCGGGAAAACATACAACCGATGTCGAGCGCGGGAAATGATGTAACCGGTGCCAAGCGCGGGAAAACATGTAACCAGTGTCATAACCGGTGCACTGGAGTCGTTGGAAAACACGAAACATGTTCTAAGCGCGGGAACATTTGCATACGATTTGTCAAGGGATTGCGGAATTTGTCCTTGCACAGTAAACACTGAATAACATCCTGAAATGACACTAAGAAATGATTAATTATTTATTAATTTTAAAGGATTAGAAACAGTGGATCGGTTTCCCATTCTCGGCGCCGTGACTGGAATCCTATTGACGCTACTGACGGACGGCACAAGTGAAAGGTTTGTTCCTTTGAATTCGTTAATTTCCAAAGGTGACCAACAAGTAATTCCTCTCACTTGAAGACCGAAGGACACAGAATCGTCTATTGTACAGGCAACTTGACACCTGATAACTTATTAAAATGAAAAAAGAAACTGTCGCTTGAAATTCAATTATCCTATTTGATGGAGCAGTGTTGCCCAGGGTAAGTCTTATTTATAAAGGGGTTAGCTTCTAAAGAAACTGTGGTACTGCGTCAGTGAGGGAGTGAAACACGAACATTTGGTTATATAAACCGAGTTGTTAACCCTTTAACTCCCAAGAGTGCCAAATATCAAAATTCAACAAAAGATCCCAAATTTCGTTTTGTAAAATATTGAAAAACAAATGGTACCATGCAAAAGTACTGCCAAAGAGGTTTCATTTGAATGGTCACCATAGGATTTCATCCACAGACTCAAAAGTTAGAACTACACTTCATTTCTCCATAATTGACTCTGGGAGTGAAACGGTTAAGGTAAATTGACCACCTTCAAGACTATTCAGAAGCGCGGACGTTTTGAGCGCTAGCTCTTCAAGAGAATATACTCATTTGCAGCTGATTGTCGGGGTTCCAACGCAACTTTGGAATAAAGCGCTGCGTTGCACGGCTGCATGCAAGACTAGCAAGATTGGCAACATGTACATTTTTTTTTGCCCCGTCGACGCAACTAGATTTTTCAAAACATCGTACTCTGTGTACCAGCTAAAGATATTACTGAAGCGCATGACATTGAAAAACCACAATTACTGATGGCATGTAAATCAAAGGGACTTCGCGTTGTTATTTTTATTTATCCACAGTAAAGATAGAGCAACCGCTTCCTTGTTGGCAGAGCCTGGATATAGCATGGACACTGTTTGTTTCTTGGTTGGAGGAAAATTATCGACTGCAGCGGAGAGCGCCCGACCAAAGTTTTCCTTCAAAACATGTACGTGTGAAGAGCTTTCCTTTTAAACGACAGGGTTTAAGTGCATTTAAACACTGTAAGGTTAGCTTAAGGCGACTTACAGTTCATACCCTCGACCGAGAGAGATAAGTGTAGCTACGAAGAAGCTTTGAAGCGATTTTATAAACAGAAGTCTGTCGGGTGTGATCGCAACAACAGTTCTTTTCACCGAGAGCTACTCTAACCCCGACAATCACACTCGACAGACTACTGATACTCCTGGGTTCAAACCATTTACAATTTTATAAACAGACTTGGCTAGCGTTTTCTGGCTTATTGCCGGGCTAATTAGCAGACGTCTGGGTAAAAACTAGCTCAAATTCAAAACCCGCTACTGCGCTTTGGTCACTGTTTTATGATTTGTCTGCTCTCTACAGTGATCAACAAAGACGTGACTACAGATGAGGTCCAGCGACTGGAAGACCTGGTGACTTATCTTGAAGAACAGGACTCCCAATCTCAGCTACAGAAACAGGCAAGTCACGTGACCACCGCAAGACCGAAATTCGGGAGGCGGGAAAGATTCCTGAGATTTCTGGGACTGTTTGGGTGTGATCCCAGACTCGTACTCAGTCGCTATTGATTGGTTCTTGGGGCGAGAGAAGATTGGATACTAGGGTGAATTGAGGCTCGCGGGGTGTCATGGGAAGGGTCGAAAGAAAATATCGATCCTTCCCATGACACCCCGCGCGCCTCAATTCACCCTAGTATCCAATCTTCTCTCGCCCCAAGAACCAATTAATAGCGACTGGGTACGAGTCTGGTATGATCCCCAAGCCGGTTGTTTTTTTTCCTTTAGCCTCGTTCCCAAAGCGAGGCCAAGTGCACATGCTTATTTAAAACGAATGGCAAAATGCATTTTGTCAATTACAAATCGTGCGTTCCAGAGTGCACTGTAGGTAATACAAACATAGTGAGCAAAGCTGAGGTAAACCCAGGCTTGCGTGTTCCTTGTGTTCCAGGGTGCCCCGCAAGTAGTCTAGGCTCGCGATAACAGCAGTTTTTTTCTTCGACAAAAATATAAGAGTTTGTATACGAATTTGACCGAATTTAACAGTGTTAAATGATTTCAATAAGCCGTCAATTAAATGTGGTCCTTTAAGTGTCCACTTCGCCTTTGTTTAATTTGTCGGACCTTTGTAACAGCTACTGCGGTTCCTTTTTGGCAGGAGTCCGTGGATGTTGATGAATTATGCCCCATCTGCTGTGCAGTGAAGATCTCGGTCAGATTCATTCCATGTTTGCACGCGTCTTGCAGGTGAGTATCACGTGACACGAGACGCGGCAAACGCGCCGAGAAAATCGCTCGTGAAGCCGTACTGTTACACGGATAATGTCGACCCCTTAATTCTAAAGAGTGCCAAACATCAAAATTCAAGAAATATCTTCATATTATTTTTGTAAAATATTGAAAAACAAATGGTACCATGTACTGCCGATGAGGTTTCATTTGAATGGTCACACCATGGGATTTCATCCACAGACTCAAAAGTTAGAACAAATGGTACCATGCAAAAGTACTGTTGAAGAGGTTTCATTTGAATGGTCACAGCATAGGATTTCATCCACAGACTCAAAAGTCAGAACAAATGGTACCATGCAAAAGTATTGCTGATGAGGTTTCATTTGAATGGTCACACCATAGGATTTCATCCACAGACTTAGAATTTGGGAGTGGAAGGATTAAAGCTAGAAATTTCTTGCGTTTGCGCTTTTTCACTTTGTACTTTTTATTTCTATTTCTTTATTTACTTTTTTCTTTTTGCATTTAAATTCCGTTTAGGCTATTTATCGTTCTCAGTGTACTTTTGTAGAATGGGTTAGAATGGTTTTTTTTTTAATTGTATAAATGTTGAGGGCTACAAGTTTATTAGCTTTGCTAAAGAAACTTAACGTTTGTTTGAATAAAAAGGTCTATTGTTATAGACTATGCAAACGTAAAACCACGAATTGAAAGTACAACCGAATCTCTCGAAAGCAATCATGTAAAATAGAAGGTTTAAACTAAGGTTTAAAGGTCTATTGTTATAGACTATTGTTATAGACTGTGCAAACGTAAAACCACGAATTAAAAGTACAACCGAATCTCTCGAAAGCAGTCGTGTAAAATAGAAGGTTTAAACTAATTTCGGGATTGCTTTGGCTTTGCATCGCTACGATTGTTATTGGCTAAAATGACTCGTGCCACTTTCACAATCAATCAGAAGTAAAACCAAAACCAATCGTGACTTGCTCGCACGCGTTTTCCCGCGCTTGGCGCCGGCTACATGTATTTGCTTTGTGCTCTGATTGGTTCACTGGATTGTCTGCGTCTGTTGTGATTGGCCAGAGTAATAACTTTGGTTTTGTTTTTACGACGCTTAAGTGACTAGAAGTCCTCTGTAGTCCCGAGGTACAAGATTAGACAAATTGACTGCAAAACACAAAACTTTTTTTCTCTTACGACAGTTATTTTTTTTAAAAAAACCTGTTATATGTTGTGTTTTACCAGCAACTGTGTCTTTCGTTTTCAGATCCTGTATTTCTCGACACCTCATGAACAATAAGGATTGTTTCTTTTGCAAAAGCACTGTGAACGAACTGGAGGATATTGCTGCAGAAACAACTGCTAAGAAGCAGTAAAGGAATAATCGGTGTAAATTTGAAACTTTCCCTTCCCCTCCGCGTCCCCTTGTACAAGTCTCAAACACACAGTTTTGTAAAATTTAAGTGGAAGCTATCGAGTAGTCCTGTGGTTCTGTTGATTATCTGGTGAATGGTGATTCTAATTTTTAACCCGTGAATACGCGGAGCGTAATGAACGGGTTACCGCAGACGGTGGCAAATATGCAAATGAGCGCTCGCTCACGCGCTCATTCCATCAGCTGTAAACGCTTTGTCACGTAATGTTTTAAATTAGTTTTGTTAAGAATGCGTTGTGTAACAAAAATAACGTGAATCCAGCGATAATTGTAAACGAATATGAACAACAATAAAGATTTTTCGCATTTGGAGTCCTTTGATGAATAAATCAAATTTATGAAATTTCTTGCGTGACAGTACAAATACGCCTTGTTAAAATAGGAGAGAACTGGACACGGTTATGCGCAAAAGGTCAACTTTTATATGTCGTCAGTGGATCTGTTCCTCAAGTGAAAATATATCCTTGTGTTTTTCTACTGAACAGAATATGTAGACCTTAAATATCACACATTTCATATCGCAGATTACGGTATTTTAAAACATATCAAGCCTTGTTTATAATTTAAACACACCGTACATTGCGTTACATTGCGTTACATTGCACAGGCCCTGTGCGCCTCATTGGCGCAATAGGCCTAGATGATGATGATGATGTACATTGCGTTACGGGATAACAAAAAAAATTGGCAATCTCATCGCAAGTGTTAATTGATGCAATAAAGCTTCCACGAACTCGAGTTTCTCCTCAACCAAATCGACCGAAGCACATGTCTTAATTCAAAATTTCTCTTTAACTACATTTCGACACCTTTTTGTAAGGAAGGGTCGCTCAAATATGAGCCAGCGATGTGTAGAGGATTTCTATTCACGGGTTGGCTCACGGGAGACTTTGATTGAGTTTGTGGATGAAATCCTCGATTATAGATGGTTTTCACGTTACGTTACGGTGGCCATGTTGGTGCACACCTGCAAAAGAATTTTAATAAATTACTTCTTTTGTTATGAGCACCAACATGACCGCCATGGCCCTTGTCATTTGAGTCACACAGAACTGAAGGTCACGTGAGTGAAAACCATCCATTGGAGTATTTTAGCAGCCTTGTCTTGTCCGGGGGTTTCTGCACTCGCCCCGCCATTCATTCTCGATACCAGAGCCGCTTGGCCCTCTTAACCGCCGGAGCCTGAGTACGGTTGGCCCTCGTACTCAGGCTCTGGCGGTTAAGAGGGCCAAGCGGCTCTGGGGGACGTTCTTGGGAGGAGAATGCCAACCATTTTGAAAGTAGAGAGTACCCTGGGGACGAGGCGGGGCTAATTGTGCTGATGGTAGAAAACAACAGAACAAATATAACTGAAAACTAGTGGTTCCTAATGGAAGGTAAAGTGCTGCGAGCAGATGGTCAAGTTATTAAACATCATATTTCTTTAATTTCCCAATAAAAATATTGGGAGGTATTCGGTAGTAATGTCCAAAATTGATTGTAGTAAAGAGGAAGGAATGTGTTTGTTAGCAGATTCAGTAAGTCTTCGGTGTCTTTTGATTTAGGTATTAGGAGACGAAATATGTAGGCCAAATAAACTAATGCGTACAAGAAGAAGAACAATGACAACAAAGCTAAGCGTGAATAAATGTTTACCTGAGCGTATAGTAGTCTCTCTAGTGTCTAGTAATATAGTCTCTCTACTATACGCTCAGGTAGACGTCCGATGTAAAACCCTTCAAATCGCTTAAACTCAGCCGTTTTCAGCTGCAAGAACGACAACACACAACATTTCAGGTAAAATACGTTTATTTTGATCTTATATATGAATATTCATCGCAGTATATTACGAAGTGAACCTTTTTGATATTCCCATACATTTCCTCTAAATTTAAAAATACGAACGGTCACACACTTTGTGTGGGCTCGCTGTGAAGTAACTTTTACAAGTGCTGAAAAATATTTTAATATTTTTCAGCACTTGTGATGTGTCTTACTGTAAATCTAATTTGTATCCCATGGTGCAACACTAAACAAATAAAAAAAACGGAATCTTACCCGCGCCGTCTACGTTTACAGCATGATCCATCGCCCACAGCTATCTTCATCTTGAAAAAGGCCCTTGTTTTCCAGTCAAACGTTGTGTCTCAAAGATTTCGGCAACACGTCGCTGTGTAATGGCCAGAAAACATCCACCAGAGCATTTATAGTCTAAGGTTACGCCATCATTTCAGCTTTCTGTTAGCCTAGCTAGCCTACGGAAAATAAAATCTTTAGGGTGGTACGAAATGGCGAGGATTGACTTGTAGCCCTAGAGGACATCCTCGAGCATTCTTAGATTTGTTCCAATCATCGTTTCGCCAATGGGCCATGAACTTGGTCCGTGCATGATCACCGGCGGCAGTGCGACCAGTCCGTTAATGCGACCACCATTTCACCTGACGTTGTAAAAATTCTTAAAGCTAAACAGCATCTACACGTCACCTTTCTTTTTACAGTTTCTTCATATAGTAATTGTCGTGCCAAGTTTCATGTTAGTAAGAAATTTGGCCGCCATGTTGGTGTACTAAAGTGCTACACCAAAATGGCTGACGCATAGAAAGTTCTCTAATCACTCGGTTACTAAAGATCGCCGGGCCTCAAACTTTAGCAAGTCACTTCATTTGGCATTGTCTGCAACATCTTATCTCTGGTGCAGTTTTTTTGATAGGCGCGATGCTGAATTCCCGAGCGGCCGAAGCCGCGAGTACTGAAGAGAACAACCTTGCTTTTTAATTTCTATCTCGTCCCCATTTTCCTCTCGACTTCCCCGCTCGCGAATTCAGGAACGCGCGCGCCAACAAAACAGCCAGTTACTCAGGCTATCTCTGGTGTTGCTTTTAAAACTATAACACAAACTGCTTATGTAGATGAAAACCAGTATATTGCGGTCTCTTCGATTTTTTTTTTTAGCTGAAACAAAAGCTCATGCGTCATTTTCTGGCGTAAAACACCATATTACGGCAATTTTCACATGTAGTAGATGTTCGGGTCAAAACGAAATGGCCACTGCCCCGCGCAATAGTTGCAGTCAATGCACACTTTTACCCTGAAAAAAAAAAATGATTTAACCAGGGCAAATAGGGGACCCGACGCGTTTTAGGGCTGACGAATGCTCTCGTTCATGCTAAAATTTTACCCTGTTACTGGTGAAACGAAAAAAAATTTCAAACTGAAATTTTAAAGAATATCGACGTGGCTGTCCAAAAACGCGAACACAGAGCATAACCATTGGCATTGTTTTTGTTATAGGGAAACTCCATAAATGCCGACCATTTAAATAGCCCGCCGGTTGGCTCCAGGTTTCCCGCGCGGTCGCCTGCGTTACGCGCCGCTGATCCCTGAGCGTTATTCAACTCCGTCTGCCGATATAGGAAGTAGAAAATAACAGGGAAAATATAACTGAAATGCTAATAAACTGAGATACTACACAGTGTATTCTGTTGAACCACTTTATTAACTGGTATAATTATAATGACATTGATGTGGTCGATCTTTTTTATGCTTTCTTCAACATCCGGCGATGGCTATCTGCGGTTTCACACTTGTCTCCGTGAAAACCATCCGGACAAACGCAGGAATATGTAAAACCCCTTCCTTTCCAAAAGTCAGCCATCTCTTTGCGGCATGTTCCTCCGTTCTGGCATCCCACCCTGTTCCTTTCTGTGGCGTTACAATCTAACAGATCCAACAGTTAAAAGATTAAAGTTGATTTAAGGGGGGAGGGGGGGGGAGTCTTTTGTATTCCCTGAATGTAACTACTAGTAATAGTAATCGGAGGGGACTCCCATATATAATTGATGCGAGTGATCGTCGGAAATATAGAGTTAAAACCCCTATTATTATACATTGGTGTCACTAGCTCGATTTTGATTGGCTATAAGCACGCAGCTAATTATTGCTTGCTGTTTCTGTTACGTCATACCTACAGACAATGAATTTTATATATGTAGAAGTGACGTCATACCTACAGACAATAGTTTGTCTGCTGTGCATTGATCACTTTTTTGTGCGCGCTCTTGTCTTTACAAGTGCAGCTCAGGAATTTGCATAATAAAACAATTATTGGATTCGGTTTTCACATGATAGCGATAATTATCAAGGCCTCAGTTTGTGTTATCCGCCTCAGTCTTCGGCTTCGGCAGATAACACAAACTTTGGCCTTGATAATTATCGCTATCATGCTCAACCTCATCCAATAATTGTTAATTAAAAAGGTACCAGAAACCTGAACTACTTGGTCTGTTTTGCTCTATACAAACGTTTCAGCATTCAATTTAGTAGACGTATATTTGGTGGTATTTGACAATATAACGTTTCAGCATTCAATTTAGTAGACATATATTTGGTGGTATTTGGCAATATAACGTTTCAGCATTCAATTTAGTAGACGTATATTTGGTGGTATTTGGCAATATAACGTTTCAGCATTCAATTTAGTAGACATATATTTGGTGGTATTTGACAATATAACGTTTCAGCATTCAATTTAAAAAGTAAAGTAAAGTCGCGCACCCAAGCCAGAAGGCTCATAACGGCCGGAGCTTAAACCCGGTTTCTATAGCATAAAGCGACTAGGAATATTGCTACTCCCCCCCTGGATGGGATGCTAGTCCATCGCAGGGTTACCCCCAGCATTTTGTCGCCGGTACCCATTTATACACCTGTGTGGAGAGAGACAGTGTGGAGTAAAGTTTCTTGTCTAAGGAAACAACACGACGGCAGAAACCAGGCTTCAAACCACCGACCTTCAGGTTGAAAGTCCGACGCACGGTCACGCACCACTACACCACCGTGCCGCCCACGGCATTCAATTTAGTAGACGTATATTCAGTTGGTGGTATTTGGGAATATAACATTGAATCTCGATATTTTGGCGGACACTGCGCATGCCCCAGTCCTTTAACAGTCAACTTCTGGTTAGTTATTTCAAGCTTTTCTCGTCTTCTGGAAACATGGGATTTTTACGCTATAACTCATAAAAATGCATTTCAAAACTAATCAAAATAAGCGATACTCCTACAATTTTTCTTCAAATTCATTTACAAACAAAAATTTTCATTAAAAAAGACCTCCGAAATCAATTCCTGCCCTCAATTTTCGTTCGCCCTTATTTGTGAATAAGTATAATACAATTTTATCCTAGTTTCCTAAACATCGCGAAACCAAGTGGGTCACATTCAGTTCTCATATGCAAGTTTTGGATGTCCGACAATTTCGATTTCATTTTTCATTTGGTGCATGTTTGACGAAGATGGGACCCTGAGAACCAAGGCAAAAGTAATTTAATATTTTTCAGCACTTGTGATGTGTCTTACTGTAAATCTAATTTGACTCTATAAAGGTCATATAGCCAAAAAACGGATCAAAATTACTTACACGAAAATACACGCCATATTGTATTTGCTAATGGTAAAACGCTAAACAAATAAAAAACTGAATCTTACCCGCGCCGTTTACGTTCGCAGCGTGAACCATCACAGCAGCAAAGCAAAAGATCACGGCTATCTTCATCTTGAAAAAGGTCCGTGTTCTCCAGTCAAACTTTGTGTCTCAAAGATTTCGACAACACGTCGCTGTATAATGGCCAGAAGACATCCACCAGAGCATTTATAGTCTAGGGTTACGCCATCATTTCGGCTTTCTGTTAGCCTACAATAGCTAGCCTACGGATAATAAAATCTTTATGGTGGTACTAAATGGCGGGGCTTGACTTGCAGCCCTAGAGGACATCCTCGAACATTAGATATGCTCTAATCATCTTTCCGCCAACGAGCCATGAACTTGGTCCGATCACCGGAGGCAATACGACCAGTCTGTTAATACGACCACCTTGTTATAGATTGTTTTCACCTGACGTCATCAAAATTCTAAAATGTAAACAGCATCTACACGTCGCGATACTGAATTCGCGAGCGGCCGAAGCCGCGAGTAAGAGAACAACCTTGCTTTCTTCAGTTTCTCCTCTCCATTCTCCTCGCGACTTCGCCGCTCGCGAATTCAGCAACGCGCGCGCCAACAAAACCGCCAGTTACGCAGACTATCTCTGGTATTGCTTCAAAACCAGACAACAAACTACTTATGTAGATAAAAACGATATATTGCAGTCTCTTTGATTCTTTTAGCTGAAACAAAAGCTCATGCGTCATCATGATTTTCTGGCGTAAAAACCCCCTTTTTACGACGACAGTTTTCACATGAAGTAGATGATTGCATGAGCTGTCGTTCAGGTCAAAACGAAATGGCCGCCGCCCTGTACAAAAGTTGTGATGTACAATGCACACTTTTACCCTGGAAAAAAAACGATTTACCCATGGCAAATAGGGCTGAACAATGCTTCAGTCCCAAAAATGTAGGGATTCCGGGATCCAAGACGAAACTTTCAGGGCTCCAGAGCTCCAACGAACCCTCCTCTCATTACCCACTTTCCCAACAATCCCCTAGCTTTAATTTTGGGACCCTGGCTATTTCAAGCGAAATTTCGCCGATGAGCGTGTTTATTGCCTGCTACCTCGGGATTTAAATTTTCCCTTTCTCTCCCTTTGGAGGACCTGTCAATGCATGGAGTCTATTGTTCTCATAACTCCAAGCCTTAAACGAAAACAAATCGGTCACACTTAAAAAAATTATGTTTCCCTGGGGAAACCTGTCCGTTTGGCAGGTGAAATGTTCACGATACGCGAATCATGTGTGATCAAGTCAAAGTGGCTGTTATCCTGAATACGAAACAACTTAAGTAATGATCCGCATAAGAAGGATAGCGCTGAACGGCAATGCACGATGGAATGTCAACTTTTTTCATTGTTACAACAAGTGATCTCATTGGCCTAGACTCAAAAACCGCTAAAAAGTTAAGGTTTAAGGTGCATTTTGTCTAATTTTTTGAGGTTTCAAGTTATTTGAGACCCAATCGCACAACATGCAATTTTTAAAAGATATTGTATTTGGGGAACTTCTTCAGAGAAGCAAAATTATTAGCTATTGTCTTCTGCTATTCTGAATGGTTAAGCAGGAACATTTCCTAAAATATATTTGACGCAAATGGATTTCCTTTATTTTTTATAATGAAATGTAATTATTAACCATCGGCTCCTCCTCTATTCTCGAAATCAAAGATATTCTATGTGGGAAAGAGCCAATGCCGCAGAACAATGAAGTTTGCTATCGTTCTTATGTGGAGCATTACTTAATGTCAATTTTAGATTTTCCTAATGTTTACTAGCCTGTGTAGAGACCCCCCTCCCCCCTTTACCCCCTTTTTTTTTGAGGGGAGGGGCGTCTGTACACAGGCTAAACGTTTACAAATAAGCGTATTTAGTTTGGCAAATAAGAAAACATCTTTGCATTGTATGAAACGAGACACTACGTAATACCCTGGGGAAAACAAGGCTTAGCAAGTTTACGACTGACACGACTGAAGGACATGGAATGACAAATTTGCATACTCCGGGGGGGGGGGGGGGGGTACTTAACAAAGTTTTGTACGGGGATGCTCCGCTCCGAGGCTGAAATTTCTGACTTTTCCTAGAATTTATCTAGGGACATTTTGTTATCCATAACATGTCAGTGTGATTAGCCATGTTGCCATGGTAACCGGTTTTTACACACAGGTTTTCAAAATATTAAAATATGGTGAATTTTTTATTTTAAGATCTTGTTCTTTGACTTACAGTGCATTTTCTTGTTAGAATAGTGTTTTCTTGGGACTAGTTCTTGAAAGACATCAAACATTTTTAACGTCAAATATTTGGGGGGGAGGGGTAGGTAAATTTTTGCTCTCTTTTACTTATAAACAAACATTTTGTACTATTTATTAAATAACGCTTCTAAGTTCATTGTTTGGATAATAGACATTAGTTTGATACGTGTTTTATACATTCTGATCCTTTTCGCTTTTAGATATTTTTTAAATTTTAATTTAAACAAAAAAAAGAAAATCCAGGATGGCGGATCCCTGATGACGGATCCAAGATGGCGGACAATAATTTCAAAATTATAGTTTTATCGCTTTTTATTGCTTTTTCTCGCTTTATAAGTGTGTCCTTGTTTATATTTATTATGTTTTAATATTAAAGAGTTGATTTTACAGTTATATTTGATATTTTAAGTATCTGGATGGAAAACAATCAAAGAAACGTCGGAAAAACAAAAAATGACGTCATTGTGACGTCATAATTAGGTGTGGCAGGTCAAAACTGAGTGTGAGGTTTCCTTGTATGGAGGTGAAGATTGTGTGAAAATTTTATGGTCCTAGCCTTACCGGTTCCAGAGATATAGAGAGGGGTCCGAGGAGCCCCCCCACCCCCCTCCCCCCCCCCCAAGTCACAGACTGCTTAAAAAAGCCCAGTGTGAATAGCGTTAAGACAAAAATCGCTGATTTTCCTACCCTGTTTAAGACAGAATTCCGATTTTTGATACCCTGTTTAAGACATTTAACCAGAAAAAAAATTTGCTGTACTTTAGTTCGGAGAACATACGCGCAGGATGTTTATCGTCCAAGAAAAGATACCCTGTTTAAGACAACAATTGATAAAATCGATACTCTGTTTAACCCTCGGACGTACACGCAAATGTATACCCCAACCGTGGTACAAGGGGGGGGGAAGGGGTTGTTGCAACCCCCACCCCTTGGGTTTTTGCGATGTTGCAATATTTCGGAAATATTTTACATCCAATAGATAGCCCGCGATGTGCTCTACAAGATAAGGTAAATAAATAAATAAATTAATTAATTAATAAATTAATAAATTAATAAATAAATATTATATATTTATTGATAAATTAATAAATTTTATGGCTGCATTGATCTTAGGGTGATTTTTCAAAACGCTCATCGCATTAAGTCCTTTTTTCCCTACAAAGATAGGTTCAACCGTTCCCAAATGTCTAAAGTTGTGTATAAGGCTAGTTGTTGGGATTGTCGGGATTTCTACATTGGAAACACAAAACGAAGATTGCATGACAGAAAAACTGAACATTTTAAAGGGATCACAAGTACTTGTCATGCACCTGCTATCGCAGACCACGTCACATCAACTGGTCACACCGTCACAACTTCAAATGGGACCACTTTGAGATATTGGCAAAAGGTCGGTATGTCTGATACTCACTGTAAGATCAAGGAGACTCTACTTATTTAGGAACTCAGACCTACCCTTAACGATAATGTCAGCAGCGAAAAGCTAATTCTTTATTAGTTTGCATCTTTTATATGCAAATTTTTCTCATCTTATATTATTGTTGTTGTTAATTAGTTACTTATTATTCATTTAAATTTAGTTGTTACTTGTTTTCTAAACGGTCACTTCTGAGGATGTATGTTGTAACATACGAAACGTCAAGTTAATATTTTGTTTTCCAACATGCGTTTTATTGTCATGTTTGTCACTGCAGTTTGTGTGCTATTTCTTAAATATTATGGGTTGGGGCGCTGCTGGGGTTCCGTGACGTCATCCAAAATGGCCACCAAGGTGGCCGCCATCGTGGATTTTACTAAAAATTCAAATTTATTAGAAAAATACGAAAATTGCAAATATTGTCTGCTGGAGTTGCAAAATAACATACAATCAAACATTTTGATGCTTTTGGGGGCATTTTATATGTTTTTTTCGCTGAAAAAAGGTGAAAAACACGCTTTTTTCTTCAAAAATGGTTTGACCACATGTTACGTATGACGTCATATCTCGTTACCATAGCAACCGGTTGTCGCTAAACTTTACCAAAATGTGTCTCAAGGATAAATGAACAGCTACTGAAAACGGCATGTGCTAATCTTAAATGGACTTGAAAATATCGGAGAAAAACCTTAAGGGGGTTGACCACCCCCCCCCCCGTACATCCGAGGGTTAAGATAACAATTGATATAATCGATGCCCTGATTAAGACAAAAAATGATAAAATCGATACCCTGTTTAAGACAAAAATCCCGAAAAACATACCCTGACTGACCGCACGTCCCCATTAAGCCCTTATGTACCCTCTCCCCCCCCCCCCCGGGCACAATAGTCTGGTCATAGGCACACCTTGAAGGACAGGGACAAATCATGTTTAACCATTTAAAGGGACAGCGTCCCGGCTGAAATTTCGTGTTTTCATGGTTATGACCAAGAGCTCGCTTAAAGCTTGCTTTATCCTCTTGAAATAGGAAGAAAAAAAAAGCCAAAAGTGATGAAAACAAAGAAATCTTAACTAAAGTGACAAATTAGCGGCTAAAACAGTCAACATTCCACACTGTCCCGCAGAAATAACAACATTTCGAGTTCCTTTTTTCCACGTTATATGCTCTAAAGTAAGCTTAAAGCAAGTTCCTGGCCATTATCATAAAAAAATTCCCACGATTTATCAGCCGGGACACTGTAAGACTTCACAATCAAAATATCAGAGATCGAAAAATGAAGAAAGAGAGTAATTTGTTTATCTTTTACTCATGTTATATTCATTTTAGACTTGATACAGGCCTTTGACCTTTCCGTTATTAGAAATGCAGTAAAGCGGACAGTTGTCAGAACTTCGTCGTTAATTTGCCGCCATTTTTATCTCGTTAATGCGCTTGCGCATTAAGCGAGATTTCGTAGTCGAGTACTAAAAAGGGACAAAAGTTGTTAACAAAATTTTGTGGACTTTTGTCCGGGGGGGTTTCTTCTTCCTTCTTTATAGAAGCTATATTAGGGCATTGAGGATATGGTTGGTTAAACCGGTTAGGATTTCAAGAAGGGCGTCACATACTGCCACTAAAATTTTTGGAGAGCACCCCCGGACCTATTGTTAATTTCCCAAGGGTATTGGGATGTCAGAACTTGTGATGAACTTGTCATATCTCACATTACGTTACCGCAAAGGTATTAAGTCCTTCAAGTTTCGATATCTCACGTTACCTATCAGTTTCAATCATTTGTCGTAAAGCCATTGAAGCTGCTTTAGAAGGGATGCGTTTTCTTAGGAAACGCAGTTTGAGAATTTCACGGTGTATTTTTATGAATGGAGACGTTTTAAGAAAGTTAAATGGGACAGGAAAGTTTGTGTTTTAATATGAGCGATATGGCAGAGCAAAATAGCACGAACTTTGCGTTTTTTGAGGAGTACCCCCCGGACCTATTGTTAATTTCCTTAGGGTATTGGGATGTCATGAACTTGTCATAATTATCTCACGCTACGTCACCACAAAGGTATTACAGTTCTTATTTAGTTTCGATATCTCACGTTACCTACGGTATCAATAATCTTTCAAATTTCAAATCATTGCCATTAATAGATTTAGGTACATGACAGAATGTATTGACTGTGATAAAAATTGCGCTTTGATTATGCAATAGTATGCAAGGGACCTCGTGATTTTGCAGACTTAGTCAAACTATTTCTTGTTTGCTGCAATTCTCTCTACAGTTCTATTCGTATACAAGCTGTAAAATTTTGTTGTTGACAAAGCAAGCATTTTAACAACCATTTTATAAGCGATCTGAGCGTTTCAATTCAAGACAGACATTGGAACTTGTTATTACGGACTTAATTGAGAAGATATTATTTGAGTGCCAATACGAAGAAAATATCAAGAAGTGGTTAGGATTTTATCGCATACACCGCCACTAAAATTTTTGGGGAGTACTCCCGGACTTATGTTAATTTCCCTAGGGAATTGGCATGTCATAATTTTTTTTTTAAGTTTTGATATATAGCGTTACATATCAATCTTTCAAATTTGTTTTTACGTGGATGTGTCCGAGACGGCATTGATCTTCAAAGGTTCAAGAAATTTGTGTTTTTCTTGTCAATCATATGTCGTAAAGCCATAAGTGCTCATTTAGAAGGGTAAAAAAGGTCAAATGGTCTTGGGAAACGCAGTTTGACTGAAAATTTCACGGTGTATTTTTAAAATGAATGGAGACGTTCTGAGGAAGTTAAATGGCAAGGGAGCAAAAACAATAATTACTAAGTTCAATTTATGAAATGAATGGCTTTGAGTTCTCATAGTATGTTATCATTTGATCAACTTTTGATATTAAATTACCGATCACGCGAACGAAATCATTGCCATTATTAGATTTAGGTACATGGTAGAATGTATTGACGGTGATAAAAATTGCGCTTTGATTATGCAATAGTATGCAAGGGATCTCGTGATTTTGCTGAACGAACTAATTGTGCAAATGTAGAAGTTATTGTTTGCTGCAATTCTTTCTACAGTTCTATTCGTGTACAAGTAAAAGTTTGTTGTTCTGAATTGAATGACAAAGCAAGCATTTTAACAACCATTTTATAAGCGATTTCAGCGTTTGGATTCAAGACATACATTGGCATCATTACGGACTTAATTGAGAAGATATGAGTGCCAATACTACTCAAGTAAAAACCATTTGATTAACGTTTTTTCACCTTTTTTCCGGATCCACGATTGTGGCGTGCAGGAAAGACAGAAACATTAATATTTCCGGTGAAGATCACAAGAAAAGACAGAAAAGTCAGAAAAATATAGCACTGCGACAGCTTGAGACTCAGTTGAAGTAAAAAGTAGTGAAAATTGCTTTTCAGTGTTTGTCTGGCTTTGACAGCTTTCGTAATAAAGTTTCCTTTTTATCATTGTGGAATGTCCGGTTTCCGGAAGATTAGAAAGAACGGGAGAGGGCGAATCTTAAAAATGAAATTAAAGTTGGAAAAATAAATATTTGCTCAATTCTTTCTTTGAGGAATAGAGTAATTCTAAGGATATGCACCTTTTGTCCTGACTTCCTGACTGAATTTAAGTCTCAAAATAGCAATGAACAATGCGCTATATATTTTAAACGATTATACGTGAATGGACTCTGACCGATCAATGACAGACGTTATAGCGACGACGAGTATAGCACGCACCATAGGCGCCATAGGTGTCATAGGTCATGATTAGTAATAAGTTCTTTTCTTCTTCAAAATCTCCGTAAAATTCTAAGATGTTTATGTCTTATATATAAAGATCTACAAACGCGGATAAACGTAAACAGTTTTCCGATGCGTTGTGGCACACATCAAAGATTAAGATTGGATGATCCTAGCTTGTTTTTGAACCGGTTCTGCTTGACATTTCTGACAGTGAAGAATTAATTCTGTATGGCGATGATCCGCAATTTGCACCTACAGCTTCATAGTTGAGACTAGTTGAACCTCTCAAACTCCCCGTAATCTCGAACTCAAATCCATTTCCTTTCGGTGACCTTCGATTTTCTTTTATGTCATATACTATACAAGTCTAATGAGAGTGCGAGATGTCAGGAGTTCAACTGTATTTTCGAGGTCTTCAGTGCATGTGATTTCAGAGTAATTTTCTGAACTTACAATCATGGGTGGCCAACGACCACTGATGTATAAATCTTCAAGGTTACCTTCATCATATTCCTTCCCAAAAAGTCCTAAAATACCATAAAAAGAATTCACTTACCTTTTGCATCCTTCCGAGGCTTTTGAGTCTTATGAGCCTTGTGTGATTTGTGCCGATTTCTGCTTTTTTTTTTTACTTTTTTCGTTTCCTGTTTTCCTCCTTGTGTTTTACCATGCGGGAAGAGTTACTTATTGACTGTTATTTGACGATATAAGATCACCAGAGATCTGTACAACTCTGCAATTGATCCCGGCACCGCAAATGATCCCGGACCGCAAATGATCCCGGACCGCAAATGATCCCCAAATTGGACCGCAAATGATCCCGGACCGCAAATGATCCCCAAATTGGACCGCAAATGATCCCGGACCGCAAATGATCCCCATAGAGGACCGCAAATGATTCCGCTCATAAATAATAATGGAATGGTGTGGATTTTTTTTACTAGAGCTGTGCATATACATCTAGTTTATGCCTAAGCCTGGATTTCTACTGTCGCGTATTTTTTACGTGCGTAAATATAATAAGAAATGATGTATGAACAGCTTGTGCAAAAGTTTACGCGAGTTGTTCATACATCATCTCTTATTTTTATTTACGCTAGTAAAAATTACGCGACATTGGAAATGCACATTAAAATTAAAAAAAATAAAAATTATAATATCATATGTATACAGACTTATACATATTTTTAAAAAGAGTAACTATTTAATCTAAGAATATGAATTAATAAAACACGCGTTAAGTCGTCTAAAAAGTTAAAGAGCCCAGTGTCTGTTATAAAGAAGTCAGTAACGCGGGACTTTCTTATCACCAGCCCTCCAACGCTAAAAGATGGCAATTGTTTATTCCATGCGATGAATGACCAAATAATTTGCCTGGGGATGGTATCCCAGAGCGTCTCAGAATTACGCTCTAGCCTGGTTAATTATCTCAGACTAAACCCAACCACACCAGACGGACAAGAATTTGGTTTTATCGACTCAGTCGATAAAGTAAATTAGCCACCGAGCGCTAGCCCCTCGCTCCGACGAAGAGATAGCGATCGAAACGTCAGCTTTCTCGAATCTTTTTACGGTGGCTAATTTACTTTATCGACTCAGTCGATAAAACCAAATTCTTGTGCTTCACCCCCACCGACGCAGCACCACAGTTTCTCTAGAAACTAACCCCATTCACATAAGTAAGGATATGCGACGTATGTTGCGTGGGCATCAATAGAATCTGCTCACAATTTTATGATTTCAAATAAAACGAATTACGTTTTTGTTGATTGAGAGTGAATCCAATAGTGTCGTAACGAAATTCTTTAGCCTCGATAAAAAAAATGTAAACCCTGATTTGTGAGGTCAAAATATGGCTTTAGAAATACTTGTGACAAAAGCTCAACTGCCACGTCATTCCCATATCAACTCCATTCCATTATCCACACCATTCCTCTATTTATTAAATCCAGGCTTAGGCATAAACTAGATGTATATGCACAGCTCTAGTAAAAAAAAATCCACACCATTCCATTATTATTTATGAGCGGGATCATTTGCGGTCCTCTATGGGGATCATTTGCGGTCCGGGATCATTTGCGGTCCAGGATGATTTGCGGAGCTGTACAGATCACCAGAATTCAGAATACAAAGAATGACTTTGAAATAAATGAGTGCCAAAAATCAAAGGTCACCGAGTATGTATACCAGGAGTCTAAGGTCTACTCTAACTGCAGAGAGGAAGAGAATAGCCTGCGAACGGGCTCCTGGTTCGGAGGGGCGCTATTTTCCGGCGCTATTTTACTGGAAGCCCGTCCGCAGGCTAAGAAGAGATGGGCCTTGGGAACGAGGTTGGTAGAAGTTTCAATAAGAAATAGATCATTAAATGTTGATATGGACGATATGGTCACTGTAATGTTTAACTTTTATTGGTAAATTGCACAACTTTCTGAAGTTGCTGTCTATTTTCAGTGTTTATTGTGTCGCTGTCGTAATTAGTCGTATTTTTGAAGCAGAATCGAGTCGCTTGTCGCTGTTCTGTTCAGAACGTCAAAGGAACGTCTCGTGTCGGCAGTTTTCGGGGCCATGTCGCTTGTCGCTTTTACCCCTTGGAAGGCCTCTTTGAGCTGAGATGTTTAAAAAACAGCTTCGCATTTCAATTGGCTATAAAAGGAAACGAAACCTAATCACCAGCTCTATTCCTACAAGAGACACTATTCTGCCTGAAGGTACACATTTGTTGAGTGAACGGAAAAAGCGACAAGTAAAATATTTTCATTTGCCTTTTTTACAATAGTCTACCTTAAAAATATAATGAAGTCTTTAGAGAAAACATTCCTCTTTTTAGAGATTACAATGGGAGGGGGGTCACGATCCCGTTTCACGCACTTTTTTTATGAATTTCATGCGTCACATATTCGTTAAATTCCTTAGACTGGTTCCTTACAAGGATATTAGTTACTAAATTTACGAATCACGTTTCCATTTTACTAACTTTCACGTTTCACGCACTGATTTTTTCCCTGATCACGCGTCATGCATAGATCCTTCGCCACCCTCTTTTTAGTGAGCTTATTTACATGCACAAAGTTCTTGTTTTGTCTCATACATCCACATATACAATGCATATATGAATTGGCTGTTTAAAAACATTGCCAGTAAATCAATTTTAATCCTAATTAATCGTTGCAATATGTTTTAGTTCTGTTTAAATATCAATAAATAAAGATAGTAAATTTTTTTAACCTTCGTTCATCTTTCCCAAATTTCGATTGATAAGAAAATTGCCATTGTAATGCCATACAAGTCATTGCTTATGACTTTTATTGATTTGGTGGCTTCTAAAAGAGCCCTTCAGTCCTCTATGACTGCAATGTCTAACTCCATGATTAGACCTACAGGTATTTTCAATCTTTTTCTCAATGTTCTCTATCCTGCCAATACCCATATCCAGTTGACTGGTGCGACTCGCATTTTGTTCTTCTGCTATACTGAATAAATACAGGCAGCAAGTCGCCTCGTCTTACCCCACCCGATGTAGCTACAAAGCCATTGTATACTACATCTGTATGCTATACCTCGTATAAAAACGAAACAGATAATTCGTAAACAAGTTATATTATATATATGACGCAACTGTCAGAAACAAAACACGCGCGAAGACATACAGGTCAAACCCATTCGTGTGCATTCAGAAGTGTTGCTACTTTACCCGCTAAAAATTAACATCAACTTCAATAGACCATTTAGCAACTTTACACATATTACCTATCACATCTTACCCCTATCAAAGGCACCCAACTTTTCCAATTCTTCTTGTTGTTTTTTTTATTACCTTACGTTCTCTCGCATTAACGAGATGGCTTTAAGAGCCCTTTGATTAACTCGGGAAGCGTTGAACCAAACTCGTTCCCAGGGTCTCTCTTCTTCCCGCCCCCTGGAGCGGGAAGAAGAGAGACCCATTCTCGTCCCCAGAGCTGCTTGGCCCTCAACCGCCGGAGCCTGAGTACGTACTCAGGCTCCAGCGGTTAAGAGGGCCAAGTGGCTCTGGGGACGAGAATGGCTTCTACTGTTTTGAAATGTGACCGTGGGAGATCTGGGTACGAGATTAAACTGACCCCTTTAAGGTTACAGTGTACCTTCAGATCGAAAATTTATCGAAAATTTTTGGCGTCAAAATAAAGTTTACAGAATGAACTTTTATCCAAAAAAAAATTATCGACAAATAGTGAAAATTGACGGAGAAATGACGGTATAACTTTTGTGGGCGGAGTTTGTTTATCAAGCGATATGTTTTTTTAAGCGCTGTTTTCTCAAAGTTCATTTTTCGCTTGTTGGGGACACTTTAAAAAGCTACAACTCAAAGGAAATTTGTTCGATTTTCCTCAAATTTGGACAGAAGCTAGGCTAACATATAATCAACAAAAACGTGTCGGCGAATTTCTTATTTCCGAAAACTTTTTCGTCAAGAGCCATTTCCGTGCGATCATTCCAATTTTTTTTCTCCCTGTTTCGAAAATATTCTGTAACTTTTCACTGCAATTGAATATGGGAAATCGCCGACACGTTTTTTTAGCGCTTCGTGTCCGGAAACCCGAGAAGAAATCAAATTAGCAAAATACAATAATCGCTTTGAGTTATAGCGTTTTAAAGCTGATTCGGACGTTCGAATTAAGACGTCGTAAAAAATTCGACAATTCACTTTATTACCAAATGGTTTCCATATTTAGATAGCCAGCTCTATAAGCTTTAATTTGATATCTGGGTTTAGGTATATTAAGTGTAATCTTAAGACGCTAGAGCTGTTATACTGGAGACACCCCCGAAGGTACACTGTAACCTTAAAATACTAGGCGAAATCTGATTGGCCGAAAATCATTCTCCAATACTTATTGGCAAACAATAATTCCAAATAATTCTGGGAAATAAACTCTCTATATGTTTTATACTTTTCACTTTATTGCCATAGAATTTTATTGTAGTCGTACTTTATTAAATTTATGTGTATTGGAAGATTCAAACGAAATATCGTCTACTTATTAAAAGCGCTTTCGTTTTGTATGGAAAAACTGATCGTTCCTGTGGGAAATCAAATGGAACGGTCCTTCCCACTGGAGATCTTTTTGGGAAAAAGGAATACCTTCAGATGTGTGATCACGCTTTTTATCCAAACTTGGAAAAATGGTGGATCGCATCGTGAATGCTCTATTTATGGTTGGGAGTATGTTTGATTCCACTGTAGCCTTCAGAACGGGCGTTATTTTTTAAGTGTTTCAGGCGAGCGCGGCAGGCGAGCACGAGGGGAGAAAAAAATTACGCGCGCCCGCCTCAAAAACGCAAAAAAAACCCCAAAACATTACGCCTGTTCTGCAGGCTAATTCCACTGAATCCACCGTTATTCGGATAAAAGAGCTAACTAGGGAAAGCATTCCTTATAAAGTAAAATGACAAGTAAAACTACGGTTAATTAATCAAAGAAAAAAAAAATAAAAAAATAAAAAGTCTGGTGTATTTGCGTAACAGGCGCTACTGAGTTTGAATCGTCATCTTAAAATTGTACTTGTTAATGAAGAGGTTTAAGTAATGCTTCACATAAGGACTACGGTAAACTTCATTGTTCTTCGGCAATGGTTCTTTGCCACATGGAATATCTTTGGTTTCAAGAATAGAGGAGGGGCTGATGGTTCATAATTATATTGCAGTATAACAATAAAGAAAATCCATTTGCGTCAAATAAATTTTAGGAAATGTTTGTGCGTAACCAATCAGAATAGCAGAAGACAATAGCTTTGTTTCTTTGATGAAGTTCCCCAAATACAATATCTTTTAAAAATTGCTTGTTGTGCGATTGGGTCTCAAATTACCTGAAACCTTAAAAAAATTGGACAAAATGCACCTTGAACCTTAACTTTTAAGCGGTTTTTGAGTCTAGGCCAATGAGATCACTAGTTGTAACAATGAAAAAAGTTGACATTCCATCGTGCATTGCCGTTCAGCACTTTCCTTCCTATGCGGATCATTACTTAAACACGTTTGTTACCTATATTTCTTCACTGACTATTCTAAAAATGCTCCTATTAACCAAGAAAAATAAAAATCTCGGTTAACTTTAAAGGTTGGTTTTCACTAGCGACGTAATCGGAAGCGGAGTCGGAGTCCGAAGCGTAAGGAGCCTTACGTTCTAGTGCAAATCAAAAAACGGAGTCGCAATCGCAATCGGAAGCTCGACGGAATCGGAATCGGAAGGATCAGAAGGTTTCCTTTTACTACCGATTCCGCTACTGCTTCCGTCGATTCCGCCGTTTTGATTTCGTTTTGCGATTCCGATTCCGATTCCGATTCCGCTTACGATTCCGCTTACGTCGCTAGTGGAAACCAAGCTTAAATCCCCGAACAGCATTATAGGCTTTCCAATGAACAATCGGTCTCACACTGAGTTCATTTAAAAAGAACTAGCCTATATTCAAACCTATAATTGTAGTATAGTTAAATGAAATACCTGAGAGCAGTTTTCAACAGCCCTTTTCGCGGTTAACCTCATTTGCATTGCAATAAAAATCAACGTGTTTGCGAGGCAATTTTGTAGTTTCTGCCCGAAATTGCCTTGCAATCATGTTGAATTTTATTGTAATGCACACGAGAAAGGTTAACCGCGAAATGGGCTATTGAGTGTCAAACTCAGTAATTTTGCTATTACTTTGATTTTGCATTGCAACGGTTTATGATTGGTTAAAAAATCTCGCGCCACTTTTTCAACCAATCAGAAGTAAAGCGAAAACCAATCGTGACCTGCCCGTACGCGTTTTCCCGCGCTTGGCGCCGGCTACATGTATTTGCTTCGAGCTCTGATTGGTTCATTGGATTGTCTACGACTGCTGTGATTGGCCAGAGTAATTACTTTGGTCAGTTTTGGTTTCACGACACTTAACTAAAAACCACCCTATTAGCAATGCCCTATTTACATAATAATTTGCGGCTCTGGCGAGGAATTAGCTATAGATTTGTGAGGAAGAATTCTTCCGCCGTTGATATATAATTCATCTTTTACTATGACGTCTTCTCCTAGAACGGAAACACCTTCCATTCGAACCTAGAAAATAAAATCACAGTTTTTAATAAACGTGGACTGAAGATTGACAAACGAAGGGTGATTAACAACGAAAAATGAGGGCTGGTTCCAATTGCGGAATTCATTACCGAACGACATCAAAAATGCCCCGTCTTATAGTATATTCAAGCGTATGATCAAACCATTTTTAAGGGTCAGACAGAATGTAACCTAAATAGCTTAACACTTACATCTATATTTTCCTCTAAACACACTTATATACTTAAAAACGACCTTTTCTTCTTCTTTATTTCTTAAAATGCCGCCTAGTATTTAAATTGCCCGTGGGGGGAAATCTCTATTCCTCATAAGCTCGGCTTCTTGGAGATTTCCCCGCCACAGTCACTCCTCCCAAGTTATGTACAAATTTTAAATTTAATGTTAATTAACCTATCTATTAATGTTTTTTTTTTCTCCTTGTAATTCATTGTTTGTAGCAAAATAAATAAAATAAAAATAAAAAAATAAAAATAAATTCAATTCAATTTCACGCATAACTGTACTATAGATTTCTTTTTACAAACAACACACTAAAAGGGGGAAATTACAGGAAGTAATGAGCCTAGAGTAATGTAGGCTATATCGAAGGGATACTGTACATGTCTCGCCAAAATAATAAAATTTCGTTTACTTTATTTCCATGTTATTTAACCAAATGCCACCAAATATACAACTAAATTAGATAAAAAGATTATATAGAGCAAAACAATAGCAGTAGCTTGGAGTTGAAGTGCAGAATTGCAAGGATGGAAGTGAATAAAAGCGTCATGAGAAATCCTAGGCTTCTCGAACTTAGAATGTGTACTCCCAACTAGTGAGAACTAATACTGGGAGGGTGCTTGTGTCTGCTAGGTATTTTAAATTAGGTGCTGGATAAATAGTCCAGGTGAAATTAAATACTATACGATCAGCGGCTACAGTCTCTTGAGATGAGCGGGTGGGCTCATAGTACGGATTTCAGGAAGAGCTAATGTTTGATAGATCTGTAGGTTCGGAGCAAGAACTGCTTGTTCTGAAAGTCTGTTCCATACGCGGATTGATCTACAAAAGGGGAATAACTGAATGCAAGGGGACGCTCGAGACAATTTCCTTTGTTTCACGATGTCTGCACGCAGACTGGAGAATTCCTTACGAGTTTCCAGTAAGAATAACGAGTCTGGTTCCAATTTCTTCTATATCTATAAGAGGTAACAGAGCCGGGGGCTGAAGGTATCCCATATTTAAGCTCTATTCATATGGGTATGTGCTGCCCCAAAAGGTATATAATGGTTTTTGAGGTGCTTGGTCCTCAAATAGCGTATCCTTTTGGTATAGACCAATATCACGCTAGTATGGCATGAAAATATATTTAATTTAATGGGAAAAAGAGTCCAGTATCAAATTCAGCACATCAGTATTAGTAAAACTGTAAAGTTTCGTAAGGATTACTCGTACACTGACGGAAATATGAACTTTTGAAACTTAGTACTCTGACCTAAATTGTATAAAGAAGTATATGGGAAAAACACGAAAACGAGGCTGGACGGGCAATGCCAATGGTAATTCCATGCTGAGGTTGGAATAAGGCATAGTTCACAAATAAAAGCGACATGAGAAATCCTATCCTGCGAGCAGGCGTCTCCTACATCGATTTCCTTTGCTTTACGACGTCTGTACGCAGACTAGAGAATGTACCAGTATACAAGAGCTAAGAGATAACTTAGGAAGTTGTTTTGTGACCTACCCATTGTCCTACAACTGACTTCCAACCAATAATTGCAGACTGGATCCATGAGTGAGACCTAATAACCGCTTCTTGAAGAATTGTACAACGAGAAAGACATGCTCCTGGTGAAAATATAAACACAAAAATTTACAGGATTTGCAGAAAAAATTCTAAAATGCTGAGATTTTGAAAGAAAAGCCACATCACCCATATTCTAGTTGCCAGAGACTTCTCTCAGGCTCACATCTCTCTAATTCTTAGCTATTAATAGCGCGAAAGCGCGCGTGATATCTCCTACGGTCTCGTCGGCTAAAATTAGGCGGTATCAAGCAAGCTTGAGCGCAATGATAGTTTTATAATCCAACACATTGATAACAAAGCACAGTTTGAAGAAAAAATATCGAGGACGGTCCGTCATTTTTGTATTCTCTTGTCAAAACGCGAAATTTACCGCCATCGTTGGATGTACATGTACGTCATGTAGACATAGCGTATATCAATAACTTTTTGACCATATTTGGGCAGTGTATCAATTTGATGAATTATAAAATGTATATATCACGCCTCTTATATCTCTTATTGATTAAACCATATTCATGTAACAGCGCCTCTACACTTAATATTTTCAATATGCTACAACCTGAACAAAAACTGATTCGATGTAAAAATAAATAAATTTAGAAGTGAAAAATGCTACTTACCATCCTGTATAACAGCATTTGCTCCAATAACTACATTGGGTCCTATTCTACAATTCTCCCCAATTTTAGCACTGGGATCCTGAAAGAACAAAATGGCTTTAATTAAAGTACATATGAACCGCAATTTATTTTTATGTAGTTATAAAACTTATCCTTTGAAATGCACGATTCCAAAATTTTAGACGTTTAGGGTAAAAATTGGCGATGTTACAAGTGTCCGAAGTTACGCTATTTTGAATCATGAGCCCTGGTAGGAAAGGAAAGACATTATATTAGAAATTACTGTCTTGTTTCACCCTGGTGCTTTAGTTTGTTTCATAAAGAGAAAAACAGACCATGACATGTCATCACTTACCACCAGTACATTGCCAATTATCCCAGGTCCCTCGCAGAGGAGGTCAGGGTGCTTCTCTCGCATATAACGCAGGTACATTACCATGCCTGTTAAGAAATCCTTGGGCTGCCCGACATCCATCCAAAACCCTGAAATGTTACATTGAAACATTATGTCAGCGGAGTATCCTTAGAAACAAGAGAGCTTACCATTTGTATGGATTTTCAGTGAGAACTCTTTGTACAACAAATAAAACTGTTATAATAAATTGTTTTCTTTTAACCCAATATCCTCAAAAAGGACATGTTCACAGGCTTAGAATAATGAAGTTTTGGACAGTCTTTTTCCTTAAAGACACTGACAGTGAATGTTGGGGAGAAGGTCATCCACAGCAGTGAAGTTATTTGTGTCAGTGACTGTGCTGCACGAAATTTTCACGGGAGTTTAAAAATTATTTTGAGGATTGTTGATTTTTTGGGGGGGTTTTGCAGGAACAAATTTTTTGCGAATCTGGATTTCAGACTTTACCATTGGGAACAAATTTTTGCGGATCTCGAGCAAGTTCCTTTCTGGTATTTCACGTATATACCTTAAGATGGCTGCTCTATTTCTACAACTACATTAACAGCAACCCTTCTGTTATTCCCTTGAGAATGGTGTCCCTCCTGATGGCCCATTGTTATAAACCGAACAGTTCCCATGTACTGTATGAACATTTCAGAAGTTTATCCAGAGATTCTTGTTATCAGTTGCAGTTGTAGGCGAATTTGTAATCAAAAGCCCATTTTCAAAAATGCTCTTAGCCTCCTTTACAAACCGAAGCCCAGTGCAAAACAAATGGATATAAGTTAAATTATTTGCATGTTAAACAAAACTCACATCCAAATTGAATGGTTTTGCACTGGGCCTTGGTTTGAAAAGGAGGCTAAGGACTACTTGGAAATGCGCTTTTTAATTGAAATTCATTGATATTAATAAATGGAGTAAATTTTTGCCAATTTCTTTTTCACTGGACTTTATTTTTACCAGGTCTTATTTTCATGAATTGTTGGAAAACCCGCTAATTAAAATTTGAGAAAATTAGTTCACATAAAAATTGCATGCCACACAGTATTTTGTCCTACAATTCGTGCTTGTACTACATGGAGTCACTACTAAGTGTACAAAAGTCATGTAATTATTACTGACTAATTAAAGCTGTTCACCTGCTGAGGTTTGACTCACAATATTCCAACATCTTCAATTACTTTACACAAGTATGCCCTGCATACAAATTTTCACAGTACAAAATCAACATGCAAAGTAGATTGTAATAATTCATCAAAGTACTGTTTTAATACCTGAAAGATCAAATGCAAACAAGTTATCATCTTGAGCCATCTTTGGAAAGATCTCCTTTTCTATTGATGTTGGTCTGAGCTGTTTGTCAAAATGAACAAGATGTTAAACACACATGAAGCACACTTGTACAGCATTCTTCTGGACACAATGTACATTTGTAGTACATGGCCAAAAAATAATGCTTGCACGTAATATCTACATGAACATGGCCAACATTGCTCAAAAATGCTGTACTGAGGTTTTTTTTTTTTCAAGTACCATAAAAACTAGCAGATACATGTAAGCCTGTTATGAAGGTTCTGAACAAAGCAAACTAAGTTAAAAGTATAAGCGTGTGTACTCAGGAGAATATAAACTGTGAAACAATGGGATAAAAGATGGAAGGAAAATGTTCTTTAAAATTGGAGAATTTAAGCAGTCAAATTATATGTCTGTGATAATAATATTGCCTTATTTTATTTGATGATTTGACAGATACAGTACACATTAAGCACTCACATTTTTCCTCACCCCTATGGGTTCGGAAAAACACTACGAAACTCATAAAATATCTGCAGGCGTGTATTATACATGTACATGTTCACTGTGTGTCATTAACCATCTGATAAGGTGTACATTATTACATGACTATAATATTATTATTTACAAATACATACAGTGTATATGTACCAAGAGACACTTGTAACCAACAATACACTTCAACCCACCTCAATTCTTTCTAGCATTTTGGGACTAAATATATAAAGCCCAGCATTAATTTTGTTGGAGACGTACACTTGAGGCTTCTCCACAAATTTATCAATCCGTCCTGTTTTTGAATCGTAAACAACAACACCATACTTGGAAGGTTCTTCAACTTTTGTTACCTGTTTCAAAACAAATAGAAAGAGCTCCATGTAAATGTACAAACTTGTTATATTTTTGTTGTATCAGGGCACTTACCATCTGTCAGAACTGGCTGACCTATAATGTACCTGGTCAATTCGTAAATAGTGTGACCATATTATTTTTTTCAAATTGGCCTGACCCAGACCAGTCAATTTGTAGATAGCATGCGTCATTTTGCTGGACTACATAAAGGTGCATTCTGTTTCTGAACTGACAAAATAAATGGCAAGCACCCTACATGTAAGTGAATTCCAAACAAAATAACTACCCCCCCTAACCCCGCATACAAACACCCAGGCATTTGATTGTTTTGGAAACAGTTTGGTGAATGACTTCATAACATCACCAAGTTAAATCAATAATGCATAAACCTCAAAGCACCTCATTCAAGCTGGAAGAATTGAAATTGGTGGATGGTAATCAAGATTAAAAAAAAAAAACTGCAGAAATCCATCAATTTCCTGAGCATTGGGGTATAAATGATGCCAAACAATGTTAACATGACCACATTGAGATTTACGCAAAACTGCAACTGCAGTGTCAATGTTAGTTGTTAACAAAACAACCAGACTTACAACAACAGTGCCTTCCTTTCCGTGATTCTTGTGAAATGCTGCCATTTCTTTAAATGGGAAGTCGCACACCACGTCACTGTTCAAGACGAAGAAGGGTTCATCATCAACTGTTAAGTGATCTCTTGCTAGAGCAAGAGGACCAGCTGAAAATACATTTGTAACATTTCAATAAAATCATTAAACTTTGTTGTCCAAGTGAGCTAGAAAAAAAAATGGTTACAATTTTTGTTGCATTAAATTAGCTTTTTACAATGTACTTGCATTGATTTGCTTCCCCTTGAGTTTTCAAAGATATTGACTTACCTGTGCCTAGAGGCTCCTTTTCTTGAGAAATTGTGATTGTAATTCCTAACTGTAAGAACAAAAAACAACTGCATATTACTAATTTCATTATGTAAATGTAGCTGTCAGGGTTTCTGATCAGGTGCGAAAAAATCGCAGAATTATGCTGCCACCGCATCACAGGCAGATTGTGCATCAAAGTGAACTTGAGACGACTGTCAAAGAAACTTTTTTCCAGAAAACTCACCCTGTCCTGTTGTTGTTTCATCTCCTTTTCTAACATCTCTGCGCGGTAACTGACAGCGAGTACGATATGTTTCACACCAGCCTTTTAACAATAAAGAAATGTTATTAGTACAGGTGTACAAAAATCAACTTTGTTTATCAAAAGAAAAACTCAACACAGAATCTCAGAATGTAGATTTCAATTGGACCTCAGATTCCAGAGCTATTGGAATTTATTAAAGATGTTGGGTTTGAGCAGCCTGGAGGGGACGGGTACTCTCTGCATTTTTGGGTGGCAGTGTGCCACTGGGACTTTGAAGCCATCACTATATACCAGACCATTTTCAGCTGTATTTTGTAACCCTATTGTACACTAGACAGCAAAAATCGTGTACAGTCAAACCTGTATAAAGTGAAGACCCTCAGGACCTTCGTTAGTGTCCGCTTAATACAGGGTGTCCATTTGATACAGGTTCTGATTTATTTATACATTGCAAAATAATAATTTTTACTTATTGACCCTCAATTCAAACATCTCCATATTTATCATACCCACATGTACATGCACTGATTTCATTACATTTTTATTCATAAACCTAATTCGCAACTGTCTGTATCGCTTACTTTTTTACGATAAAAATTATAAAACACATTTTTAGAAGTAGACGATAATCCCATAATCTAATGAAAATGCATTCTAAAACCACTTGAAATATCCGCTTAATACAAGTTTCGTGTAACAAAATGGCCTAATTTTGGTGTCTGCGTCCGCGCGGAATAAGGCCCTAGTGACTTTTGATGTAACGTCAAATTCTTCCTGTGTTTCACAAGGGAACACAAGGCAATTGGGAACGAGAATCTAGCAGTTTATCAGAAGTCACTTGGGGCTTTTTTCCAGGCACCCCTTTTTATTTACGTGAGGGAAGAAAATTTCAGGTCCCAAGCTGGTGTCTACTTTATAGGGGGCGTCTGCTTAATACATGTTTCACTGAATATCTTATATTTGAGAGTATAGCTTACCGTACCCCCTCCCCACCCCCCCCCCCTAAAAAAAAAAAACAGGAGAACCCAGACACTACCCCCCTGAGTAAGAATAATAACCAACAACAATCTGAACCCACATTTGTATGATACGCAACCTCGTCCCTGGGACCTTTTCTCTGTTCAAAATGGTGGGTGAAGAAATCCCTTGACAAAAAATGCCAAAATACTCAGGAGTATTTTGATGTGTACAACAAGCTGAAATGTCCTTGTTTAGTTTGAATAGCAGTTTCAGATTGCTCGAAAACAAAGATAGCTGCTAAAAAATCTCCAAAGACACCATTTTATCTTGTGTCACGTGAAAAAATGCTCCAGGATTCTTGGAGTATTTTGGGTATATACTTCATGGTGACAAGCCATAAGTGCACCAAGATAGCACAATAAAAAAACTACTACATGTAGCATGTACTTCATGAGGGAACATTATATAATGTCCTCATACAACACTATACACTCCTATAAAGCATTGCACCATCCTTGTCCATAGCCTGCAATGCAAGCGTCGGGGAGAAGGGAACTGGGGAGAGAAGGAAAGGACACCTGCAATAAAGACCCCCATTTGTTCATTTCTGCGGACACTGGCGGGCACAAAATTCTGATTGGCTAATTCGCGCTGGGCGGTAAACGATAGTAAATTTCCGTGTGATGTCATCCGTGCGTAAAAGCATGAGCCAGTTTCTGATTGGTGAACATATTGACAGTTGACGTAATTCGATTAAAAGGAAATCGGTGGGCGTAACGCAAATGGCCCGGTTCTTATAGCAGATGTTCCTTCCCTTCTCCCCCTCTCCATTTTTGCACCCCCCCTCCCTCTCCCTGTTTATACTTGCTACACAGGCTACCGTGTCCAGGAGATTCTGCGCCCACCCTACCATTTTAAAAGCGGAGAAGTCTCCAGGGATGAGCTTAGACTGTATGACCTTCTTTATTGTATTTTGTGAGAGAGTATTAATAATGAGAGTAAAGCACTTCACAATTGCTCTGGTTTTGTATTGCTATACTTTGTGAATGGTTAAAAAAAGCTGTGTCACTTTTTCAACGAAGTCTGAAGTTAGCCAATTTGTTTTGTGTTCTGGTTGCTTCAATGGATTTGTCTGCTTCTAATGTGATCAGCCTAAGTAATGGCTTGGGTTTTGGTTTTAAACACAACTGAAAATTGCTTATACAGTTGTAAGCTAAACCATTCCACAAGTAAATTTATAAAATGATCTCATTAATTAATATATAAGCACTTCTAAATATTGCTGTCTCGCTGTATATGACATTCAAATTCTAATTCCAAATCTAATTTAAGATAATACCTAAAAAAACTACATAATTATAAGCTAAAAATAGTAAGCTTACAATATTATTGTTCATGAATGTGAATGAAATTAGCTGATCATGAACAAAACAAAACAAAAAAGTTCATTCTGATGTAGTCCTTGCACATGAAAGTTTCTTGATGCATGCATCAAGCTCAGAATCGCATAGCGCGAACAATCGACTCTAAAAGACAGCTGAGTAGCTCGTGTTTTATAGCTTACCTCTGCCAAAGCTTCAACTTGATGCATGACCATAGGTTTGTTGCAGAACTCGACTAGTGGTTTCGGCTTTGACAAAGTTAACGGCCGCAGTCTTGTTCCATAGCCACCTACAAGTATAAGAGCTTTCATTCTTCCAATCTGGATCGTTAGTGGACGAAAAAAAGCTGGAAAGATTTAACAATACCAGCGGAAGGAAGGTTTGAACTCTCGAAGAGTGTTCTCAGATATTCTTTGCAACGTGTCTAGTGGCATCTGTAATAGGAATTTATGTTTTGATCAGTATTGTCACTCAAACGTTCTATTTGTTCAACAGCAATATACAATGACGTTTTAACAAAAAAATTTTGAAAACTATATCAAAGATATTTGCAATTTTGTATTTTAATCAATACTTTTCCCGTTGGTGTACATTTTGTATCAAGATAAAGGCAATTTATTAAGGTGATTCCGTGTCGAAATTCTCTATATGTAATGATTAGTTTATTTAACCGCTGACAGAAATTGCTGTCACGGTTAGTCACAAAAAATATCAAACTGGATGGTTTCCAAGGCAATGGATGAACCAAGGAAAAAATTTGTCCACGATTCAAAACGACTCTTTGTAACAAATTAACTGGAAAGCAAAAAAAGTGAAATTCAATTTTTTGATAAAAATTTTTATTGGAAAATTGGCATGATTTCTCTTCGAAGCTGAAGACTATATTTACAAGTTGTAATAGACCTTACGACATTTTTATATCTTTTGTTTCAAAAACTAAAAGGTTGTGTACTTTGAATATTTATAAATGAAATTTCAAAATGATTTCTCAGTGATTTCTCGTTTTAATTGAGAACTGCTAACTTCCTGCTTGAAACGGAAGTGACGTTGTTCTAGCTCCCGTGACGTCACATTAATGGCCGGTCCCTTGAAGTTCTGGCACTGTTTGCTCTCTTGAGTTGGAGGAGGGTCTGCTAATTCAATCTGTTGTGTTACTTTCCTTGGAAATAATGTCTCATCAAACTGGGATACAAGGTTAGTTTGTTATTCAAGTTTTTGTTTTCCTGTATCAGACAGAAAGCAGGTTCATCCTTGCAAAAATATTTTTGGGATTAAAAATCGATCCCGGCTTCACGACGTTGATGAGATGTGCCGGTTTGCCGGAATCAAAAGTGTTCATTTCGTTGCTGTCAGCTTGATTTTTCCATTAAAAAAACACGTGTAATTCAGATGGTCCCCTCGTAAACGTCTTTTCTCGCGGTTTCCTATATAGAAATATCCGCATCACAGAATGTTAGCCAAACAAAATGAAGCTGAAGCAATATTTCGCAGGTCATTGTGGCTTTTGACCTTGTTTTATTTATTCTGAGCAGTTATTTCCAAATAACATTGTAATGGCCTTCTTCTGGGGAAAATTTGTTGCTCAACTAAGGTTACTCTCTATGGTTTGGCATCCACTTATAGTACATGCAGATTTCCTATGCATATAAATGCCCAAGCTTGGTTTATGGTGAGATTTGATGTTTCCTTGGGGCAGGGTAAGAAAGGGGTGATACTAGAGAGATTTTCAAACCTCAAGTTTTATATTTGATGGGTAATAGACGTTGGCTTTTCTTTTGCCATTTGCCTTAAAACGAGACATTAAGTATCAAGAATACACGGCACAAATGAAAACAAGTGAGCACCTACATGTAACACAGTCCAACTAGGTGGTCACCGTCAGGAACTATATGGCAAACGACTGCATAAATGGATTGACAGCTTAATAGAGGTATACTAAAATTTGGTACATACATGTAACAATGCAAAAATTGAACTAGAATACTAAATTGATCACATGATGTACATTTTATTGTTAATGACAACAGTAACACAAAATAAATATGATAACAAACAAGTGAGCACCTTTATAAAGAGTTTCATTGATCTATACAGTGTTTTACTGTCCAATTAGCAACATTCCAGGTCACAAAGTCAGAACCCAGACAATTAGTGATCCTTAGTCAATCAGAGTCGCCACCATCATTTTGTTTTTGTTTTTCCAGGATTCTTCTTGCTTTCCAAGACAAAAGAAATGAATAAATTAAATTTAAAATGTTTTATAATGGTCACTACCTAACCTTTTTTCAGCCAATGACGAACTTAAATCTGTGTTTGCCGAAGCAAAAGAAGGAAAGATACGACTCATAGTAGTTGACATTCAGGATGGTATGTTACATGTATCATATATTTAGTTTTAATAATAATTTTAGTTTAGAAAATAGAAATGGAATGTGTGCTTGCATTAACATTAACCCCCAGAGGGTACTCCTTGGAATTTTTTGTAGGGGTATGCCACCTAGTTCTTCAAATCCTGATCCTATTTCAGACCAAACTACACAATTTTCCATACCTGTTTTCAAGTATTATGCACACTGTCTTGTCTGCTTGTGTTTACATAATAATAAATTATATCATCGTGTATCTCTTTTCCAGAGGAATTGACATGTCTTGACACTAAGGAGGCGGTGGGAGACTGGGAGAATGATATCCTTTTGTGTACATACACTGTAATTATTCTTTACTGTTTTTGAAAATCTATCATCATTTAATTTCATATAGAGTGTTTTCACTCACATGATCACCGGTCATATTGGAGTGCTTTAGAAACAAAATGGCATATAAGAATAGAGCTAAAGTCCCATAGGATTCATTTAGGACACCAATATGGCCGCCATTTCATTGTTTTGAGACACCAATAATGCTGCTGTGACGTCATCTTAAGAATCATCAAAGGAATATACAATTTACAGCCATGCTCCGTCACGCATGACCAGTATTTTTGAAAATTTGAATGGATTATTCAAGTTTACGTTTCAGTTTTGTAAATTCATTCAGAGATTCGGAATTCCCGTCAGAATTTTACCGCATTTTCGGAAACAATTAAAGAGCAACAAAATATCATTTTAATTAAAATGTTACACATCCGAACAATATTTGTTTTTTTTTATGCGCGTAGCGAAGTTATTTTTCCATTAACTCGTGACTTTCAAAATGTTTTCCAGAGAGATCTTCAAGGTTTCATTCAAATCTCGGATGTTACAAAGAAATATTCAAATGTTCATTTCAGTCTTGTGATTACTGGTCACGCATGATGAAGCATGGCTGTAATGGTTCACGTTTTTGAGGGTTTAATTGTACATGTAAAATATAAATGACAGACACTATTAATAAAAAAATATGTTTACAAATGTCCATGTACATGTATCATCAAGGTAGCTTTTGTTTCATGAGTTTAACCTTGACTTTATTTTACATTATGATGATGCCATTCTACCATTTTTGAAAAAAGAGGAGCCCTGCTACCTGTTTTATCGACTGGACTCCAAAAACAATCAGGGATATGAATGGCTCTTTATTTCTTATTCCCCTGATTTTGCCAAGGTACAGTGTACTGTAAGTTAAGTTATGCCAAGCAAGCAAACATCCCCATTCAGGGGCGGATCCAGGGGGGGGGGGGGTGAAATGGGTGAATTTTCACCCCCCCCCCCCCCCTTTTCTGAGACCCTTTCTTTCTTTTTTCTAAGGTATTTCTCAAATAAATAATATTTTATTAATATTTTATTAAAATTTCACCCCCCATTTCAAAATCCTGAATCCGCCCCTGCCATTAAACTATTATGTAGCATCCCCCAGGGTCTGTGGGGGCTGAGCTTTTAAGACAATAACATGCGAACTCTGAAATTCAATACTCAACCAACAGTTTAGTTTTTCACTAGACACAATTATCATTATGATAGCAGATATCTCAGGAAACAAGAGTCATTGTTTAATTCAACAGGGTCAAAAGATCATTTTCATTTTTTGGTGGGTTGAAGTCTGTTTTCAGGGGTCCAATGTTTGCCACCATAATAATTAATTGAAGCATAGAATAAGGCCCTAAGTGACTTTTGATGTATAACATCAAATTCTCCCTGTGATTCACAAGGGAATACAAGGCAATTGAAATGAGAATCTAGCAGTTTATCAGAAGTCACCTAGGGCTTTTTTCCAGGCACCCCAGGCCTTCAATTTTGATTGATGGCAATACTGTATGTAAAGCTGGTAACTTCAGAGTTTGCATGTTTTGATAGACACAGAAAACATAAAGCCTCATTAGAAAAAAAAAAACATGTATACAATCATGTACATCAGTAGAAATTCAACTTTAATACAGTACTTACATGTACAGGCCCCACTCTCCCATTGATCCCCTTGGTATTTAAAACACCCATGTATAAATAATAATAAATGAAGGGGTGAGTGGAATAAAGCCCTAAGTGACTTGTGATCAACTGCTAGATTCTCCTTCCAGTTTGTCTTGTATATGTTCATGTAACAAAGGGAGAATTTGGTTTTAGATCAGGAGTCACTGAAGGCCTTATTCCAGTTTGGGATATTAAGGCCCTAAGTGACTCCTGATCTATAGCCAAATTCTCCTTTTGTTATATGAGCATATACAAGACAAACTGGAAGGAGAAGCTAGCAGTTGATCAGAATTCACTTAGGGCTTTATTCCACTCACCCCTTCAAATAGTATGATTAATAATTTAAAATAAATAGGGTTGTAGTTAAGTCTGTTCCTTTTATTTCAAGCTCTGGTATTTTATATTCTTCAGCCCCAGCGGAAGATGCTGTTTGCTGGTACAAAAGCAACACTAAAGCAGGAGTTTGGCGGAGGACACATAAAAGATGAGATATTTGGCACTGTTCCGGTATGTGTACACGGTGACTTTCCTTTAACCTGTCACTCCACTTCAATTGAATGTCAAAAGTAATCTCACTTTGATTTTGCATTGCACAGTACTGTACAAAAGATCAGAACTGAGAGCGAATTTCGACGAATTACGTTAATTGTTCTTGCGAAAATTTCCATGAAATTTCAAGCGATATTTCACCGTGTTAAGCGCGATATTTTGACGCTAATGCTGCGAACTTTCGTTTCCTTCGAAATATCGCAGAATTGAACTTTCTTTCCTTCCTTTCGCTCGCACTTTCGTAAGTTCAAAATTACGAAAATGACGAGACAATAGTGGCTTCGAAAATTCGTCGAAAGTTCGTTACTTTTAAAAATTGGTTGTTTTTCGTCGAAAAGAGACGAAAAGACTCGAAATTCGTCAAAATTCACTCTCATATCTTTTGCACAGTACTGTATAGCTTTGTGATTGGCTATAAAATCTCACATCACTTTATCAACCACTCAAAAGTAAAGCCAAAACCAATCGTGACTTGCAAGCTCGCACACGTTTTCCCGTGCATGGCACCAGCCAAATGTATTTGCTTCGAGTTTTCATTTGTTCATTAGATTGTCTGCATCTGTTGTGATTGGCCAGAGTAATTACTTTGGTATTGGTTTTATGGCACTCACGCTGTGTTCACACTAGGGTGAAACATGTTTAGTCTGATGACGAATACATGTTTTACTATAAAAAGTGTTTACATCAGGTCAGGTACATGTGTTGCACAAATCATGATTGAAACATGTTTATTCTGAGCATGATTGTCACTAACTCACAAGGTAGTTTCGATCTCAGTCAGATGAAACACATAATAGCGCAAATGTCGTCTCTTTGTTAAACGCTGCAATGCTCTTTGTTCCCTTTGGGCTTGATAAGGGAGATCATTAAACCACAAATCATGCAATAGCAAATTTGAGCTCTATTTATTATTTTCGATTCATGTGTAATTTTAATAAATATTATTTTTATACAAGCTTAATTTTCATTGTGCATGTTTCATAAAACAGCATAAATCATAGAAGCAGGTGTGAAACAAGTTTTGAAATTAACAACTAATGTGAACAATGAAATTGCAAACATGTTATGTTAAAACAAGCTTTTAGCCAGAAATTGAAAAGTGGACGTCCAGAAGATATTTCCCATCATCAATTTGTAAAGGATTAGGTTCAATTTTCATGAATTTCTTCAAAAAGTGGGCGTCCATAGGACGCCCGGACACCCTGCTGGCTAAAAGCTTGTGTTGAAACCTGTTTACTATAAACATGATTGTTATGGTGCTGATGTGAACACAGCATCGATTATTATTGAAAACGGCTCCAAACATCCAGGCATACATGTAAGTATGCATTGTTCAAGTCTGCATAAGTATGCATTGTGCAAGTCTGCATAAGTATGCATTGTGCAAGTCTGCATAAGTATGCATTGCAAGTCTGTTTCTTTTTTATTTTCAAGAATAATATACTACATAAAGTGAACATCTTTGTATTATTTTTTTAGGGTGATGTTACCTTAAGTGGTTTTAAAAAGCACAAAGACCATGAGAGTGCCCCTCCACCCCTCACGGATCAAGAACTGGAGTTAGAAATGGTCAAACAACAAGAGGTCAGAACTTTTTATCTTACAAACATTTAATGTTTTGAACTTTCATCAAGGTTCCTTTTATTACTAGCAGTAATCACAGATTATGGAGACGCGTTCGAAGGAATTTCTGGTGGAAATGAGCCTCTGAAAAAACCAATGGGGGTGGCCATTTGGAAGACCGGCCACCAAAACCAAAACCAATTTTCGCCTGACCAAGCAGTGCGCGCTACAAAAAATCTTACAACAAAGTTGTACCATGTAAATCGGCCTTTACAGGGTGTCAAATTCCTATTTCTTATTTTTCTGGGGTCTTAGGAACCTTTTTCCCTCTTTGTATATTATGAGGGCTTAAAATCATGATTCAGTAAGTAAACCTGTAAAATAGTGCAACTGAAAGAAGCCGTATTGTGCTTCAAAATGCAGAACACTCTGTGCTTCAAAATGCGAAACACACTACATTTGAGTAGTGTTAAGTTCAAATCCGCTCCAGGACAGAACTTTGTTCCATTTGACAGGCTGTTCTGGTTATGAAATTTACTATATACTGGTAATTATTTTGTTTAAAAACTCTTAGCATTCATTAAGACATTATTATTACATTTTGTATAATTATTATTAAAAACGTCATCACCTTTTTTATTTCTCAGACTCTCAGTTGCAGTCCACATTTCTCCTAAGTTCCTGCAATCCCCCCTCCCCTCCCTCCTGTTCCTATAACTACATGTAACCCCCTTAAAGGGGCAGTATCACGAGGTTCCACACGCTGCACTGTTCACTATTCTTGCACCGGAATTTTGGACATGTCACTGTTAAAAGTGATTTTTTCTTTCTTGCGGCTATCAAAACGGATTTTTTGATTCAACAGATACCTCCACTTCTCGACGGCCTTTTTGAATTTGCTGAATCAAACTTGAAAACGTCGGCCCAGTTTTCAAGTTTCGCCCTCATGATACTGCCCCTTTAATGAATATTGCTGTTCAAGGAATTCAATGTAAATTTGTTTTTCCCAGATGCGGACAGACATAAGTGTGGACAGTAAACAAAGTCACATGACTGGTGTTCATTTTCCTGTTAACGATGAAGCTCTGGCAAAACTGGCTGATCTTAAAGAACATAAATTGAGCTTGGTCCAATTAGTAAGTAAAACAACAAGGGCATGCAACTGAGGGGTGGTTGTGCGGGTGGTGTTGGAATTGTCCGGGTGCATCAACAGCTATGTAAATACTGACATTATAAGAAGTAAAAATGTCATCTTATGTCCCAAAATCCACCAACAGGCCAGTGGATCCAGCCGGTTAGTGCCTGAACCCCCCTGCCGACTTAGCTTTCAAAAAATAAGGCCAAAACGCAAAATTCAGTACAAATCCAAAATTTCATTTGTTAAATATTGAAAAACAAATTGTATCATGCAAAAGTACTGCCGAAGAGGTTTCATTTTAATGGTCACACCATAGGATTTCGTCCACAGACTCAAAAGTTAGAACAAATGGTACCATGCAAAAGTACTGCTGAAGAGGTTTCATTTGAATAGTCACACCATAGGATTTCATCCACAGACTCAAAAGTTAGAACGATTGGTACCATGCAAAAGTACTGACGAAGAGGTTTCATTTGAATGGTCACACCATAGGATTTCATCCACAGACTCAAAAGTTAGAACGATTGGTACCATGCAAAAGTACTGACGAAGAGGTTTCATTTGAATGGTCACACCATAGGATTTCATCCACAGACTCAAAAGTTAGAACAAATGGTACCATGTAAAAGTACTGCTGAAGAGGTTTCATTTGAATGGTCACACCATAGGATTTCTTCAACAGACTCAAACGTTAGAACAGTACCATGCAAAAGTACTGTTGAAGAGGTTTCATTTGAATGGTCACACCATAGGATTTCATCAACAGACTCAAAAGTTAGAACAAATGGCGCACCATGCAAAAGTACTGCTGAAGAGGTTTCATTTAAATGGTCACACCATAGGATTTCATCCACAGACTCAAAAGTTAGAACAAATGGTCACACCATAGGATTTCATCCACAGACTCAAAAGTTAGAACAAATGGTACCATGCAAAAGAACTGCTGAAGAGGTTTCATTTGAATGGTCACACCATAGGATTTTGTCGACAGACTCAAAAGTTAGAACAAATAATTTAATGGTACCATGTAAAAGTACTGCTGAAGAGGTTTCATTTGAATGGTCACACCATAGGATTTCATCCACAGACTCAAAAGTTAGAACAAATGGTACCATGTAAAAGTACTGCTGAAGAGGTTTCATTTGAATGGTCACACCATAGGATTTCTTCAACAGACTCAAACGTTAGAACAGTACCATGCAAAAGTACTGTTGAAGAGGTTTCAATTGAATGGTCACACCATAGGATTTTGTCGACAGACTCAAAAAATAGAACTACATACACTACAAGTACAGTCATGTTTCCATAATTGAGCAAGTAGTTGCTATTTTTTTTTTGTGCCACTAAAGAATAAATTAATCCTCAAAGTGTCTTTGCAAACTTTAAGTGCTCACAAAATGAATGATATTACATTGTAGAACCGGGGATATAAGGTTGTATCAAGATGGATAATCTTTGATTATCTCTTTCGTCCTACAGGAACTTGACATAGAAAATGAAACAATTGTGCTGGCAGATGACAAAGAGGATGTTGCTCCAAATGATTTGTCCAAACATGTCCCAGCAGATAAAGGAAGATACGTTTTCTATCTGTTTAAACACACTTTCGAGGGCGACTATCTCGAGTCTATAGGTAAGGAGTAACTCTGGAATGAAGAATGGACCACCTTAAAGGGGCATTGTTACGCAGATTTTGCTGTGTTTTGGTCAAAATACACTAAATATATGACAAAGTACCTTTGCTCAAACATAAAATTGCTCTTAGAACACCAAGAAGATAATATCAAGTGATTTCTTCAAGGAAGAACACACCATAATAAGTTTTTCTGCGATTTTTCCTTGACTCTGCCCTGCATAGACAAATGCATGATGCCTTGCATAGACAAATGCATGATGCGTGATGCATGATGCGTTATACGTGATGCGTGATACCTGATGCGTTATTGCGTTCGAGGAACGAGAACGCAGTCCTAATTTGTGTTGGGATTTCTGTGCATTATTGGGTGTCCTGTGCAACTGATAAGGGAGGTTTTTTCGAGATTGCTTTGGTTCGTCGACACACATTTGCCTCGCTTTGAGGCGCTTGCTTACGTTTTGCCTCACTTTGACGAACTATCTCACGCGTGGCGAGATTCATCTCATCCTTGCGCACATTGTGTATTTCCATGTGCTTTTCGTGCGTCCTTCTGCTTTCGAAGCTTTTTTGCAGTTTTCAGCGAACTTCACGCTCACAACACGCTGGCACAACACTCTTAGTGTGTCCTAAAACACATAAAATATGCTAATCAGCGAGAATCAAATCATGGCGATGATTCGGCTGACACGAACGAGACAAACAAACGAGAATTGAGCAAGAATAGAGGGAGACATATGTACCGCCGTGACATTCGAATGGCTTGACTGAGCTTGAATCGGACCATATTCAAGCCATCCCGTTCGAAAATTTATGGCCGGACACGAGCGAGATTCAAGCCAGAAAACGAGCAAGAATCAAGCGACGAATGTTTTTCTCGCTTTGATGGAGATTATGCGGATGGATCGATGGAACGCCCGCGAAACCAAACGCGGCTTATTTATTCCCGGAGACACACCAAACTTTCTGTGATTTTTTAGCGCGGTGGAAAACTTGGAAATGAAGGCTGAGAGTTTGGAAAAGCTTAATCTTAATTTGGCGAGCGAAACTACAAAGAAAACGGAGAATTTGTGGAAGCGCGTAGTCTGTTTATATATAAATACTTGCGAATTTCGCTTTCGCCAGCGTGTTTACCGTTTTGACATATGCAAATTTGGTGCACTTTTCCCACTTTTCCCAAGGGACTGCCAAGCACTTTTCTTTTAATACCGACAACTACAACAAACTTCAAAGGATTTAATTTGTTTTTCTGCTACCAAACTTTCCCTACCGCCTTCATACACAGAGTAAATACAGGTTTCACTGTACACAATAACCCTTAATTTGACAATATGCCATAGACATATTCATCTATCCCAATAACTAAAAAACAAAATCCCCCCTTTCAACCGCCGAACGCACTGCCCTAATCTCCGATTACTCCTAGTACACAATGCGTAAAGCGTAATGCTTGCTGCGTGATGCGTGACCCTCGGGACACGGTACTTGCTACAAGGCATACGGTATACGGCACATGGTATACGGTAAACGTTACAGTGTACATGGTATACGGTACACGGTACACGCTACTGCATACACAGCACATGGTACACGGTACATGCTATACAGCACACAATATACGGTTCACGATACACAGTACATGCTTACATGGGTCTGCGGTTGTCTTGGGGGAAACCTCAATGATACCTCAGGGTGCTTGTCGACCCTGCCCTGCATAGACAAATGCGTGATGCATGATGCCTGCTCTGTGATGCATGCAGATGCGTAATACATAATACTGCCGCAAAAGAGTTTTATTGTATGATTTCCGGCTTGCTCAAGTTGGTGTTGACAAATGGTTGCTTATCAACTTACAGGTATGTCGATCGAGCTGCTTAGTATATTCTGTGCAAGGCATAAAACAACTTCTTCTGTGTTTAGTAAAAGCAATAGTGCCTTAGATAACCCATTCTGGGTTCAAGGAAGGCGAATTCTAGACTGATTTATCTTTGGTGAACGTTTTGCTATGAACCGTATCGTTTGACATGCTAAAATAAAAAGTGACAACGCTTTGCAATGAAATTAACAACATTTGGAAAGTACACCAATAATGACTTGAAAAAAATTAATTGGCCAATTTTTTTCAAGTTGCAATCCATTTCCTTCCTGGCCATCTGCAGCCAAGGATAACAAATACTACAACCCAAGACAAAATTAGTTGGGAAGGCTTGTAAAACGCTAAAACATGACACTACCTTTGGGTTTCAGCTCAATTAATGGCACGCACAACGTTTTTGACAGCCCCCCCTCTCCCCCAAATCCAATGTTGAAAACGTCTATACAAAAGACAGTGTAAGTTAAGTATTTGCGTTAACAGCAACTTTGAAAGAGGGGGGACGAGGGGGGAGGGGTGAGGAAAACAAGGAATCTTCCCAACACTTTTGTCTTTGGTTGTAGTTTCTGTGCATTGATAGAGTATTTGTTAACAAAACTGGACCATTATTTAAAGGTAACTTCCATTGAAACAAATATGATTTTGTCTTTTCAAAGTTATACTAAAAATTTTACAGAAAAGGCTGGCCAAAATATTATGTTCTAAACTATGCACTTGCGCACCACAAAATCACCTGTTAACGCAGGCTGACATAAGACCAATGTAATGCAAGCATAGGAAAACAGTTATCCGTTGTCAAGTGCAGGAAAACAAACTACCGCTAACTATAACTAAGCACAGGAAAACGCGTGCAATGCAAGTCACAACGTGAATCGATTCTCAGATTCTCAGGCAAAAACTAAGTATAGTTTTGAAAATGTATTTTTTTTATAATTTTATAGACATTTTAAGTTGAGTGTCCAAAGTTTATGCTATGGTTTTGCATTGCAACGCTTTGTGATTGGTTAAAAAATATTCCGCCACTTTCTAAACATATCACAAGTATCATTTGTTTTCTTTTTTCCTAATACAATCAGGGACTGGAGTAGCCTACCCCTGAATGTTGTTGAGGCACAAATTGTAAATTGTTTCCGAGCTAAGCTAGACATGTTCTGATTATTTGTATTTTATTGTTATTATTATTTAATATTATTAGTAAGGCCGCTGACCACTTTCTGAGAATCATCTCATCGATGGAGAGCAAGTACTTGGAAAATAAAATAAAAAGTAAAGTAAAGTTTTATCAAAATCAATTGTGACTTGTTCACACGCCTTTTCCCGCGCTTGGCACCGGCTACATGTATTTGCTTCAAGTTCTGATTGGTTCATTTGATTGTCTGCCTCTATCGTGATTGGCCAGATTAATCATTGTGCATGCGTCTAGCTCCATTTTGTTAAATTGCAGTGTTTGTGTACTCAATGCCTGGATACAAATGCTCCATAAAGGACCGTATGTTATACTCCACGTGCAAGGGACCGTTACTGGATGTAGCTACTGACATAGTGGGATTAGAAATTGGAAGAAAGGTACACAGTGTAACATAGGAAATTTTTGAATAAGAATAGAGCTAGCTCCATAGGATTCGTTTAGGACACCAATATGGCCGCCATTTCATTGTTTTGGAACACCAATATGGCCGCCATTTCATTGTTTTGGGAAACCAATATGGCCGCCATTTCATTGTTTTGGGACACCAATATGGCCCCCATTTCATTGTTTTGGGAAACCAATATGGCCGCCATTTCGTTTTGGGAAACCAATATGGCCACCATTTCGTTTTGGGAAACCAATATGGCTGCCATTTCATTGTTTTGGGAAACCAATATGGCAGCCATTTCATTGTTTTGGGAAACCAATATGGCCGCCATTTCATTGTTTTGGGAAACCAATATGGCCGCCATTTCATTGTTTTGGGAAACCAATATGGCCGCCATTTCATTGTTTCGAGACACTAATATGGCCGCCATTTCATTGTCTTGGAAACCAATATGGCCGCCATTTCATTGTTTTGGGACACTAATATGGGTGCCACTTCATTGTTTTGGGAAACCAATATGGCCGTCATTTCATTGTTTTGGGAAACCAATATGGACACCGTGCAAATGCTCTATAGTCAGTATCCTAGTGTTTTAGCTGGGCCAAAACAGCAGGTCCAATTTACTTGTCATTTTTATGACCGCTCTCCTCTCCGCATATTGAAAGGGCATTAGCACATTATTAGTTTTCTTTGGAATTTTGAGTCCAATTAACTAGATACACTTCCTGAATACTGGGTACACATGTAACCTACATTGAATAATAATAACTTACTAATAAAGATTTTTGTTGTTGAATACTGATTCAATCAGTGTTCAACATATCCACATTTGATAACCTGTAAGGAATGTATTTATTTATTTATTTGTTTATTTATTTTCAGATTGAAACTTCAGATCCTCATGAGTTGAATGAAGAGTACCTTCAAGACCAGCTCCACCCCCGTAAGGATCTCATCAGACAGAAGTTTGCCAAGCCACCGAAGCCTGCTGGAAGTCGCGGACCCAGGAGGATCCATAATTCCCCAGGAGCAGGAGCTAGTGCGGAATAATTCGCTAAAATTATACAGTAGTACAAGAGCGCTTGTTTTATTTTAACAAGGAGAAAAATGATCATTTTCCTAAAATGTTTTAATTGCAAACAGATTATTGTTTTCTACATACATCTACTGGTACGGCATGGGATTTTTGCGGGTTTAAAGTTTTTACAAGCCATAAAGAAAGAATATCCCGCCAAAAATTATTTCCGCAATAATATTTTTGAAACGTTAACTCCATCATGAGCAGTTAAAGGATACTAAAACAAAATTTACGAGAGTCGATACTTTCGGAACTTCAATGAAGGTATAGTTTTGACAACGTTTCTTAACTTTCCACTTGATAGAAATTAAACTTGCCAGCAGACGGACAAGCAAGCTAGTTGCACTACTGAAAATACTGTTCAATACCGTTCCATGCGAGGTTTCATGCATCTACCAACATAAAAGTTAGAACCACCTTGTACCGTATCATAAACTACCACAACAGCTTTCATATCAAGAGTCATCTGTTAATACAAATTGACTTTAAATTGTTTGAAAGTTAGAAAGTTGAAATATAATTGAAATATAGTTGAAATATAACTTTAGTGTGCAATAAATTTGGAAATGAATAACTCCTATTTTCGCTTTTAAATTTCCCCGCATCGCCATTTTGAATATTGATGACGTCATATGGTTGCCGAACAGGCCTTATGTAAGATGACATCACCAGCTCAAAATTCACCACCAAGCCTCGTTGGTACGAAATTCCTTGCAAACCTTTGACAAGTGCACGTTGTTTTTGAGTGGGTATTCTTTTCAACTTTGCTCCTTTGAGAATACGTTGATGAGATTGTCACAGATTTACACTTCGACAGCGAGGCTTCGGGGTGAAATTAGCTAGTCTGACGTTAACATGCATAAGGGCTATTGTTGCATACAAAGGAATGTCGATTCTCAGCAACAGCGGCAACCATATGACGTCATAAAAATTCAAAATGGCGGCGCGCGGGAAATATTCAAATCCAATTTGTTGTTTTTTTTCCACTAAAATTTTCTTTCCGTTGGTCATTAAAAAAAAACACTGAAATTTAGCTTCATTTTCAACAATTTAACGTCAATTTTTTTATAACAGAGGAGGAAAGATCTCGTCCACAATATCAAAAATTAGAACCACCGTGCACATCAAGACTTGGCAAACTGGTTTCTCACGATTTCAACACCTTACACTAAACTCCAAATATCCCTGACAATACCCTCGAGAATTCGTAGGAAGTGTGTTATTTTCCTTCCTTTGATAGTAGCATTGGTGCTGTCGATCTAGCCTGAGAAAACAGACGACTTTTCGCGAAAAGACGTCTGAGAAACGAGTGTAAAAATACCATACTGATGACGTTACGCTACCCAGATCTAAGGAGTCCTTCTGATTGGTTGAGAGATTGTTTCAGCCAATCAGAAGGGCTACCCTGATCTGGGTAGCGTTACGTCATCAGTACGGTATTTTTGCGCTCGTTTCTCAGACGCCTTTTCGCGGAGGGAACCGTAGTGGTGCCATCGCGACTGTTTTCGACAGTTTTCCCAGGCTGTTGTCCATATTTCTCTCTTTTTTGTTTTATAACACGAATGGTTTGTTCAAAGAAAACAGGTTTAGTTTAGGGTTTTTTTAAAGAACTGTACAATTGTTTGTCTACTCGGTAAAGAGCTGCAAAATGTTTACGTTTGTAGACTTTGTTAACAAAATAAAATGTCTCGGTGAGTTAATTTCGGCTCCTGTGAACAGGCTGTTATACTAATTCATCCCTGTATCTTTTAAAGTTTAACGTCAACAAAAAAAGGAAAAAAAGGAAAAAAAAAAGTTTAACGTCAACCAATACACCCAACGCAAACTTCATGATCCACGATGCTGTTTTTTTGTTTTTATTGTCGATGCCAAGACCACGACCACAGGCTCACCATCGTCTGTTTGTGTGGTGTGCTGTGCATTTGTAATGGTAAATTGGCAAACTTCACGCAAAGAAGCCGTTAATTCGGAATTGACGGTTTTCCTAAATAGCGGTCGTACGTTATTCACTGTACGTGGGGCATGGAAAACTGTTGTTCATCATTCGAGGATGTCTAGCATTATACTAATAGTTTAAACAAGTGCTCCGTGAGGGCGCTAAAGTGAAAGTTTAGAAGTATACACGACCCCACAAGCTTTTTAGCTTTAACTGTTATCGTGTTAAAATAAAGGTGTTATGTTATGTTATGTTATGTTACGTTGTGTTCATAAGTTGAAGCCATTGCAAGCCATTTCGTAGTGAGAATTGCGAAAGAAAAATACGTAGGTGCTAAATTAAAAAAAAAAGATGAACGGCGACCGCGTACAGCTTTGGTTTAGATTTTACGTTTTGCGATTTTTTTCGTTGAACGATGGCGAAATAGGGAACGGAATAGCAATTTTGAACGCGGAAAAAGCCTTTGGGACGAGTTTGCCCGAGACCAGGTGTCGGGACAAGAACAAGGCCTCACAGTTGGAACAGCTGTACTCTGTTCAATTGCGTCACTATCCGTTTTCATGGGAAAAAATAGAAAAATATATTTAAAAAACAAGGAATTATTTCCTGTTGACTATTCGTTCCACTTTGGCTAAGACCGCGCAAAAATGCTATTTGAGCCTAACTTTTATTGTTAAAATGTTGTTGTGAAGGGCGTTGTTGTCACCCATCACTCAAGTTTAGTTACACACATGCTTCATGCAGTCAAAAATGTTTTCTAAGGCCATCAGTGTGCTGTGTTCCTCCTTGCTTTTTTTCGCTTCAGCTGTTGTTATTCCAACAACAAGCGAGACTCCTGATCGCGAGCTAGCTGTCCAATCAGAAGGACTACCCTGATCTGGGTAGCGTTACATCACCAGTACGGTATTTTTGTGCTCGTTTCTCAGACGCCTTTTCGCGGATGGAACCGTATTGGTGCCACCGCGAAAAGTCGTCTATTTTTCCAGGCTATTGTCCATCTTTCTCTCTTTTTTTTTTGTTTTATAACACGAATGGTTTGTTCAAAGAAAACAGGTTTAGTTTTTTTTTTAAAGAACTGTACAATTCTTTGTCTAGCTACTCGGTAAAGAGCTGCAAATTGTTTACGTTTGTAGACTTTTTTTAACAAAATGAAATGTGTCGGTGAGTTAATCTCGGCTCCGGTGAACAGGCTGTTATACTAATTCATCCCTGTATCTTATTCAGTTTAACGTCAACCAATGCACGCAACGCAACTCCATGATATACGATGCTTAGTGTTGTTTCATGTTGTTTTTATTGTCGATGCCAAGACACGACCACAGGCTCACCATCGTCTGTTTGTGTGGTGTACTGTGCATTTGTAATGGACGAGTCGGTTTAGAAAACTATCCTCCCTAAAGTCGAAATTCAGGGCTCTAAAAACTTGAAAATGACAGCATTCCGAAAGCCATGGCACATGCTATTTCGCAAACGTATTCCTCTTTTTGCCGTCATTGATACCAATCCTTTGGCATAAATTGGCAAACTTCACGCAAAGAAGCCATTAATTCGGAATTGATGGTTTTCCTTAATAGCGGTCGTACGTTATTCACTGCACTTGGGGAATGGGAAATTGTTGTTCATTATTCAAGGATGTCTGAGGATGTCTAGTATTATAGTCGAAACAAGTGCTCCGTGAGGGCGCCGCTAAAGTGTAAGTGGATTGAATAAGTTGAAGCTATTACAAGCCATTTCGTAGCGAGAATTGCGAAAGAAAATACGTAGGTGCTAAATTATATATATATAAAAAAAAAAGAATTTAAATATTCCTACGGCGACCGCGTACAGCATTGGTTTAGTTCTTAAGTTTTGCGATTTTTTTTTTTTCATTGAACGATCGACGGCGAAATAGGGAACTGGATGGTGATTTTGAACGCGGAAAAAGCCCTCGGGACGAGTTTGCCCGAGACCAGGTGTCGGGAAAAGAACAAGGCCTCACAGCTGGAACAGCTGTACTCTGTTCAATTGCGTCACTATCCGTTTTTCATGGGGGAAAATTTTTAAAAAAATATATTTAAAAAACAAGGAATTATTTCCTGTTGACTATTCGTTCCACTTTGGCTAAGACCGCGCAAAAATGCTATTTGAGCCTAACTTTTATTGTTAAAATGTTGTTGTGAAGGGCGTTGTTGTCAACCACCACTCAAGTTTAGTTACACACATGCAGTCAAAAATGTTTTCTAAGGCCATCAGTGTGCTGTGTTCCTCCTTGCTTTTATTCGCTTCAGCTGTTGTTATTCCAACAACAAGCGAGATTCCTGATCGCGAGCTAGCTGTCCAATCAGATGGACTACCCTGATCTGGGTAGCGTTACATAACCAGTACGGTATTTTTGTGCTCGTTTCTCAGACGCCTTTTCGCGGATGGAACCGTATTGGTGCCACCGCGAAAAGTCGTCTCTTTTCCCAAGCTACTGTCCATCTTTCTCTCTTTTTTTTGTTTTATAACACGAATGGTTTGTTCAAAGAAAACAGGTTTAGTTTTTTTTTTTTTTTTAAAGAACTGTTTAATTCTTTGTCTAGCTACTCGGTAAAGAGCTGCAAATTGTTTACGTTTGTAGACATTTTTTTAACAAAATGGAATGTCTCGGTGAGTTAATCTCGGCTCCGGTGAACAGGCTGTTATACTAATTCATCCCTGTATCTTATTCAGTTTAACGTCAACCAATGCACGCAACGCAACTCGATGATATACGATGCTTAGTGTTGTTTCATGTTGTTTTATTGTCGATTCCAAGACACGACCACAGGCTCACCATCGTCTGTTTGTGTGGTGTACTGTGCATTTGTAATGGACGAGTCGGTTCATAAAACTATCCTCCCTAAAGTCGAAATTCAGGGCTCTAAAAACTTGAAAATGACAGCATTCCGAAAACCATGGCACATGCTATTTCGCAAACGTATTCCTCTTTTTGCCGTCATTGATACCAATTGGCAAACTTCACGCAAAGAAGCCATTAATTCGGAATTGATGGTTTTCCTTAATAGCGGTCGTACGTTATTCACTGCACTTGGGGCATGGGAAACTGTTGTTCATTATTCAAGGATGTCTAAGGATGTCTAGTATTATAGTCGAAACAAGTGCTCCGTGAGGGCGCCGCTAAAGTGTAAGTGGATTGAATAAGTTAAAGCTATTACAAGCCATTTCGTAGTGAGAATTGCGAAAGAAAATACGTAGGTGCTAAATTATATATAAAAAAAGAATATGAATATTCCTACGGCGACCGCGTACAGCATTGGTTTAGTTTTTAAGTTTTGCGTTTTTTTTTCGTTGAACGACGGCGAAATAGGGAACTGGATGGCAATTTTGAACGCGGAAAAAGCCCTCGGCACGAGTTTGCCCGAAACCAGATGTCGGGAAAAGAACAAGGCTTCACAGTTGGAACAGCTGTACTCTGTTCAATTGCGTCACTATCCGTTTTCATGGGGGAAAAATATCAAAAATATATTTAAAAAACAATGAATTATTTCCTGTTGACTATTCGTTCCACTTTGGCTAAGACCACGCAAAAAAGCTATTCGAGTCTAACTTTTATTGTTAAAATGTTGTTGTGAAGGGCATCACTCATCACTCAAGTTTAGTGACCATATGCAGTCAAAACTGTTCTCTTAGGCGCGTCAGTGTGCTGTGTTCCTCCTTGCCTTTTTCTCTTCAGCTGTTGTTATTCGAACAATAAGCGAGACTCCTGATCGGGAGCTGACTCAAGAAAACACAAACGAAGTCGAGGCGTCTCTTAAAATCACAAAAATGGCTGGCGCACGATCTACAAAACAAAACAATATCCGTGCAAGCCTTTGTCTGGACCACTCTACTCTTCAAGTTGTTATCTTTTGTCAAATGAATGCTGTGGTCAGAATGACACAATGAAAGCTTAGACTAAGGAAGGTATAAAATGGCATTTTCGTAACGAAAACAATTGCATTTCTTTTTTTTTTTCGATGTGAATAAATTAAAATAAATACTTTCGTAAGACGTACTCTCAGACTACAGAGCGTATATAACCGTAAGACATAATTTTCTTTAACAATTATCCTAGAAAAGGGGATTAAGCTTTTATATTGAAGTGTATGGTGTGGTGTGACTGCCACTCACAATTGTATAAGCGTTCATGAGGAGAATTTGACGTGAAATGAATGTTTTCGCAATCAAAACTTCAAGCGATCAAGAAAACATACAACCACACATACACTAATTCAAAAAGATCTGTTTATGCTACAAAATACTAAATTATTTCCTTTATGTGGTTATTTTTATCATCTGGGGCTAAAACATGCATAGCTTTTGAATTATAGGCGCTCCTTATAGAGCACAAATGGACTATAAATGTATCTTCGGCGGCGGCGTGTGAATTGCGGCGCCATGTTCGGATATTCCGTATTGCAGTGGCTCTAAATATCAAATTATAAAGGGAAACTTTCTGTGATAGTTTAAGATTGTTGAGGCTTTCTTCCATCCCCATATCTCATCGTTAGCAAGCACGTACAATGGTTTAATAGACAGTTGGCGCCACAATGCGGACAAGAGTGACAAATATCAAAATTCAAGACAAATCCCAAATTTCATTTTGTAAAATATTGAACAAAAAATAGAATAACTGCCAAAGAGGTTTCATGATCACACCATAGGATTTCTCCCACACACTCATGCATCAAAAGTTAGAACTACACTGTATGTCTCCATAATTTACTCTGAGAGTGAATTGGGAAAGGTTAAATAATCTGGGAGCAAAGACGTTTATATATTAATTCACTGTCACTTTGTCATGATACGAATGAAAACTGAGTTCATTTCCTCACCGAAAAAGTTCATATTTCTTTGTCAAATAACAGATCTCAAAATAGGAAAACGTCAGGGAGGTCTTTTATTGAAATCAGTGCCGGCTACTAAGGAAGTCCGCGATCGATCGCCTACGCTCTTGTTGAGTAACACAACGGGGGACGCGGGGGACTGGGTTTCGTTGTTCAAAAACTAAAACATGCGCAGTAGGTACGCTTGACAGCGCTTGACCCTTTCGGCGGAAAACTGTTCGATAGGCCTCAGTCGTCAACTTAAAAATTCGTAATAAATTATACATTAAAAACTAAAGTTTTCTTAAGAAAAATGTCGCCTTAATTTCGTTGCATCGGAAAATGTAATTCCTTTTGTTTTCGGTGGGATGAAAAACGTTGTTTTGAGTACGCAATAAAGTGAATAAGATCAGCTTGGATTTTCGGAAGGGTGAAAGCAGCTTGTAAAAAAATATAATTTCAGGAAATAAGATTACCTTCCCTAAACTTTTATGCTGCTGGAATGATTCAGCTGAAAGTACCGAATGGCTCAAACTGTATTTAGCTTTCTCATAGTACCTGTTGTGTGCCAAACGTAGAATTTTACTATTGTCTTTCATTAGCTGTCACCAATCAAAATAACCTTTCAACTGTACGTTCCCTGTTCATGAAAAATGAAAAACCGGCTAATTTTCTGAGTTGTGTATTTAAACTTTTCATACGTTGTACTAGCTAGGGCGTCAAAATTCATTTTCTTTTTTATCTAAGCTTTTTTTTCTTTAAATTAGATTATGTAATAAATATACTCGGGCAAAGTTATCTACTGTGGGATGTAGCTTTACATCTCTGGTTTTAAAGTAATCTCGCAATCTCCAATATATTAATACTGCACCTTTTCATGCTCCCACATTTCAGAAAATTCATTTTCCTTTTTTTTTTCTCTTTTTTCCCCGACCAAAGCCCACACTTTCACGGTAGAGAGAGAGCGAGATTAAAAACAAAACGATTTACTGCGATTTTATACATCCACAGGAAATACATTGTTTGTATGGGAAAAAAAACTTGTCTGAAATAACGTCCGTAAAATTTGACATTAAAAATAATGTGAACTTTTAACTAAAAAAATAAAATATTTTACTGTTGAAATTTCAGAGATTTGGCCGGGCTATACAAAACATGTAATCACACTGTCATTTTTTCATTCATTTGTCCGTGAAACCTGTCAGTACTTGCAAATTGTTTTTGTGAATTTTACCGCAAACAGAATATGTATTATTCTCAAGAACTTATCAAGCTGACACACCCTTCTCCACTCAACAGCTGCTCTTTAAAAACGGAGAAACAATGAACTGCTTCATAATTGACGGATCTAAAAAGGCCGAAAGTTTAATAGGCACTCTAAAATTCATGTACAACAAAGATGCTTTGTTCTTTGCAAAACCACGTCAGTAATTTTTTTTATTAGCAGACGGATGTTAACATCTGAAGTTTATCTTTGGCGGAGCTGAGTTGACAGAGTCTTAATTTCACTCGCCAAACATTTCAGTTTTTGGTCTTGTTTATCTGAGTTTTCTTTTGCGGATTGTTTCAATGTAGGAGTGCTTCTCATTATATTAAAACTGGTTTTATTCTATCTATAAAATGTTAATGTTACTTGTCAAGAGCTACAGTTGATAAGCAGTATGTTGAGGTAATTGCGAAATTAAACTGAAGCTCGAAGGCTTTGCAGAGGTTATAATTCCGTTCAAAACTCTATTAGAAGTCGAGAAGAAGACAATCTGCATTGTTTTTTATCGCTTTACTCCTTATAAAACTGGGGACGCATCTCAAATTGTCTGTTTCTTTTCCTGTGAATTGATATGTGTGTGGAAGAATTACATTATTTAATAGTTTTCAGAAACAATTCATGTAGGTAACATTTCACCTTAAATATATCCAACATCTTCAATATAACGAATGCAGTGAAAAGATGTGTAGATTGTTAGAACAAAACAATGATATTCTTCCAGGTTTTAGGTGAGATCTGTACCAAATGTTAGTTAACCTCTTGTCAAGCGAAACGTCAGGTATAATTAAAAATTCGAAATAAAATGATCGATACATTCCAAATTACGGGTCACAAATTAAAGGCTAAGAGAATGCAATATTTTCCAAGCTATTTGTTTAGTTAGAGAATTGAAGAAAAAAGGAAATTAAGCCGAGGAATGACAAAAAGCTCTCTCAATAGAGGGTAAAAATGGATGCAATATCTTCCCACATTTGCCAATTACTGGGCTTTAGTGGTTACTTTTCTTGAAACGGATCGCGATCATGCATATTACGAATTAAAAATTTTACAGCCGGCGTTAACTCATTAATTTTCATGACAACTTCACAGTGCGAATTTAGCCGAACACTGTATGTCTGATCGATTTGAAGCGTCAAGTAAGTTTGAAACTGTTCTTTAAAAAAAAAACACACACACAGTAAACACAATATTTCCCCTGCCGTTTAACGTATTCAGTACAATTAAATCAGTTTGCGTATCATGCCAAAGAAGGAAATGCGAAACAGCCCAATAGATTCATGAGTTTTGACACGTAGTTGGTTTGTTTAGTTAGATATGAATCCGAAAGATACATTTTAAGATAAAACGAGAACGTGGTAACTTTTCGTTTAATGGCATTTTTAGAGGTTATTTTTTATAAAGACAAAATTGCTTTAAAGTCCGGTTTATTCTGTGCATCGGCTGCTGTTAGGAACAGTTGCTTTAATTTGAAAAATTTTAAACTGAACGCAAAACGCACGTGCCTGGTTAATAAAGGCATGCACCTATCTAGAACGGGTTCTTTGTTGTAATTAGTTCATAATATTCAATATGTATATGTTGGAGGTTGCATTTCAACTTCACAAAAGTTTAATTATAGTTTCGCTCCCTCCTACGTCCCATAGTTTAAGATAACAAATCCATTCATTGTTTCTCTCACGGGCAATTTTGATCTCAGCAACTGCCATTTCTGCCTTGAAAAGAAAATCAGCTTGCAGCGAAATTGCCAATCGTTTCAGCCACTGGGAAACTATTTATCGACCTCTGGTAAATGCATTTTCTATATTTCCGGCTAAGGACCTTGTTAACTCAAAAACAGGAAGAAGAGATTGACCAAGAAGCAACTGAATTGCCAATCAATAAAACATCTGCCGCACAATCAGCTGAAAATGAACCAACACAGTGATTGTAGCCATGAAAATGTTTTTCTGTTATACCTACAAGTAGTTTCCTGGGCCAAGTTGAAAAAACTGCCTAGTCATCTGACTTGATATATTGCTATCCGGTGTTAGGCGTATCCCAAAACGGACAAAAACGCACTCCGCGTGAATTAAGAATTAGGCGGGGGCGTATGAAGTCTGGAAACATCTTTTCTTATAAATTCATCCGTGGATGTTTAAAGAGTATCACTGTTCTTTGCAGGTCAAGAGAGAAGGTATACAGGGAAAGGCACTCCAGAATGAAGTCAGTTTTACTTGGGATAGGCTCATTTTTATTTTTACTAACCCTGAGTTTAGCGGAGGTAAGTTTATATGATTCATTGCTTTTTAATAATTTTCAATTCCTCAGTAGAATTTTTTAACTTGTCAATAAATACGCTTACAATTGTCGACCCAATGAAGGGAGAATAAAATAGTTATTCATTTTATATTTTTTCATACATTTTTTTTTCTAACAATAACGAATTATCGCATGGCAGTTGAAATTCTACTGAAAAAAAGAAGAAAAAAAGATAAATCCAAGCTACAGACATAACTATACAAAGCGAGCAAAATAAATTCAGGATGATTTATTTTCTTCATGTAATAGATAGTATGATTTGTCTGCAACATGCAGTAATGAATTGATATCTAACAATTTGTTATAAATTTAACGATAAATGTAAAATATTTCATGCAATGCCGTAGGTTCTTTGTAACAATAACAAATGATTACATGATGAAATCGAATCATTACAATTGTCGACAAAGTGAGCGAAATAAATTCATATAATGCATTGTGTGATTTGTCTGTAAGTGTAACGAGTTATGATAGCTATCATTGCGGAATAAATTGTAGCTATAAATGTAAAACTCAGCTTGTAAAAATATCTGCCACGAAAAACTTCACTTCAATTCTTAATTGATTCGGCGCGGGTAAATGTTCTGTGGCGAGCTACAATGTTTTTGTGGTTTAGAACTTTTCTTTTTGAATCTGAATATGAAGGAAATGATAAACTTTCAAAATATGCGTACACTGATGTAGGTGTGATATAAAAAAAACCTTTAAAATCGACCCCCAGGAAACAAATTGTATATATGAGAAAATTTGAAGTAACATTCTCACATTTTTTTTTCATTGGGAATTTAAAAAAACAGGAACAAGTTGGTATTTTATCCTTTCAACTTATTCAATTGCCTGCTTAGCGGGATGTGAGAGATAAATGCGGGTTGCCGTACATTGCTATAAGTACTTCTTGACAACAAGAACAAAAATGAAATAAAGATAATCAATACATTGTTGTGAGTTCTTTGTTTGGCGCTTTTCTTTAATACAAATCGCACTTTTTTTTAATGAAAGTGTCACTTTGCACTTTTCATTTGGGTAGATTTTACATCGGCATCTTTCGATATGAATCAATCAATCAGTTAAGTTTGCTTTAACTTAATTCATATTCTTTAAAAATCTCTGAATAGTTCATGCGCCTGTCAGTGCGTATAAACGTTTTACAAATTGTAGATAAAATTTTCTTTTCTGCACTAGGTTCTAAAATCTTCTTTATGTCAGAAATAAGAAAAGAGGGGTTTGATGTGCGAAGAATATTCATGTACTTTAGATCGTACGATGCTTGTTTTCCGCAAGCCGTAAAAACAAATGTCTGTTTACACCGACAGTTTTCTATGAGGCAAATGGTTAAATTAAAATGTCTTCTTACGCTTAAAACCAGCGTGCGTCAAATGCATGGAACGTTAATGGAATCCAAATTTTGCCCTCCTTCATATTCATTCAGAGAAACTCATCGTTTCTAGTTTTAAAATGGTGCATTTGTCTGATTTTGTTAACTTTTTCATTTCGTGGCCTAAAAATAACCTTACTTAACTGAAAATGGCTATCATACAACAACAGTATTTTTAATTCAAGCCATTTTTTTTATCAAAGCTAATCAGAGCAGTATCCTTCTAGTCTCTTCGGCTTTACGTGCACAAATTAAAATTTTCTATGAATTCAAACCGCTTTGGATTTTAGGCCAATTAACGAGAACAATATTTCACTCAGCACCTTTTCTTGTTAAAATTAAAACCTTTTATTCGTTTGCGTTTTTGCCACGAGAATAGGAAGGAGATAAAGATCTAAATGGTTACAAACAATAGCACATCATTTACGGCACTGTGTGACAGGAGAAAAACGTTTCTGAACCGCGAGCAAGTTAAAAACAAGAACAGTTGCCGCAAAATTCATTATGTTTGTCACGTACTGTAATTTCCTATTAATTTTTAGTACATGGATATCAGATCAGTGGATATAGTGTTTTTAGCGCCCTCTGATTGGCTACACAAAACTCGGGATAGCGTGATTTGCTATTCACCTCAAGGCGTTGTCCTGGATTTTACGATCGAGTATTCTTCTTATTTATGAGAAATAAAGTAACTTTTTCTGGCTGGCTATCTACTGGTTTGGTATATACACGAAAACATTTCTGTATATACCACTGTTCATCTCCACTTCGGTGAATAATTGTTAAATATATGTCTTGTTTACTGTTTCAAACCTTATACAGCTCCTGACCTGCGTATATCAGTCGTTTCGTTTCCGAGAGCGCGGGAGGCGCGCAAAGGCACAAGGGACCTATATACTGTACTTCGTGTTTTCCTCGGAATGAATTGTTTTCTTCTCATTGTTATAGTTAATGAAAATTAATGAATTGCGCTGCATGCGCAGCAAAAGCTGGTCTTTTGTAACAAAATGCTCTAATGCAAATCTACAAGGTCGTCTACAAGGCAAGCTGCTGGGACTGTGACGATTTTTACATAGGTAAAACAAAGCGTCGATTACATGACAGAAAAACTGAACATTTTAAAGCACTCACGAAAGGGTTGTCACGCATCAGCCATTACAGATCATATGACTTCAACGGGCCACAACATTAAATGGGATCATTTTGAAATTTTAACAACTGGGCGATCCGATATCCATTGTAGAATTAAGGAGACATTATTGATTAAGGATTTAAAACCAGCTTTAAATGAAAATGTGGGTAGTGAGAAACTCTTTCTATTCTGGCCTTATATATATATGTTTATATTTTCTAGCAGACTTTAAGATAGGTCTGTATATTATCATTTTTTCACTATTCAGACTATTGTCATTTCTTTTAAATTAGGTTCCAGTCTTTCTCCATAGCATTTAAATTTTATTGTATTATATCCAACCGTCACTTCTGAAGATGTATGTTGAAGCATACGAAACGTCAAGTCATTAATCAAAGTTTTTTACAAAATGCATTGTTTTGTCATGTTTATAACCGCAGTGTGTATTTTAATCTGTTTAAGTTGAAATGGCCGAAGAATAAGAGTTTTTAAAATGAGCAAGAACAATAGATCATTGGATTCGGCACATGTGAAGTTCGATGATTGAGCCGGGCCTTAGAGTAATGAGAGATAATTTTTTTTCTTCACACGTTTTGTGATACGATTTTTCTCAGTAAAATTTATTTTACTGAAGTTTCTATAATAACTTTACTTTTGTTTTGTGTCGCTATTCAGATAGCTTCCATTGACAATCTTGCTGATCGACAACGAGTTCCTGAAGACTCAAGTCGTCCAAGCATGAATATTTTACAACAACCTCCGTTATCACAGGTGAGGCGACCGTTCACACTAACGCCCAAGTATTCCTATCACTTTTGTTCGTTCACACTAGAGCGTTTCGTGTTTGACAACTTCAGATTAATGGCACTAAAAATATGAAATTAAAACAGTCATCATTTCTTTTTCGAAAACTAAAAGGAACAATATGTCACCAGCCGAGGCAAAATCTCTGAGGGTTAACTTATTTAAGTGGGTTAGTTGAATTTCGGGGTTAGTTTATTTTCGTGGGTTGCTTGCTTTGCGCGGGGTGAGTGAATTTTCAAGTTACGACCACTGAAACCTCAATTAACCTAATATACTGATAAAGTTTGCGCCACGCGGTACATCATATTGCATTGCGTGGGTACCCTCCCCTGATTTCTACTTCACGATTGTACCTGAAACTAAAATCTAGCACGCAATGTTGCTTGCAATGCTGTTCCGTGTGTCCAGCCTTAAACAACCAGCAGGTTTACGTACCTAACTGAGGTAACTTTGCAACGTTCTTAGAGCACCGAAAGTAAAACTTCAAGTGATTCCTCGAAGGAAAAACAAACCATAATCAGATTTAAGCCATTTTTTTCAAGACGCAATTAAAGGCAAGAGCTTGAAAAAGTTGGAAAATTTTGTCAAGTTGAAATCCATTTTCTTCCAGATAATCCGCAGCCAAAGTTGTATATTGTATATTGTATATATACCTGGATTTTTGAAATGGTGGTCAACGAAAATTATACAGCAATTTCATTAAAACTAGCCCAAACAAGGGTTTTTATGACCCCAATCAGCCCGAAAATCACAGAGTCTTTCTCATCTTCCCTCTCTTCTCTGTGATTTTCGGGCTGATTGGGTTCATAAAAACCCTTGTTTGGGCTAGTTGTAGTGAAATTGCTGTAATTTTCGTTGACCACCTTTTCAAAAATTCAGCGAGATATAAAATAATAAAAATAATAAAAGTAAACACTTAAGTTAAAAAAGAATTACTTGCCTCAATTTGTTGACTTAAGTACAGTCAAAGAGACGTACATGGTGTGATGGTGAACGATCGAAAGGGGCGAGCACATGGCAAGACTTGCATTGAAGAATGATAGTGTGCGACACACCCTGCTTTCTGATCGGTCAAGGAAAAATAACGCCTACCAACTATTGTCCATAGAAATGACCTGACGTAAAATGACATTATGTTTACATCATAATGTTCGGTTTTATGTAAGATATCGGTTGCATTCACATTTTGCCCTCGATTTTTTCTCACTTCAGAAATTTATAAAATGCTGGTCCCATAGTGATTGCAGTCCCAAAGAATGTTGCGCGGGTCTGGCATCAACCACTGCTGGAACCTGCCTTTATCAACCTCAGGTCAAACAATTGTGTAGTCCACGTATAACGGTAAGTGATTAAAATAGTGATTTTCTTTTAAAGGCCCACCTTCACCCAAAACGCTATGCACCCCGTGATCACTTTCTGTGCTGAATTTCGTGCAACACGAAATTCACTCTTGAATGCGTGCAACCGATCAGATGACGCGTATGAACAATGGTACATTTCAAAACAAAATTAAAACAAACGACCGCAACGTCTTTTGGGTGAAGGGCCGTTAACTAGTTGCAATTGCCATATACAGTGGAACCTCGATTCAGTTAACGAAGCGCCAAGGAACTGGGGAAATTGGTTCCTTATATTATTTAAGAGCTCGTTATATCGTAAACCTAACCTCGTTATAACGAATTTGCGGAAAAAAACAACCAAAATATTCGTGATATCGAGGCATAGGCAACGGTGTTACGTATTTCCAGATCTTAACAAATAACAGTTGCACTTTAATGCTTGTATAAAGCTATATACGATACACTGTAAAATAACTACGGCACTGGAAAACTGTACAGGTTATACCTTTGCCCTATAGCACACACTGTTCATCTTTTGTCGCGCGTTGATATTTATTCGTATATCGGGGTAGATTTTACGTTTTGGGCTCCGGATTTCGTTATATCGAGGTTCGTTTTATCGAGGTTCTGTTCCATACATTTTACTTGTGATTTTTCTGTTATACCGAGGACTTCGTTATACAAAGGTTCTTTAAATCGAAGTTCCACTGTACGTATATCTTGTAATTTCAGCGTCTAGAGCTTAACGGACAGTGTCCCGGATGATATAAAGTGTTTTCATGAGAAGTTTGAGCTTGCTTTTAATTATATCTCGAAATGCAAAGAAAAACGCCAAAAGTGATACAAGGGAAGAAATATAAAATAAAAAGACGACATAACAACTAAAAAAACTCAGATTGCAAGCCGCAATGCATTCAGTAACCACTAGACTACGCTGCCTCTCTAAACAATGCCTGCAGATTGCAAGTCCAATAATAATGCACTATTAACATCCAGACAACATCGCCTCTCTAAACTATGCCTGCAGATTTCAAGTCCAATCAAGATTCGAGGGAAGCAATTAAAATTCACTGTTTCCCGAAGGATCAGTCATTAAGTGATTTGTTATATTAGCTTTCTTCGTCGTGGAAGAAAACGCAGTTTGAAAAACGCGCCGTGCGCGGAGAGTAAACATCAATCGAATCATAATCATGCCACCTCCATGTCACCACCACCATGTCACGGTCTGATCACGTGCGCTAGCGAGCAACAGTGCACTGTCACCTTATGACAGTAAAAAATGTCTCCCGCTTTCGCAAATGTTGCCCGCTTATGGGTATTTGGCGGGAAACAGTTTGTATGTTAGATGTCATGTGACCATGAATCAACCAATGAACTCACATCTTTCACATTTTGTCAGTTATTGAGCTTAACATTTAACATCTTTCTTAATGTTCTTGCCCCACATGCACATGACGCATCCTACACAGCAGTACGTAGGACGAATATTATCCTGTTCCAGGCGTTCAAGTTGTGGGAAAGGTGCGAATAGTTAGGGAATTAAGGCGCGAAGAAAAGCAAGCGCAAAAAATGCTGGGAGACTGGAGAGAGGAAGCGAACCAGCATTTTTTTTTCGCTCGCTTTAATTTTCTTCGCGCCTTCCCCACTATCTGATCGCCTGGAATAGGCTAGACACATATATGAACCTGGTATACAGTCTTTTGATTAAACGTTGTCATTGATCAGTTCCATCCCTACGCGACCAGACCGAAAAGGATTATGGAGAGAAATCAATTCACATTCAATAGCTGCACATTATCAAAATACGGAACGTCCTTAACGGAATATGTATCGAAGCGATTCTTGTTGTCTTTGCGTAACACGCGAAGACAAACATGAGTTTTGTTCTCCATTGTAAACGCGATAGAGAATAATTAATCATGCATTTTAATTCACCCATACTCCCTTTCGGTCTGGTCGCGTAGGGGTAAGACCGATCAGTGACAACGTTTAATCAAATGACTGTATAGACTAGCTCGCCACGAATCTCTCGTAGCTCATTGGTTAGAGCATCTGACCGGTTTACGGAAGGTCTGATACAGTCGTTTCATTCCTGTCAGGGATTTTTTCTTTGTCATACGATCGTAATACGATGAACATCACATCTTTCTCATGAACAAAATATTTGTTGATCTCTCTCATGTTTCGTCTTGCAGCCCGGATCCATGAAGTGTCCTTGTCGCGTGGGCCAAACCTGTTCAACAAGAAAAGGTATAGCAGGTTATGGACGCTGCGTTTATATTACTCCTCACCCAGACGAGATCGACGATGAACAATTACTATCAGGCGCCAATGACGGCCGGAGATCCGATTACTGAACTAGAGAGCTGTAGACAATAAAATTCATTGGATAGCAATCATGTGCCTGTTTGTGTCCTATTTAATTTTATTATCCGACATAGCATTTTAGATTACAAATACGCACCAAAACGAGTGCAAATGTGAAATTTTAGTACTTTTTTCTGACCGCGCGCTTTGAAAAACACTTTTATGCATTTAAAAGGGCATTTTTACTCGTTCGTTTTTAATAGGGGCCTAAACGCTCAAACAAATACTATAAACAGACTCGTAAAAATACTACATATTACACAACTTTTTGTTGAATAACCTCTGTTATATAGCTTTTGAAATTGACGCATCGAAATAACAGGGAACTGAAAGTGGTACGATTCACTCGTTACTATTCTGATACTAGTTTTTTTTTGGGCCGGGGGTCAACGATGCAATTTGTTGCGCGCAACGTCGCAAAAGTAGAGTTCAATTCTATTTCTGCAACTGTTGTGCACATGCGTTGCAAGAAAAGTTACACCGTGTGTCCGGGAATTTACTATCAATTGTTTCTGTTGCGCGTTAACTCAGTTGCGTGAATATGGGTAACGTACGGCGAGCCGTTGATGATTGGCAGTTGAAAAATTGACATCCGTTTTCTGTATGGCGTCTGTTCTGTTATCGATCATGAATGAAACTGAGACAACGTTATGACGAAAATTTTGAGAAATAAGAGGACGGACACATAAACAGTTGACATCATCATCATCATCATCATCATCATCGTCATCATCATCATCATCATCATCATCAACATCGTCATCATCATCATCATCATCATCATCATCATCATCAGGATCGGCTCCTGTCATCATCTATCCCATCTCTCTTTGTGAGAATAGGGCAAAAAGCCAAAACTGATATTCAAACGAAACGAAACTTTATCCCAATTGAATGATTTCCCAAAATAATCCACTGTTCAGTTTAGCTTGATTACGTTATTTCAGTTCCGTCGAGTTTTACGTCAAATATCATAAATGAGATTTATCTTTCTCCTCCTACCCGGCATCAAAGCTTCTCTCAGTCGTTTTGAGAAATTGAAGACCTGACTGACAGTTGCTTAGTGTTTTTGAAACAATCAATGGAATGCTTTGGTCATGTTCATGTTCTCTATTGCATTTTTTTTTTCATTCTCTATAAATGTCCTCACTTGCTGAAAATGTTGAAAAATACACGCACCCTCGAATTAGCGTCCACCTCAAATAAGCACCCACCTTCAAGGTCCCAAAATTAAATAAGCGCCCAGAGGCCCGTTCCCCAAAAGTCCCCGTAACTTTTTAGGCCCAGAAAGCTATTTTCTGTCTGCAATGTTCACATTAAAGATGCATATTTGTTGGTTTTAAGGGCTAAGCAATAAAATTCTACTGAATTAGGTGACGAAACAATTCGGCTAGTTTGGGGATTAATACACCCCATAGATTCTGATTTTAAAATTTAGCCCGGGCCTGGAAAGTTATTGGGACTTCGAGAAACGGGCCCCAGTATATTCAAATAAGTACGGTAGCTAACGAGAGCGCTAGAATTTTGACAGTTATTGTACACAAACAAACAAACAAACAAACAAAGCCAAAAACAAAATGAAGGTACGGTCGAACCTCTACTTACGGAAGCCTCTCTGTTACGGACAGTTCACTTGGTTCCGACGCTACCAAAATTCACACAACGCCTACTTCTATAATACGGACACCTCTATAATGCGAACACATGGGTCTGTCCCTACAGTGTCGACCGTATTAACATTTTCAATTATGAAGACATGTCGTGTAGCCCTAACGTTTGAGTCTGTTGACGAAATCCTATGGTGTGACCATTCAAATGAAACCTTCGGCAGTACCTTTGCATGGTACCATTTGTTCTAACTTTTGAGTCTGTTGGTGAAATCCTATGGTGTGACCATTCAAATGAAACCTCTTTAGCAGTACTTTTGCATGGTACCATTTGTTCTAACTTTTGAGTCTGTTGATGAAATCCTATGGTGTGACCATTCAAATGAAACCTCTTCGACAGTACTTTTGCATGGTACCATTTGTTTTTCAATATTTCACAAAATGAAATTTAAAACTTTTCTTGAATTTTGACCTTTGGCACTCTTGGGAGTGAAAGGGTTAAGAAGGTTCGACGGAAGTGACCTGAGTAGATAGAGAAAGAGAGATGCCGGACCACCCCGACCCCTGATTTGAGCGTTAAAAAAATGCTCAAATTTAACTGGGTAAAAACACTACATTTCTACGACATCGGAATCAGGCCACAAATTCAGCGAAAAAATTAACCCCCTCAAAAATAGGGAAAGTGTTTTCGATTGAAAAAATTAACCCCCTCAAAAATAGGGAAAGTGTTTTCGATTGAAAAAATTAACCCACTCAAAAATAGGGAAAGTGTTTTCGATTGAAAAAATTAACCCCCTCAAAAATAGGGAAAGTGTTTTGAAATGAATTCATTTCCCCAAAATTCAACCCCTGATTCTTAGCGTTAATTATTGAAGAAATTTATTTGGGTAAATACACTACATTTCTACGACGTAGGAATCAGGGGTCGGGGTGGTCCGGCATCTCTCTTTCTCTATCTACTTTAGGGGTAAAAAAGATTTCCACAGGAGAAAAAGATTTCTCCTGAAAGATGGGTGAAAAAGTTTTCCACAGGAGAAAAACAAATTCATTTTCTCAGGACAAAAACAAATTCATTTCCCAGGAAAAAAAGGAGAAAGACAAAATATCACCCAAAAACAATCTACTGGGAATGAAAAAAAAAACTCAGGGAAATGAAATCAATCAAACACAGATTTTCTCACATTTTCACACCCTAATTCATGCTCATCAATTTTTTTTTTATTCACTGATTTTTTCAAGCAAAATCTGCAATAGAATGTTTTATGTGAATGTTTGTTTTGTTTTGACAGAAGACGGCTCAAAGAATTTACCAAGCAGAAATGTTCTGTCCCGGCAATCCAAAAAAGATTCACATGATTGGTTTTTCTTTCTTTTGTCAATCTTCTGGGAATGATTTTCCCATCTGATTCCACAAAAACATTCAAAGAAACATCATTGAAATCTTCAATGAAATCCAGTCTTTCAGAGATTGGGAAAGATTCTCCCCAGTGATATTTGCTTTCTTCTCGCTCCAAGTTTCTTGAATATCTTTCTGGGTGGGAATCTTCTGGAGGGTTCAATCCTCTCAGAATGCAACACATCAACGAACTTTTTTCATCCCAGTTTTGAACATTCACCAATGCTTTTCTGTTTTTCAAATGAGGGGGTGTTGGAATCCATTTTTTCAACGACGACATTTTCAATCAAGGCAAAAAAAAGGAGAAAACAAAATCAATTTCGTAATGAAAAAGTTTCCCCAGATTTGGGGAATAAAATCAGGAGAAATAACCCACATGAAATCTACGAAAACTGATTTCATTTTGAGATTTTAAAAATAAAATAACTATAAAAAAATCAGGATTTCTCCTGGAAAAAGTGATTTCAAATAATTTCCCTATTTCCCCAGAAAATCATCCCACATGAAATCTATGAAAACTGAATTTATTTCCGCAGGTTCGAAAACGAAATAGTCAAATGAAAAAGAATTTGAATTTCAAATTTCTTTGTCAGGGGAGAAATATATTTGAATTTGAAATTCTTTTTCCTCCAGCTTTTTTAGGGAGAGGAAAATTCCACCCCAATCTCAAAAAAATCTTCTCACAGATTTCCTCATGCTGAGTTTTTCTATCTTCCATCTTGATCAAAGCAAAGTTTCATCCTCGGGGAAATTTATCGGGAATTGAAAGAAAGCGGTGTTTTGAAATCATGAATATGAATGACAAACATTCATATTCTGACGCGCCCAGCTGCCAGGTTATTGACATATGGCGGCCAATCAAAAAATGCCATATCTCAATTGTGTCTAACGCGTTAGACAGTTTTTTGGGGAAAGAAATTTATATTTTTAATTTTGAGTATTACGCGTTAGACAGTTTTTTCGGGAAAGAAATTGGAATATTTCAATTTTGTGTCTAACGCGGTAGACAGTTTTTCGGGAAAGAAATTTATATTTTAATTTTGAGTATTACGCGTTAGACAGTTTTTTGGGGAACAAATTTATAAATTTCAATTTTGTGTCTAACGCGTTAGACAGTTTTTGTGGGGAAGAAATTGGCATTTCAGTTCTGACGCGGTAAACAGTTTTTCGGGAAGGAAATTTTGAGTATTATGCGTTAGACAAGCTTTTCCGCTTCACTCAACGGAATCCATGAATTAAATTTGTCGGAATAGCCTTTCCACTTAACGAATGCTTTCTTTTTCTTGTGATCGCGATGAATAACCTTTTCAATGCGGAAAACATCCTGCGTAGTAGGGTGTAATTCTGCTTCATAAAATGATCCGGTGATTTTTTTCTCCCAACAGATCAACTAATTTATATGTTACAGGATTTGTGTTCAATATTTCATCGATAACAAATATCTCCTCTGTCCAGTTCGGCGTGAAACCTTTGTCGAATATCTTTCGTTTATATTTTGAAATTCGGACTCTATCACCGACTTTGAATTTAGCTGGATCGCGTTTAGCATAAATTAAATCTCCATATAAATTGGCAAAAACCTGCCTTTCATTTTTCTTTTGACTCGCCTCTGCGGGGCTCATTCGAATACGGGAATGAAAACGGTGGTTATATTCATCCACTAATTTGCCCAGTTTGTCAAAATAAATCGTATTATTGTTAGCAGAAAACATCTGGAAGAGTCGGTTCTTCATCGTCTTATTCCAACGTTCAACCACGGATGATTTCTCTTCATTTTCCGTGACATACAATTTTATCCCATTCTTATTCAGGAGATCCTTCATAGTTCCATTGAAAAATTCAGACCCTTTGTCTGTCCAAAGCATTTTCGGTTTTCGCTCCCTGAATATAGATCGGAAAGCATTGGCAACTGTTTGTCCTCGCTTGTCTTTCAGGGGTCGAATCCAACCGAACTTTGAGAAAACATCGACAATTTTTTAAATAGGTACTAGTGAGCGGCACACAACAACGAATCTTGTTAACTGTTTTTATTATCCGACCGGTTTCGTGTGATGACTACACACTTCGTCAGGGATTAAAACAAGATAGTATGAGGAACTTATTTTATACCTTAACTTTACAGTACAAATCACGTTCCGTATAGGGTGTGAACAACAAAAACACCCACAAGCAATACGTGCAGGATGTTACGAGAATCCTGCTGGTGTAATGCATAATTTTGGGGCTCACGGATTTAACGTTAAATCCGTGAGCCCCAAAATTATGCATTACACCAGCAGGATTCTCGTAACATCCTGCACGTATTGCTTGTGGGTGTTTTTGTTGTTCACACCCTATACGGAACGTGATTTGTACTGTAAAGTTAAGGTATAAAATAAGTTCCTCATACTATCTTGTTTTAATCCCTGACGAAGTGTGTAGTCATCACACGAAACCGGTCGGATAATAAAAACAGTTAACAAGATTCGTTGCTGTGTGCCGCTCACTAGTACCTATTTAAAAAAATCACCATCAGAAGATATTTGTTTCCTTTATTCCACCTTGAATATTTTCCCATCTCGACCAGATCAGCTGCCCATATTTGATCAATCCCATATGAAATGACTCGCCGTTTTGGGAAGCGTCGCCTGACTGGTTTATGTAACTCATTTGCCAGATTTTGAGCCCAGTCATCACTCAAAATCTTTTCCCGTTTTTTGAAACGCCAAGTCCAAGTTTTTGTTTCGCATCAATCACGTTTCTTGCCAAAGCATGACCCCATTGCCTTTCTTTCCAGGGGATGGAATCCAAAGCGGCAACCATTTTCCTGTCTGCTTTATTTTTACATTGACGTGGGTTTGATTGTTTTGCGCAGTCTGAATAATCCACATCGTGCTGCATAGCAACTGCATCTGTTTTTCCTGTGGGTTGCTGTAGAATTTCAAGAATCTTTCCCTTTTCATCGAATCTAACTTGCTTATCCAATGGGTTATAAGGGCCGGTATAATTATGGCCTGGGAAGGTGAAACCTTTCTTTGGCCTTGGTAGTTTCCCAATCAAGCTGTGAACATCCAACCCACCACCATCCAAATCTTTCCGGTCTGTCTTATATTTTCTATTTGGCCTTATCGCCGTGCTCAGCTCATTCAGCATATCGGAAGAGGTTTTGGCAAGAAATGGTTTCATCTTGTCCAGGGTAAAATCCAATGCTTTTTTCTGAGCTTTTTTGTTTCTCAACAATTCACTGGCTCCATAACGACCCATTTCAACTGTTTTTTTCCCGAGCCAGGGAAGAGCATGCGCGACACCAGTCAATGCTAATTCACCTTGTGAGGGCAGACTCAGTTTCCCGAACTTTTCACAAATCTTGTTTTTTTTATTCCACAGGAAGCGCAATGGCAAAACCACATCTTTCTTCCATTTTTGCGGTCATATATCCAGATGGATTCACGCATTCAGTTTGTTTTTTCTCCTTCACGCAATATGACTTCATTTTCAATCGAAATATTCTTTTATGAATTTTTCATTTTGCATTGTATCAGTCAGACTGAGAGGTTTGAGAATATCATAGAAATCGTTCCCCTGCGACCATTAATGGAGGAAAAACAAGCAATAATACCCGCAAAGGACACTGTTGATGTTTTGATACTGACTGCTGTTCCAGATCACCGGTTTGGAACTTCTGAATTCTTGGGGAAATCCCATTCCAAAAGAGTCGAAATACCACAGGGCACGATCTCCGGGAGCACAAAAACCCAATAAGTTCCGGCATTTGCAAGGGAATCCAGATTGATAATGCAAGGGCTGTGTTCTCGGGGCATGACTTCATCCCTGGCGAAGATCCCTTTGAAATTGGGAATCCCCAGATATTCTATCCACTTCATGAGATCAACATTGTTCAAGGGTTTGTTCACGAATTTCGGTTTCACAATATTGCCCCGAGAACTGGGATGTTGTTGAATGGACTGTTCGTCCCTAACAGAAGCCCCGCTCCTTTTTGTGATTTTTTATTACCCATTCCAACAGGGTTTCGTCCCCAGTTACCGAAGAATGGGGGAGGTCGCCCCCAAGGGGCTCCCAATCTTGGAGTACCTTTTCCTTTTGGACGTCCAACTCTTGGAGCACCTTCTCCTTTTGGTCTGCCAACTCTAGGTGCTCCTTTCCCAAACAAATTTTTAACCATGTCAAGAGCTAGCGAAATACCAATGGATGCCAGCACAGTTCCCAACAATCCTCCAGACTGTTTTGCTGATGGTTTCACTGTCCTCCTGATTTGAGGGCAACTAAAATGTCGTGTTTCTGTTTATTTGTCAACAGATGTTTATTATCAATCAGTTTCTGAATTTTATCTTGGGGGATGAGAAACTCACCTGTTTGCCCCTCCTCTTTTCAGTCGCGGTCGCTGCGCTCCCTTTCCGCTTATCTTTTTCACAACTTGACTCGCTCCTTCACTTGCCAGTCCAGCCAATGCTGACAGCCCAACTGTTTTAGCCAGGGTGGGTGCCAGGGAACGAGCCAGGGGAACAATAGCAGAAAATAAACTTCCACCTTGCTTCATCACCTTTCTAACCTGCGTTTTCGATATTTTGATCTCAACTCCCTTTCCCAAAGCCGCAGCTTTGCCGATTCTTTTAATTTGATTGGCTGTTAGCATCAGCTCATCACTTCCGCTTGTTTGATTGCCACCCAATCTCAGGGTGATAGGGCTGTTTGTTCTGAATGCTCTTCCAAGCTTGTTTTTTTGCCCTTCAGATAAATTTACTTTATATGGGTGATATGTTGTCATTTTAAATGATAACATATGTTTTTCGCTGCGCTCGCTCGCTGCGCTCGCTTCGCTCGCTTCACACGATAACTAATTCATTTCCAATTTTATCAATTTTCACCATTTCTTCATAGAGAACTATCGCATGTACATTGACGTTTGCAGCTGCATCTGCGTTCAATCGATATCTGAATATCAACTGCTTGGGATCTCTTGTTGGTTTTTCAGTTTGCTAAGTCAGATCGAAATAAATCAATCCATAAAGAGAATTGAAATTGGCAAGATTCAGCTGTGTTCCAGTGTTATAGTCATTTTTCCTTATTGCATAAGCCATGACATCCTGGAATTTTCTTACTTTGCTTTCACTGTCATACTCTGTTTCCGGGTAGAAAACCCCATTGCCATACTCTAGCCTGCAGGTCGACAAGGATGAGTTATTATTATCCACATTCAGCTTGAAAGTATCCATAAGATATGGGTTATCTTCTGCAGGGTCATCATTGGGCGGGGCTGTTCTTTTCAAATAAATGAAAATATGCCTCACATTATCAATACTTGCAGATATCTGGAAGAATCCTGATGATTGTGCAGGAGCTGATTGTTGATACATTTCCCTCAGATATTTCCATTGCGTTTCTTTCAGGAATGAGCTGACAAATTTGTCATACAGAGAATCTTTGGGAGTCAATCTTGGCACCCAAAGCAAAAACCGGTTCACAACAACTCTTCCAGCATCAACGCCGTTTGCCATATGAATGAGTTCCCCATCAGCATTGAGGGCTATCTCAAATTGAAGCTGCATGGGAACAAGCATCTTATCTTCCAACTCTTCGAAAAAGGAAAAACGATTCAGGGGAATAATCGTGTTAATGTTCTTTGCGCCGCCGTTTCCATTGTTTTGCACTGCTTGAGATTGCAACCGCCGAGCTTCAAATCCTGTATTTCCAACAGCGGTTGTTGTAGTCGTATCCAAATACCAGAAACTGTTCTTGGCTACTGATCTGCTGAAGTCGTCGGAATATTCCAGCAAATTCTTTGCGAAACAGACTTTATGCAGATTATCAGTATCATAAACAATTTTTACTGCAGATTTAATCGTCAGGTGTTGAATCAGGATATGAGCACCGTTTATAACGGTTATTCTATCGGCTGCTGCATACCCAGCACCATCTGCTAATTTCTGGAGTTGAAACTGCACCTCGAAATAAGCATTATACCAATCATAGAATGCCGATCTATCATTTATTGTGAATTTATAACCATTTTTCTTTTGATGTTCATTATTAGCTGGAGCTCTGATTACATCATCCAGCTGGAAGCGTACTAATTCATTTCTCTGAGGATATTCATTCGATCTAAAAGCCATTTTATATTGTTTTATTTTTTTTTTCGAATTCCTTCTATCGAGGTTGCTTCGCTCCCTGCCCATAGATCAACCTGTTCAATATAGCATCAGAACTTTCAAGGACTGATTGTGGTCGAGCTCGCTTCGCTCGGCTCGCGCGGGCTGCGCGTTCGCTCGTTGGTTGTTTTTTTTGCTAGGTGGCTTCCCCTTTCTTATATTTCCCAGTTTTTTCATGATCAAATCACCAGATTTTTCTACCATTTTTTTACCTATTTTATCTCCAGCGTGAGAAATCCCTGATTCCAATGCTTTTTTCGCAATGGGTTTCGCGAATTTCTTGAAGAGGGTGGATGCGACAGCCCGCATTGGTTTAAAAATATTATCCACAATCAAACCTGTTCCTTTGTGCCGATAAACAAACCGCCCCAACTTAGGGTGATAATAACGCGAGAATTCATATGATTTCATTTTATTACCTTTTTCAAGATAAGCGAGAACGCTGTATCGGCCCCATTCAAATCAACAACCCTTCTTTTCCCATCGGTGATATAGATTCGAATGGAGCTTATTGTGTTTTTATTCAGAGGGTTGAATGTTACTCTCATGGGTTCGAGGGTGAAACTATATGATGGCCTCAGAACAGATGTTGAAAAGGAATAAATGATATCACTCTCTGCTCCATCAACAAGCGAATCACTTGTCAAATCACAATGAACGTTCAACATATCAGTATCTTGACTGAGGTTTGGAACTCTGGGGCCAACATTAACTTTGTCTTTCAGAATCTTTTTCTCAAAACCAACGAGATCGCCGAAGTTGGATTGGGTGAAATCCAGTTGATAATTTTCTGCCAGTGTGATTGTTACTTAAGCTTTGAAGGTTGTTGCATTAAAAGCAAGATTGATTGGGAAAATGTCATCTTTCACCACTGTTGCTTTTTGAATAAAATTATTCATCCCCTCATATTCCCAAACTCCAGCTGGGAAGGTGATATCGGAAAATGTTTTCTCACCGTCACAGCTGAACCTGATCAGTTGATTCTTGCGGCCAGCATTGATGTTATACCACGTAAAACTCATATTGATGACTCTGTTAAGCCCAACAACATATTGGGAATTTGGATCCAAAACAATGGGCCGATTGAATTTTGTTGTGAAATTTTCTGGTTTGTTTCCGCCTGTCTTGACGGAAAAGGAGGATAAAACAATTTTTTTTTTTCGATTTCCATTTTATGGTTTGAAATAGTTTTTGTAGATCTTCTCATGTTGGGATCTATTGATCAATGCCTCTTTCAGGAGAAGATCGAGAATGCCAACTCCAGTATTTCTGATTGTCAGATTGGAATTCCCAGCATTCATGGAGCCAATGATGACCTCAAGTTTCTGGAGAAGATCTGCGGGGTTGGAGAAAAAAACGAAAATTTCCACCTTTTTTTCTCCTGACTCCCGAACCTGTCAATGTTGTCGCTTTCTTTTTGTAATGATTTATGTATTCATTTAATGCTTTGAATGAACGATTTATCCTTTGATGTTGCCAATTCTTTTGCTCTTCTGTTATTTCCCCTTTCTTGAATTTTTTGGTGAAAGAAGCTTTATACCCTTTCAATTGATTTCTTCTGAAGTTTGCAATGACCACAAGATCATTGAGATAATGGATTTTCTTCGCTGATGAGACGTTTGGTTCACTGAGAGTTTTCTCCGCAGTATCATAATTCGTGAGGTCCAAGCTATCCAATATCTGATTGGCTTCATCTCCTTTTTCCTCTTCCTCTTCCGCTTCATCACCCGGTTCCAGAGTATAATCAGGAAATTCATCGGCTTCATATTCAGGTGGATCTTCCCCTATCTCTTTCACAACTTCATATCTTGGGGGAGTTGCAGGAATTTGTTTCTTTGTTTGGGAAGGAACAGCTGGCTCATCAAACAAACCACCAACATCCATGTCTTCAAATGGGTCGCCTTCGGGATAATAATCAATTTCTGCTGGTTTGGCTTTGCCAACTTTCCCCATTTTCTTTTTCCGGGGAAGTGGCCTCAAATTCGACGCAATTACATCATCCAGTTTCGATGTGATGGGTTTGAACATTTTTTCAAGTCCGATTTGACTTGTTTCTTCACCCAACTTTTTCCGGGTGATGGCATCATGAACAAAGTTGATTTTTTTACCCAAAGCAGATTTGCTTTTTGCAATTTCTTGCCATTTCAATAAACTCATTTTATTACCCACATATACAAATTTGGGATGAAGAACAAGATGTAGAACAAGATGTTCAACATCTTGTTCTTCATAATAAAATGAAGATCCCAAATTATGATTGCCATGACCCAATCACAAATTTCGAGCAGCTGCTCGATTTCATGCCGGATCGAGCTTTCAGAATGTTGATCTGTGGCCCTTCTGGCTCAGGGAAAACAAATGTTCTCCTGGATATGATTTTACGCCCTCTGCTGTATTACGATAAAATTTATCTCTATGCGAAAAATCTTGACCAATCCAAATATCAGCATCTGCTGAAAACATTTCGCCTCATCAGCAAAGAAGCTGGGTATGACATCATCGAGGCATCCCAGGATGAAATCATCCCAGTTTCGGCATTGTCAGGGGAGAATCAAAAACTGGTTGTTTTCGATGATTTTGTTTGCGAGAAGAATCAAAAGCCATTGGTTGATTATTTCATTCAGGGCAGACATCGCAATTGCTCTGTGATTTATCTTTCGCAAAGTTATTTCCAAACACCAAAAGATATCCGTTTGAATTGTTCGCATTTTTGCATCTTTGAATTCCCCAGCAACAAAGAAATTACGGCGATCTGCAGGGAAAACAATGTCAACAAAGAAGATTATCTGAAGGCAACGCATGATCCGTTCTCTTTCCTGTATGTGGATAAGCCAAGAAAATTGATCGCTAAAAATTTTGATGAAAGACTTTAAAATGAGCTATTCAAATGGACTGCTTTCTGATAAAACAAGCACCTGCCAGGGAGGAAAAGATGGAAAAGATGGACTGCCAGGAGTTGGTTTCAAGCTGACACCTTCAGGGGATTATGACCTGCAAAGGAAACGCATGACCAATGTCGCCGAAGGAACGGGGAATTCGGATGCCATCACAAAACATCAAGTTGACACGCTTGCAGCGCAATTGAGGGCAGATTCACTTCAAGTTGATGGTTCCTCACATATGACTGGGGATCTTGACCTCCGAGGGCAAAACCTCATTAACCCTGGGGAAATAGAAATGAATCGCAAACTGATCACAAATCTGGAAACTGATGAAAACAATGATTTGTCAGCGGTGAATATGATCACGTTGAAGAAATTCCACCCCAATGCTCCTGAACCAACGCATGAAGTCACGAAGGATATTGATTTGAAAGAACGTTTCAATGTTGTCCAATCAAAACAACAAACATGGCATGATTTGGGAGCGTATTATAACAACCTGGCTTCTTATAATGACGTCAAGAATGTCTTCTTATCCCGCAAAGAGGCGTTTCCAATGGAGACGACTTTGGATATGGGAAATCACACCATTTTCAATGTGAAAGACCCAACTGTTGCCGACCAAGGCGCAAACAAAAGATATGTGGATGACCAATCCGCGAAAAAGCTTTCGTTGGAAGGTGGAACAATGACTGGAAACCTGGATATGAACTCGCAACAAATCAACAATATTGCGGCGCCAACTCTGGATCATCAACCCGCGCCAAAATCTTATGTTGATGGACAACTTAATCTCAAGATAGGAGATGTGGTAGTCCACATGATCAAAACAGAAGAAGAACTTAAAAAATATGTAAATGAATCACATATCACGTCAACCTCTCACCCGAAAGATGAATTCCGGTATCTGATGGAAGACATCGATGAATCCAGCTCTGAACATAATATGACAGTAACGGCAATCAGTGATTTTTCAAGTTCACCGCATCTTTTCAATAAGAAGGCCTATGACTTGAAAATAACAAAAGATCATTTCAATGAATACTCTGGGAGACTTGGATTCAATATGTTCAAACTCCCAGAGGGAGAATACACTATTTGCATTGAATTCTTCCCCGCGTCAATGGATGGTGTTAGTGTTAATGTCGTGAGCACCAGCCTGAATATTAATCAACAATCAACAAAGAAGTTTTCGGGTTATATCCGATCCATCATCCACATGCATAAATGGAGGATTTCCCCACCTGAATATATATTTCTGGATCTGAAATGGCGGGGAACAACTGCCGAATCAACTCCAGAAGGAGATGCAAATCTGATCGTGTATGGCATTGTTGGATTTCAAGCGGATGTTCCGAGCTCTGTAATTGATGCTCCTTTTGTTTTCGAAGCAGGGAGCGGGAAGATGATTATGGAGACTGCACTTGATTTGAATGGACACAACTTGTCTGGAAGCCGAATTGTAAAAACCGGCATCTTTCGAAAAAATGATGATGGTGATAAATTTTTGTTTATCGCCAGCACCTCGAAGTTTCTTTTCTTCCCAATCAAAACAAAACTAGTAGAAGTTGGGATATTTCATGCCTCAATAAAGAATACCCCAAAGATTGATCTGACTTTTTCCATGACAGAGAATAATCGTAAATTTGAAAGAACCTGGACAGGAAATAGAGGCAGAAGCTTGAAATACAATATTGGGGATGGAATTGAAATCCCAAGCATGACTAATTTTTCTTTTTCCCCTCAAGAAGACCTGCAAATCGGGCTGTATGAGAAAGTTTATCTTTCCCTGGTTTTTGTTGTCATGCCATGAAAAAAGGAAGAAACAAACTCCCCCTGAAAGATGGGGAGATAAACCATATGAAATCTTAAAAATCTTTGATTTTCAAATTATTTTTTTTCAAATTGATTTTTTTCTGAAATCTGTAATTTTCAAATTGATTTTCGTAGATTTGTAAGTTTTCATGTGGGTTTTTCACCCTATTTAAATGTGGAGACTAGTCGACGCAGACACATTATTCTCAATCACAGGACAATATAGAACTCTCGAACAATTAGGACAAAAGATGGGATTAACCAAGCAATATCTCTCCCAGCAAATGAAAGACCCGTTTACAAATCTTTTTATCTATGACGGTAGGAGAGTTAAGATAGCGAGACAAGAGTTTTTTTCAATATGGAGTTTCAGAAACTCCGCGTGGGGAGATAATAGCTAGATTCCCCAGTTTAGCTGACCTCGCTGGAATGTATGAAGTTCCTTATTCAACTGTCTATACTGCATCTAAAAGAATGAGTAATGATGGTTTTTGGTTCAAGAAAGGGCGGAAAAAATCTACTTCCAGCGTACGCAGGGTAAATACCCCCACTGGAAATACATACCCATTGAAAAGAATTCAGATTGAGATTTCATCTGACAATGGGGAGAAACGGAGATTTAATTCCGCTGCTGCTGCTGCAAAAACTTTGGGAATAGATTCAAGAACGATTCCAAACGCTTTAAAACCGGGAAGAAAGTATCACCCGCAGACGGGATGGAAGAAGATTTGGCATAAAAAAGTTACCGCATCAAGAAGAACCTCCAGAAGTGGAAAAGCCAGTGAAGATATGAAATTGAAAACTTTTCCTCCAGAAAAACTTTTTTGTTTGGAGAAAAAGTTTTCCTCCAGAAAAACGTTTTTTTGGAGAAAAAAATTCCTCCAGAAAAACGTTTTTCTTTGGAGAAAAAGTTTTTGTTTGGAGAAAAAGTTTTCCTCCAGAAAAACGTTTTTCTTTGGAGAAAAAGTTTTCCTCCAGAAAAACATTTTTTGTTTGGAGAAAAAGTTTTCCTCCAGAAAAACTTTTTTGTTTGGAGAAAACGTTTTCCTCCAGAAAAACTTTTTTGTTTGGAGAAAAAGTTTTCCTCCAGAAAAAAATTTTTCTTTGGAGGAAAGGTTTTCCTCCAAAAAAATTTTTTTTGTTTGGAGAAAAAGTTTTCCTCCAGAAAAACTTTTTTTGTTTGGAGAAAAAGTTTTCCTCCAGAAAACCTTTTTTGTTTGCAGAAAAAGTTTTCCTCCAGAAAAACGTTTTTGTTTGGAGAAAACGTTTTCCTCCAGAAAAACTTTTCTTGTTTGCAGAAAAAGTTTTTCTCCAGAGAAACTTTTTTGTTTGGAGAAAAAGTTTTTGTTTAGAGAAAAAGTTTTCCCCCAGAAAAACTTTTTTCTTTGGAGAAAACGTTTTCTTCCAGAAAAACATTTTTTGTTTGGAGAAAAGGTTTTCCTCCAGAAAAAATTTTTTCTTTGGAGAAAAAGTTTTCCTCCAGAAAAACTTTTTTGTTTGGAGAAAAAGTTTTCCTCCAGAAAAACTTTTTTTGTTTGGAGAAAAAGTTTTCCTCCAGAAAAAAAAATTTTCTTTGGAGGAAAAGTTTTCCTCCAGAAAAACTTTTTTTGTTTTGAGAAAAAGTTTTCCTCCAAAAAACGTTTTTGTTTGGAGAAAACGTTTTCCTCCAGAAAAACATTTTTGTTTGGAGAAAAAGTTTTCCTCCAGAAAAATTTTTTTCTTTGGAGAAAAAGTTTTCCTTCAGAAAAACTTTTTTGTTTGGAGAAAAAGTTTTCCTCCAGAAAAAAATTTTTGTTTGGAGAAAAAGTTTTCCTCCAGAAAAACTTTTTTTGTTTGGAGAAAAAGTTTCCCTCCAGAAAAACGTTTTTGTTTGGAGAAAAAGTTTTCCTCCAGAAAAACTTTTTTTTCGTTTGGAGAAAAAGTTTTCCTCCAGAAAAACTTTTTTTGTTTGGAGAAAAAGTTTTCCTCCAGAAAAAAAAATTTTCTTTGGAGGAAAAGTTTTCCTCCAGAAAAACTTTTTTTGTTTTGAGAAAAAGTTTTCCTCCAAAAAACGTTTTTGTTTGGAGAAAACGTTTTCCTCCAGAAAAACATTTTTGTTTGGAGAAAAAGTTTTCCTCCAGAAAAATTTTTTTCTTTGGAGAAAAAGTTTTCCTTCAGAAAAACTTTTTTGTTTGGAGAAAAAGTTTTCCTCCAGAAAAAAATTTTTGTTTGGAGAAAAAGTTTTCCTCCAGAAAAACTTTTTTTGTTTGGAGAAAAAGTTTCCCTCCAGAAAAACGTTTTTGTTTGGAGAAAAAGTTTTCCTCCAGAAAAACTTTTTTTTCGTTTGGAGAAAAAGTTTTCCTCCAGAAAAACTTTTTTGTTTGGAGAAAAAGTTTTCCTCCAGAAAAAATTTTTTTGTTTGGAGAAAAAGTTTTCCTCCAGAAAAAAATTTTTCCAGGAAAAAAATTCCTCCAGAAAAACGTTTTTCTTTGGAGAAAAAGTTTTTGTTTGGAGAAAAAGTTTTCCTCCAGAAAAAAAAATTTTTCTTTGGAGGAAAAGTTTTCCTCCAGAAAAACTTTTTTTGTTTGGAGAAAAAGTTTTCCTCCAGAAAAACTTTTTTGTTTGGAGAAAAAGTTTTTCTCCAGAGAAACTTTTTTGTTTGGAGAAAAAGTTTTTGTTTAGAGAAAAAGTTTTCCCCCAGAAAAACTTTTTTCTTTGGAGAAAACGTTTTCTTCCAGGAAAAAACATTTTTTGTTTGGAGAAAAGGTTTTCCTCCAGAAAAAATTTTTTCTTTGGAGAGAAAGTTTTCCTCCAGAAAAACTTTTTTGTTTGGAGAAAAAGTTTTCCTCCAGAAAAACTTTTTTTGTTTGGAGAAAAAGTTTTCCTCTAGAAAAACTTTTTTGTTTTCCTCCAGAAAAACTTTTTTTGTTTAGAGAAAAAGTTTTCCTCCAGAAAAACTTTTTTGTTTGGAGAAAAAGTTTTCCTCCAGAAAAACTTTTTTTGTTTGGAGAAAAAGTTTTCCTCCAGAAAAAAAATTTTTCTTTGGAGGAAAAGTTTTCCTCCAGAAAAACGTTTTTGTTTGGAGAAAAAGTTTTTCTCCAGAAAAACTTTTTTTGTTTGGAGAAAAAGTTTTCCTCCAGAAAAACTTTTTTGTTTGGAGAAAAAGTTTTCCTCCAGAAAAAAATTTTTTGTTTGGAGAAAAAGTTTTCCTCCAGAAAAAAAATTTTTCCAGGAAAAAAATTCCTCCAGAAAAACGTTTTTCTTTGGAGAAAAAGTTTTTGTTTCGAGAAAAAGTTTTCCTCCAGAAAAAAAATTTATCTTTGGAGGAAAAGTTTTCCTCCAGAAAAACTTTTTTTGTTTGGAGAAAAAGTTTTCCTCCAGAAAAACTTTTTTGTTTGGAGAAAAAGTTTTTCTCCAGAGAAACTTTTTTGTTTGGAGAAAAAGTTTTTGTTTAGAGAAAAAGTTTTCCCCCAGAAAAACTTTTTTCTTTGGAGAAAACGTTTTCTTCCAGAAAAACATTTTTTGTTTGGAGAAAAGGTTTTCCTCCAGAAAAAATTTTTTCTTTGGCGAAAAAGTTTTCCTCCAGAAAAACTTTTTTGTTTGGAGAAAAAGTTTTCCTCCAGAAAAACTTTCTTGTTTGGAGAAAAAGTTTTCCTCCAGAAAAACTTTTTTGTTTGGAGAAAAAGTTTTCCTCCAGAAAAACTTTTTTTGTTTGGAGAAAAAGTTTTCCTCCAGAAAAAAAATTTTTCTTTGGAGGAAAAGTTTTCCTCCAGAAAAACTTTTTTGTTTGGAGAAAAAGTTTTCCTCCAGAAAAAATTTTTTGTTTGGAGAAAACGTTTTCCTCCAGAAAAACAATTTTTGTTTGGAGAAAAAGTTTTCCTCCAGAAAAAATTTTTTCTTTGGAGAAAAAGTTTTCCATCAGAAAAACTTTTTTGTTTGGAGAAAAAGTTTTCCTCCAGAAAAAACTTTTTTGTTTGGAGAAAAAGTTTTCCTCCAGAAAACCTTTTTTGTTTGCAGAAAAAGTTTTCCTCCAAAAAAACGTTTTTGTTTGGAGAAAACGTTTTCTTCCAGAAAAACTTTTTTTTGTTTGCAGAAAAAGTTTTTCTCCAGAGAAACTTTTTTGTTTGGAGAAAACGTTTTTGTTTAGAGAAAAAGTTTTCCCCCAGAAAAACTTTTTTCTTTGGATAAAACGTTTTCCTCCAGAAAAACATTTTTTGTTTGGAGAAAAAGTTTTCCTCCAGAAAAAAAATTTTCTTTGGAGGAAAAGTTTTCCTCCAGAAAAACTTTTTTTGTTTGGAGAAAAAGTTTTCCTCCAGAAAAAAAAAATTTCTTTGGAGGAAAAGTTTTCCTCCAGAAAAACTTTTTTTGTTTGGAGAAAACGTTTTCCTCCAGAAAAACGTTTTTGTTTGGAGAAAACGTTTTCCTCCAGAAAAACATTTTTTGTTTGGAGAAAAAGTTTTCCTCCAGAAAAAATTTTTTCTTTTGAGAAAAAAGTTTTCCTTCAGAAAAACTTTTTTGTTTGGAGAAAAAGTTTTCCTCCAGAAAAACTTTTTTGTTTGGAGAAAAAGTTTTCCTCCAGAAAAACTTTTTTTGTTTGGAGAAAAAGTTTCCCTCCAGAAAAACGTTTTTGTTTGGAGAAAAAGTTTTCTTCCAGAAAAACTTTTTTGTTTGGAGAAAACGTTTTCTTCCAGAAAAACTTTTTTTTGTTTGCAGAAAAAGTTTTTCTCCAGAGAAACTTTTTTGTTTGGAGAAAACGTTTTTGTTTAGAGAAAAAGTTTTCCCCCAGAAAAACTTTTTTCTTTGGATAAAACGTTTTCCTCCAGAAAAACATTTTTTGTTTGGAGAAAAAGTTTTCCTCCAGAAAAAAAATTTTCTTTGGAGGAAAAGTTTTCCTCCAGAAAAACTTTTTTTGTTTGGAGAAAAAGTTTTCCTCCAGAAAAACGTTTTTGTTTGGAGAAAAAGTTTTCCTCCAGAAAAACTTTTTTTGTTTGGAGAAAAAGTTTTCCTCCAGAAAAAAAATTTTTCCAGAAAAAAAATTCCTCCAGAAAAACGTTTTTCTTTGGAGAAAAAGTTTTTGTTTGGAGAAAAAGTTTTCCTCCAGAAAAAAAAATTTTCTTTGGAGGAAAAGTTTTCCTCCAGAAAAACTTTTTTTGTTTGGAGAAAACGTTTTCCTCCAGAAAAACTTTTTTGTTTGGAGAAAAAGTTTACCTCCAGAAAAACTTTTTTTGTTTGGAGAAAAAGCAGAAAAACTTTTTTTGTTTGGAGAAAAAGTTTTCCTAAAGAAAAACTTGTTTTGTTTAAAGAAAAAGTTTTCCTCCAGAAAAACTTTTTTTGTTTGGAGAAAAAGTTTTCCTCCAGAAAAACCTTTTTTTGTTTGGAGAAAAAGTTTTCCTCCAGAAAAACCTTTTTTGTTTGGAGAAAAAGTTTTCCTCCAGAAAAATTTTTTTTGTTTGGAGAAAAAGTTTTCCTTCAGAAAAACTTTTTTTGTTTGGAGAGAAAGTTTTCCTCCAGGAAAACTTTTTCTTTGGAGAAAAAGTTTTTGTTTGGAGAAAAAGTTTTCCTCCAGAAAAACTTTTTTTGTTTGGAGAAAAAGTTTTCCTCCAGAAAATTTTTTTTTGTTTGGAGAAAAAGTTTTCCTTCAGAAAAACTTTTTTTGTTTGGAGAGAAAGTTTTCCTCCAGAAAAATTTTTTTTTTGGAGAAAAAGTTTTTGCTTGGAGAAAAAGTTTTCCTCCAGAAAAACTTTTTTGTTTGGAGAAAAAGTTTTCCTCCAGAAAAACTTTTTTTGGTTTGGAGAAAAAGTTTTCCTCCAGAAAAACTTTTTTTGTTTGGAGAAAAAGTTTTCCTCCAGAAAAACTTTTTTGTTTGGAGAAAAAGTTTTCCTCCAGAAAAACTTTTTTTGTTTGGAGAAAAAGTTCTCCTCCAGAAAAACTTTTTTCTTTGGAGAAAAAGTTTTCCTCCAGAAAAACGTTTTTGTTTGGAAAAAAAGTTTTCCTCCAGAAAAACTTTTTTCTTTGGAGAAAAAGTTTTTGTGGTAATTTACTTGTAAATTAGAGTTAACTACTCGGAGCGTTTTCGTGAATGTATATATACTCTTTTATTCATTCAGGCATTCATGACAGCTCACTTAGTATTATCTTATTTATGGCTGGCAACTTTTGAACTGTATCACGCGAGACATTCCACTCAACCAGACTGAACTGCTCTTTGAGTTTAATAAGTATGCGTTGTTATCTTTGTGTAATCAATACAAGTTATGCCTTATCGGGCCTCACATGCTAGTTTGCATGCTTTGTTATACTGTGCCATTTATAGTGCATTGTTTGTGGTCTGTAATCGATACAAAGTGATGCCTTATCAAGCTTTTATACATAGCCGCGTGTTCGCGTGTTTTCTCTCCTTGTACAGCACCTTGTGTTTCCGTGAGTTCACCATTTGCTATCTCAGTTTACTGTGTTCTATTTTTCCGTCGTTTGAACATGCCTCGCACCTCGAACCGTCGCAACCGTCCCACTAGCTTCGATCCAAAGGCCATGTCGCTTACCGATTTGCAGGCATTACCGAAGAAAAGCCTGATTCTGTTGGCGTCTGCACGAAATCTCGTGACAACAGGCACGAAGGCGCAAATTGCCCAGCGCGTCTTCGAGAACGAAAACGACCATGGAAATCGTCAGGTTCGTCCGCGCCCAGAGCGGAATGCCGATGTCCCAAACTTCACACGTTCCCCAGTGGCATCCGTCGAAAACATCGCTCAGCCTTTCTCGAGCGGACAACTGGACCAGCTTCGCCTACTTATCGCTGAGGCCGTCGGTTCCCGGCAACGGGAACCCATACTGCATAATTCCGACGTCGTCGTCCCGCTCCTTTCCCCCGTTAGCTCGCAAGCCGATCGCGAGCATTTGCCTGAAGACCACGAGACAATTCAAGATGGCGTCTCTCCGACCAATGTGTTAGGCACCAGGCCCCCGCCAGTAAACCATGACTCGTTAGGCATCAGGCCCCTCCAAGTGCGCCCAGCCAATGTGAATGTCACCGACCCTAGCCTGCCATCTCTGGCTCAAAAACTAAGGAACAAGATCCTAAAGCGTGAGTACATTGATTTTAATGATCTTTTATCAGCCAACATGTACCCCATACATACTTCTGCCACCTCCAACAATTTTACTCTGGCGATCAACCCTCAAGACACCTCCACCCTAGCTTTCGTACCCACTCAACACAGGAAACGTCGCATCGATGGCCTTTCATCCTGGCTGGAGGCTTGGAACGTGTACCTTCGCACTCTCCTTTCCAGTTTCCCCCGACTGGCCCCAGACCTCCTCGCTTACCAGGATCAAATTTGTAAATTCAGCCGTAAATTTAAGTCTTCTGCCTGGCTGATGTATGACACCGCCTTCCGTCACATGGCGGCCTCCAACATCTCAGCTCCATGGGGTCAGGTCAACGAGCAGCTATACAATTACATCCTTAAAGAAGAGACCCTCCCTTGCTGCATCTCGTGCCACAACCATGGCCATCGCACCCTAGCATGTACTGCTCGCTCCAAACCAAATCAGCCCTTTCGTTCCTCACCAGCCTTTTCCCTCCCTCCCCTGCATGACTCCTCCCAAACTGGCACCAGCTCTTCCCACCAGCCATTGCGATCCCAACAGCTCCAGTCAGCTGCCATCTGCCGCGACTTCAACAGACGTTTATGCCGGCGACCAAACTGCCAGTTCCAGTATGTGTGCAATAAGCCAGACTGTGGCGGCAATCATCCCGGCTCGCAATGCCCTAAGGCAATCTAACTCAACCATCACACCCTCTTCTCTCAGCCCCCCTGCTACCCCCATTAACATCGCACACCTTTCTGCAGAACTTAAGAGTCACCCGTCCCAACAGTTTGCTACTGATCTTCTCCATGACTTACAATGGGGATGCTGCTCTGGTTACAATGGCCCCCGCTCTGCAAGAATCACACCCAATTTAAAATCGGCTTTGCTTCATCCACGCGCAGTATCCGAGGCTTTGGCGAAGGAGGTTTCTCGCGGCCACACAGCCGGTCCCATCCTGGTACCACCAATCCCTAATCTCCAGTGTTCCCCTCTGGGGGTTGTACCGAAAAAAGATGGCACATGGCGGATAATCATGGACCTGTCTTCCCCTCATGGTCACTCCATTAATGATCATATATCCAGAGACGATTACACGTTACGCTATGCAACCTTCGACCAGGCCCTTGCCCTTGTTTCTTTCCATGGCAGGAACGCTCTCATGGCAAAGCTTGATATCAAGCATGCATTTCGCCTTTGCCCGGTTCGTTTGGCTGATCGCGAACTTCTTGGGATCCACTGGAATGGTCAATTCTATGTCGATCTTCGTTTACCGTTTGGCTTGCGCTCATCACCTTACCTTTTTAATCGTCTTGCTGATGCTTTTGAATGGATATTGAAGAACAACTACCATATCCACGACCTGATGCATTATCTGGACGACTACTTTACCGTGGGCCCTTCCTTATCTGCTATTTGCGCCACCAACACCCAGACTATTGTGCATGTGGCTTCCAGGTTAGGAATTCCTCTCGCTCCAGATAAGCTAGAAGGCCCCACTACTCGCCTGGTCTTCCTTGGCATCCTGATTGATCCCACCTGTATGGAGACTGCCTTGCATGATAAAAAACTTGAGGAACTGCTTGCGGAGCTTCAGTTGTGGTCGTCCTGTAAAAAATGCCGGAAGCGTGAATTACTCTCCGTGATTGGCAAACTGCACTTCGCTTGCCGCATTATTCCTGCCGGCCGTATATTCCTTCGTCGCCTTATCGACCTAAGTATGACAGCGAGGCTCCCCCATCATCACATCACAACTCGGGTGAATTAAGGAATGGGTCTCGTTCGATTTAAAGGGGGTGGTTTATTTTAAAACATATTTGACTTATTGACTTTAAAATTTCTGAGAGGCTTTTAATTGTTGAAATAAAAATTTTTCACTTACATGAATGGATTTGCTACGTCACGTGACTTGCCACGCCCAATTTTTAGCAATTTTTTCGATCGAAATTTACGAGATTTTGGAAAAATATTTTTCTACTTAATTTGTTTTCTATCAATGACAATTAGCACAGGGTTTATGGAACTAATCGGGGTTTTCCAAAGTTATTTGTTTTCTGTAAACTATAACGTTTTAACTTTAGAGAGGGACTGGGACTAGAGGAAAACAATGAATAATTATGCAGCAATAACAGTTTTCGAAATTCCCCGTTTAATTTGACTAATCACTCTGTAAATTGAAGACTAAGGAAGGAAAAACGGGAGCTTTTAATTGAATTTTCATGCCGTAATCTGAAAAGTCTAAATTTTGCATAATTTAGGTCATGTGACCCCAACAGACACTGGGTATCATCCAAAAATGGTTTTGTTTCTTAGTGCATTATCATAAGATCAAATATTAGGGGTCGCTGAATAAAGCTAGAAAAAATGATGAAAACCCAATATTACGACGAGGAGCCATGCCTTAATTCACGCGAGAATGAACCTTGAGGCCCGCCGGGACATCGCATGGTGGCTAACTTTCCTTCCTACTTGGAATGGCCGTGCTATAATACCTGATCCATATTGGTCTAGATCACCTGACCTGGCACTCTTCACAGATGCCTCTGGCACCCTTGGCTATGGTATCTATTATGCAGGTCACTGGATTGCGGATACTTGGCCAGCCATCCTACAGGACCGCTCTATCCAATGGAAAGAGCTCTTCCCCATTGCTCTCTCCTGCCTTTTGTGGGGGCATCTCTGGTCGGGGAAAAAGATTCTCTTCCACTGTGACAAGCAGCCTGTGGTGGATATCTGGGCCTCTGGTACATCCCGAGACCCTCTTATCATGCACTTGGTTCGCTCCATATTTTTCAGTGGAGCAACTCACCAATTTACTGTACTAGTTTCCCATATTGCGGGTACTGATAACTCAATTGCTGACTCTTTATCCCGTTTGCAGATGGAGCGCTTTCGCCAGCTGGCCCCAGCAGCAGACCCGTCACCAACGTCTGTTCCTCCATCAGCCAAGACCCTCTGGAGCATCGATTAACTTTCCTCCAATCACAAGCTATTGCGAACTCCACTCGCCGCACATACTCGGCTGGTATTCGCAGGTTCACCACCTTCTGCAATTCCAAACAGTGGCAAACCTTTCCAGCCACAGAGTCAACACTGCATTATTTTGCTGCCTTCTTTGCCGACCAGGTCAGTTATAAAACCATCAAGTTGTACATGGCAGGCATCCGTTTTGCTCACATTGAGAACAGTCCATCAGACCCCTTCCAGGATGCCCCACTCCTCCACCTCCTCCTTCGTGGCATTAAACGCAGCGTAGGCATCTCCTCCAAACGCCGCCTCCCCATCACCATGGCACTTCTCCGCCAGCTCAAGACTGAGTTAGCACGAGCGCAAGACAAATTAATGCTCTGGTCCGCCTTTACTTTGGCCTTCTATGGTTTTCTTCGTTCCAGTGAGTTTACTTCCCCATCCACAACACAGTTTAATCCACTTGTGCATCTCAGCCGAGCCGACATTTCCTTCTCGTCTGATGGCAGCTTAACTTTGCAATTGAAGGTCTCAAAAACGGACCCCTACCGTCAAGGCTGTTCCCTTTTGTTAGCTCCGTCTGGCCGTTCTGTCTGTGCAGTCCGAGCACTCCGCAGGTATTTGGCGCTGCAATCATCCACCAACGAAGCTCCACTCTATGCATTCCAGTCTGGTCTTTACCTCACTAGGGCAAAGGTAACATCGGTCCTTCGCCTCCTTCTCCAGCGGATCAGTGTTCCAACAGAGCTCTATGCCTCTCACAGCTTCCGGATTGGGGCAGCTACAACAGCTGCTGCTGCTGGTTTACCTCCCTGGCTCATCCAGACACTAGGCCGGTGGTCCAGCAACTGCTTCACACTATACATCAGAACACCACCTTCCATTATTCAGAAAGTACCCAGTCTACTGGCCACCACAACCACCACAGCACAAAGCATCTGGAACCCGCAAGAAGGACGTTGCACTTCTACATTACCATAATTTAGAGTCATAAAGGCAGTATTTGGGGATTAATTTGGGTGCACACCTGCCACTTAGCGTTGCACGTAGCAGGCTGGGTGGGACCCTGACCCCACCTTAGCCTTACACTAGCCGGGTGTGGCATGCGCCACAATCGTTGGCTCATCCCTTAGTTTAGCCGGGTGTGGTATGCGCCACACTCGTTGGCTCATCCCATAGTTTTTATTGCATTTTACCAGGTGTGGGATGCCCCACACTTGTTGGCTCATCCATTACCGGCGGGGTGTGTTGCTGGCACCCCCTTTATATTACCATTGCAGGGTGTGTCGCTGCCACCCTTAGTTTAGTCCAGGGTGCACCCAACAACCTTGGTTCCATTTACTGCCAAAACATTGTGTGGTTCTCTTGTGTATTTACTTATAAGCGGCAAAGTTGTTAATTTGGAGAAAAAGTTTTCCTCCAGAAAAACTTTTTTCTTTGGAGAAAACGTTTTCCTCCAGAAAAACATTTTTTGTTTGGAGAAAAAGTTTTCCTCCAGAAAAACTTTTTTGTTTGGAGAAAAAGTTTTCCTCCAGAAAAACTTTTATCGTTTGGAGAAAACGTTTTCCTCCAGAAAAAAAATTTTTGTTTGGAGAAAAAGTTTTCCTCCAGAAAAACTTTTTTGTTTGGAGAAAAAGTTTTCCTCCAGAAAAACTTTTTTGTTTGGAGAAAACGTTTTCCTCCAGAAAAACTTTTTTGTTTGGAGAAAAAGTTTTCCTCCAGAAAAAAATTTTTTTGTTTGGAGAAAAAGTTTTCCTCCAGAAAAACTTTTTTTGTTTGGAGAAAAAGTTTTCCTCCAGAAAAACTTTTTTTGTCTGGAGAAAACGTTTTCCTCAAGAAAAACTTTTTTTTGTTTGGAGAAAAAGTTTTCCTACAGAAAAACTGTTTTGTTTGGAGAAAAAGTTTTCCTCCAGAAAAACTTTTTTGTTTGGAGAAAACGTTTTCCTCCAGAAAAACTTTTTTGTTTGGAGAAAACGTTTTCCTCCAGAAAAAATTTTTTTGTTTGGAGAAAAAGGTTTCCTCCAGAAAAACGTTTTTTGTTTGGAGAAAAAGTTTTCCTCCAGAAAAACTTTTTTTGTCTGGAGAAAAAGTTTTCCTCAAGAAAAACTTTTTTTGTTTGGAGAAAAAGTTTTCCTACAGAAAAACATTTTTGATTGGAGAAAAAGTTTTCCTCCAGAAAAACTTTTTTGTTTGGAGAAAACGTTTTCCTCCAGTAAAACTTTTTTTGTTTGGAGAAAAAGTTTTCCTCCAGAAAAACTTTTTTGTTTGGAGAAAAAGTTTTCCTACAGAAAAACTTTTGTTGTTTGGAGAAAACGTTTTCCTCCAGAAAAACTTTTTTGTTTGGAGAAAAAGTTTTCCTCCAGAAAAAAAATTTTTTGTTTGGAGAAAAAGTTTTCCTCCAGAAAAACTTTTTTGTTTAGGGAAAAAGTTTTCCTCCAGAAAAACTTTTTTCGTTTGGAGAAAAAGTTTTCCTCCAGAAAAAAAATTTTTCTTTGGAGAAAAAGTTTTCCTCCAGAAAAACTTTTTTTGTTTGGAGAAAAAGTTTTCCTCCAGAAAAACTTTTTTTGTTTGAAGAAAAAGTTCTCCTCCAGAAAAACGTTTTTTATTTGGAGAAAAAGTTTTCCTCCAGAAAAACTTTTTTTGTTTGGAGAAAACGTTTTCCTCCAGAAAAACTTTTTTTGGTTTGGAGAAAAAGTTTTCCTCCAGAAAAACTTTTTTTGCTTGGAGGAAAAGTTTTCCTCCAGAAAAGCTTTTTTGTTTGGAGAAAAAGTTTTCCTCCAGAAAAACTTTTTTTGTTTGGAGAAAAAGTTTTCCTCCAGAAAAACCTTTTTTGTTTGAAGAAAAAGTTCTCCTCCAGAAAAAACTTTTTTTGTTTGGAGAAAAAGTTTTCCTCCAGAAAAACTTTTTTTGTTTGGAGAAAAAGTTCTCCTCCAGAAAAACTTTTTTTGTTTGGAGAAAAAGTTCTCCTCCAGAAAAACTTTTTTTGTTTGGAGAAAACGTTTTCCTCCAGAAAAACTTTTTTTGTTTGGAGAAAAAGTTTTCCTCCAGAAAAAACTTTTTTGTTTGGAGAAAAAGTTTTCCTCCAGAAAAAACTTTTTTGTTTGGAGAAAAAGTTTTCCTCCAGAAAAACTTTTTTTGTTTGGAGAAAAAGTTTTGCTCCAAAAAAACTTTTTTTGTTTGGAGAAAAAGTTTTCCTCCAGAAAAACGTTTTTGTTTGGAAAAAAGTTTTCATCCAGAAAAACTTTTTTTGTTTTGAGAAAAAGTTTTCCTCCAGAAAAACTTTTTTTGTTTGGAGGAAAAGTTTTCCTCCAATGAAAAATGAAACCACTTGAACGATTTTTGGCTGGGTTTGGAGGTCAGCCTCATGAATTTTTCTCTCGAACACACAAGATGAATATGAACTCTTTTCCGAATATTTTCCATTGTCTTTCCAAAGACAGCGTTGTTCATCAATTTGAAGAAATCTTTCTCAAATGCATTCTTGCTTTTCATCCGCAGAGTTGCGTTTTTCTCGATGAAAGACTTCAACCAAGTTTCTTCCCTGAATGCGACTCCGCGGTGAATCTGCTTCAGTTTCAAACCCAAATTCAACGCCTGCTTCAAAGCTTTTATATGAACCACCATCTTAATTTTATCCCATAAGTTGGGAACCAACTTTTCAACTCCATTGAGTTTGACGCTTTCGGGAAGCAAAGGAAAATCAAAAAAGTCATGCAGCTCTTTTGGGACATCAACATCAACCTCCAAAACACAGGGGATTTCTTCCCAATTTGTCAATTTTCTTCTGTCATCCATCTGAATCCATCAACTGGAAGAGGATTTGCCATTGCCCAAGCATAAAGGCCATTTGCATCCCAATAGGCAATGAATGTCGATGGGTTTTCTGGATTGAAATCTTTCCCCATGAACTTGTTGTTTGCATTTGCTTTGCGGTGAAAGATGGTTGAAACTCCCCCACGAATTCCTCTTTCAAAAAACAAAAGCATTTCTGGGTCAGTCAACAACTCCAATTTCACTTTGCTTTCTTTCAAAGCTGCCTCCCAAGCCAAACCAGGGGAAGTAAAAAACCAAGCTGGATCCAAATCATAATGTTTCTTGCAAACCTTCCTGAATTCCTTGAAAACATCTGCCAGCAGAACCACATCAGCTTGGAGATAAACATCATGGAATTCTCCCATGTTTTTTATTTCCATCTCTCTCCGAACTTTCTTTGCATATTGAAAGTCATCATCTGAAATTCCCTCCTCATTCAACTGGGAAAAGAAATCTTCTTTTGGAGGAAGACTTCTCTCCTGGAATTTTTTAGTTGAATCCAGCCACTCATAAGGAAAAACTCCTTTCCTTTTCAACAGATCAGTTTTTTCTCCAAAAAGATTTCTGGTTTCAATGAAATCATCCGCAGTCAGATTTTTTACCAGATTTGACAGGGGAGCAGCCATGAATCTGGCAGAATCCAAAAATCGAATTTCATGCCAAAATTTCTTGTATTTTTTCCACCACTCTTCTGTTTTCTTCACTCCCATAAGAATCTTTTTGGAGAAAGTAATGAACTTCTCTTCATTGTTTGGAATGCAAGTGATATCTCCTTCCACCACTCCCAGGTTTTTCACGAAAAGATGAGAATCACACCCAGTCAGGTTGTGGAAAATAACTGGGGTGAACTTGGGTTTCTTGAAATTCAGATTGCAAGATTCATGAGCTGCTCCCCTGAATTTTCCTGTGAAATAACAGTGGTCTCTGACTTTCTTTTCATCTTTTTTGAAATCTTCTTCACAAATCCAACAGGTTTGGGAGTTTGTGAATTTGATTTCATCTTCTTCCCTGAAAATCATCTTTTTCGGGAACCTGAATTGTTTCTGAATCTGAAAGACAAACTCGGTTATCTTTTTCACAAAGATTTCCCCCACATCAACCTCATCATTTTCTGCCCGGAAAAGGACCGGTTTTCGTTTTGTGAATGGAGAAACCAAATGAAACGCGAAAGAACAGGGAATATGCTTTTGATATTTCTCAGTGAAACTGTTTGTTGTGTCCCTGCTGACTGAGGAAATCTTTTCTTGCCTGGCTTCAAAATCAGCAAAGATGACGAATGGGAAATCCATTTTTTTATTGAAGTTTTTGAACTTCACTTCACTCCCCTCCTCAGGCATTGTGATTTTCACCACATCGAAATTCCCGCATGATTGGAGGTAATTTTCCAGCTTTTCTTGGCTGGGGAAATGATTGAGACATCTCCTGCATAAATTGAGTGAACCGTTGTGATTTGAAATTTGTTTTGACAAAAGTCTGCTGAGACTTTTTATCCAGCAATAATGAGATTTATCCCCCAATTTAATCCATAGCAGATCAATTTCTTTTCCAGTTTGGGTGGAAATTCTCAGTGGAAAAACCTTTCCATTTGTGAAACCAAAAACATTCACAGAAAGTCTCGGATTTCTTCTTTCAAACTTGTCAATATCTGAAAGTGGAGTTGGAAAAGAAATTCCATCCCAATTGAAGCTGGTGGATTGCCTCCTCAGCTGGGATGAAATTCTTTCTGGATGAATTTCAGTGGGGAAAACTGCTCTTGTCACTGCATATTTAAAACAAAATTCATCGTGATTCTTCAAATTCACAATCGCTTTCTTATTTTCACCCATGAGCTTCCTCCCAACGGGTGATATTCAGCAAAATGAATTATTAATTCAATAACTCTTTCAAATCTCCAATTTGATCCCCGTCTTTGGAAATTTGCGAGATTCTCAAGAATCCGTTCAACCATCTCGCTGAATAAATCTTCTCTGTTTGTTCCCTCTAAATTTGTTTCTATTCGGGAATGAAAATCAGCTGGTTCTTCAATCACTTCTCCAGTTGATAAATTCGTTCTGCTCATTCTACAGGAGAGAATCAGTTTGACTCTTGTATTTTTATTTTTCTGGAAGAGATTTGTGACTGTCTGTCTGTTGTTGGTTAGAAACCCATGGGGAGTGAAACCATCTCTCCCCGGAATGCGATATTGTCTCGCAAAATTCTGCAGAGCTGATCTTTCTGCTTCAACTCTCGTTTCCCAGAGTCTGCTGATCTGCTGTTTCAATCTTTCAACCGCGGGATTGATTTTTCTTTTGAGTTGGGTTGTAGATTGTTGAAGTCATCTTGTCCAGTCGGTGAAAGTATCAATCACTCTTTCAACTACCCTGGGAATATTCTTTTGTTTTGTTTTGACTTTTTCAGGGATAAGAACAGGAACATCTATCTCTTCATTTTTGAAATCCAATGGATTTCTTCCGCGGAGAAACTTTTCCAATTCTGCTTTTATCATTCGCGACCAACCTTTCAACCCAGATGATCTGGCGATAGATTGCAATTCTTTCAATGTTGGCATTTTAAATAAAAAAAGATTTCTATTTAAAATGAAGTTTTCAATTGAGGAAGAAGGAAAAGAAAAAACAGTTTTCTGGAGATTCAGCGATGCAACTCTGGAGACAAAGCTTGACTCCCGAACAATTTATCTCGCTTTGAAAAACGGGAGAGAAAAGTATAAAAGAAGATCTGATGGAAAAGTTTTTTTCATTCGAGAGGAAAAGGGGGAGGAAAAGATATTCGTGATAGATGGAGAAGATTTCAAATCCCTCGATCAGATCGAAGAAAAGTTTGGTATTTCCCCAACAAAACTCTTGAACCAAATCTTGAAAAAGAAAAAGAATTTCATTGACAGCGAAGAAATTTCTCATTCAGTTGATTGGATTTCCCCAGACATGGAGAGAATCCTGGATCTGGAGAGACAAGTAAGATTGTATGAAAATATAGGCCGGAAGTGTAAAGAGATTAAAACTGGGATATCATGGAAGAAAAAATAAATACCTTTGGTATTTATTTATTCAAAATCATCCTCAAACTTATCATCCTCCAGATGTTCATAAATGGAAGCAGCTTCGTGGAAAAGGGTGACAAAACAATCAGCCACTGAACAGGGCACGGCTTTGCAACCACCACAAAATATGCGGGAAATTCGGAAGATAAGATGGCCTTCAAGTTTTTCCCCAATGTATTCATTGGGATTAAAACGAACTGGTTTTCTTTTTCCTTTTGGGTCATTAAAACTGAATCTCAAAAATGGAACAGAAATGCCACCTCTGGCGTTTGTACGCAGTTTAGCATAAACTTTTTCCATTTCACTCCTGTCACTTTTTATCAGGGTGAAATCGGTTGCTTTATAATTCCCAAATTTGGGATTTAGAGCTGCGACTGCTGATTTATTTTCCATCGCTAGATTTCTGATTTGGGTTTGAATCTCCTGAAACTTTTTCTTGATTTCAAATGGGGATTGATCCAGATTTACTTCCAATGAAAATCCGTTTTCATTCCTGTAAATTTTGAAAATGCATTTCTTGATTTCAAATTTAACTGGTTTATTATTTATCTGGAGAGGAATTTCAACAAATGGATGTGCTGTGTTTTTCAAAATTGGTTCTCCCGTTTTGATTTCACTTGCTTCGACATTCATTTTCTTTGGATATAAAAAAAAATAATTTTTTTATTTAAATTTGGAATCATATTTCATTCTAAATTTCTCCAGATCTAATCCCAAATCAATCATTATCCCATCTACTGCTTCCATTGCAGGAAGAAATTCACTTTTTTTAAATTCTCCACTCCTCAGGGAAAAACGTAAATCAGACAGTGTTTTCTCATAGGTGGTGAAACCAAACTTTGCCTTCTCAATTCGACTTTTGGAATTCTTCATTTCATTCATTGTTTTCAAGATCAATCCAGCTCCTGAAATCACACCCAAAACAATGGGATTCATTGTAGCTGCTCCAGCAATTGTTCCAATCGCAACAAGAGCGGAAGATGAAAGATTTGAAATCAAATTCAATCTCTTGAAATGTTGATGAGCTCTTTTCAAACACCAAAATCTTTTGTGGTAATACTTGTATAATTGTGTTATCTCCCCAACTGTTTCTGTATCCAGTGTGAGATATCGATATGATTGAAATTGAAAATGGATTGTTTATTCATTTTTCTTGGAGAGAAATCTTTTTTCCTCAGATTTTTTTCCCTCAGATTTTGAATTTAATTCAGAATTTTTTCCCCTGAAATCTGCGGAAAGAGATTTTGTATTATGAATTTCATAGATGCGTAAGATTTCCCTTGGGGAAAACCTACTGAAATAGAAAACCTATCAATCAAATCTGCGGAAAGAGACTCCAAACCTTTTTTGAATTTGACTTTCTCCTTTGAGAAATCTTTTTTTTCTCCTGGGAAATCATTTTTATTTTTCTCCTTTGGGATTTTTTGTTTTTCTCCTTTGGGATTTTTTGTTTTTCTCCTGGGGAAATATTTTGTTTTTCTCCTTTTTTTCCTGGGAAATGAACTTGTTTTTGTCCTGAGAAAATGAATTTGTTTTTCTCCTGTGGAAACCTTTTTCACCCATCTTTCAGGAGAAATCTTTTTCTCCTGTGGAAATCTTTTTTACCCCTAAAGTAGATAGAGAAAGAGAGATGCCGGACCACCCCGACCCCTGATTCCTACGTCGTAGAAATGTAGTGTATTTACCCAAATAAATTTCTTCAATAATTAACGCTAAGAATCAGGGGTTGAATTTTGGGGAAAATGAATTCATTTCAAAACACTTTCCCTATTTTTGAGGGGGTTAATTTTTTCAATCGAAAACACTTTCCCTATTTTTGAGGGGGTTAATTTTTTCGCTGAATTTGTGGCCTGATTCCTATGTCGTAGAAATGTAGTGTTTTTACCCAGTTAAATTTGAGCATTTTTTTAACGCTCAAATCAGGGGTCGGGGTGGTCCGGCATCTCTCTTTCTCTATCTACTGACCTGTCAGACTGGCTTGCATCCCAATCTGGGATAAAGGTCTCGAGGGGGGTGGGGAGCCTTGAACGGTAATAAAACGTACTAAATAATTATTATATTAAATTATTTTCTTTTCTTTTATGCTTGTATATAAGTTCACAAAGAAGATATTTTAGAAGGAGTAGCGAAAGCTTATCGAATCAAATCAATTTGTTTTAGTGTCAAAACATCAACAACAAACACGACGTTCAAAACAAGAAATATTTAACCATTCAACTATTCAATGTACATAGAGTTGATTTTGAAAATAACTTTCTAGGGGTGATAGGCACTTTAAGCGTAATCTTAAGACGCTAGAGCTGTTATACTTGAGACACCCCCGAAGGTACACGGTAACCTTAAGTAAACGACTTTAAAACACGTGTATTAATTGTGCATAGGTTCAGATTGATTATCTAAGAATTACTGGTGTCACTTTACCTCGATTCTCTATAAGCCGGACACCTCTCTTAGACGGACAGTTGGTGCCAGTCCGCAGGGATCGAACTTAACGGTCGCAAAAGTGCAAAATGCGACTGACTTGAGGTTATTTGCTCCTAAAATATTTGATCTAGGAGCAAATTTGCTCCTTAAATTTTTGAAGTTAATTTTGGCTTGGAGTTCAGTCTTCAATTCAAAGGCCGTAAATTCTCGGAAATAAATGTTACAATAAAATGACTTCTGATGTTCGTAATGAATTGAAATTTGGCAAGATGAGTAAGAAAGTCTAATTGTACACGAAAATGTGAAAAAATGAAAGTAAAACATTGTACATGCCGATAATTATGATAATAAATGTCGCTTTGTCTTGTCTTGTCTAGATTTCATCCACAGACTCAAAATCAGAACCATCTTGTACAGAATAATAAAGAGTACCACAGTAAAAGTACTACTCAATATCTTTACCGTCTCAGCCCTATAAACATCTCGACATTCACTGACCTGTATCTGTATCAAGGTTTCCTAACTAATGGGCGCTCTTTCCAGCAGTATTGATTGTTTGTCTGTCCAACCCGTAGACGCGGTAGTCCAAACGTGCAGCGTGCGTACATCGAGTTAATATATATACATATATGGATGCACGCGGCAGGCCGCTAAGCAAGAAAGAAGGAGATTTTAAAGTCATTATATATATATATATATGTTCAACCATATATATATATATATATATATATATATATATATATATATATATATATATATATATATGTTCTCCAAAATTTAAACAATAGGTGATAATAGTAGGCTTTGGCTTTATGAATATAGCTTCGCTTCGCTTTACAGTTCCTTAAAAACTGGACTAGTTTATATTAAATATAAAATAGAGAATATGAGAATTGACGCGCAAATATCATAGTTGGTGCGTGTTCTTGTTGAACGAGTCAAAGAGATAAAAGGAAATTTAGGAAATATTCTCCTAGCTACTGGGTCAGTGATATTTCTATCTGATCGAAAATTATATTTATTTAGAATTATTTTGGCTTCATCTCAATGAAAACCATCCTTTCATCTCTTCATTTCATTTCCGCGTCAATGATTCATTTTAATCGACGTGTTGTTTAATTAGGAAAACCAATGCCATTAAAAACGATGGTTAATATCATAGACGATTTTGAATTAAAAAGACGTTTTAAAATACAAAATTTGTTTTTCTTACTGGTTAGAATAAATGAAGGAGAAGAAAATAAAACAAAAAAATTATGTAATTAGAAAACGTGTGGTACAGCTGTAATAGGTTAATAGCCATTGGCGAAGCTTCTTTTTTTATCTTTTCCATGCCATATGGCTTTGACGTTCTCCTTCCAATCCACTTCGATTTGCTGGATGGAAGGAGAACGGCAAAGCGTTACGTGCCTTAATTATTATGTGTCTTATTAGCATGGAGAGATATTGGCGAATCTAAGAAATACATAAGCCAGGCACTGCTAACAAATCAGCCTTATAAATTAAAACACTGCATCATTACAAAGATCTACAAACAGAAGTAGAGAGTAACGAAATATATCGTCACGAGCCATATTCCATTTACCTTTGAGTTTTAAAATAGCATCATCAAAACAGAAGGCGACAATAACATCAGACAAATTATTCCTATAAGCTCAAATCAGTAATCGGCTTCATAGTCGGATATACTTTATTTCAAATTTTGTTACGAAAATTTTATCTAGGCGTAGATCATGTCCGTTGCTAAAATATTTTACAAGTTGAACTGAGATGGGGTTTTCAGGCCTCGTCCACGTGCATACATTTGCGTTCTTTGTTGTTTGAAAACGGAGATTTGTAACAACTAAATTGGATAAAACGATTCCATAGACTGAGCTAAAAAGAAGCAGTAGTTTGGAGATAAAGTACATGAAGGATAACATTAGGATGGAAGTGGATTACAGTTCATCAAGAAATGAAAATTGTCATTCTGGCTGAATTTTGAGGTTTATTAGCCGTTAAAAGGAAGATCTTAATGAATAAATCTTCCTTTCATCACGCTGTTATGCAAATGTTAATATTTATTTTCCTTACATATTGTTTAGCAGCAGGAAGGACCCAATGAAAAAGCGTCAAGAAAACATATTTTGGTTCAAACGGGAAGTTGTATCGCAAATACATATAAATACAGCTGTCTAAAGAAGTCTGTCTGAGTTTCAAAAGGAAGTCTTCGTTAATATATAAACTTCAGTAAAATACAAGCTAGGATTTCTGCCACCGCAGAAAAATCATATCTGACACATGCGTACATCTAGATATCAATTTTATCTTCACTGTGAGGAGTGGTACGGAAGGTTATGTAAGCCTAAGCCTAGCTGAGGTCACAGGTCCAATCCTGCGTGGGGGTTTTAGATTTTCTTTTTTACACTTAAAAACATTTATTGAAAATAAAATTCTTAGTGTCGACATTACGTTACAACCCTAAGGGTGTTTGAATCGAAAATGACCACTAGCAGAGTTATTCAGAGATCTTTTAGAGAAGTAAACCAAAAATTATGCTGACAGTAAAGTAACAAGTTTTTAGAAAAAAATGGTACCGCCTTAAGTGAACACTTAAAAGGAAATATCTGCATGGGCCAACGGACCAATGCAAAGGTGCCATATCCTGGTGGATCAAGTCAGCAAGTTTTATATAATAAATCAAGCAAGGCTGACTGTACAACTGGAATTATGTATTCTGTCCAATATTTTGTATTCTTCAGTGAATAAAATAACTGCAAGAAAAATGTTACAATAGATCAATTTCGATATATTAAAATTCATACTTGGGCGGGGATACACGTAAATTTACATGAAATTTTAAGAGGGTTAAAGAAGGGATAGAAGAAACAAAATTATTTTTGGAACAGTAAACCGACAGTTGATACCCGGCTCACGCAAGAGCACCCCAGGTTGCTTGTTGACTAACTTGGTGGTTATTTCTATTAACTTATGAACTTATTATACTTATTATTTCTATTAACTGATTTACAAATCCATTGAGAAAAACTATTTCCTCCCAAACATACTCAAACATTTACAAAACACCCCATAACATAGATTCATGAGATGAGTTTCTGAATTGCTTGAAACATAAAAGAGATACTCTTTCGACAGTCATTAAATCACTGATTAGGATTAGGATAGGCTCCATAAGCTGGTGGATTGTAAGGGGGCGGAGCATCCTGCTGAGCAAAGCCATAAGGTGGTGGCCGAGGATACGGCTGAGGATATGGCTGAGGATACGGCTGAGCATATGGCAACTGCACGGGTGGGGCTAATGGTTGTGCACCTGCCACTTCAGGATCATATGAGAAGAAGATACTGTCGACATCAATTGGATAATCCCGGCCTTTGTCTCGATGGACATATTTTGCTGATACATCAGCGGATATCACTGCCTTCCAGCCACGGCTTGCAAGAGCACTGAATAAATGGTCCATCGTGACCATCTAACCAAGGGTAACCCACGAGTTTAAACTCTAAGCTGGTGCCGTAAGGCTGCAATCTTTGAATACCCAGGACATACTGAAACATAAAAGAGATATTGCCATTAAAGTCATGTCAAGTGGCGCGAAATTTGCATTTTTATTCATGTGGACTACGCCTTAACTATGAACTCGAGGGGGAGCTCCCATATAACATTGTCGGGTGTGATCGTCTGAAGTGAGATACCACGATGCTCTTTACGACCTCTAATTTTATTGGACCTGGGTATCACGAAGCTTTTCAGGGTAAGTGTTCATTGTTGTGTTGTTTGTTCAATCTATTGTTTTCTCAGCAAATCAGAGAAGGCTTTGTAAGAGCTGCGTTCTGCAACTTAACTAGGGGATGACAAGTTACGCCAGCGTAATTATGAGCATAATACCACAGTTGGAGCATCAGGCATAATGCCATGCTAAGCACAAAATAAGATATAGTGCGGGCATAATAGTCCTACTTTGCGACACAACGGTTATTTTTAATATTTACAACTATTGTCATTTTTTGAGTTAAGCATGTAAAATGTAGAGCATTTTTATAGTGGCATTGGCGGTTGGTCAGTTAATATATAGCATTTTAGGCTTATTCTCAGTATAGAAACAAAACGTAGAATGCACGATCACTGCAACAAACCGTTTAGAATGGCCGGATCTGGGCTTCCAAACCTAGATCAGTATAAATACTTGAAGTGCTTTATTCGTTTCTGTCTTTTTTTTTAAACTTTAAATGGCAATAAATTTGAAGCAAAAATAAAACCCGTATAGTTTTTTTTCGTTTAATATTTCAGCTCAGTGCGGCAGACTAATCTTCTTCAGGTACAAGGTGTTACTAAATTTACAATTGAATGTGATATTAGATCAGTAATATACGAGAAGAATTTCCCAAGTATATGTACGTAATTAAAATGCGCGAGGAAATATTCGTCCACTATTTAATTTCTGTATAAAGAATCTCCAAGCCGAGATATTGCTTTGAAGTTATATCTCAATTGTTCCCATAAATTAGCAAGCGCTTCTAGCCTTTTAGGCCTTAATATATGAGACTCTTAGGCCCCGTCCACACGTATCCGGATATTTTTGAATCCGCAACTTTTTTGTTGCGGATTGGCCTTGCGTCCACACGTATCCGACGAATTCGGGCAAATACGCAATACGCTATGTGTGGACGCGAATATTTTCTAATCCGTAACAAAAAAGTTGCGGATTCAAAAATATCCGGATACGTGTGGACGGGGCCTTAAAGTCTGATATTAGATCAGAAATATACGAGAAAAATTTCCCAATATAGAAAAATTTCTTAATATATACAAATTTCGTAACACAGAAAATTAAATAGTGAAAGACATTGTCAAAATTGGAAATATACGTGATGAAAATACGTGATGAAAAATGTAAATGCATATTTCCGATTTTGTCTAGTATCGTCTACTATTCAATTTTCTGTGTCACGCCGGAATTCTCCTTGTCAGCTGTCTATAATTACACTCAGGCCTCGTCCACACGTATCCGGATATTTTTGAATCCGCAACTTTTTTGCCGAATTCGCCGGATACGTGTGGACGGGGCCTCAATATCACTGTCGGACCAGCCGAGATATTGCTTTGAAGTTATACATCAATTGTTCCCATATATTCCCAAGCGCTTCTAGCCTTTTAGGCCTTAATATGCCAGACTCGTAAAGTTTTTGTTTCGCCGGGGTAGCAGGTGGACGGTGGAGCAAGTTTCTTGCAATAATCACGAGCATCATAACTGGGCATGCTGTAAAATAAAACTAGACTCGACTCGACTTGTAAAAGGCAGACGTTTAGTAACAATCAATCCTGAACGACGGCGAATTATAAGAAAATTTGGGATATAAAATAAACAAAATTAACTCCTAAAATTAATACAGAAAAACATTATTATAGTAGTAAAACAGACTTGTAAAACGTGATTGTAGCATATTGAATTTAGGCCGTAATTGCCAAAGAGCGTCATTCCTAATTTTACGTTGGAGCATAATTTGCCAAACCATAGATAGATTGGACCTTTCTACGCAAATTGCTTTCGAACGCCATAACATGCGATGGCAGGAAAAAACTTTTAATCCATCCTAGACCATCCCAAAGCATGAAAAGTAGAAGAAATATGCCGTTCTAATATCAAATGTTTTATTTCGCGGCTCGCGTGCTGTTTTGTTTGACTGTATAAAAACCTGTCACGATATTACTTTTTCAGTGAAGTAAGTACATTTTAAAAAATCATTTTTAATTAATAAATGTCGTTTCTCACTGTCCCCATACATGAGACACGGCCCGGTTCAAACGTCGAACTTCGCATGTGCCGAATCTAATGCAAATGAGCAAAATGAATTGTTCTTGCTCATTTGCATTAGATTCTGCACATGTGAAGTTCGACGTTTGAACCGGGCCTTAATGTTATTGTGAACCAGCTTTCAGTCTTTCAAAAGGAATACATCACCTGTTAAATAACTAGTATTAAAAGCCAAAAAACATGTTTGCTTACAAGTTACTGATGCAAACCCGAAAATATAATGGGTCGTTTTGTTTCAAAATAGTCCAACTAATGCAATGAAACTATAATAAGTGATGGCCTGGCGACAGATAGTCGGTATGGGACTGAACTCACAATCGACTTGTGTCTTGGGAACTCACTAAAAATTGATTACGGTTTAATATCCCGCCGAGAATTCACTCTAGTATCTTCTTCTTGGTGTTCTATAATCGTTTCCTGTCTGACAAGGAACGCTTCCCCAAGTTCCGGCGCATGTATTTAGTTTTAATTCGAGGAAGTTGTTTCAACCAGAATAATCAAAATCACCATGGCGAGCTATGACATAGCTACTTTAATTAACCAATCGGCTGTCGAACATACGTACATACACGAAACTAAAACTCTACAAATTCGACCGGAAATTATTCACAGTACATATAAAACGCTATCAGCGTTCTGCATTGTGTTGTTGAAGGTGAACCGAATCATTGAAGGTGAGTTCACTTAACAGAAAATCATCTATTTTACGTTAGTAAGTCCAGTTCGAGAGCCTAGAGCTTTCTGAATAACAACAAACGTCTTTGAACTACCTAATACGTGAATAATATATTAGGCTATTCCTTATGGACCGCAAGACAGAAACTCCCAAAAAATGCTGTCAAAATATGCTATATTAATTGACCAATGCAATATTTTTGTAGCGTTAGTATTTATCTGCATGGTGTAACTTTAAAAAGGCTTGTGAATAGTGACAGTGATTTTGAATCTTCTATCGAATTCGTTGTTTAATGTGAGCGACACCTTGTATTTGACAAGATACCTTAGTTTGCTCTAACACAAAATGCTCTCAGATAACCAAGAGAAAATACCAAGCGATTTCTCGAAGAAATAACAAACCATTATTAGACTGATTTAAGCCACAATTTTCTATGACACAATTGCAAGGCAAGAACTTGAAAAGGTTGGCAAGTTTTTTAAAGTTCCAATTCATTTCTATTCAGGTCTTAGCTTCACAGCCAAAGACCCTTAGTATTAATAGTTATTATTGACATTACAAGAGCATTACAACTTTTAGGTTCGCATACATACAAATATATTTTTTGCTTTTCAAAAATGATACTTAACATTGCTCGTTTAACTACAAGCAAAACACCACCGGCATATCTTTTGGAATATGTAATCTATATAGAGGAATTGCTACTCATGTCAAACATTAATTTCAGTGGTATAGATTCTCGGGAAACAAAATTCACCGTTTCCCGAGGGATCAGTCATTAAGTGATTTGTTATATAGCAATACAAAAAAAACACAACACAACACAACACAGTTTGAAAACGTGACGAGCACTTGAGATAAACATCGATCGCATCATAATAATGCCACCTTTTGTCACAGTCCCATTGATAGCAGTGCGCTAGCGGGCAATAGTGCAATGTTGGCCTAGGCTGACGTCAAAATTGTTGTCCGCTTTCGAAAATGTTGCCCGCTTAGGACAATTGGCGGGAAACAGTTTGTTTGTTAGATGTCATGTGACTATGAATCAACCAATCAACGCGCGCGTTGTATTGAGAAAAACTCCAGCTATTTAACAATCTCTTTTCTTTCATTAACCAGCTACAGGAATAATGGCGAAATCTGCTACAGATACATCACTGAACGACACCTTGAAAGTACACCAACTAAGCAAACCACCAGTGGGATTAACTATATTTCATGTAGTCTTGAATATTTTGCTTTCCATCACCGCAACTTTGGGCAATACTCTGGTCCTGATTGCTCTCCAGAAAGGATGTTCTAAATCTCTTCATCCACCAACAAAATTGCTTTTTCGATGCTTGGCAATAACCGATCTTCTGGTTGGCGTTATTGTACATCCACTTCATGCAACTGACCTGGTTTTGGATTATTTACTCAGGATAACGGGGCACCACGTAAATGATACAACAGATCTCTTAAGCTTTGTTTTGTGCGGAATGTCGATTTTAATATCCACCGCCATAAGCGTGGACAGACTTCTCGCTTTACTTTTGATGCTGAAGTATAAACAAGTTGTAACATTGCGGCGAGTTCTAGAAGCTATGGTTGGTTTTGTGCTTTTTGCTGTTATGATGGGGCTGGTGTATGTTTTCGATGGTGAAATTATCGCCTTGTTTATAGCCGTAATTTTGATAATATTCGCTGTAGTTATCTCAACCTTCTCTTACATAATGATTTACTTTCGACTACGACATCGAGTTCAGTTACAAGAATCTATCCATCAAGGCTCGAATGGAGAAGTAATTTCATTGAACATTGCAAGATTCAGAAAGACAGTTTCCAGCATAGCTTGGGTGCAGTTGGCATTAATAGCTTGCTATGGTCCGTTCGGTATTAGTGTTGTTGTAATAAAGGTAAATGACTGGACTGGAATCATTCCAGAAATAATTTGGGACTTTGCTGGGACTTTAGTCTACTTTAACTCGACATTGAATCCATGCCTTTACTGCTGGAAGCTGAAAGAAGTGAGAAGAGCAGTGAAGGCCATAATTACCAAGAAGCCTATACCTATACCGTCCTCTTCCGAGGGTCCCTCTACTTTCCGTCCAGTGGAGCCCCAGGGAATGGGAAGAAGAGATACCTTGGGGAACGTGGTACCTTTGCTGTGAATCAAGTTAACCCTTTAACACCCAAGAGTGCCAAAAATCAAAATTCAAGCAAAATCTCAAATTTCATTTTGTAAAATATTGCAAAACAAATGGTACCATGCAAAGGTATTGCAAAAGTGGTTTCATTTCAAGAATGGTCACACCACAGAATTTCGTTGGATCTTTCCACAGATGTCTCCATAATTGACTCTGGCAGTCAATAGAGCTGCGTGATACCAGGGTCCAATGAAATTGGAGGTTGTAAAGAGCTGCGTGGTATCTCGCAGTTAAGGCGGGGGTACAAGTGAATTTAAATGAAATTTTAAGAGGTTTAAAGAAGGGATAGAAGAAAGAAAATTATTTTTGGAACACTAAACCGACAGTTGATAGCCGGCTCACGCAAGAGCACCCCAGGTTGCTTGTTGACTAACTTGGTGTCTTATTTCTATTAACTTATTAACTTCTATTAACTTATTAACTTATTAACTTATTAACTTATTAACTTATTAACTTATTAACTTATTAACTTATTATACTTATTATTTCTATTAACTGATTTACAAATCCATTGAGAAAAACTATTTCCTCCCAAACATACCCAAACATTTACAAAACATCCCATAACATAGATTCATGAGATGAGCGTAGAGTTTCTGTATTGCTTGAAACATTAACGAGATATTTCTATTAAAGCCATGTCAAGTGGCGCGAAATTGGCATTCATGTGGACACCGCCTTAACTATGAACTCGAGGGGGAGCTCCCATATAACATTGTCGGGTGTTATCGTCTGAAGTGAGACACCACGTAGCTCTTTACGACCTCAAATTTCATTGGACCTGGGTATCACGAAGCTCTATTGTTTTCAGGGTTAGGGTTCATTGTTGTGTTGTTTGTTCAATCTATTGTTTTCTCAGCAAATCAGAGAAGACTTTGTAAGAGCTGCGTTCTGCAACTTAACTAGGGGATGACAAGTTACGCCAGCGTAATTACGAGCATAATACCACAGTTGGAGCATCAGGCATAATGCCATGCTAAGCACAAAATAAAATATAGTGAGGGCATAATAGTCCTACTTTGCGACACAACGGTTATTTTTAATATTTACAACTATTGTCATTTTTTGAGTTAAACATGTAAAATGTAGAGCATTTTTATAGTGGCATTGGCGGTTGGTCAGTTAATATATAGCATTTTAGGCTTATTCTCAGTATAGAAACAAAACATAGAATGCACGATCACTGCAACAAACCGTTTAGATGGTCGGATCTGGGCTTCCAGACCTTGCAATTGATCGGTATAAATACTTGAAGTGCTTTATTTGTTTCTGTCTTTTATTAACTTTAAATGGCAATAAATTTGAAGCAAAAATAAAACCCGTATAGTTTGTTTCGTTTTATATTTCAGCTCAGTGCGGCAGACTAGTCTTCTTCAGGTACAAGGTGTTACTAAATTTACAAATGAATGTGATATTAGGTCAGTAATAAACGAGAAGAATTTCCCAAGTATATGTACGTAATTAAAATGCGCGAGGAAATATTCGTCCACTATTTAATTTCCGTATAACGAAATTCTCCAAGCTGAGATATTGCTTTGAAGTTATGTCTCAATTGTTCCCATAAATTAGCAAGCGCTTCTAGCCTTTTAGGCCTTAATATATGAGACTCCTAAAGTCTGATATTACACCAGAAATATACGAGAAAAATTTCCCAATATAGAAAAATGTCTTCATATATACAAATTTCGTAACACAGAAAATTAAATAGTGGAAGACATTGTCAAAATTGGAAAAATACGTGATGAAAATACGTGATGAAAAATGTAAATGCATATTTCCGATTTTGTCTAGTATCGTCCACTATTCAATTTTCTGTATCACGCCGAAATTCTCCTTGTCAGCTGTCTATAATAACACTCAATATCACTGTCGGACAAGCCGAGATATTGCTTTGAAGTTAAACCTCAATTGTTCCCATATATTCCCAAGCGCTTCTAGCCTTTTAGGCCTTAATATGCCAGACTCGTAAAGTTTTTGTTTCGCCGGGGTAGCACGTGGACGGTGGAGCATGTTTCCTGCAATAATCACGAGCATCATAACTGGGCATGCTGTAAAATGAAACTAGACTCGACTCGACTTGTAAAAGGCAGACGTTTAGTAACAATCAATCCTGAACGACGGCGAATTATAAGAAAATTTGGGATATAAAATAAAGAAAATTAACTCCTAAAATTAATACAGAAAAACATTATTATAGTAGTAAAACAAAGACTTGTAAAAAGTGAACGTAGCATATTGAATTTAGGCCGTAATTGCCAAAGAGCGTCATTCCTAATTTTACGCGTTGGAGCATAATTTGCCAACCCATAGATAGATTGGACCTTTTTACGCAAAATGCTTTCGAACGCCATGACATGCGATGGCAGGAAAAAACTTTTGATCCATCCTAGACTATCCAAAAGCATGAAAAGTAGAAGAAATATGCCGTTCTAATATCAAATGTTTTATTTCGCGGCTCGCGTGCTGTTTTGTTTGGCTGTGTAAAAACCTGTCACGATATTACTTTTTCAGTGAAGTAAGTACATTTTAAAAATTCATTTTTAATTAATAAATGTCGTTTCTCACTGTCCCCATACATGAGACACTTAGGCCCGGTTCAAACGTCGAACTTCACACGTGCCGAATCTAATGCAAATGAGCAAAATGAATTGTTCTTGCTCCTTGGGAACTCACTTAAACTGAAATTGATTACGGTTTAATCTTGCGCCGAGAATTCACTCTAGTATCTTCTTCTTGGTGTTCTATAATCGTTTCCTGTCTGACAAGGAACACTTCCCCAACTTCCGGCGGATGTATTTAGTTTTAATTCGAGAAAGTTGTTTCAATCAGAATAATCAAAATCACCATGGCGAGCTATGACATAGCTACTTTAATTAACCAATCGGCTGTCGAACATACGTACATACACGAAACTAACACTCTACAAATTCGACCTCGACCGGAAATTATTCACAGTACATATAAAACGCTATCAGCGTTCTGCATTGTGTTGTTGAAGGTGAACCGAATCATTGAAGGTAAGTTCAGTTAAAAGAAAATCATCTATTTTACTTTTAATTAGTAAGTTCAGTTCGAGAGCCTAGAGCTTTCTGAATAACAACAAACGTCTTTGAACTACCTAAAACGTGAAGAATATATTAGGCTATTCCTTATGGACCGCAAGACAGAAACTCCCAAAAAATGCTGTCAAAATATGCTATTATATTAATTGACCAATGCAATCTTTTTGTAGCGTTAGTATTTATCAGCACGGTGTAACTTTAAAAAGGCTTGTGAATAGTGACAGTGATTTTGAATCTTCTATCGAATTCGTTGTTTAATGTGAGCGACACCTTGTATTTGACAAGATACCTTAGTTTACTCTAACACAAAATGCTCTCAGATAACCAAGAGAAAATACCAAGTAATTTCTCGAAGAAATAACAAACCATAATTAGACTGATTTAAGCCACATTTTTTTATGACACAAGGCAAGAACTTGAAAAGGTTGGCAAGTTTTTTAAAGTTCCAATTCATTTCTATTTGGGCCTTAGCTTCACAGCCAAAGACCCTTAGTATTAATAGTTATTACTGACATTACAAGAGCATTACAACTTTTAGGTTGTCATACATACAAATATGTTTTTTGCTTATCAAAAATGAAACTTAACATTGTTCGTTTAACTGCAAGCAAAACACCACCGGCATATCGTTTGGAATATGTATATAGCTGGCGAGGAATTGCTACTCATGTCATAATTTTTAAAGCAACGACAAATGACTTGATTTTAAAAGACATGTTTCGACAATCCTTTGTCATCTTCAGTTTGAAATTTTAGGTTACAAAGTTGAATTTATATTAAGTAAATGAAAATGCTCACCTTTGACAAATAAATGAAAGAATGTGTGACAATACGTGATTAAAAAGAAAGTTTCAAATTAACATGATACAACTGTCGGTTCAAAGAAGGTTGTTCCCATTTGATATGTAAAGCTTCCTTTATCTTAAGCTGAAAATTGGTGGAAGCATGATCTAAAATATTGAAACAATTAGGTTAACTGTGGCATTCTGTAGAGTCTACCAGGTGTTTGAATACGTGAGAGGCCCTATCAGTGGATAAGTGCTCACGAACGCGTGTGGAAAAATGTCGGGTGGTTTCGCCGACGTAGCAGGCATTACAGCCTTACATTACATTACTCATGTCAAACATTAATTTCAGTATATAGTTTGTTGTTTTAAGAATTCGATCATCTCAAGTTAAAGCAGGTGATTACATGTACGATCGCATGCAAAGTTAAAGAAATAAAAAACGCGCCGAGTGCATGCATTATTGAGTTATATAAGCACGCGGGCGGAATTTTTAAGAACACGAGAGAAGTGCAGAGAAGCACTTCCTTGAGCATTTTATAATAAGATATAGAAAGCCTAATAATAAACACTTAATTACTGGTCCCGAGGGAAACAGTGAATTTTATTTCCCAAGAATCTCGATGTTTCTTCGAGAGAAACATCGAGATTCTCGGGAAACAAAATTCACCGTTTCCCGAGGGATCAGTCATTAAGTGATTTGTTATATAGCAATACAAAAAAAATAAACACAACACAACACAACACAACACAGTTTGAAAACGTGCCGAGCACTTGAGACAAACATCGATCGCATCATAATAATGCCACCTTTTGTCACGGTCCCATTGATAGCAGTGCGCTAGCGGGCAATAGTGGAATGTTGCCCTCTGACATCAAAATAATTTTCGCAAATGTTGCCCGCTTAGGACAATTGGCGGGAAACAGTTTGTTTGTTAGATATCATGTGACCATCAATCAACCAATCAACGCGCGCGTTGTATTGAGAAAAACTCCAGCTACATATTAATCTCTTTTCTTTCATTAACCAGCTACAGGAATAATGGCGAACTCTGCTACAGATACATCACTGAACGACACCTTGAAAGTACACCAACTAAGCAAACCACCAGTGGGATTAACTATATTTCATGTAGTCTTGAATATTTTGCTTTCCATCACCGCAACTTTGGGCAATACTCTGATCCTGATTGCTCTCCAGAAAGGATGTTCTAAATCTCTTCATCCACCAACAAAATTGCTTTTTCGATGCTTGGCAATAACCGATCTTCTGGTTGGCCTTATTGTACATCCACTTCATGCAACTGACCTGGTTTTGGATTATTTAGTCAGGATAACGGAGCACCACGTGAATGATACAACATTTCTCTCAAGCTTTGTTTTGTGCGGAATGTCGATTTTAATATCCACCGCCATAAGCGTGGACAGACTTCTCGCTTTACTTTTGATGCTGAAGTACAAACAAGTTGTAACATTGCGGCGAGTTCTAGAAGCTATGGTAGGTTTTGTGCTTTTTGCTGTTATGATGGGGCTGATGTATGTTTTCGTTGGTGAAACTATCGCCTTGATTATAGCCGTAATTTTGGTAATATTCGCTGTAGGTATCTCAACCTTCTCTTACATAACGATTTACTTTCGACTACGACATCGAGTTCAGTTACAAGAATCTATCCATCAAGGCTCGAATGGAGAAGTAATTTCATTGAACATTGCAAGATTCAGAAAGACAGTTTCCAGCATAGCTTGGGTGCAGTTGGCGTTAGTGACTTGCTATGGTCCGTTCGGTGTTAGTGTTGCTGTAATAAAGGTAAATGATTGGACTGGAATCATTCCAAAAATAATTTGGAACTTTGCTGGGACTTTAGTCTACTTTAACTCCTCATTGAATCCATGCCTTTACTGCTGGAAGTTGAAAGAAGTGAGAAGAGCGGTGAAGGCCATAATTACCATGAAGCCTATACCTATACCGTCCTCTTCCGAGGGTCCCTCTGCTTTCCGTCCAGTGGAGCTCCAGGGAATGGGAAGAAGAGATACCTTGGGGAAGGTGGTACCTTTGCTGTGAATCAAGTTAACCCTTTAACACCCAAGAGTGCCAAACATCAAAATTCAAGCAAAATCTCAAATTTCATTTTGTAAAATATTGGAAAACAAATGGTGCCATGCAAAGGTATTGCTAAAGTGGTTTCATTTCAAGAATGGTCACACCACAGAATTTCGTTGGATCTTTCCACAGATGTCTCCATAATTGACTCTGGCAGTCAATAGAGTTGCGTGATACCCAGGTCCTATGAAATTAGAGGTGGTAAAGAGCTGCGTGGTATCTCGTAGTTAAGGTTTAAAGAAGGGATAGAAGAAAGAAAATTATTTTTGGAACAGTAAACCGACAGTTGATACCCGGCTCACGCAAGAGCACCCCAGGTTGCTTGTTGGCTAACTTGGTGGTTATTTCTATTAACTTATTAACTTATTATACTTATTATTTCTATTAACTGATTTACAAATCCACTGAGAAAAAATATTTCCTCCCAAACATACCCAAATATTTACAAAACACCCCATAGCATAGATTCATGAGATGAGCGTAGAGTTTCTGTATTGCTTGAAACATTAACGAGACATTTCCATCAAATCCATGTCAAGTGGCGGGAAAATGGCATTCAGGTGGACCCCGCCTTAACTATGAACTCGAAGGGGAGCTCCCATATAACATTGTCGGGCGTGATCGACAGTGAGATACCACACACCTCTTTACAACCTCTAATTTCATTGCACCTGGGTGTCACGCAGCTCTATTGTTTTCAGGGCTAGGATCCGTTGTGGTGTTGTTTGTTCTATTGTCTTCTCAGCAAATCAGAGAAGACCTTGTAAGAGCTGCGTACTGCAACTTAACCTGCTTAACTAGGGGATGACAAGTTATGCCGTAGTTACGAGCATAATACTACAGTTGGAGCATCTGGCATAATGCCATGCTAAGCAGAAAATCAAATATAGTGAGGGCATAATAATCCTATTTTGTGACACAACGGTTATTTTTAATATTTAAAACTACTATTGTCATTTTTTGAGTAAAACATGTAAAATTTAAAGCATTTTTATAGTGGCATTGGCGGTTGGTCAGTTAATATATAGCATTTTAGGCTTATTCTCAGTATAGCAACTAAACATAGAATGCCAATCACTGCAACAAACCGTTTAGAATGGTCGGATCTGGGCTTCCAAACCTAGATCAGTATAAATACTTGAAGTGCTTTATTTGTTTCTGTCTTTTTTTAAACTTTAAATGGCAATAAATTTATAGCAAAAATATAACCCGTATAGTTTGTTTCGTTTAATATTTCAGCTCAGTGCGGCAGACTAGTCTTCTTCAGGTACAAGATGTTACTAAATTTACAAATGAATGTGATATTAGATCAGTAGTATACGAGAAGAATTTCCCAAGTAAAAAAAAAATTGCGCGAGGAAATATTCGTCCACTATTTAATTTCTGTATAACGAAATTCTCCAAGCCGAGATATTGCTTTGAAGTTATATCTCAATTGTTCCCATAAATTAGCAAGCGCTTCTAAGCTTTTAGGCCTTAATATATCAGACTCCTAAAGTCTGATATTAGATCAGAAATAAACGAGAAGAATCTCCCAATATAGAAAAAATTCTTAATATATACAAATTTCGTAACACAAAAAATTAAATAGTGGAAGACATTGTCAAAATTGGAAATATACGTGATGAAAATACGTGATGAAAAATGTCTAGTATCGTCTACTATTCAATTTTCTGTATCACGAATTCTCCTTGTCTATTACATTCAATATCGCTGTCGGACCAGCCGAGATATTGCTTTGAAGTTATACCTCAATTGTTCCCATAAATTCCCAAGCGCTTCTAGCCTTTTAGGCCTTAATATGCCAGACTCGTAAAGTTTTTGTTTTGCCGGGGTAGCAGGTGGACGGTGGAGCATGTTTCTTGCAATAATCACGAGCATCATAACTGGGCATGCTGTAAAAGAAAAACATACTCGACTCCACTTGTAAAACGCAGACGTTTATTAACAATCAATCCTGAACGACGGCGAATTATAAGCAAATTTGGGATATCTTAATTCTAACTCCTAGAAATAAAATAAACAAAATTAACTCCTAAAATTAATACAGATAAACATTATCATTGTAGTAAAACAAGGACTTGTAAAACGTGACGTAACATATTGAAATTAGGCAATAAGTGCCAAAGAGCGTCATTCCTAATTTTACGTTGGAGCATAATTTGCCAACCCATAGATAGATTGGACCTTTTTACGCAAAATGCTTTCGAACGCCATGACATGCGATGGCAGAAAAAAACTTTTGATCCATCCTAGACCATCCAAAAGCATGAAAAGGAGAAGAAATATGCGGTTCTAATATCAAATGTTTATTTTCGCGGCTCGCGTGCTGTTTTCTTTGGCTGTGTAAAAACCTGTCGCGATATTACTTTTTCAGTGAAGTACGTACATTTTAAAAATTCATTTTTTATTAATAAATGTCGTTTCTCACTGTCCCCATACTTGAGACACTTAATGTTATTGTAAACCAGCTTTCAGTCTTTTAAAAGGAATATATCACCTGTTTAAATAACTAATATTAAAAGCCAAAAAACATGTTTGCTTTGAACTTACTGATGCAAACCCGAAAATATAATGGGTTCGTTTTGTTTTAAAATAGACCAACTAATGCAATGAAACTATAAATAAGTGATGGGCCTGGCGACAGATGGTCGAGATGGAAATGAATTCACAATCGGCTTGTGTCTTGGCCGGGGTGGGGGGGGGGGGGGGTACTCCCATATATTAGCTATATAGGTATGTGCCGCTGTGAAGGGTATGGTTTTCACACAGTTTAGTCTAGGATAGGGTATAGTTATCTGACATTTTTGGTCTAGAATAGGGTATCATTTTCCGCGAAACTTGTTGCGTGAAGAAATTAAGTCTAGACAAGGTTTACTGGCAAATGACATTTAAAAATCGGTACGGCGGGCAGAACAGCACTTTTACTGACCCCTGTTAACTAATAACTATGATAGTGAACGAGTTTCTGGAAAATAGCGAGTCTAGAATAGGTCTAGGATAGGGTAGGTTTTTTTTGGTGTTTAGTCTAGGATAGGGTTGCAAAATGCAGCTAAAATTGTCTAGTATAGGCTAAGGGTCCTAGAGTCCTAGCGGCACACCCCACCCAAAAATTTGAAGAGTACTCCCCCGGGTGTCTTGGGAACTCCGTAAAAATTGATTACGGTTTAATCTTCCGCCGAGAATTCAACCTACATCTTCTTCTTGGTTTCCTATAATCGTTTCCTGTCTGACAAGGAACACTTCCCCAACTTGCGGGGGATGTATTTAGTTTTAATTCGAGAAAGTTGTTTCAATCATAACAATCAAAATCACCATGGCGAGATATGACACAGCTACTTTAATTAACCAATCGGCTGTCGAACATACGTACATACACGAAACTAACACTCTACAAATTCGACCGGATATTATTCACAGCACATATAAAACGCTATCAGCGTTCTGCATTGTGTTGTTGAAGGTGAACCGAATCATTGAAGGTGAGTTCAGTTAAAAGAAAATCATCTATTTTAAGTTAGTAAGTCCAGTTCGAGAGCCTAGAGCTTTCTGAATAACAACAAACGTCTTTGAACTACCTAATACGTGAAGAATATATTTGCCATTGGAAATTAAACTATTCCTTATAGGGGTCCTTATAGACCGCAAGACAGAAACTCAACAAAAAATGCTATCAAAAAATGCTATGTTAATTGACCAATGCAATATTTTTGTAGCGTTAGTATTTATCAGCATGGTGTAACTTTAAAAAGGCTTGTGAATAGTGACAGTGATTTTGAATCTTCTATCGAATTCGTTGTTTAATGTGAGCGACACCTTGTATTTGACAAGATACCTTAGTTTGCTCTAACACAAAATGCTCTCAGATAACCAAGAGAAAATACCAAGTGATTTCTCGAAGAAATAACAAACCATAATTAGACTGATTTAAGCCACAATTTTCTATGACACAATTGCAAGGCAAGAACTTGAAAAGGTTGGCAAGTTTTTTAAAGTTCCAATTCATTTCTATTCGCGGATCGGGCCTTAGCTTCACAGCCAAAGACCCTTTTATATAGTTTCATAAAGTGCACTAGTATTGACATTACAAGAGCATTACAACTTTTAGGTTCGCATACATACAAATATATTTTTTGCTTTTCAAAAATGATACTTAACATTGCTCGTTTAACTGCAAGCAAAACACCACCGGCATATCTTTTGGAATATGTATATTGCTGGGGAGGAATTGCTACTCATGTCAAAAATTAATTTCAGTGGTATGGTTTGTTGTTTTAAGAATTCGATCATCTCAAGTTAAAGCAGGTGATTACATGTACGCGCTCACGATCGCATGCAAAGTTAAAGAAATAAAAAACGCGCCGAGTGCATTATTGAGTTGTATAAGCACGTGGGCGGAATTTTTAAGAAAAAAAAATTCCAAAGTGCTTATACAACTCAACAATGCACGAGGAACAAGTTTTTTTATTTCTTTTAAAAAATAAAAACGGTTATAGTGAATCTTACGTCATGCGCGTGCTTTATCGAGTTATAACGAACTCGGTTTAACCAATCATAGCGCGCGCGTTTCCTTGAGCATTTTATAATAAGATATAGAAAGCCTAATAATAAACATTTAGTGACTGGTCCCGAGGGAAACAGTGGATTTTGTTTCCCAAGAATCTCGATGTTTCCCTCTACGAAACATCGAGATTCTCGGGAAACAAAATTCACTGTTTCCCGAGGGATCAGTCATTAAGTGATTTGTTATATAGCAACACAAAAAAACACAACACAGCACAACACAACACAACACAGTTTGAAAACGTGCCGAGCACTTGAGATAAACATCGATCGCATCATAATAATGCCACCTTTTGTCACGGTCCCACTGATGGCAGTGCGCTAGCGGGCAATAGTGGAATGTTGCCCTCTGACGTCAAAATTGTTGTTCGCTTTCGCAAATGTTGCCCGCTTAGGACAATTTGCGAGAAACAGTTTGTTTGAATCAACCAATCAACGCGCGCGTTGTATTGAGAAAAACTCCAGCTATATAACAATCTCTTTTCTTTCATTAACCAGCTACTGGAACAATGGCGAACTCTGCTACAGATACATCACTGAACGACACCTTGAAATTAAACCAACTAAGCAAACCACCAGTGGGATTAACTATATTTCATGTAGGCTTGAATATTTTGCTTTCCATCACCGCAACTTTGGGCAATACTCTGATCCTGATTGCTCTCCAGAAAGGATGTTCTAAATCTCTTCATCCACCAACAAAATTACTTTTTCGATGCTTGGCAATAACCGATCTTCTGGTTGGCCTTATTTTACATCCGCTTCATGCAACTGGCCTGGTTTTGGATTATCTACTCAGGATAACGGGGCACCACGTGGATGATATAACATTTCTCTCAAGCTTTGTTTTGTGCGGAATGTCGATTTTAATATCCACCACCATAAGCGTGGACAGACTTCTCGCTTTATTTTTGATGCTGAAGTACAAACAAGTTGTAACATTGCGGCGAATTCTAGAAGCTATCTTTGGTTTTGTGCTTTTTGTTATTATGATTGGGCTGGTGTATGTTTTCAATGGTAAAATTATCGCCTTGATTATAACCTTAATTTTGATAATATTCGCTGTAGTTATCTCAACCTTGTCTTACACAATGATTTACTTTCGACTACGACATCGAGTTCAGTTGCAAGAATCTATCCTTCAAGGCTCGAATGGAGAAGTAATTTCATTGAACATTGCAAGATTCAGAAAGACAGTTTCCAGCATAGCTTGGGTGCAGTTGGCATTAGTAGCTTGCTATGGTCCGTTCGGTATTGGTGTTGTTGTAATAAAGGTAAATGACTGGACTGGAATCATTCCAGAAATGGTTTGGAACTTTGCTGGGACTTTAGTCTACATTAACTCGTCATTGAATCCATGCCTTTACTGCTGGAAGTTGAAAGAAGTGAGAAGAGCAGTGAAGGCCATAATTACCATGAAGCCTATACCTACACCGTCTCCTTCCGAGGGTCCCTCTACTTTCCGTCCAGTGGAGCTCCAGGGGATGGGAAGAAGAGATACCTTGGGGAACGTGGTACCTTTGCTGTGAATCAAGTTAACCCTTTAACACCAGTTAATGCCAGACATCAAAATTCAAGCATGCAAAGTCTCAAATTTAATTTTGTAAAATATTGAAAAGCAAACGGTACCATGCAAAGGTATTGCCAAAGTGGTTTCATTTCAAGAATTGTCACACCACTGAATTTCGTTGGATCTTTCCAGAGATGTCTCCATAATTGACTCTGGCAGTGAAAGGGTTACGTTATCACAGATCGATATACACAGTGTATATATAAACAAGTTGAATTAAAAAATATATGTTTTTCAGTAGTAGGCTACTCAATTGTTTTCTAAAGTATTTTAATTCTAAAGTTCGTTACATTTAACATTTTATCGACTGGTTCGTTACATAGCTTTCCGCTAAAAGTCAACAAAGCACACAGATTAGTTTTATATAATCACTCCCCGATTTGCCGTGCGGTAAGCAGAATCGCTAAATGATTTCTAGCTGTGCTAATAATCTTGTAACCTCTTTCGATGATTAGTTGCATTCAAATAGACGTGTGTAGGATTCATGAAAAATAGCTAGCAATTTTTAAATTTTATTTTCTAAGTTCCTTGTTGTTCCTGCATATATCTATCTATATATTTAAATATTAGACAATTTATAGATATAGGATTGTATATTGTATATATTGTAATTGTTTTTCTTTTCATTATTCTGTACGTACTTATGAATTCACAGTGCTTAAATAAAGTTATCCTATTAACCTATCCTTTCGTAACTGCGTATGCGTTGAATTTAACTGGGTTCTTTGGCAAGTTTACGTGCGTTTTCTGTGACATGGCTTTCCTTTACATGTTGATGTGCAAACCTTTTTAAATACAGCAGACGGCGTAATTTTAAGTGAAATTAACAAGAAGCTGCACACAGCTTGAACTTGTGGCGTCTTTAACCTATCCCGAGTGCTTTTGTAGAGAAACATAAGCATAAATTAAATTATGTCTAAGACTAAGTAAGACCACACTACATTCATTGCATTCAGTATCCGACAATTGAAACCACGATCGCTAACTAAAATGGCAAGTTATATAAAACACATAACTTGCCGGAACAAAAATGACAAAGCAATAAGCGGCGAACAGACTATCAAAGTCCTACCCATCCATGAACGCCTTGCATTGTCTTGAAAGTTGTACGCTGTAATTTATTCTTCTTTCTGCTTCTCAAGTCAACACAAGGAGAGATTATTCCGCCATTTTGAAACCAAGAGCGAGATCACAAGGTCGCGTGTCAACCAATCAGACCAGTTAAATTTAAAATATGCGTGCATAAATATGCAAGCACTGATGTGACACACACCAAAAATATGAAAATACAGAGCGTGAAACATAACTCGTTGGATCTCATTGGCTATACCACGAGTTAAAAATGACACTATCCATATCGCCAAAAATAAAATGATTGGTATCGGTGGTATATTTTTCTTATCCCTTGGGTGCGCTACCTGACCGTCAGCAACAAAAACTGGAGAGTACGCATGCGCACAAAACTATATTTGGCCATCTTAACCCTTCCACTGCTAGAGTCAATTGTCGAGACATGTAGTGTTTTTTTTTTTACTTTTGAGTCTGTCAACTAAATCCTATGGTGCGACCATTCAAATGAAACCTCTAGTCTTCAGCAGTACTTTTGCATGGTATCATTTGTTCTAACGTTTGAGTCTGTTGACAAAATCGTATGGTGTGACCATTTAAATGAAACCTCTTCGGCAGTACTTTTGCACGGTGCCATTTTTTATTATCATTTTATAAAATGAAATTGGGGATTTTCCTTGAATTTTGATGTTTAGCACTCTTGGGAGTTAAAGTGTTAAGGGCAAGAAGACAGCTGACACTTAAACTGCTAATGACTTATGCTTATATCGGCCCCTTTTTTGACATTGACATAAGAGCCCTTATGCTTGCATCAGTATGCTAATATGTTGCTAGTAAAAAGCAAACCTTAGTTGAAAATCTGCATATTTCAGTCCATTTCACAAGGTGGGATAAAAAATATCATGCAACCCCCAAAATGTCCATATAATTTTAACTAAAACAACGTACTTCCCACGAAGTGTGTACCTAGTCAAGCCGCGACTGAAGTTTTTACGCAAAACGCTCTCGATCGCCGAAACACGCGATTTTCTTTAATTTTCTTTAAACAAATCGGCTATCAATATAGCACGTACTTCAATGGGAACCGCATCTGACGTAGAAAAATTCACAGCGTATGCAAAAGGATACGGGGGTTTTAATTGTCTTTTCGAAAGGGAAACGAAACATTAAAAGTAAGTTCAGTTAAATATAATCATTTATTTTACAAAGTAAACACAATCTGAAGTCTAGAGCTTTGCTGAATAGCAACAAACGTCTTTAAACTACCAAATATATGGGTAATACATTTGCCCTTGAAAATTAGACTATGCTTACCGGCCTTATCAAAAAAACTACTATCTTAATTCATCAATGCAAATTTCTTATAACATATTTTTAGTGGTTATCAGCAGAGCGCAATTTTAAAAAAAGACATGGTAATGAATTTTCCATGTCATCTCTTGTTTATTCAGGCTAATACATTCAAATAAGTTTCAATCCGTCCATATGGTGCCACGAGCAATCATTATGGCCAATCAGTGACTGGGAGCAAATGTTTTGGCACATTATGGTATCGGAGCAATATTACTATTCATGTCAAATATTTGATATAATTTGATGTTTTAAGGATCAGTCTTATCTAGTTAAATAAGGAAATTGTCTACTCACACGCAAAGTGAATATAACAGAGCATAAGAAAATCTATTTCTTTTATTCACCAGCAACGAGAACAATGGAGAACTATACTACAGGTACATCACTGAACGATTCCTTGGCAGCCGTAAACAAACGAAACACACCACCAGCAGAAATAACTATATTTCATGCCTGCTTGAATATTTTTCTTTCCATGACCGCAACTCTGGGCAATGCTGTGATCTTGGTTGCACTCAACAAAGTACCTTCTATCCATCCCCCAACGAAGTTGCTGTTCCGATGCCTAGTCGTCACTGATCTGCTCGTTGGCCTTATTCTACATCCAGTTCATATAATTGGGCTTATTTTCGACTACCTAATTATGGCAACTGGGCACCACGTCGATGATGTTACATTTATGTTAAGCTTTTTGTTTTGTGGAATGTCGATTTTAGTATCCACCGCCATAAGCGTGGACAGACTTCTTGCTCTGTTTCTGAAGATGAGGTACAAACAAGTTGTGACATTATGGCGCGTTCGAGAAGCTATACTTGGCTTTGTGCTTGTTGTTGTTTCGTTAGTGTTGGTGTATATTTTCATTGGTAAACTTCCCTCCTTGTCTATAACCTTAGTTGTGATAATATTCGCTGTTATTATCTCAACCTTTTCTTACATAAAGATTTACTTTCGACTAAGACATCTACCTCAACTGCAGGGCAATGTTCACCAAGGACAACTAAACGGAGAAGGACTTCCAATGAACATGGCAAGATTTAAAAGGAGAGTCTCCAGCATAGTTTGGGTGCAGCTTGCATTAGTTGCTTGCTATGCTCCGTTCGGTGTTTGTCTTGTTTTGATAAAGCTAAATGATAGGACTGGAATCAATGCGGAAATGATTTGGTCATTTTCTGGAACTCTAGTGTTCCTAAATTCGTCGTTGAATCCATGTCTTTATTGCTGGAAGCTTAGAGAAGTGAGACAAGCGGTCAAGGCCATTCTTACGAGGCACCTTTGCTGTACTGAATCACGCGATATAGTAGATCGATAGCCAATAGATCGGCATATACGCATTGTATATATTGTATATTACTGATATAAAAGAAAAGTCATGTGGAAAATAAGAAGACACTTTCTTTGCTTGCCAGAAACCAGTTAAGTTAGAATTAAGTTATACAGATCGGTATTTAGAGCGTCTATGAAGCGGTCGAACTCGTTTTTGTTTTGAATACTATCAAATTTTGGTCTATTTGTAAAAAAAATGATACGACACGATTTTTATGGTCCCGAAGTTTGGTTATTCGCGGTGTGAAATTCCGGGATCAAATTTGTGCTCGGCCAAGGAGAATTTCGCAATCAAGGCGCTTTGCCACTAAAATAGGCAACATTCATATTGAATTAACGAGAAGCGTAGAAGCTAGAAAATTAAATATGTGAATATGCAAAATAACATGTCAAATAAACTGAGGTAACTCGACAGGTAATAGCAAAGCTCCAAGCAGCTGAAATGTACATCCTTCACAATGTGTAACAGATGAACATTCAGCATGGAAGTATCATATATTAACTGATATCTTAACGTATTTGCTCTATTTGTAAGAAATTTTAGAGAATGATACGACACGATTTTTATGGTCCCGAAGTTTTGTTATTCGCGGTGTGAAATTCTGGGATCAAATTTGTGCTCGGCCAAGGAGAATTTCGCAATCATAAGGCGCTTTGCCACTAAAATAGGCAACATTCATATTCAATTAACGAGAAGCGTAGAAGAAGCTAGTAAATTAAATATGTGAATATGCAAAATAACATGTCAAATAAACTGAGGTAACTCGACAGGTAATCGCAAAGCTCCAAGCAGCTGAAATGTACATCCTTCACAATGTATAACGGATGAACATTCAACATGGAAGTATCATATGTTAACTGACATCATAACGTATTTGCTCTATTTGTAAAACGTTTTAGATAACATTGATACGACACGATTTTTATGGTCCCGAAGTTTTGTTATTCGCGGTGTGAAATTCCGGGATCAAATTTGTGCTCGGCCAAGGAGAATTTCGCAATCATAAGGCGCTTTGCCACTAAAATAGGCAACATTCATATTCAATTAACGAGAAGCGTAGAAGAAGCTAGTAAATTAAATATGTGAATATGCAAAATAACATGACAAATAAACTGAGGTAACTCGACAGGTAATCGCAAAGCTCCAAGCAGCTGAAATGTACATCCTTCACAATGTGTAACAGATGAACATTCAGCATGGAAGTATCATATATTAACTGATATCATAACGTATTTGCTCTATTTGTAAAAAAAAAAAAAACATTAGAGAATCATACGACACGATTTTTATGGTCCCGAAGTTTTGTTTTTCGCGGTGTGAAATTCCGGGATCAAATTTGTGCTCGGCCAAGGAGAATTTCGCAAAAAATTAGAAGAATAGGCCATTTGCACGATGACGTCATTTGACTACTACTACCAGAATCCTTCAATTTTTTGTTTTGTAGTGCAAATTAGGGCTATTGTTATTTAAACCGCACTGGGAGTACAAAATTTAAATAAGAAAGGAAAAACGAAATGAATTCTGGTAGTAGTAGTCAAATGACGCCATCGTGCAAATGGCCTATTTCGCAATCAAGGCGCTTTGCCACTAACATAGGCACCATTCATATTCAATTAACGAGAAGCGCAGAAGAAGCTAGCAGATTAAATATGTGAATATGCATGAAATAACATGACATTAATTGTCAAATAAACAAAGGTAACTCGACAGGTAATAGCAAAGCTCCAAGCAGCTGAAATGTACATCCTTCACAATGTATGACTGATGAACATTCAACATGGAAATATCATATATTAACTGATATCATAACGTATTAACAAGCAAAATTGTAAAACTAGTAGGAATTTATAGTTATAAAGTTCGTTTTTTGAGTAATCAGTAGGAATTTATATTTATAAAGTTCGTTTTTTGAGTAATCAAACTTTATTTATGACCCTGGTATTACACTTTTATATATGTATCCTCATCTTATTTGCGGCAATTAAAAGACGATTAGACAAATTACTGAAAAGAAAAAAAAGGCGCGGTACGGATAATTGTCTTTTCTCCATACACAACTTTTTCCAAACCCCTAAAGTTGAAAATACTTAATATTCATGAAATCAACAACATGCAAACAATTTTTTTTTATGTTTGAATGTAGCGAGGAATAAGTTAACCGTCTTTTTTAGTACGTTTTATGTTATGAATAGTGAATTATACATGGCAATACTGATATAAACGGCAAAGAAATAATATTAATACATAGTGAGAAGTCTTGCAGAACAAATTATGGTTCTTTTTCAGTTCAATGTAAAGGTGCAATAAACAGAGCAGATCACCAATAAGTGATCACCTAATCCCAGCCTTTTTGATGTATAGTCAATAAAGTATATGTTAGTTTGTTATTTACATGGGTATCGTATCTTCCGCGTACCAGATTTGTAAACAGTAATTATTATTAATTAATTTGGGGGCTCTTGTAAAACCTCGGAAAGGCAGGAAAGGGTTTAATATCCCTCCTCAACTACAAATAACTAAAGGTAACTTATACTATGAATAAAATGAAAATGATGATGTATATATGAAATACTTCAAGAAGACGAGCGAACTGCTAATCCGCTAAAATGTATCTCTTCACGTTCAATAAACTTTAGAATCGACAGAGGAGATTCGCTGAGTCACTAAAATTACTTATAATCTAACCACTGGATTTTGGAGGGGGGAGGGGGAATTGGGTGATTTCCAAGAAATATCCTGTAAGCCATTTTTCTATGTATTCTGCAACTGCAAAGGCCCGACTTGTGCGAAAGCCCGACTTGAAACATGGCTTTAATTTAAAGCACATCAAATTCCTGCAGTGACACAGTTAAGGAAAAAAAATCAAGTACAGACAAAATCACCCAACTCCCCCCCCCCCCCCCCCCCACCTCCTAGAAGTTTAATGGGTCGCCCCCAAACGCTGGTCATGCACAGAGCCGTTAAAAATAAAATAAAGCCTCCACGTTTATGCTTTCACCTCGACCACTGAACCACCAAGACATTCTACCAATTGAAGGGGCACTGCCCCGCCGAAATAGCAAAATTTCGCTTCGCTTACTTCCACGTTATATCGCCAAATGCCACCAAATATACAACTTAGCTGGATAAAAAGATTCTATAGAGCAATACAGAAGCAGTAGTTTGGAGATAAAGGGATAAAGTGCTGAAGTGGATTACAGTTCACGAAATTTGATTTATTGACAGGAAGTCACGAAATCAAACTTGCCATTCTTGTGAAATTTTGACCTTTCTGGCCATTATTTGTCTGTTTAGCTCATATTATTTTCTTGGCTTCTATCACTTTTGATGATGGTTTCTTCCCGTGATTTCAAGATATTAATAAGAGTAGTTATATAAGGGACTATAGCTCACTTTTCCATTTTCAGTGTGTTTTGTCGTTAATTTGATGTAATATCGTATAATTATAGACGATTCGCCTATAATTATTCACTATATCTCACTTTTCAAGATCTTTCAGATCTAGTGTGTTTTGTCGTTAATTTTTAATTTGTCGTCACTCCATACTATACGGTATATTTTAATCGATACACATTGATAACACAGCACAGTTTGAAGAAAAAACTTCATCTTCTTCGCTTTCTTCAGGTATTGTTTGTGGTGAATTTTGTGGGTTAACATATATATCATGTACCTTCACTTGAAATGAAACTTCTTCTTTACTGATATAAATACTATCAATTATCAAAGCCATTTTGACTTTTTCTAGCTTTCTCATTGCGATTCTTGTTAAAATTTTATCTTTTTGTTTTGAATATTTTAGTAGTTTAACATTAAACATTGTTGGATATATTAACCCACAAACTCTTGTACCCATACCTTCAAAATGAAAACCATAAAAAATACCTTTTATTTTATTAGCTATTTTTTCACCATAAACACCTTTTAAATGTTTCCTACAAATATCTCTAATAAAAACCATACAATCAAAAAACTTTTCTTCTTCCTCTGTTGGCCTTCGACCACCGTATAATTCAACAGGAATGGTGTAACCAAGTAGTTCACTACTTTCGTTTTGACTATACGTCTCTTTTACACCAAAAATTCGAAGAAATGGTGATTCGATAACTAGCGGCCCTTTATAGGTGTCAATTTTAATTATTTCAAAATCGGTTTTGCTGTTTTTCACCGGTTTATGGAAAATAATATTTGATGAATATTCTAAAACTTTTGAAGGATTCATATTTGTTATATTACCATATTTATTTTTTAAGACGATTTTTTTCATTTCTAGTAAAAGAAATGAAAAATAAACAGATATTTAATCTTCTTCATCATCGCTTTCTTGTATCGTTAATAACGATTCTCGTTGAGGTAACGGTTTGAAATATACCTCATGAACCTTTACTTGAATTGAAACAGCTTTTTCACCAATATAAATACTATCAATTATCAAAGCTAATTTCACATGACAATATGAATTAAGATAGTCGAGCGGTTCGACTCTTTTGTTTCCTTTTGTTTTGAATAGCGTTAAAAATTTATCAGACTTTTCTGAATAATTGAGTTTAGCATATAATATTGGTGGATTATTTCCTATATTACTGTCCTTGTAATATAAAAGGTTATTTAATTTATCAGCTATCTCTACACCACAAGCCTCTTCTAAACGCTTGTAACAAAGTTCTTGAAAATTTTCCAAAGAAATATAAAACTCATTTTCTTCCGGTGTCGGTTCATCGTCTTTGGACCATAAACAAACCGGAATAGAATATCCAAGTAGCTCACGAGTTCCGTCTTCTTTACTTCTTCTTTCGGTTACACCAAAACTGAAAAGAAACGGTGTTTCAATGACTAAAGGACCTTTTTTATTATCACCGTAATCGATTTGTATTTTAATCCTTTGATAATTGTAAAGGTCATTTTTTATCGGTTTGCTGAAAATAATATCTTCATTGCGAACATCTGAGAGAATTGACAGTTGCATGTTGTTATAATTACATATTTATTTCCTTAAGACCATTTTTTCCTACCTGCAATCCTTACAACAGCGTTTATCTTTCTTGTGAATACAGATACCGTTTCCACCGCATTCTTTGCAATAATATTTCACTCGATTGTGTTCACAAAACTGATTTCCACTACACTCCTTGCAATAGTACTTGTTATTTCCATGAATGCAGATTCCACTTCCACCACAATCTTTACAAAAATACCGTCGTCTACCGTGTTCACAAATCCTTGATCCCGAACACTCCTTACAATTGTATTTATTTTTCCCGTGTGGACAAAGTTTTTCTTTACGTTCTGGTGATTTCACAGGTTCTTTCAATTCTACAGCTTGTAAAGCATCGATGAGTTCGGCTTTCCGCATTAGATACCATCCTTTAATTTTCTGCTCTTTTGCTTCAGCTTTCAACTTTCACAGACTTTTCCATTTGTTTTATAAGGTACTTTATATTTTTAATACCATTTTTTGATAAACAAGCGCTTTCGAGTCGTTTGTTTATCGCGATGTTTTTCCGAGAAATCGGTCTTAATTTATTCATCTTTTCCGAGAATTCAGCTCATTTGCATACGTGTTCATTGAGGCGAAACGAGTGTAAGGCGTATGCGTATGAATCGCTTTGCGGTGCGTGACACTTGACACGTACCACATGTGTGAGCGCGATAACTCCTTCCTATATAATTATATAGTTCGATCGAACTATATATATTAATAAGTCTGTAATTTGGTAGAACTCAGGGAGGTGACGGTTGGCCACTGTCTGAATCCCGTTTACGGTTCATGCAATGTCAGACCTACGAGGTAGCAGTGTAGTTGCGTCAGTTGACTACGCTCTGGTGAACCAGCCTCGGCCCAACTGATAACAGGGGGGTGCTCAAAGATCTCTTCGGAGAACTTAACCTCACCCAGAGGTATAAAATGGGTGACACCCGCTTTGTCAGCGGGAAAAGTCCTCACTTCGGTGAGGCGAAAGTCCTCACTTCGGTGAGGCACAGAAACAGCCAACCGAGCACCCCCCGACCAGGGTTTTGCACTTTTTTACTAGAGGTTCATATATATCTAATTCAGCTAAAGCATCGATGAGTTCAGCTTTTCGCATTAGATACCAACCTTTAATTTTCTTCTCTTTTGCTAAATATCGCAATTCTTTGAAGGTATATTTTGTTCGATTAATCAATGGCCTTTCCCATTCATCTTCCATTGTTTTTATTTATTTAATACCAAATCTTTATGTTCATTTGAACTTTTTATCGTATCGATCTTCGATTCGACTATTTATTGCTGGACATAAATCGATGATTATCTCATCGATCAACCTCATATCGTTAACAAACGATTCGTGATCGAACTGTTTTCCTCGTAAACAAGACCGCAGATCGACCAAAACTTTCTGGTATGTCGTAAATGCGAATTTACTCATCTCGATCCGTCGGTTATAGTTTTTATAATCGGTAAATGTTTTGAGCAACAACCCTGCACCGGAAATGACACCTAAAATTATTGGGTTCAACGTAATTCCGCCGGCAATCGTACCGCCTGCGATAAGAGACGATGAGGACAGCTTACACAAGAGATTCATCCGTTTGAGATGTCTAAAAGTCTTTTTATAACACCACCATTTCTTGTGATAAAAACTGTAAAGGGACTTGATCACCATTAATTTGGTAACGTCTCGATATATCAACAACGAAATGAAATAGAACAATACCTCGTTCTTTTTATCCATTGTTAGGTTATTTTTTTCTTTTGTGTTAAATCGTTTTATTGAATAATCAAGCCATTGTTGTTGATATATCGAGAAAGGGCCATTAATTTTGTCTCGTCGATCGATGTATCGATATGGTTAAATGCAAAAAGATCGTATTTCATTTTATAAAGATGATATATAAGAATAATATGATTTTAAAATGATCGCATTCATTTTCATTCTTGTCTCTTTTATAAATGAGCATGTTCATAGTCCTCAATGGTTAAGAGAAACTCGAGAAATCGCGAGAGAGGTCGTAGAAGCGCTTGAACACGCTACACACTAGTGTGAAAGATCATCTAATTTATTATACGCTACGTATAATAAATTTAAATTTGACTGTATTTACGCTTCATCTGAAGATTCTTCATCTGAAGATTCTTCATAACCAGAGTTCCACTCACCAAGTTCAACAGGTTTAATAGGTAGCTTGTGAGCGCAGCGGTAAATTTTAATGTAATCGACCAAGATCTTTTTCCGCATGTGTTTGTAGAGATTCGGGTTCTCACCATATTCCCGTAACATTATCAATAGATCGTTAAATGTTAATGACTTAAGATGTTTGCTTGGAACCTGAAGTATCCGTTTTATCTTTTCTGGATAATAATCTGTTTGCGATTCACCACTTGTGTCCATTGTCTTTTTTTATATAAGAAAATATTTCTTTAATTCCATTTTTTATATTTTTACATCGTCTCAAGCCACAGACTTACCAAACATTTATTGATGGTAGTTCCTTGTAAACTTTGTATTCTCACACGAAATTTATCACATTCTTCCAGAGCGATATCGTTAGTTAAGTGACAGACCTGTTTCTTACCACCCCCTCCTCTTCCTATCACATTACTAATCAACACAGCAATATGAGGGTATGTTTCGAGCGTATCGAGAATGTTAACGCAACATTTTACAATTTTACTCTTAACCGGAACCATAGCATCTTTTTCTCCTGAAAATTTAGCAAATGTTGAGTTTTCAGTTCTATTGTAAACACCGTTAATTACAAACACACCTCCACCGCTAGGGCTTAACGATGGTGAATTGATAATTGCGTGTTTGTTCATATCTAAAACGGTCTGCATAACCATTTTACGATTCTCAAAAAAATAAGGAGAATCGTAAACACTAGATGGAACATCTGAATGGTTTCCTTTTATTCCGTATATCACTAGATAAGCTTGAGCTTGTGAAGCCGATGTTGGTGAGCCGCTACATTTTAAATCGACCCTAATATATTCCGGCGGTGAAATATCCCACTTATGCAGATTGATAATACTTCTACTGTAATCCGTAAAGTTTTTTGTCGATTGTTTATTTATATTGATAGAAGCTGATTGAACATCGACGCTGACGCCGCTCATCGCTTGCGGTGGTGGAATAAATTCGATACAAACGGTATATTCTCCATCCGGTAATTTATACAAATTAAAACCGATTCTTGATGCGTAGCTATTTAGTGGATGTTTGTGTAATAAGAGACTGTAAACTTTTTTGTTTAGCGTATGCGGCGACTCCACCAGATCGACTATACCGGTAACGGTTATATCATGCTCGGATGAGCTTTCGTCAACGTTTTCCATTATGTATCGGAACTCATCTTTCATATCTTCCGAAGTGGTAATATGCGATTCATCGATATATTTTTTGAGCTTATTTTCTACCTCATTCGTATGAACTACCACATCACCTATCATGAGATTAAGCTTTTTATCAGCACCATCAACGTAAGATTTATTACATGCATCATTATCATCATGCGGATCACCGAGATTGGTAATCTTATGGTTTGACATATCGAAATCTTCACTGGACGGATTACTCAATTTACCCGAAATTATATGATCCACGTATCTTTTATTAGCTCCTTGGTCAGCGACCGTCGGGTCCTTTACATTGTAAACCGTATTGTTTCCCATATCCAGCCCGCTTTCCATCGGAAACGTCTCTTTGCGAGATAAGAAAATATTCCTAACATCGTTGTAAGAGACAAGATTGTTATAATTTGCTCCTAAATCGTGATAAGTCTGTTGTTTCGATTGAACAACATTGAAACGTTCTTTCAGATCGATATTTTTCACAACCTCATGCGTTGGTTCAGGAGCGTTGGGATGAAATTTTTTCAGAGTCACCATATTGACAGCGCATAAATCGTTATCTTCGTCCGTGTCCATATTTGTGATAAGTTTTCTGTTCATATCGATCTCTCCGGGAAGAATCAATCTGTTTCCTCGAAGATCTAAATCACCGGTCATATGAGTCGATCCATCAACAAGAATAACATCTGTCGGATTTGGTTTTGTTGATAGCGCATTTTCCATCTGATGTTTTGTTATCGCATCATAATTACCCACTCCTTCACCAACATTTACAAGACGTTTTTGTTGAATGTCGTAATTGTTATTGACATCTAATTTCAAACCGGCACGAGCATTCGCTTGTACTTGTTGATTAAAATTTTTTATATATTCAGATATATCGAAATTACTGTATCTTCCGATATTATTAAAAATACCCATACTCTATTCTTATTTCATATAATTTTTAAAAAGTCTCATCAAAGTTCTTAGTAACACTTTTCTTTTCTTTGTCTAAAAATAAGAATTCATATGGACTGAGTTTATCAAAAAGAACCGGATCTATTAGATTTTCTTGCGCAATCAGATTTAAATGTTTTTTAGTCGTTGGTGGATACAAAATCATGTGGGAACAGTTCTGCCGGAGTTTCTGAGGAACATCGTAGTAAGACTGGGACAGATAGATCGGGGAAATTTTATGATGTCGACCGTCTGTATAATGATTGGCGATTTTGTTTTGAACTGCTTGGGGAGCGTTAATAAGATCATCAAAAACCACCACTTTTCTATTATCGATCGGATAGTCTGTTGTGTCCATAATATCATCTTCTCCAAGAAGTTCTAAAATATCATATCCAACTCTTTGACTGGCGTTTTCCATTAATTTTTGCAAGTCTTGAATTTTATCCTGATGTTGATTTGGTGAGTATAGATAAATCTTATCATAATAAATGAGCGGCTTTCTAAGAATATGCATTAAGGTGTTTGTTTTTCCACATCGAGTTTGGCCAGTTATCAACATACGAAAATCTTCGCTAAGAAAATCATTTAACGAACGATTATTATCGTTATTTTTTATTACATCATAATTCGGTATTTTCATTTTATTTAATAAGGTAGATAAACTTAAAGTGTTTATTTTAAAAATAACTTAAATGTTTATTTTACAGATATTTAAATAATAAATTATGGATCTTGATAAGATCAAAAAATATGCAGATTCAGAATTTGAAGGTTTTAAAATTGTTAAAGCAGTTACCGAAGTAAAGAATGAGGTTAAAAATAAAGAACAAGTTCGCGATGTTGCGATGAGTGATTATTTTAAAACTCTGAGAGAACCGCTAATTGAACAACAGAAAAAAACAGATGAAAAACAGGACAAAGTCATTCAGCAATTAAAAGAAAATCAATTAGCTTTGACCAGCGGTTTCAAAGATTTGGTTGAAACCAATAAGGATATTTTAACATTGAATAAAGAGCTACCATTTCCTGGTGGATCGATACCTGTAATTCCTGCAATACCTCAACCACCGAAGGGCGAAATAATAACTGCTGAACCAAATAAGATGTTCACAGAAAGCGAATTAGAATTTTTAAAAGAAACTTTTCATGAACCTAATGAGCTACTTAAAATGAATGAAGAACAGTTAACTGAAACTTATAATGAAGCCAAAGATGAAAACAGAAGTGTCGGAATAAAAATAGGTGGTTTGAAAAGGAGAAAACCAAAGACAGAAGAAGAAAAACAAAAACTCGATTATGATCTGAAAATATATGAAAGAACAAGAGATATATTAGAGAGATATTTAACAACGATTAAGAATGTAAAAATTTTACCGCAATATACAAAACAAAAACAAGGTGAAGGGGTACGCATGTACAAACAACCAAGACGAAACGCTTATAAAATTCAAAAAAATAATCAATATGGAGGACTATTGATCGACATACCTAAATTAATGAAAGATCTGAAATTAAACGCTTATCGCGGCGGAAAATTAATTTATCAAGCCGATGTTGATAAATCTCTGATTAATTTACTAACGAAAAGATACAATCCTAAAACAAAATATAGTATGAACGCTGTAAAAGTTTTTAATGATTTAAATATGTTGAGTAATTTACCTCCTCATAAATCATCTGGTAAATCGAAAATGGTTGGTTCAAGTATAGTTTATTATAATGATCCGAATCAATTGGCAGACAGAATGAAGATAATAATAGGTTCGATGGCCGCTGGTAATAATTCACCTGTTTTGAAAAATGATTTATCGCAAATAAATGATGAATTATTAAGAATAGGAGCAATCGATAAAACAATTCATGAGAAATTATATAAAAAATATTTAGCGTAATTAAAATTAAAAAGTTTTATTATACAAATCGTATAATAAAATGAATGTTAACAGAACGCTAGTTTTCAAATCTATAGATGCAAGAAAACAAAATCCTAATAATAAACCAGGAAATTTTACTGTAAGGTTTACTCCTGAGTTGAGATTGGACGATAATAAAGAATGTTTTTTGGCATTGGATCATCTTAGTATGACTGCGAGTTGGCATAACATTCGTCCCGAATATGATAACGACAAACTAAAAATATCAAAAGATAAAGGTAAAACATATGAAACGATTACTTTTCCATCAGGGGTTTATGATTACGAAGATATAGATGATCTTATCCACAAAACGATTGGAAAAATACCCAACACGGATGAATATGGAATTAGCGTATTGTTTGATCTTACAACTTACAAGGTATTTATTCAATTATCTACCGATTATCGCATCGATTTTAGTTCGAGTGGAAATTTTAATATTTTACTCGGATTCGAATCGAAAGTTTTAACGAGCAGCGGTTATGGGGAAAATTTCCCTAATATCAGTAACAGCATCGATAATCTTTACGTAAAATGTAGTTTGTTGAGCGATTCGATCGTTTCAGGAAAGCGAAGTAATACCTTATTCACATTCTCAACAAATACAAAAACAAGGTCTTTACCTTTTGAAATCTACCCAAGAGTGAATTATTTATGGCAAAAGATAAATAGAAAAGATATATCTGAAGTAACATTTTACTTAACCGATGATGACGATAGAATTGTTGATCTGAACGATATCGATATTTCCATAACTGTAGTGTTAAAAGAAGTATAATTTTATTTATAATTTATAAAATTAGGCTTACGTATGGAAGAACAAAGAAGAATAAGAAATTTTGATACAGGAGAAATTTCTTATATTAACTCTGTAGAGTATGGTTCTGGTTTCTTTGATATTTTTACAAAAATCGGTTCCAAATTAACAGGAAAAACAGCGAGTAAATTAGCCAGTAAAGCAGCAGAAAAACTTATTGAAAAAGGTGCTGAAAAGGTTGGAGAAAAAACTGGTGAAGTTCTTTGTGAAAAAATTTATGACAAGTTTTCATCCAGAGGTAAAAAAGAGCCTGCGGTGGCAGCAGCACCATCACCACCACAAATCTCAGGCGAAACAAAAGGAGTTGAAATTATTAAATTTTTAAACGAAAAAGAGAAGAAAGAAGACAAATATCAATATATTAGAAATATCGTAAATGAACTGATTTAATTTTAAAAATAATTTCTTATTATAATTCATAATAAGAATGAATTTCAGAAATCCAGAATTGGTCAAACGATATGAATACGTGTGCTACGATTTGGAAACACCGCTAATCGATAATGTCGCAAATAATAATAGACAGGTTAAGAATAATTATCGATTCACAGTTGATAACTCTTCAGAAGCAAATCCGATCGATTGGTATAACGCTTATTTGGAAGTAGATTTCAAACTTGTTACGCTTGCTGATAGTACAACCGGTATAACAGCAGGAGCAAATAACGGTAATCAAGATTGTACTACAACTAATGGTCATACATTTATAAGACAGATACAGGTTGAATGCAACGGGATGACAGTTTACAATAACACAAGAGCCAATGAAACATCGAACGTACTTTCCCTCTTAAAATATACAAAAAGTTATGCAGATACGATCGGTAAAGATCAGTTTTTTTATTTAGATTCATCCACAGGAACAACAGAAGCACGACCGGCTCAAGCGCTATATAACGAAGGTTTTGCTAGAAGAAAAATTTTAACAGATGCTGCAGCTGTTAACAAAATATCGATTCCGCTAAATCTATACAGTTATTTTGCAGCTTTCAAAAATAATCTTCACCCGAATATTAAGACAAATCTTCTTATAGAACTTGAAAGCGATAACAATATAATTTTCAGAAAAGGAGCTGCTCCAGATAGTAAAGTGATTTTAACAAAATTAAGATTGTGGTGTCCAAAAATTATTTTCAACGGTTTAGGTATGAAACAGTATCTTGAAGATTATTTGAAACCCAAAAAATGGACTTATTTGAGAGAACACACCGAAATATTACAAACATCCTCTGTAAATAGCTCGTTTCGAATAAGTACAGGTATTAGGAGACCGAGGCATGTTTTCATCTGGGTTGTTCCCGAGGCAAGTTATAGTAATCAGGAACAAAATATATTTACTTTCAAAACATTTAGAATTGGAGCAAACAATCGATATTTTTCTAGAGCACACTTGCAAATAAATAATAGCATCCAGTATCCTCAATTAGAAATGACATCAGATGAGGAGTCAAGACTTTACAGAGCTTTGTTATCCTACAGTTCCGCTTACAACGACTTTTTAAGCGGAACAATAATTGACCGATCAAATTACAGAAATCTTTTTGGAATTCTATACTTTAATCTTAGAAACCAAGAAGAAGATGTAAAAGATGGTGTAGTTGCACTTACTTTTAATTATGAATTAAACGGAGCAAATCCAACAAATTATAGATTAAATGCTTTAGTTTTACATGAAAAAGAGATAGAGTTATACACGTCATCCGGAAAAATATTAATAAAAGCGTAAATCTAATTAAAATTATATTTTGTAAAATTAAAAATGGCTACAGCGTATTTTGCATATGGAGTAAATTTGTCTCAAGGACAGCTACAAAGGTTGAAAAAAGCATATGACGATAATTCAGAAATTACGATAAGGTTGAGTAAGAATAATTTGAAAGGGTCACATGAGTTGATGTTGACAAAAACCCAGATTAATAAGATTAATAAAGCGCTAAAAAACGGTACCGGTACCGATATCAAAATATCAAAAACACAGATTCGTAAAGCGATCATAAAAGGTGGAAGTTTGTGGACCTCTTTGTTGTCACTCGGTGCAAAGTTGTTACCTTTTGCTACAAAAGCAGCTACAAAGGTAGTACCTTTAGCTACAAAAGCAGCTACAAAAGTACTACCTCATTTAGCTACAGGAGCGCTAGGCGCTTTGGGAAGTCTCGGTATCGATAAGATTTTTGGTAGCGGTATTACGATACCGTTTGATTTTCTTCCTCAACTTGCAAAATTAAAAGGATTAACACAAGGACAAGCGGTAGCGGTGCAAAAAGGTATGCAAACCGGTAGCGGTATAACATTCAAACCTACGCAAAGACAGATAAATGGAGGATTTTTAGGAACACTTGCTGCAATCGGAATTCCTATGGCTATCGAATTAGCTTCAAAACTTTTTGGAAAAGGATTACAGATATCACCACCAACGGACGTTGGTGGCAGAGGATTACAGGTACCAAAACCCGTTAGTGGAAAAGGATTACAGATATCTCCAAAGTATCCATACCATCCTCCACCTTTTTACGGATCATGGGGTGAAAAAAACCCAAATTTAGGGATGTACCGCTAAGTAATTTTGACCTCCTTGAATGGATAAAATATTTAAAAATACCTGATTTCAAAGGTATTTTTTCGAGAGATCAAACGGTAAGTCATATACATAAAACAGGATGTTGTATAATTAATCTTGATGATAAGATAGGGAACGGTACACATTGGGTAGCAACATTTGTAAAAAATAAAAATCTCATATATTATTTTGATTCGTTTTGTTTACCGCCACCACAAGATTTCATTGATTATGCTAATAAATCAGGTATGGAATACCAATACAATATCGGTTACCCGTTTCAAGCTATAAAATCAGTAAGATGTGGTTATTATTGTTTATATTTTCTTGATAATATTTACAAAAAATCATTTTATGATTGCTTAAGTAGATTCAAAATTGATAATCAAAACTATAATGAAAAGTTTATTAAAAAATATTTTGTGTAATTAAAATTAAAAAGTTTTATTATACAGATCGTATAATAAAATGGAGTCGCTAACGTATTGTGTTAAGGAAAAAATAAAAACCGGCTGTACTGAACCGTCCGGTTATGAGATAGCCTCAAACGGTAGACCTTATTTTTGGTGCACTTGCGCTAATTGCGGAATCAAGAAAACCCGTTTCGTTAAGAGTTCGGAAAACTAGTTCAGCCCCCACAAGGTGGGGGCTTTTTTGATGTGGAAGGTAGTCATAGTCTTGGAGAGATAGCTATGAAAGCCGGTATGAAAGGTCTTTACAATTTAGGAAAAATAGGAGCGTCAAAAGCCATCAAATCAGACTTTGTAAAGAAAAAGATTAAATCAACCGCTAATAAGTATATAGATCAGGCTTTGGACAGTTTCACGGGAGACTTATCGAAAAGACTCGATCCGCTTCACCGAGGTAGCGGTGTCGACATTCATAAAATGATCGGTAAGCTTCCGAAACCAAAAGGCGGTTGGACATTACCCGGACATAAATACACAGGACCATACAATGACTTGGATACACAACTAAGCTATGATCCGGAAACAGGTAGAATACTGGAGATCTACGAACAGCCGACGGGTGAAACGGATGCTATAGCGATGCAGCATGACGTCGATTATTCTGTGTGTGCAAATAAACCGGAACCGCGAAAATGTAAAAACGATGCGGATAGAAAAATGGTGAAAGCTTTGGATAGCGTGCCCTATAACGATCGACAATGGGGTCACTGGTTAGCTAGAAATACTATCGACGTAAAACAAAAACTTGGGTTGGGAAACGGATAAGGCCGCCGAGTAAAAACGTAGAGACGTGGCAAGAAAAGCTAGCAGATGAGTTGCATAAACCTATAAGACGAAAGTTTACTCGGCGGCGTGTTATTGTAAACGGAATCGATGAGATATGGTGTTCTGACCTTGTCGAGATGCAGAAATTTAGCAGGTGGAATAAGGGATATCGATATCTTCTCATGGTGTTAGATGTTTTCAGTAAATACGGTTGGATTGTACCGTTGAAGAATAAAAAAGGAGAGAGTGTCGCAGAAGCGTTCAAAACAATATTCAAGAAAGGAAGAAAACCGAAAATGCTGTGGGTGGATAAGGGAAAAGAGTATTACAACAAGAATATGAAAGAACTGTTGGATAAAAATAAGATAGTGATGTATTCGACAGAGAATGAAGAAAAATCTAGTGTTTGTGAAAGATGGAACCGTACGATAAAAGAGAAAATGTTTAAACAGTTTACCGTTCAAAACAATACAAAATATCTTGATATATTACCGATGATATTGAAAGAATACAATAATTCAAAACACCGAAGTATCGGGATGACACCTGTGGAAGCGTCGAAGAAAAAGAACGAAAGTGCTGTTTACTTAAACCTGTATGGTAAGATGAGACCGACACATACTAAACCGAAATTTAAAGTTGGTGATAAAGTTCGAATATCAAAATATAAACGTCCTGTTTTCGATAAAGGTTACACACCGAATTGGACTGAAGAGATTTTTACTATCGATAAGATTCAACACACTAACCCTATAACTTATAAACTGAAAGATGAGCTGGGTGAGGAGATAACGGGTACTTTCTATAAGGAAGAGCTGCAGAAGGCTGTTCAAGACGTTTACCGTATTGAGAAAGTGATTCGACGAGATGCTCGAAAAGGTAAAGCGTTAGTGAAGTGGAGCGGGTATAGCGATAAATTCAACTCTTGGGTAGATCTAAAAGATCTGAAAGATCTGCGGTGAATAGAATTCTTTTCATTTCACGTTCGTGAAATGAATATTTAAAATGGTATTAAAAAATAAAATATATTGATAATAATACTTACGTATGGATTCAAAAACTGTTCAACAGCTTAGGGCAATTGCACGTGAAAGAGGATTGAAAGGTCATTCACGTTATAGGAGGAAAGCGGACCTGATCAAATTCATTGAAAGTAGTAGAGCACCTGAACCTCTCCCACCACGAGGTATCGTAAATTTTATAGATGAACCTTCACCACGCGGTATCGTTAATTTTTTAGATAAACCCTCTCCACCCCGAAGAAGAAGAAAAAGACAACCCTCACCATCTCCGCCCCGAAGAAGGAAAAATAGACAGCCCTCTCCACAACCCCTAGAAGATCATCAATCAGAGATACCGTTAGAATCTTCAGATTCTAACCGTAAACGACAAAAGAAGAGACAAAAGACCCGTAAAACAAAGAAGGAGAAGAAATTGGAAGAGGTCGAAAATAGATCTGAAAGATCTGAAGATACTCTTCAATCAGACAACCAGTTGTCTAATAAGAAGAGACAAAAGAAACTAAAGAGGGAGGCTGCCCGTCTAACAAAGAAAATCAACCGTGCACAAAACAAACGTGGCGCACTGTTCTTACAAGAAAAACTAAACCAAGTTTTGAAAAAGATCGATAGCCGAAGATTACCCTATGAGATAATCAAGATAGGTGAGAATACAAGTAACAAGTTCAAATCGTTTTTCGACATATTCAAAGTTAAAATAGTAAACCCTCGTGAAATATTCGATATTGATAAATTACTGTTAGAAATAGGGCTCAGAGTAATAAAAGAGAGAGGGTTACAAAACGGTGACAAGATTCGATGGATACTTAGTCATACGAGTTGGCATAAACCGGTTAGTACAAAACGAATCACGATCACAGATCACCTTGGGACGGATCTCGTCGAAGAGATAGCTAGATTCATTGAATACAAGGATGTACCGCTCCCCGAGGTCAAAATAGAAATTCAGTCGGTAAAGGTTCCCCGGGGTATGGGCCGATTACGTGTAACAAAATTAAATGCCAGCGATAAAAAGAGTATAATCACAATCAAAAATAATGACTCAATCTGTCTTGCGCGAGCAATAGTGACGGCTCGTGCAAACATAAATAAACAAAAATGGACAGCATCTCAGTTGAAAAACGGGTTCAATAGCTCGAGAAAACTGCAGAAAGACGAAGCTATCAAACTTCATAAAGAAGCTGGAGTCGAAATTAACGAGGAAACCGGTTCTACCCTCGAAGATGTAAAGAGATTCGCGGAACATCTTAAGATTCAGATAAACATTGTAGACGGTGATCAGTTCAATGATCTGATTTTCACTACTGAAAATGAGCACGATGGACAGATGATATACCTTTACAAAAACAATCAAAGTGCCCTCTGGGCTATCTCCTGTAAGTTTTTCCCATCATGCAATGCTGTCATATTATGTCCGAATATTGTTTTTGATGTTGCAATTGGACATTTAGGTTAGAGTGTCAATTGCTTCTCGTCGTTTTTAACAGAGAGTAACATATGGTAAAAAAAACTCCATTTGTTCTCTGTTCAAAGAATGAACAACAAGTTCTTTATAACTGTTATCATCCATACGATTAATTACCAGCTTTTCATTATCATTTGCTGTAGAAAAAATTCCAGCATTACTTGAAAGATTGTTCCCTTGGTGATTGTTATCTAAACATGGGTTCAAACAACTAAACAGTTCACTGTATTGCCGTGTTTCTTCACTTATATCCTGCTCATCGTTATGTTGAGCAGACGGAGCTACAGTATCTAACTGATCACGTTCCTTATTTTCAGGATCTCCCATGGCTTTTTCTTAAGAGTTCTCCTTTCTTTCCTTTCGAATATAACATGTTTTACTTGCTGAAATCTCATTTTTACATGGGATAAGCATCAAGAGCTCTCTGCAATTAATCTTCAGCATCCATTTTATTAAACATAACTAAATGAATGATTTAGCTTTTATTCTGCGAAAAAGTTTCATTCCTCCTTCCAAGTAAAATTCTTTACAACTTTGTTCTCTGTTTTCATTATTGGGATCATCATCAATCTTATCGTCAAAATCTGTTTCAGGTGGAAATCTAGTTCCTGTAAACTTACTCAGTATTCATCCCCTCATCTTAACTTTTGTTTGAATCAGTGTCACTGTTAACAAACAGTTATACCAAGAACAGAAATGAACTAAACATAGTTGCTAGAGCTGTCGTGGTCGTCTTTGACATTTTCATTCTTACACACTTATACATCTCAGAGTGACGAAGAAACACTCTTTCACAAGCCTTGCACGTCGCAGACTTAAACACTGCATCACGAACAAAGAAATTTACTGATCCTAACATTTTCATAGCGATAACATAAACTTATTTATCTTGCAACACGACTCTGAGCCAAAGAAACCCTAATATATGCCTGATGTAATCTAACGGGACAAATATCTTGCAGGTATACTCGGGAAAGCTATCCTAAAGGCTACTTAATACATTTTGCGACTAGTGGGAGTCGTGCTTGGCCTGTCTCTTTTTATACTTCTTTGTGATTTTTTTTTTACAGAGACTATACCGTAAAATGCTGCTTATAAGCCCTGGGCTTACAGTATGTAACTTCGTAAGGGTTTTTTGGCTGGCAAGAAAAAATATTGCCATAAAGAAGCGTTCTTTGAGTTAATTTCATTTAGGCGTAAAATTTTGTAAAGAATTCTGTTAAGGAATTAAGAAAGGAATAAGGAATTAATGGGTATAACCGGAGTAATGTTTTGTTACCGATGGGCCTATAACCGGGTTGGCTTTTTTTATTCATTCCATTACTCCATTACTCCATTTACTCCATTACTATGGAATTTTTTTTTTTTTTTATTTATTATTTAGCAAATTTTATTTAATTTTTCATCAAGTTACATTCACAATTACAAACTAACTACATACATACAAACGAACGGAAAGACAATACAGTACACACACACACACACACGCCACAAGGCTTGTACAACTATAAATTATCTTAATTACATGTATTTTACCACTAAGAAAAAAAAAATTAAATTAACACCTGAGTTAACTTTTCCCATTTTTTAAAATGTTGGAATAGTTTACCTTTCTTCTCTGCAATATAGAGCTCAATATTATAAACACGCCTTGTCCTAGCAATAAAACCTCGCAATGAAGGCATACCATTCTGGTACTTTCTAGAGTAAATATAATATTTACCTAACATTAATATATGGTTTATCAATATAAAATCTTCACTAATGTCAAATTTTCCAAAGATCAAATCGGTTTCATTCAAAGTTTCAATGTTGATTCCATTGTCTCGTAGCCAGGACAGGACGTGTTTCCAAAACTCAGAAGATTTGTTGCAGGAAAAGAGTAAATGCTCGATGGATTCCACTTCTTCATGACAGAAAGCACAGCTTGGTGAATCGACTATACCACAGCGAAAAAGTTTTTCATTTGTAAAGACAATACAATTTAAGACCTTATACTGAAATTCTCTGATTTTAGATTCTACGGTAGTAATAAATGCTAACGAATAGACCTTTTCCCAGTCTATAGATGTGTTTGGGTACTTGGACATTAATTTCTGTTTAGCAGTGGGTGGGATTTGTTTTTTCTCCAGAAACAACTTGTAGATTTGTTTTGAGGAAACATCAAGAATTGGAACCGGATTTTCCTTTATCATAATTGATGGAGTATTCGGGATCGGATCGATTACTGAATGGATAGTAGAATTTTTAATAACAGAACGCCATTTAGGTGGGATCGAATTAACAATACTCATAACATAGAATCTTTGTTCGGGGGTTAAAAACAAAAGCCTAGGGTTAGAAGCAAGAGGATTGGACGAAATCAATTCCCCTACTTTTAAAACGCTCAGGTCGACGATGTCTCTCCTGTAAATAGACTTTTTGTCAATGCAGATAAACCTATTGTTCCAAATAATCTCGTTAATAATATCATGAGACGAACTTGGTTCTTTAGCGTGTAACTCTGACCATGCATCGAAACATTGCTTGTAATAAATTGGCAAGTTAACTTTTAATTTAGAGGTATCAAAATTGCAAAACAAAACAAAACTCCCACCAACTGGTGAAAGGCGCATGTCAAGGATTGTCTTCCAAGGACTCTGGTAATCTTCCATAAGTTTCTTTAAGCATATTACTCTTTTTGTTCGAATCATACAGTCAATATCAAGCATGTTTAAGCCACCATTCTCAATTTCTGACGTTAATGCATTTCGCTTTACCTTATCTTTTCCGTTCCAAATAAAGTTATAGCAAATTGAGTTAGCTTCTTTAATTAACTCTGAAGAGATTGGAATTACAGATGCTCTAAACATAAGCTTAGGGATGGCAAACGTTTTAACTATTTGTATTCTCCCCAAGAGAGAAAGACCTCGCCATTTCCATAAATTGATCGTTTTTTTAATCGATTTTAAGGTTTGTCTAAAGTTTAATTCATCTCTTTGGTTCCCATCATAGCCAAAATAAACTCCTAAAATCTTGATAATCTGACATAAGTTTGGCGTCATAGAAAGGTCTTCTTGAAGAGTGTTGCCACCAAGGGCTAAGATTTCCGTTTTTTCCTGATTTACTCGTAAGCCAGAGCATTCTCCAAAAACGTCAAGAGTACACAAAAGGTTTGCATAGGATAGTTTATCTTTCAAAAAACAAGTCATATCGTCTGCGAAGAGAGAAAGCTTCACCACATCCTGTCCAATTTTAACCCCTTGAATATTATCATCATTTCTAATCTTTATAGCTAAAACCTCAAGTGCTATTATGAACAGGTAAGGGGAAAGAGGGTCGCCCTGCCTCACTCCTCTACCTAATACAAATGAACCTGTTGCAAAACCATTGTTCATTACAGAGCTGGATGCATTCTTATACAAAACCCGTATCCATTGGATAAAAGAGGGACCAAAATTAAACTTATGCAATGTTCTTATTAAGTAATTAAAATTCAGAGTATCAAACGCTTTTTCAAAATCAATAGCCACTAAAAAACCTGGTAACTCTTTATACTTTGTATAATCAATCACATCATCAATGGTTCTGATCGCATCGAAAATAGTTCTGCCCTTAACAAAGGCATTCTGATTAAAATGGATTATATCAGGGAGCACCTTTTCCAGACGCTTTGCCAAAGTTTTTGACGCTATTTTCGCATCCACATTTATGAGAGATATAGGCCGCCAGTTCTTTATCATCCTTTTATCTTTTCCTTTCTTTTCAATTAACGTTATAATAGCCTGCTTTTGGGAATTTGATAATTCACCATAGTCAAACGCATAATTAAGACTATCCACCAACAATCGTCCCAACAAAGGCCAAAAGGCAAGGTAAAATTCGATAGTTAGGCCATCATTTCCAGGCGATTTATTTTTTTGAAAAGTCTGAAGCACACTATAGCATTCACCATATCCTAACTTGCCTTTGCGACTAGTGGGAGTCGTGCTTGGCCTGTCTCTTTTTATACTTCTTTGTGATTTTTTTTTTACAGAGACTATACCGTAAAATGCTGCTTATAAGCCCTGGGCTTACAGTATGTAACTTCGTAAGGGTTTTTTGGCTGGCAAGAAAAAATATTGCCATAAAGAAGCGTTCTTTGAGTTAATTTCATTTAGGCGTAAAATTTTGTAAAGAATTCTGTTAAGGAATTAAGAAAGGAATAAGGAATTAATGGGTATAACCGGAGTAATGTTTTGTTACCGATGGGCCTATAACCGGGTTGGCTTTTTTTATTCATTCCATTACTCCATTACTCCATTTACTCCATTACTATGGAATTACTCCTGACCATTATTATGGTACGCATGGAGCACAACATTACTTCACGAGAATTACACGCTTGTTGTACAAAAGATATGTAGTGTAGTCTCGTGTATGTCTCAATGAATTCAAAATACATTGGTACAACTGTACAAGTGAAGCTGTTCTTCGCGTACAGAGGATATACTATTGGATGCAGTGATCGCAATGCCATGATAAGACAACGGAAGTTCTGTCTAGCTCCAGGTCACTACTCAACAAAAGAATAAACTAAAGAGCTAAAACTACCTGCAAGAAGTCGTGATTCCAATATAGGAACATGACAGGAGTTTATTACTCCTGTAAATGATTGCATTTTCATTCTTGGATCTTTAATAGACACTTATCCGTGATCAAGAAACACTTTCTCACAAGTCTTGCATGCCGCAGGCTGTGGACACTTATCACAGCCTCTTTACTGATCCTAATATTTCCACAGCGGTAACATAATCTTTAGCCGATTGCCATTTATTTTGCAACACGAGTCTGAGCCAAAGAAGCCCTAATATATGTCAGGACATTGTAGAGAATACATAAAGAAATAAAATAATTCTAGTCATGGCTATGGCATGAAATCCTCCGGGATTGATCCTGTCATTACAGAAATTATCCAAAGATCAATGGGTCAATATTATAGAGCAAAGTGGATAGATAATTGCGACTTGTAACATCCTAACAGTGATCTATAGCAAGGGACAAATACCTCGTAAACCTACTTCGGAAAGCTATTTTAAAGGCTTTTAAATACTTCTTGCGACTAGTGGGAATCGTGTTTGGCCTGCCTCTTTTTAAGAGCTTATGACGCGTAAATAAGCCATTTCACTGCTATAGATTCGAATACCAGATATATTAAAACCATCGATAGGAAAAATCTAAGGACTATATATCCGTACCACAATTATCTCTTTAAGGAGAGACTAAATTGGGCACGAATCCTTCTGACCAAAATGAACCAAAATGAGGTCTAAAAAAGTAAAAACAAAAATGAACTAAAACCCCGAACCTTGGTTTGTTTGACCTGGAAAATCAATCTGATGACAGTATTGCAAAACTCTGCTTAATCATTTCTAATGATATGGCTAAAAAAAAAGGTTTGTTTTGTACACTGTACGATGACTCACTAAAAATAAAATAATGTCGCTTAATTAAAACAGTCCCCTTGATAAAATAAAATTCTTTTATTCACATCTTACAAAAGCGTTCGTGAAATTGTTTCTGATCGCTTTTACAAGCACACTTATAGAAAAGTTCTATATTTGTTTGTCAACCTACAAGGAAATTGAAAGCACTGGTTCGTTAAAACCTATTGTTGTTTAATTTAGTCAGCTTCTATAACTTGCAAATGAGGTAAATTAACCGAGGACATTTTTAACTAAAGGGACACTGTCCCGACAGAAATATCGTGTTTTCATGATTATGGCCAGGAGCTTGCTTTAGCTTGCTTTATTATCCGAAAATAGGAAGAAAAAAATAGCCAAAAGTGATGAACGCAGAAAAATATGAATTAAAAAGACAAAATAACGACAAAATTCCACCAGAATCCAAACTTTGAATATTTCTTGACCGCATGTCATGTAATCAAAATTGCTTAACCGTGATCAACTTGATCCATTCTTCTAATTCCGCACTTTTTCTCCAAACTACTGCTTCTGTTTTTCTCCTTGAGAATCTTTTAATCCAATTTAGTTGTATATTTGGTGACATTTGGCGATATAACATGGAAATTAACAAACACATTATTTCAACAAAACTTCATTGTAAACGTACAGCATACAACCATTCTCAATCAGCAATGTCAGCTTACCTCAAACTCTCCGGTTTTCCCTTTCTTAAAGCGCAGTGCTATAATATGATAATACCACTGAAATGTCTTGAAGCAACCAGTTTGACAAACCAGACTGGACATCGTAAAGGATATTAGCCAAGCGCGCTTCTAGCGTGCCAAATATCTGAGCACAGTCTACATTAGGTGAGATAAGATTACATTACGTTACACTTTTTGACGCTCGATACAATGAAAGTATTCTGCAACATGTTCCCAAAAAACATAGAATTCATAATCGTACGCCTTAAAAATCATCGCTACGAAAAAGAGATATCAAACAGTAGGAATGTTACCTAGCTGAAAAAATATATTCCGAGGCATTTTTCGAAATAGGCAAACAGCGTGGCAGATTTTATATGAAATTTTAACACGCATATTTCTTCACTGTGAAGGTCAAGTCAATAAACCACTGTATTAAAAAAATATGCAACTCGACTCTTGTTTTCTTATTGATAATATCTAACACAAATCTATCTAACTCCGTAGTGACGTAGGACTGATGACAGATAGAACAGTAATGTGCTAACAAAAATGCAACAGGAATGTCCCCACAAATTCACTAAAAAGTCTATTAATAGTATCTAACGCATTTTTTGCTAACAAAAATGCATAAAGAATGCATGTTAGCCCACATAAACTCCTGTAAGTTAAACATTAACTTACAGGAGATAAAAACCACTTCGACGTTATCACAAGTATGCCAGCGTTCTTGAGTAAAGATTATTATTGTCACACCTGTAAAAAGCCGTATACAAAACGCGATTGTCATAGATGCCCCGCAAAGTGTACAGCATGCTTCAAGTACTTTCCACACGGAGTGAAAAAGTGCTCTTATCCACCAATTCCATGCGATAAGTGTAATAGGTCTTTCTTCGGAGTAGATTGTTTTATGGAGCATCTACGTGACAGATCCACATGGGGTAGTAATGACACTGTGTGTGAAAAAGTAGGTAAATGTTTGAAATGCGAGCGTACAATTACATCTTCTGAAAATGATGGCCTAAAGAATCACATCTGCGGATATTCAAAGTGTAGTAATTGTGGGGAGTACTGTGATATGAATGAACATCTTTGTTTCATGTCTCAAACAAGATGTAAGGGTGGAAAATGTCAAGGTTACGGATGTACTCCTGAAAATTTGTGTTATCCTTGTCAGACAAGAACTGATAAATACATGTTCTTTGATTTTGAGGCAACTCAGGAGACCGGTGTTCATGAGGTCAATTTAGTCGTCTGTCACGATTTTTATGGAAATAAAAATACATTTGAAACGCTCGACGAATTTTGTAAATTTATTTTTAACAAGGATGATCATGTGGGGTATACCTTCATAGCTCACAATGCAAAAAGTTACGATGCTCAGTTTATTCGAAATTGGTGTATAGAGAACAGAGTGAAACCCGATATTATTTACAACGGAACAAAGATTATGTCTATGAAGGCTGAGGGTGTTAGATTTATTGATTCTATAAACTTTATCGCTGCGGCGTTATCATCGTTCCCAAAGACATTTGGTTTGAAAGAGTTGAAAAAGGGGTATTTTCCACATTATTTCAACACAAAGTGTAACCAAAACTATGTAGGACCGATTCCTGATAAGAAACACTATGGTTATGATGAGATGAAACCTTCAGCGAGAAAGGAATTCTTAAAATGGTACCAACAACGTATTGATGAAAACTATGTGTTTGACATGAAGAAGGAGCTGAGAGATTACTGTGATAGTGATGTAGACATCCTCAGAAGAGGTATGTTGATTTTTCGAGAACAGTATATCGAGTTAGGTAACATCGACCCTCTTCAATATATAACCATCGCTTCTGTATGCATGACCATGTACAGAAGTAACCACATGCCTTGTGAAAAGATCGCTGTTGTAAAGGAAATTACACGTGGAGAGAACTACAGTAAAAGTAGCATCGCATGGTTAGATTGGATTTCTCAGAGAGATGGTGTTAAAATAAAACACGCTCTGAACGGTGGTGAAGAGACTTTACCAGATATCGGAAAGGTTGACGGGTTTTGTGGGAATACGGTCTACGAATTTCAAGGATGTTTTTGGCACGGTTGTGAGAAGTGTTATACATGCGACACAATCAACACAAAAAATCAGATGGATATGTTAACTCTAAGAAAGAGGACGGTAGCGAAAAACGATAAAATTAGAGCTGCCGGGTATGAACTGGTTGAGGTTTACGAATGTGAACTGAAAAAGGAGAAAGAGTTTAATAAATTTCTAAAAACGTGGAATCGGGAATTTGTAGGACCTCTTAATCCTAGGGACGCATTTTTTGGTGGACGAACAAATGTAACAAAACCGACCTACACATTCAAAAAAGGTGAGAAAGGTAGATATGTCGACTTTGTTAGTTTATATTCAACGGTACAATTCTTCAAGGATTATCCGGTAGGTCATCCTACAAAGATATTTGATCCTCCTCAAGAGTACGATAAGGAGTGGTTTGGTTTTGTGAAATGTAAAGTTTTACCTCCAAGAGGTCTTTATCATCCTGTGTTGCCGGTAAAAATAAAATGCGATAAGGCTGAAAAGCTGCTATTTCCGCTCTGTAGAGTGTGCGCTGAAAATAAGATTCAGGAATGTACACATACAGATAATGAACGATCATTCATCGGGACATGGTGCACAAATGAATTGAATGTGGCGATTTGTAAAGGGTACAAGGTACTAAACATATACGAGGTGTGGCATTTCGAGGCTAAATCCGCTAACCTTTTCAAGCGTTATGTAAGAAAATTCATGAAAATCAAGATGGAATCGAGTGAACTGAAGACCGGTCAAGGTTGTACATATAAGAGTGTTGAAGATTACAGGTCAGTTGTTGAATCAAAGTTAGGAATCGAGCTTGATGAGATTGAGTACAATCCTGGAAGGAGGGCAATCTCAAAGTTGTCTCTGTGTAGTTTATGGGGAAAATTTGGTCAGCGTAATAACATGAATCAGACTTTGTACGTCACTGAACCACAAGAATTTTACAAGATCTTGTTAGATGAAAGCTTAGACGATCTGAACATTCAATTCTTAAACGAAGATATGGTTGAAAATGACTTACAACTTGAAAGACCAGTTCGTTGACAATAGTAATAACACAAACATATTTATTGCTGCCTTCACAACCAGTCACGCTAGAATGATGCTGTATGAAGTGTTGGATAAACTCGGTGATCAGGTTCTCGGTTTTGACACCGACAGCTGTTGGTATATCGAACGTGAAGGGGGACAGCGAATCGAAACAGGTGACAGCCTCGGTGATCTAACCGATGAGTTAAACGGACATTATATTACGAATTGGTGTGGTTCTGGTCCAAAATCATACAGTTACAGTACAAGTAATGGGAAGATGGAATGTAAGGTCAAAGGTTTCACTCTGAATCACAAAAATAGTCAAAAAATAAATCAAAAAACGATGAAACAGATCATCGAAGGTCAAAAGGAACAGATAACAACCGTAAACGAACGAGCGATAACTCGGGATCCTTTAACAAAACAGGTTGTAAATAAATACCAGAAAAAAGACTTTCGGATGTGTTACGATAAACGGTGTATGGTGAAGACTGAATCGGGTATCGAGACGTTTCCGTACGGATATTAAAATATATACCGTATAGTATGGAGTGACGACAAATTAAAAATTAACGACAAAACACACTAGATCTGAAAGATCTTGAAAAGTGAGATATAGTGAATAATTATAGGCGAATCGTCTATAATTATACGATATTACATCAAATTAACGACAAAACACACTGAAAATGGAAAAGTGAGCTATAGTCCCTTATATAACTACTAATAAGGTAAGATTAAACGAAGCTCCTGGCTATAATCATGAAAACACAATATTTCATCCGAGACATTGTCCCTTTAATGCCCCAATAAACGATAACACAGTCGTGATATGCGAACGTTACTGCAACAGCGAATGTTCCCATATCAAGTGGCGGGGGTAATGGTTGTACCTTTTAGGGGCTAAAATTCTGGTTTCGTACCACTGAGGGCTTTTTTACTGCGCCTTTCAATAACATGCGGAATTTGAAATTCAAATTTCCACCAACGCTTTCGTTTTACACTGCCGTCAATCATCTTAGCTCACCTCTCAGGAAACAGATCTTTACTTCAATGAGGTCAAAAGGTCACGTCCGTGCATTATGATCGATACATTTCGATCCACTTTGTTTGTTTCTTTTTTACATGGTCCGTTGGCTTTCGTATTAATTATGATTGACGGCAGGGAATAACGCAACTGTTGGTGGAGATTTAAATTTCAAATTCCACATGTTATTGAAAGGCGCAGTAAGTTGACAGGAACAACTTTTCTGAAATAATTGATATCGCAGGTGAAAAATCCATGCGAGGCACACCCACAAAACAGATTTCTGTAACCTTTTAACGAAACAGATTTCTGGTATACCTTTTAACGGTTCCTTTCAAGATTTTCCACTGTCACCCCCGTCACTTTTAAATGGGAGCCAGTTTTATTCAAATATCTTTCCTAACTTTACGCTTAAATTCGAAGTGAATTTTCCCCATACAAATCCTTATAAATTCGCTATTACGCAACAGTTACCCGTTAACATCACTTGAGCTTGGGCTACCTGTGGTTTAATGGAGATACCCGCCGGGAATATCAGTTCATTTGAACTTGACAGTTTGGCCGAGTCGATCGGGGAAAAATATAAATCTAATTTACATTTTACCTTCCTGTTCCTGACAGCTGTCTAAATTGTATTATCGTAGGATATTATACTCAAGTTCAATTTTAAAATGTTCAATTCCAAGTTCATATTTCTGTCGGAAATTTGAATCCATACGGAAATATAAGACTCATTAGATTAGCCGGTATCATTTAATATTCGCTGGAAAATATAGAAATATAAATTAAAGAGTCTATAAAATGACATTTATTTTTTGACATATCGAAAGGTTCACCTTTTGTGACCTGTGACGATGGGAAACGCTATTTTTATTGTCTAAAAGTTAGGTTATTGGTGCTAAAATGTGGGTACAATTTGTGCGCGGCCAAAACCAGTGTCATAATACACTGTGACGTAAATACGTAAATGCGCTCCAAAAATTGGAGCCACTTTTCAACTAAAGTGACACATCTTTAAGCGGCAAAGAAAACGATTTTTTTTCCTCGGGGAAATAATTATTAATTTCGTTGTTTGGACATAATAAACTACAGAAAAACGAAAAAAATAATTCATTTCATAGACACTTCTAATAATAATTGTCTTTCTTTTGACATGGTTTCCGCTATGGGCCAGTGCTTCGGAGGCCGGAATAATCATTTCAATTCGGATAATAAGTATCCAGATTGACTTAATGAAAATTTAAGTTTACTTAACTAAATGTTTCACGACGAAATTAATAAAATTTTGCAAATATCAGTAAATTTTCACAAATTAAGGGTGAACTGTCGCTTACGTACTATTGTGACACTATGCGAGTATTTACTTGCAAAAAAATGATTACTTTTGCTCGAATTGTAAAATGCGCTAAAATGCTATCACTGATAATTGACAAACGGAAATTTCTTGTAGTGCTAGTAGTGCTAGTGGTTATCAGCAGGGTGCAATTTTAAAAAAAAGGCTTGTTGAAAGTGACAATAATGAATATCCTGTCAAGACTCTTGTTTGCTGTACCGGAGTGATACCTTTATTCGGAAGATTAATAACACTTGCAATTTTATCTTTATAAATACAATTAAAATTTTTTTCTTCTATTTAAAAGAAGAGATCATTCACCCAAAGAGCACAAAGAACAATGCCGAATTTTACTGCAGATAAGTTCTTATAAATGACAATGTGGAAGTTCAAGTACTAAGCATGCAAGCACAGTACCACTATCTTTTGTCATATATTTGCGGAGTAACTACTACTCATATCAGACATTTAATTTAATTTGATGCTTTGCTAGAATTTCAAATTCACTAGTTTAGATTGTCAGTTCACTCGCAAAGTTAAGCTAAGCGCGAGTCCAGTGTAAAGCTCTTTCAATTCGTTAAACCGGGAAGAAGAACAATGGCGAATTTTACTATAGATACATCGCACGACACCAAGGTGAACCAAGGAATAATCGCATTTCATGTAGGCTTAAATATTTTGCTTTCCGTTGCCGCAACTTTGGGAAATACTCTGATCCTGATTGCTCTCCAGAAAGTATCTTCCCTTCATCCACCAACAAAATTGTTGTTTCGATGCCTGGCAGTCACCGATCTTCTCGTTGGCTTTCTTTTACATCCACTTCATGTAATCGGTCTTATTGTGGATTATCAACTTAACATTACTGGGCACTACGTAGATGATATTACATTTCTCTCTAGCTTTGTTTTTTGTGGAATATCGATTTTGATATCAACCGCCATAAGCGTTGACAGGCTTCTTGCTCTGTTTTTGGGTTTAAGATACAGACAAGTTGTAACATTACAGCGAATACGTGCAGCGATTTTTGGTTTTCTACTTGTAGGTGTATCGATAGGGCTGGTGTACCTTTTCTGGAGTAAAATTTTCTCCTTGATTGTAACCTTAGTTTATCTTGCTTTTGCTGTTGTTATTTCAACCGTCTCTTACATGAAGATTTTCCTAAGACTACGACAACATCAAGCTCAAGTACAACAGAATGTTCACCAAGGACAACCGAACGAAGAAGGAACTCCATTGAACATAGCACGGTACAAGAAGACGGTTTCTAGTATAATTTGGGTACATTTAGCATTAATTGCTTGCTATGCTCCGTTCGGTATTAGTATTATTATTATAAAGGTAAACAGATGGACTGGAATTAATGCAGGTATAGTTTGGACGTTTGCTGGGACTCTTGTCTTTTTAAATTCGTCACTGAATCCGTTTCTTTATTGTTGGAAGCTCAAAGAAGTGAGACAAGCAGTGAAGGCCACAATCACGCGACATCTTTGTTGTCAATCAAGTTGAGTTTCGCGGAAAAGTCAGTACCGTTCCATACACTTCTCAGCAGCACACACAGGGGCGGATCTATGGGGGGGGGGGGGGGGCTGCAGGGGGTGTGCACCCCCCCTGAGATGACCTGCATCTTTCTAATATAACTGGTATTCTGCAAAGAAAAAGAAACGTGGTTACGTCATTCCTTAGAGGTGGACCCCCTCCTAAGACAAATCCTGGATCCGCCCCTGACACAGTAGTTTAACAATGAAATGTGTAATCGAATTTTAAAATAATTCCAATCTCTGTTGATCGATTTGCAGTTTTGCATTAAACTTTAATCGAGTAAAGACATTTATTCGTTATATCGGGGTAAATTTTACGTTTGGGCTTTTGGATTGTGTTCGTTATAATGGGGATTTCGTTTTACCGGTTTTTTTTTTTGTATCGGGGCCAGTCTGTTACATACATTTTTCTGTAACTTTGGCCGGGATGAAGAGTATCGTTCGTTATACCAGGAACTTCGTTACTGAGGGGCTCGTTATATCCGAGTTCTACTATACACAGATCGGTACATATATTTATATAAAAATATAACAAACTCAAGACGATTAATTCACTCAAAAGGGAACAGTATACCTTAGCGGATAATTCATTGTGTACGTTGTAAGAAGTAATTAAAAAAAAAAAAATTCATGCCACCAAAATCGTATTTTTATAATATAAACACTTTGTGTTGATGCATGCGCCTACTAAACACCGAGGAATTGTAACCGACTAATTTAAATTGTTTGGGCAGCAGGGTTTGCGAAGAGAGAACTCGCTTTCTACCGAAGATATCAATGAGTTTATATTTGACTTTTGTTCTTGTTCAAAGATTTTTCTTCGTGTTTTCCGACAGTTTTCCTCCATCCGCAAAAACTAAGGTTTTCAATTTAAAATTCAATCTCCATGATATTAAAAGGCCTGTATAAAAACCAGCTGTGGATTGTAGTAATTAACGCTGTAATTACGTCAAAACGTCAAATTTCATTACTTTTATATATGTGTTAACGAGAACAATTCTTCATTTACCTTAAATGTGGCATTTCCTTTTCCAACGAAAGACGGAAATTAGAGCCATCTACTGTATTGCCTGAATTGTAAGCTTTTCAGTCAAAAATACAGAGAGAAAAACAATAAAGAACAACAATTGCGCATGCTCAGTGGCGTCAGCCGCCTCTTCACCCAACCTCGTCCCCAGGTCCTTCTCCGTTTTCAAAATGGCGGTCGGGCGTGCAAATCCCTGAACAAAGGCTGACAAAATACTCCAATAATTGTCGAGTATTTTATCACGTGACACACGTGATCAAATGGCGTTTTCGGAGGTTCCATAAAACGGAAATACAGGCCTACTTTGCAGCAGCCTGTGCTGGAATGAACCCCTTAATGAAGCCTGATAAGGAACCTAATAAATAAAGTTACTCCTTACCATGTGAAAGAAGATAGAGAACGAGAGTGCACATGCTGTTGTAAAATGCCGAGGTGTCTGCCTTTTTCCCGAGGAATTATTAACGTCATCTATCTCCAGGGCTTTGTCGGTATTCAAAATGTCGGCGAAAGAAGGTCGGTCAAGCCCAAATCATGCGGTCCAGAAGGACGTCGGACACCTTATTGAGACTTATATAACTGAGTAAATGGTTAGTTTTCAGTTGAGGTTAGGGGTAACAGTTTATATAGTTAAATTTAGGACTGAGCAAACAGAGAAGCTAGGTGGTACAGTGGTACGGTAGGCTATGTAAGCCTAAACCTAGCTGAGGTCACAGGTTCAATCCTGAGTGGGGATTTCAGATTTTCTTTTTTACACTTAAACTTTATTGAAAATAAAATTCTAAGTGTCGACATTGCGTTATACACCAAATTCAATAAAGGTTGCTTTGGTCATTGGTAATTGGGCATTGGGAAGCATTTGTTTGGCGGTCACTCAAGCAAAGCATTGTATTGTGTTCCGTATGTCCAAATGCCAAAGCCCAATTACAAATGACCAATTGCTAAAGCAACCTTTATTGAATTAGGTATATAAGTCTTCATAAGGTGTCCGACGTCCTTCTGGACGGTATGATTTAGGCACAACCAAGAAGAACCTGGTCAATAGCAGGCCACGTGACCTTAAGGATCTCAATATGACTCGAATATTTCAATTTAAACTTTTAATGGTAGACATATCAGTAGTTTGGGAGATTTTAAGGTCATGTGAGCAGCTATTTGCCGCCATTTTTGGAACGATAGTGAAAACACGGGGGTTCATTCCTACTGAAACCTTCATCAGGCTCTATTTTTCCTTTACTATGTTTCCAATTGGTAAAACACCCTGCTTATTTTATGTTAGAGCATATGAGAGAAACGCAAACCGGTATTGTAACTAGTTCCGATTATTAAGAAGAAACTGTGGACTATTGTGAGGTTTGGAATCGAATCATTAGAAACTGGTTTAATGTAATTCCTCGGAGTTTCTTATCGGAGGGGCACCAAAAACATATATTTAACAAGAGGCTACGCGTAGCCTAGACTCGTGCCGGTAATGTACGTTACACGCGGATCAACACTTACGTAAAACGGCAACAAGCAAATAAAACCAAAATTAGTTTCGCTTCTGCTTGGATGCGTGCGTATTCTCGTACCTAGAACTAATGCGATGCACACACGAGAGACGAAAAAGGCAAACTTTACCTCGTTACCGTATCCGGCACGAGTAATAAAACCCATTTTAATTTTTCGCTTTTGCTTGCAAAACGACGCCAATCACACCGAATCCAAAGTATCGGTATTGTGGGCTCAAAATTTTCAAAAGAAAATTCAAAATCAAAATCAAAATCTACATGATGTTCTAATAAGAAAATGGAAAACAAAATTTCGATATCGATTTTTCTTCTCTGCGTTATAGCCGTCTTAAAACGTGAAATTTCACTTCCGGTGTGTTACAAAACCGCGCAAGAAGAAAGACTGGATATAGTCCGCTGTGACGTCAATACAAGAATGCCGGTGTCGAGGTTTCTCAGTTCCTCACATTTTGTGATGCGCCCTGCGGAAGAAACATGGTTCTATTGAGGTGTGCTGTCTATGGTTGAAGTAACACGTACCAAAAAAACGGAGGAACTGAGAAATCGCGACACTGGCATTCCTGTATTGACGTCACAGCGGACTATTTCCAGTCTTTCTTCTTGCGCGGTTTTGCAACACACCGGAAGTTGAATTTCACGTTTTTAGACGGCCAAAACGCGGAGAAGGAAAATCGATATCGAAATTTTTTTTTCCAATTTTCTTACCAGAACCTCATGTAGATTCTATCAAGCAAATAAAAAAATCACTGTCATATACACTTTAAGTGACTACACTACATACATGTCTCCATAATTGACTCATGAACCGGACGCTACGCCAAATAGGGGAGGGGACGCTAAGCCAAATAAAGTGCTTTTCGTTAATTTAGGCTTTAATAATGAAAACTGAGGTTATTTTTTTAATTATAACCTATACTGACCTACAACAAGCAGGTGGTTTTAATGTCGAGATTAAATCTGAATTTGGCTTTAAAAATCAAGAATGTTTACACTGCTGGATAGCTGAGAGGTGAAATCTCAATTCTCTCACCGCTGTCTCTACGTTGCTCTTCAACCATTTTTATTTTATTGGCTTTGATTCCTTAACAGTTACGAGCAAAACAGAATTCGAACACAACTTTTGTGATCTAATAACTTAGTTTTATTGTAAAGACATGAGTAAAGAAGTGAATAAGTCAAAAGAACATAAAGCTTATGTTCTCTTGATAAGCTTTATTGTAATTGTGAGTTGAAAAGCCCTTGGGACGGGAACTCTCAATAAAATATATATCGAGCATTTTTCAATTGAGTGTCGTAAAACCAAAACCACCGGCCAAAGTAATTCCTCTGACCAATCACAGCAGTCGTAAATAATTCAATGAACCAATCAGAGCTCTAAGCAATTACATGTCGGCGGCGCCAAGCGCTGGAAAACGCGTGCGAGCAAGTTACGATTGGCTTTGGTTTTACATCTGATTGGTCGAGAAAGTGGCGCGAGATTTTTTTAGCCAATCACAAAGCGTAGCAATGCAATACCAAAGCAATTGTGTGATTACTTTAAACACTCAATTGAAAACTGCTCTAAACACATAGTATAAACAAAATAATGTATTTCCTTTAACTCCGGCAATGAATATTTAATTTTGTCCTATGATTAACTTTATTTTCCTTTATGTTTGTTACATGTTTATATGGAATTTACTTGCCTATATATGAAGAAAACGTAACTTGATTAACACCAAAAGTGTCTGACTGTCTCCTTCACTGCTTGTCTCACTTCTTTAAGCTTCCAGCAATACAGAAACGGACTCAGCGACGAGTTGAAGTAAACTAGAGTTCCTGCAATAGACCAAACCATATTCGCATACATGCCGGCCCATCTATTTATCCTTATTATCACAGCACTAATACCGAACGGAGCATAGCAAGCAACTAATGCCAACTGCACCCAAACTATGGTAGAAACTGTCTTCTTGTACCGCGCTATATTCAGTGGTATTCCTTCACAGTTTGGTTGCCCTTGGTGGACATGGTCTTGTAGATGAGTTTGGTGTTGTCGGAGTTTAAAGAAGATCTTCGTGTAAGAGAAGACTGAGATTACTACAGAAAGTAATACAAAACCTAACGTGAGAATCAAGGGAACAAGATAAGTCCAGAAAACGTACACTAATCCGATCGAAACACCAACAAGCAGAAGACCAAATATGGCTGCGCGAATTCGCCATACCGTTACATGCAAAGCCGGCGTCTGCATCTCAGTCCCAACAGCAGAGCGAGAAGTCTGTCAAAGCTTATGGCGGTCGATACAAAATTGAGACTCCACGCACACAAAAAAAAAGCTGAGGAAAAGTGTGATATGTCTTACGTAGTCCACGATTTTCCAGTTTATCTCGCTCAGTTAGATGTTGCACAAGAGGAATTACATGAAGTGGATGTAGAATAAGGCCAACAAGAAGATCACTCACTGCCAGGCATCGAAACAGCAACTTTGTAGGTGGATGAACAGATGATACTCTCTGGAGTGCAATGAGGGTGAGAATGTTGCCAAGAGTTGCGGTGATAGAAAGTAAAATATTTAATCCTAAAATAAAAAATATGTATTCCTGCTGATGGTGTGCTTTCTTGGTTTACTGTCGGCGTGTTTCTAAATTTATCAGCAGTAAAATTCGACATTGATCTTAGTGCCGGGTGAAAAAAAGAGAGTTTTAAATGTCAGGGGATGATAACCTAGTCGGACGAGAGAGAAAGTGTGTCGAGATATAGCCGCCAAATTACAATTTGAATGTTTTGACATTTGGAGAGCGTATTTATCTCGCCTGACACAGCAATCGCTCACGGTAAACAATACAAGGAGTTCAAAAACTGCATTGTGCTAATGACAGACTGAGCAATGTTAGAAGTTGAGTATTGTAAATTCGAGAGAAAACAAAAAAGGTTAATATAATGAAAAGAATAATTTTTCTGCATCTGCATATTTTAATAACTTCGGCATCAGTGGGATATTTAGTGGTTTTTGTACCACGGTAGGGGTATACGTTAGCGTGTACGTCCGAGGGTTAAGTTCACAGTGTGGAAATGAAGGAAGGGGAGGGAGTGGGGAGGGTGAGGTATTTTTTCTGATTTCTCACAGCAATTTCTCGTAGAATTAAAGGAAAAAGGGAAACTGAACCAAACAAGGAAACATTTTTTAATCATTAAATACCTTGTAACTACGTTACACAGGGAGGTAAAATTAATATTTTTTCACCCATTCCATCGAAAATAGCGAGCAAAGCAACTGTTGTGATTATATATCTTGAAGTACTTCAAACCTACATTCATTTTTTTATTACAATGCTTTGCGGCTAGCTTAAGTTAGTCTGGCCAAAGCGAAATTTCAAAATACTTGGTACGGAACGGAATTATGCTTTATATACCATGTATATATTCACGATTGACGGTTGTGCCGCCGCGTGTCACGTTTGTACACTAGTTGAAGTACTATCCTATGGGACGCCATATCATTCAAAAGTGGTATGAGTTTACAACTGGTGATCGAAAGAACGATCGCTTTGGTTGAGATTATCGATTGGTGATCGAGAATTACAATCGCTATAGTTGAGTTTATCGATTTGGTGTTTGAGAATTACGATCGCTATGGTTAAGTTTACAACTGGTGGTCGAAAACGCGATCGCTATGGTTGAGATTATCGACTGGTAATTGAGAATTACGATCGCTATAGTCGAGTTTATGGATTGGTGATTTCTGACCATAGCGATCGTCATTCTCAATCACCAATCGCTTTTCTGCCGGACCATAGCGATCGTCATTCTCGATCACCAATCGATAATCTCAATCATAGCGACCGCCATTCTGGATCACCAATCGATAAACTCGAACATAGCGATCGTTTTTCGATCACCAGTCGAAAATCTCAACCATAGTGGTCGTAATTCTCAATCACCAATCGATAAACTCAGCTATAGCGATCGCAATTCTCAATCACCGATCGATAATCTCAACCACAGCGATCGCAATTCTCAATCACCGATCGATAATCTCAACCACAGCGATCGTTTTTTCGATCACCAGTTGTAAACTCATACCACTTTTGAATGATATGGTGTGCCATATTGATATAACCTAAACAATGCGGATGATGTCTTTGAACGTTGAGTTAACTTCTCGTATGAAGGGTTTTCAGTTCCTAGGTCATTAAAATAATGTACAATCAATAATTTAAGCCTTTCGTGAGAAAATATTGAGAAAATAACAAATACAATCAACTAAGTATACAAACATGAAATTTGTACTTATGTATGCATGGCTCTAAGTAATGGAGAGTAGCTAGTGTAGATCGCGAAAGACATTAGCCAATGATACTATCCAGGGGTCAATTCAATAAAACTTTAACAAGTGTAATTTACAAGTGTAGCTATTGTTTTCAACCTCTGAAACAATGGAAACACTTGTAAATTACAATTGTAAAAGTTTTATTGAATTGACCCCAGATTCATTGGTGCCTTTGAACGTTCTACAACCTTTAATATCCAACAAGACTACAAGTAATGCCTGAGGACCCAGATGCGCTAAGAACAGATGACAAAAAGGAACCCTCAGAATGACATCAGCTGCAACACATAAAGACGTGGAAACAAAAATAACTCGGCAACAGACATTGATGTCCTATTTTAAAGAGATCAGGGTTCTCAAAGAGTGATGCATAAGCCACTGTCCAATAAAGAATTCAAAATAATTAAGTCAGAAGCTTAAAGGAGCTGTTGTCATGATGATTTTGAGGTTTTTGGGTCAACACGTAACTGCGCCAAATTAAAACTAAGTAAAATACTTATAGAACACCAAGAGTCAGGGAGCAGGGGTGGTGTAGTGGTGAGAGCACTCGCCTCCCACTAATGTGGTCCGGGTTCGATTCCCGGCCCCGGCGTCATATGTGGGTTGAGTCTGTTGTTGGTTCTTTCCTTGTTCCGAGAGTTTTTTCTCCGGGTACTCCGGTTTTCTCCTCTCCTCAAAAACCAACATTCTAAATTCCAATTCGAATTAGATAGAGAACCTGCATGAAAACCAGCTACGGCTGATGCGGCTTTCCTATCTAAATATAGCTATTTATTTATATCAAATGAATTCTCGACGAGAAAATAAACCACAATAGAAGTTTTAACGAGTTCTCCAATGATAAACATGCAAAAATAAGCTCAATTTTTTCAAGATCGCAATTCATTTCCATCCTGGCCATCTGCAGCCCAAGACACTTATTTTTACTCTTAGAGCACTAGTTGAATAATTTTAAACACAAATGGACCCATTTCCTTGGGTTTTCAATGACATAAAGATGTATATATATTTTGGCTTTTTAAAGTAGCACTAAAAGTGGTGACAGAGCCCTTTAACTTGAAGTTACTGTCCTCGTTATACATCAGATCCATAATTGAGGATAATACATGTGCGCTATGATATATGAAATTTCTCTTCTAGTAACAAAATATAGGAGAGAAGTCAGCATCGGGACGGTTTTCTTAGTGGTGCAAACTTCAGTATTCATGCACTTTAGTACCTGCTAAAACACTACTTCATGAATAAACAAATAATACTCAACGCTAAGGCCAACCCAAGGATTTAATTAACATTTTTTCCTTGTAGGTACGGACAGGTTTACACTTATTTTTGCGTTCTGTTTGGACAACTAATGTAGCTTTTACCATTGACTTTTTTAACAATTATTATACCACTATTGCATTATTTTGCAATGTTGCAGTATTTCAGAAAAAGATAAAGATCTTTGTTTCCATTTATGGTTTTCGTTTTCCACCGCAGGTGCTTTCGACTCAATTGCATGAATTCTCCACATCAACTATCCGCGGGTTGGGCGGAAATTAAACTTTACACCACTAAATATCCCACTTTACTTGTTATTCGCCGCTTCCTTTGGAAATAGTTCGATAAAGATCTTTGTTTCCATTTATGGTTTTCGTTTTCCACCGCAGGTGCTTTCGGCTCAAGTGCATGATTTCTCCACATCATAATAATAATAATATACAATTATTTATACAATTATTTATACAATTATTTTCGGACGATGTTTTTTAGCATTTCAAGAATGTTTTTCCTGTTCGCTCAGTGGTCCTTAGTAGCTATAGGGTATTCGTGTTGTGTTTTTAATAATGCATTCGACATTACGTTCTTTATCTTATCATTATCTTTTCATTTTGTACATCTTGCGCCAGAGCGATCATCATCAGCTTTGAGTTGACATAGCGTATACACTTAGCTTGTGCTCTCAATTGTGCTTGCATGGCTTGAGAAAGCATGAACTCTAGACTGAGCACAACACATAATTTGTTTGATTTTGTCCTTCACTCCTTGCCTCACTTCTCTGATCTTCCAGCAATACACAAACGGATTCAGAGTCGAGTTTAAGTAGACAAGAGTTGATGCAAATCTCCCAGCCAGAACAATAGATGGGGATAATCCATAGCTAGTCACTAAAGCTGTAAATACACCATATGGTAGATAGCAGACCACTAATACCAGCTGCACCCACAGTGCCGTGGACACTGTCTTTCTGAATCTTGCTATGTTCAGTGGAATTCCACCTCCGTTCGGTTGTCCCTGGTGAACATGAGTTTGTAGTGTTTGATGATGACGAAGAGTTAAGTAAATTTTCGTGTATGAGGAAGTTGAGGCTACAAAACTTACTAAAATTAAAATATAGCCATACCACAGAAAAATAAAATGGATCCAGAAATACATCGTTGCAACAAAGACGTTCAAAAACAACATAAAGGTTACAGCCATACGAATTCTCTTCAAAGTCACAACTTGTCTGTACCTCAGTCTCAATAACAAGGCGAGAAGTCGGTCCACGCTTATTGCTGTCATTGTTGAGAGAGATACTCCAAATAAAATCACACCGATAATATAATTTAAGGTTAAGACGCGATTGCACAGGTCTTCGTTTCCTTGCATTGCAGAAATCAAATGGATGACGTTAAGAGGTTGTAGTAATAGACCAATGCAAAGATCGGTACTCGCCAGGCAGATGTACAAGAGTTTCGATGGCGGATGAAGAGAAGTTTCCCTTTGAAGAGCAACTAGAATAAGATAATTCCCCAGAGATGCAGTTATCGATAACAATATGTTCAATGCAACGACAATTCTCATTTCGTGTTCTTCATCTGAAGATGAAACGCATACTTGCTTTTCAAAGGTCATTTAGCTTTCTTTGCCACTAAAGTTCGTCATTTCGCTTGTTTTGATAATTATAGCAACTTGTTACAGCTTTCCTTCAATTATAATGCATGGAAATCCTGGATCGAATCAGAGAGGAAGTTTTTGCTCCAAGTAAATTGACATTAGGGAAATTATTGTTTGTTGAACCTGTTCCTCAATTAGCATCAGAAATTAAATTTAAGCGACTTCATAGGCGCTGACAATATAAGAGGAATATCGTTAAAAATCAAACGTGATATAAATATTTTTATCAAAATATGTTTAATTTAAGCCTGACCCGCAAGATGAAGTATTTTGGATGTTTGTTTTTCCCGAAATGCAAAATGTGTCTCCATTTGCTCGCCTCACGCGCATTCAGTGATTACAACTGAAGCAAACCGTGTTTCCAACAGGCCAAAAGGAAAAATAAAAACCGTTTTTGTTTCAGAAACATTTTAATCGCTACGAGACATCACGATGTCTATCCTTTTTGAAATCATTACCGAAATACATGGAGTTTTTATCATATGGCATTTTTTATTTTATTGTATTTAGCTTCGCAGTGATCATTGTTTATCCGGGAAATTCTGTACAACTCCGGTCAGGAAATTAAAAAGAATAGTGGCAGTTTATATAATAATAAAAATATATATATTATCGATTAACCAGAGTTAAATGCGTTTGTACATTCTATACTTTATTAAAACCCACAAAGACTTTCCTTTCGATATATCATCCTGTCCTTATTGTCAGTTGTCAAACGTTTGTGTTGTGACAGTATTAATTTCATTAAATTATGATCTATTCGAAGCTTTACTGCACTATACAATGAAATTCATTTTTTAGCTGATATAAAGTTCTCAAAATTAGGTCGAAGCTATGGTCGCTTTGATTAAAATGTCAGTAATAAATAAATTTAGTTCCATGGTTTTATAAAAGTGTTATTGTCTTGCCTTTACGTTGGTAAGGTAAAAGATGTATGCGCTAAGTGGGCTATGCACGCAAACGTGACATTTTAATGGCTTTCCAAACTTAAATAATAAACGCAACACAAAACCCGTGTGACAATACTATGTAAACGTCGCTTTTAGATTATAAAAAAGTAAGCAAACCCAACAACGGCGTTAACCATTTCTAGAAAAAAATTTCGTTAAAAAATATTAAACGTCGAGTAAAATAAACACGCTAAAAGTATATGTAGACCCGGCCACCTGCGTGATGGTGGTGGTGGTGGGGGTGTGTGGTCTTTGGACTGTTGCTGCTGCCAAACGGTATAAAATTATATCTCTTTGCAAAACGATGGTAGATGTAATGTTAAATATGTCAAAGCTGCGATCAAAGAGGAAACTCGGGCATCCATATCGAGCCGCGCTGCGGAGAAGAGGGAGCACCAATTACTATTCGTTGCGGCGTCGTATAACCAAAATATACCGCATCTGAGTGATCAGGTGGCTTATTTTAATTTTCGGCGACTTTATTTACCGCCTTTACGTTTTAAATCAAAAGGACTGGGAATAGAGCGGGCGCATAACGGTTACAGTGCTATTTTGCAAAGGAAAGATAGAAATAGGACGGAGTCTTTAATCTTCACGAATGAACGTCACGTTCATTGACAGGTGAAGAGCCACCTGGTGGCTACTCTTTCACAACCTCGTACCCAGGTCCTTCTCCGTTTTCAAAATGGCAGGTCGGACGTAGAAACTCGGTTAACACTTGACTGACGTTGGACACATTATTTGACACCAAATCTCTGTGGGTAGAGTCTAGATTCCATAGCTCTGAAGGAGGTCGGACACCTTATTGAGACTTATATAACGGAGTAACTGGTTAGCTTTCAGTTGAGGTTGATGGTAGCAGTTTAGTATAGTTAAATTTAAGACTAAGCAACCCGAGAAGTTAGGCGGTGCAGTGGTACGGTAGGCTATGTATGCCTAAGCCTAGTTAAGGTCACAGGTTCAATCCTGAGTGGAGATTTTAGATTTTCTTTTTTACACTTAAAATGTATTGGAAATAAAATTCTAAGTGTCGACATTACATTATATAATTCTCAATAAGTGTCCGACCTCCTTCTGAGCTATAAAAGGTAGACTCTACCATTTCTCAGTGACACTGCCATTATGGGTACCACTTCTCCTCCGAAAGTAGTGGACGTGAGTTTGCGAGCAAAGAACTCTGGACCCGAACCGTTATTTGTCGTTGTTTACCTTGTTAAACCTTTGCGTCTGTGCTATACAAACAGCACAATGTGTAAACAAGATCTTAATTGTAATCTTAGCCGCCCAGTGCTCTTCAAGTGGGTTGGACGATTCCTCTTCATTTCCGTTTTGCTCGCTCAGGTTGTGGTGTTAAACCAGTATCTAGTACAGTACGCGAACAAGTCGTCGTTTCAAGCCTTCACGCTTGCTTACACACCAGCGATATTACTGTGGGCAAAGGGACAGTTTAACTGTCGACAACGCGAGGTTGCTTCGGGTGTGTGGTTCTTGTATATCGTACCTCTTTGCATTCATTCTGGATGGATTCTTGGTACGCTTATGTCCGAGATCGATGGCGAATCATCTGGGCTAGACCACGGTTTTTTGAAATATCCCTTATCACTCACTGCGCTTGTCTACATGTTGTTAGATGCCGAAGAGTTTGAACCGTCACTGCACATGAAATTAAACTGGTCGATTCTTGTGGATATTTTGGATTTTGTGGACCTTCTGGATGCAATAATCGATCCGCGAAAGAACGAAAGTTTACCCAGTGAGATACACTACTGCATTTGCGCGTTTGTAATTGTTAGCCTTATTATTTTGACATTCAACTTCGCTGGACCCGTGCGAGAAGCTCGGAGCAACACTGACGAGACAAATGAAACACAGGCGAAGATTTATACCATTGACATTCTTGTGCAAGCGATTTTCATTAACTTTCCCTTTCTAGTAATTCGCCTTGTGCTTCATTACAAATATAAAGCTGGAGCTTCAGTATTTGCGTTTAAAAATTTACTGGTTATTGTCGTAAACTTTACCAAGGTTCGCTATGGTTGTTGTGAACGAGACGAAAAGATCAGCACCAACGGTCACACTCCTGCGAACACCGAAGACCTAGAATCTGCAAGTGTGATACAGTCGACTCAGTCCAGTCGCATGGCAGATGATGCTTCAAGCATTTCCTCGTTCGGAAGAAGATCACAAAGAGAGGAAAGGCAAAGAACTAGACTTTTTAATTTGCAGGACAGAGAGGACCCCGAGGAAATTATCGTTTTGAGTTAAATGTGCTCATCTGAATTTTTTGCCAATTATGCATTTAAAAAGGTCAGAAAGGTTTAATTAAAACGATCAATTATAGTATATAGGTTGGTAAACGAAGCAGAAAGGAGGCTTAAACTAGGTTCTCGTGTTTAAAGATATTATAAATTTCTAATTACGAGTTAATAGTAGAAACCAGGCACTAAAAGTCTACTTGAACGAATAAACAGATTGAAGGGAAGTGAGCGATGTGAAGATGATGTGAAAGATATGGATTGTCAACGTTTCTGAAAAAATCTCTTGTTTGTGACTACTTGACCGTAAACAAAAATCCATTCTGGTTAATTCCGTATGAATAAACTAATGCGGTATAATTATAAACAGTAGGTGTGGATGTAATTTTATTGCACTTTGTACTCTTTAATTAAATGCACTGAGACCAGTGAAAGTATTCCTCGTCTTAAGTGATACCCAGTTGAAAAAATGGGTTGCTCGGAAGCTTTTTATTTTTGGAGTGAATGAAAACACAATTTGCAAAGTTTGTTGGTCTCTAAATATTATGCACTTGTTTGCTTGTCTTTCACAGAAGGATGTCTACGCCTCACGCCGAGAGGAATGTTGCCGACAGTTGCTTGAAATACCGTAACACTAATTGCATAGTCTTTGAAGTAAACCCTAATTCCTCCATTTTTTAGGTTAAATTATAAATATATAAATTCATATCAGTGTTAAACGTAATGTAAATCGTGTAAGGGTTGTTAGGCCCAGCTTCGCATGTGCCGAACCTAATGCAAATGAGCAAAATCTATTGTTCTTAACTTGCTAATTTGCATTAGGTTCGGCACATGTGAAGTTCGACGTTTGAACTGGGCCTTAGTCACCCTGAGGAAGATCACTGATCGAAAGGTAGGTGTCTTTTAAAAAAAAGAAAGAAGAAAAAATTCGTCGTCATTTGTGATGCTTTCCGTTTCGGAACTATTTTCACAGTGACAATAAGGAGGTTTTTTTGCCCTGTAAACCATTTTGTTTTGTTTTATTTTGTTAATGTCATTGTAATGTCAAGTTTTGAAACGTTAATCAAGTTATTATTTGAAGACGCCTGCAGACATTCTGAATGACATTTTTTGTCTATGCAATACAGGTGATCAATACATCGCCTCTAAATATATATGCCCGATCGAGCGCCTTAATACGATCACCCATCAGGAAGAACAGAAACTGAAAAAAAAAAATGTATTACTAGCCTTTGCTTTGTCCAGTAAAGTTGAATCCCCAAATTTCAATGATCTTCAATACGTTGTTTAAGGCTGGCTATAAAAGAGACGATCGATTTACTTTCTAACTTGAAATACTGAATACGAATTGAACTAATTTCACAGTCTGTGTACCTTTCTGTGCCGTTTTGTTATGCAATGCGATAATTTATGTTCAACAAAGGACCGACTTTAATGTCACTTATGAGTTGAAAATGATTTCATTGCACTTACGTTAACAGAAAATAAAGTGTATCCAGTGCGTAAAGTTGATTAGAACTTGTAAAATTATATTCCCAAATGGCACGGATTTTGGCCACTGTGACTCCGGGAAGTATATTTCAATACTAAAATATTAAAATAGGTCTTTGTTTTACGAAGACAAAACAAAACTAAAAAGCTCTAGCGAGCTACTTCCGCAATTAACAATTATATACAATTATATTAAGATAATTATAATTATAGTCCTATTCAAGGTAAAAGTGTATATAATTCATTCACAATTTTTGTCAACCTTAATTAAGTGCATAAGACCTTACGTCAGTTTTAAGATTTGGTAGCTAATACTGACATATTTTTCAACGATTGCACTGAATGAGTACAATTAGATCATGTCACGTTTCTTATAATAAACGTATGCAAGAAAAGTCAAAATATCAAACGCGTTCAGTTTTCTTGCTACCTTCTGAGTTAAAACAGAAATAACTTAGCGAGCACATCTTATTTCCTTCAGACACCAGTACAAAAATGAGGGCTCAAACGATCTACGTTAATTTCAAAGCCATTTTTTGTCTTGCGTTAATCGCAACTTTGGCTAACTTTGTATTTACCCAAAATCTGTAAACCTCCATGTTGGATGACACCAGGAACGCTTTGATGTCCTTTTCTACGGGCAGTTCTTCGCCAAATCCAACTCCGACTCCCATTCCCACTCTGCGAACCACTACATCATCTAAGAGGCGAACTAGCTACAGGGTCACGGGTAGGTTTTCCGATTCAAATTTCTCGATTAATTCTTTCTTTCTCTGAATATTTAATACTACTCTATAAAATTGCTGCCGTTTAGGTCAAGTACAAAACAGAGAAGTGAAACTTTCGTAAAGAAAATGTCATTGAGTGACTCATACGTTTTCGCTTATTCTTTTGTTTTTGCCTAAATGAAAAGGAAGTTAATGTTACAGATAGCATAGAAAAAACAAAGTATTCAGCATGAAAAATTATCTTCTCCCTTAAATCCGTGTATGAGTTGCGCTGAAAATTTAAAAAGTATCAATTTGGAACCCTGACCGAAAGGAGATAATCTATCTGGTGCCAACAGTTTCACCCAGGTAGAGACAACCCTACCGAAAAATTCAGTTTCCCGCCAATTTGCTCAGTTTAATGGCTAATTGAAATGCACAAAAATATAAAAACAATTCTCTGGCCCTTAGTAAGTTTCTGACCCTAAAGATTTACCTGGCATGTTAAAGGAAAAATTATATATTTCTTAATGTAGGTATCATTTTAATCTAGGTTTCCTAGGCAGACGTCGGCGCCGCCGTAGAAGTTGTCCTGCTCCTCCTGCTATAATGGTTGGTAAGTGACTGAAATATTTAATTTATCTGGCTTAATTAGTTTTGACCACAAGCAACTATAATCACAACTTTTGCAACTATTATACCGACGAAATTCTAAGCCTAAAATTTGCATCATTAGATAGAAAACCATTATCTTATCAAACATGAAACAATTCAATAAAAAAGAATCATAAGAGGTAATTATAATTAAAATTTAAGCTTGACCATACACTGTACATTTTACGTTTGAAAGAACTAATACAAATTATTAGGTAAAAAGGTTATGTGCAGACCTAAAAAGAATTCCAAAACTATCACAGACGTTACAGAAAAACATACACTTACATTAACCAGACATAAAACGTAACTGAACCAGTCAGATTTACTACAATTATCATAACGTACTTTGTAGATAACTGCAGAATAAAGACTATAACCAATCGGAAACTACAAAACGTTATACAAACTGACCAAACAAAGTCCACTGAGAAACCACAAATTGCATGCAGAAGTACATCAACTACATAAACCACAAAATAGAGATAAACAAAGTAATCACAGTAACTGCAATAACTACAGAATAAACAAAATAACCAAACAATAGAAAATGCAAATACTTTACACAAAATTAACACCATAACGGACTGAATGTACACAATTTTTAGAAACTGAATCATGATAACTAAATATAGTTATGAAAATAAAGAAGATGCAGAATCTATAGAAACAAGTTTAGCCGGAGACTACAAAAAAAAAAAAGAAAAACAGAAACTACAAAAACTACAAAAACTACACAAACTAAAAAACAAATTACAGAAACTAGCTACAGAAGCTCTAGAAAACTCAGAGAAACTCTAGAAACCACAGTACGGACACTGCATGAACTGCAATACTGCCGAGTGTGAAAAACTATCGTATTCAGTTACAGAAACTATATATTAAACTTCAAAAATTACAACCACTACAGAAATTAAGTATATACAAAACGAACAGAAATTCTAAAATTTGCGGCAGCTGCAAAAGTTTAAAAACTGCAGAAAATATAAGCTTCATAAACTTCAGAAACTATAGAAATTGCAGGAATACAATTAAAAAATACAGAACAGCACTATAGCCATGCCGCCACAAACTACAAAAACTGTAAAACCCATCATGAGAAGCTTCACAAAGTGTAGAAACTATAGAATGACTAAAGAAAGAACAGAAACTGTGAAAACTACAAACACTATACAGAAACCAAAGAAAGAACAGAAACTGTGAAAACTACAAAAACTATTCAGAAACTAAAGAAAGAACAGAAACTGTAAAAACTAAAAACGCTATACAGAAACTAAAGAAAGAACAGAAACTGTGAAAACCACAAAAACTATACAGAAACTAAAGAAAGAACAGAAGCTGTGAAAACCACAAAAACTATTCAGAAACTAAAGAAAGAACAGAAACTGTGAAAACTACAAACACTATACAGAAACTAAAGAAAGAACAGAAACTGTGAAAACCACTAAAACTATTCAGAAACTAAAGAAAGAACAGAAACTGTGAAAACCACTAAAACTATTCAGAAACTAAAGAAAGAACAGAAACTATGAAAACTACAAATACTATACAGAAACTAAAGAAAGAACAGAAACTATGAAAACTACAAATACTATACAGAAACTAAAGAAAGAACAGAAACTATGAAAACTACAAACACTATACAGAAACTAAAGAAAGAACAGAAACTGTGAAAACTAAAAACACTATACAGAAACTAAAGAAAGAACAGAAACTGTGAAAACTACAAACACTATACAGAAACTAAAGAAAGAACAGAAACTGTGAAAACTACCAAACCAATACAGAAACTAAAGAAAGAACAGAAACTGTGAAAACCACAAAAACTATTCAGAAACTAAAGAAAGAACAGAAACTGTGAAAACTACAAACACTATACAGAAACTAAAGAAAGAACAGAAACTGTGAAAACCACTAAAACTATTCAGAAACTAAAGAAAGAACAGAAACTATGAAAACTACAAATACTATACAGAAACTAAAGAAAGAACAGAAACTATGAAAACTACAAACACTATACAGAAACTAAAGAAAGAACAGAAACTGTGAAAACTAAAAACACTATACAGAAACTAAAGAAAGAACAGAAACTGTGAAAACTACAAACACTATACAGAAACTAAAGAAAGAACAGAAACTGTGAAAACTACCAAACCAATACAGAAACTAAAGAAAGAACAGAAGCTGTGAAAACCACAAAAACTATTCAGAAACTAAAGAAAGAACAGAAACTGTGAAAACTACAAACACTATACAGAAACTAAAGAAAGAACAGAAACTGTGAAAACCACTAAAACTATTCAGAAACTAAAGAAAGAACAGAAACTGTGAAAACCACTAAAACTATTCAGAAACTAAAGAAAGAACAGAAACTATAAAAACTACAAATACTATACAGAAACTAAAGAAAGAACAGAAACTATGAAAACTACAAATACTATACAGAAACTAAAGAAAGAACAGAAACTATGAAAACTACAAACACTATACAGAAACTAAAGAAAGAACAGAAACTGTGAAAACTAAAAACACTATACAGAAACTAAAGAAAGAACAGAAACTGTGAAAACTACAAACACTATACAGAAACTAAAGAAAGAACAGAAACTGTGAAAACTACCAAACCAATACAGACACTAAAGAAAGAACAGAAACTGTGAAAACCACAAAAACTATTCAGAAACTAAAGAAAGAACAGAAACTGTGAAAACTACAAACACTATACAGAAACTAAAGAAAGAACAGAAACTGTGAAAACCACTAAAACTATTCAGAAACTAAAGAAAGAACAGAAACTATGAAAACTACAAATACTATACAGAAACTAAAGAAAGAACAGAAACTATGAAAACTACAAACACTATACAGAAACTAAAGAAAGAACAGAAACTGTGAAAACTAAAAACACTATACAGAAACTAAAGAAAGAACAGAAACTGTGAAAACTACAAACACTATACAGAAACTAAAGAAAGAACAGAAACTGTGAAAACTACCAAACCAATACAGAAACTAAAGAAAGAACAGAAGCTGTGAAAACCACAAAAACTATTCAGAAACTAAAGAAAGAACAGAAACTGTGAAAACTACAAACACTATACAGAAACTAAAGAAAGAACAGAAACTGTGAAAACCACTAAAACTATTCAGAAACTAAAGAAAGAACAGAAACTGTGAAAACCACTAAAACTATTCAGAAACTAAAGAAAGAACAGAAACTATGAAAACTACAAATACTATACAGAAACTAAAGAAAGAACAGAAACTATGAAAACTACAAATACTATACAGAAACTAAAGAAAGAACAGAAACTATGAAAACTACAAACACTATACAGAAACTAAAGAAAGAACAGAAACTGTGAAAACTAAAAACACTATACAGAAACTAAAGAAAGAACAGAAACTGTGAAAACTACAAACACTATACAGAAACTAAAGAAAGAACAGAAACTGTGAAAACTACCAAACCAATACAGAAACTAAAGAAAGAACAGAAACTGTGAAAACTACAAAAACTATACAGAAACTAAAGAAAGAATAGAAACTGTGAAAACTACCAAAACTATAGACAAACTAAAGAAAGAACAGAAACTGTGAAACCTACAAACACTATACAGAAACTAAAGAAAGAACAGAAACTGTGAAAACTACAAAAACTATACAGAAACTAAAGAAAGAATAGAAACTGTGAAAACTACCAAAACTATAGAGAAACTAAAGAAAGAACAGAAACTGTGAAAACTGCAAACACTATACAGAAACTAAAGAAAGAACAGAAACTGTGAAAACTACAAAAACTATACAGAAACTAAAGAAAGAATAGAAACTGTGAAAACTGCAAACACTATACAGAAACTAAAGAAAGAACAGAAACTGTGAAAACTACAAAAACTATACAGAAACTAAAGAAAGAATAGAAACTGTGAAAACTGCAAACACTATACAGAAACTAAAGAAAGAACAGAAACTGTGAAAACTACAAATTCTATACAGAAACTAAAGAAAGAATAGAAACTGTGAAAACTACAAAAACTATTCAGAAATTAAAGAAAGAATAGAAACTGTGAAAACTACAAAAACTATACAGAAACTAAAGAAAGAACAGAAACTGTGAAAACTACAGAAACTATTCAGAAACTAAAGAAAGAATAGAAACTGTAAAAACTACAAAAACTATTCAGAAAGTAAAGAAAGAATAGAAGCTGTGAAAACTACAAAAACTCTACAGAAACTAAAGAAAGAACAGAAACTGTGAAAACTACAAAAACTGTTCAGCAACTAAAGAAGAAATAGAAATTGTGAAAACTACAAAAACTATTCAGAAACTAAAGAAAGAACGGAAACTGAAAACTACAAAAACTATTCAGAAAGTAAAGAAAGAACAGAAACTGAAAACTACAAAAACTATTCAGAAAGTAAAGAAAGAACAGAAACTGTAAAAACTACAAAAATTATTCAGAAACTAAAGAAGGGACCAGCCTCCGCACAACAAATTAAACTGTAGAAACACCCTAAACAACAGAAAGTGGACGAACTAAAACGATCTCAATAACTGCAGCAACATCACAACTACGTACTAAAACAATACAAACTGCACTGTGAATCTTCGGAAATTTCCTACACAAACAACTAACACAAAGCTAACAACCCAAACACAGTTTGAGCTTGATGTTTATGCGAACACAAAGCAACAACGGATCCAGAAGAAAAGAAACCAAACTACTGAAAGCAACTACAAATTGTGAATACAGTAATTCAACCGCGTCGACCACCTTCAGTTACTTAAACGCATAAATTAGATCTTTCTGCCGAGTTTAAGCAGTGTGTTGTCTTATTGTAGCGCTGATTTAGCATTATTGCAGTTTGAAACGTAAGAGCTAGGTCATTTCTTAACATAATATTTACCTATTTTTTTAATTTATTTCTCGATTTGATAGCAAGGCCGCCGGCAGTTACATCAAAGCCAGTAACACCCGCAAAGAAACGAACGTCACCTTCTAACAAGTTCTTGGAGGCCCTCGATCAAATTGAAAGGGCCGTGTACGAGGCTCAAGCCGCCGGGTCTCGGTACCATTACAGTCCACAGCGTCTAGTAAAGATCAAAGCAAACATAAAACTAGCGACTGAGAAACGCAACTACATGTTTGCCCGCCAATCTCTTGGTCATGGCCTGTACTCTGTGGTGGAACTAGCAAAGAAGAGTGGGGTCAAGAGTGGTCGGAAAAGGCGAGTTCCTCCCAGCAGTGCTGTAAAGGACTTTATGGATTCCTTAAAAAAAGATCTCGGTGATTCCGCTTTTGACACTTTTATGAGTGTCAACGGAGATGTCACTTTGATGTTTGCCATTGATGACACTGGAAGTATGAGTGATGAAATTGAAGCAGCCAAAGCCATCGCGTTATCAATTGTAAATCATAAAAGAGATTTACGTCGTGGATTATATCTTGTCACCTTTCAATGATCCAGGTCAGTGGAAATGTATTGTTGCATAGAAACGCGACGTTAACTTTCATGTTAAAGCGTTGTTAATACAAGGTAAAAATGATTTTCCACTGTATAACTAACCTCGATAAATGAAAAAACAAAATTCCTACTTCTGACAGGAAGAATGAAAGGAGAGCGGTTGATTTAACTTGCTTTCAGTCAGACTTTATAAATTCATACACAAAGCAAAAAAAAGCTTTTTCCTTCCCAGTAAATCTTGATCGTCATGAAACCTAATCCTGTAAGCCTCTGAACCTTTAACCCTTAGAACCCTTAACCGATGCCAAAGGTATCCAGAGGATCTATACACGGGTGCTATTTGTGTTTCCCTTTATTTCAGATTGGTGATGATAATTTCTCAACTAATGCGCGTCCATATGGTTAAAAGGCCCTTTTAGAATTGTTTTAACCAGCTCTTTCACTCTGTTTAATTTATTTCAGGAACTGGACCAGTCACTTACAGAAGCTGTGCAGACCGAAATCAGTTTGTGACTGACATTCAGAAACTTCACGCCCATGCCGGTGGAGACTGCCCTGAGCTGAAATTCAAAGGAATTCTGGACGCCCTGGCTGACAGTCCAAACTATGGTTCACCGCTGTATGTTTTCACAGACGCCACAGCTAAAGACTACACTGAAGAAAACCTTGATGAAGTACTTCTGAATGCTGAATTTAATGGCATAACTATAAACTTCTTTACTACTGGTTTGTGTGGCCTCCCTTCGTATCCACCATTTGAGAAAATGGCAAAAGAAATATGTGGTCAGATGTTCAAACTTCCAAGCAACGAGCTAAAGAAGCTTTCTGGCGTCACTGCTGGCGCACTTGCAGGAGCAACTTGTTTAGCAACAGGTGGAAGTGCGAACACAAGTGGAAAGAAGAAACGAAGTCTCCATGAAGACAATATCCCAGTTGACGATTCCACCGAAATTAAAAGCTCATCATTTCAGTCTTACCGAACAAATGAACCCTAGTATCACTCTCAGGGATCCCAGAGGAACTTTTGTTACTTCGGGAAAAATTTCTTTGTCCAGAGGAGCGATTTACGAGATTAACAACCCACGGCCAGGAACTTGGAAGCTGACAGTTACAGGAGCTGGAAAATACACATACCAGGTCAAAGGCACAAGTAAAACAAATATCGACTTCGAGTTCTTCTTCGTTATGATTCCAACCAGTGGAAGAAGCACAAAACCTATACCTATTTCACATCTTCTTCTTGGTAAGTGCATTGTAATGTGTACTACCAAGCGTTATGTCAAAAACAAGATATACCCCTCCAGAAACCCTTAACAAAGATCCAGACACAGTCTTCGTTTCGTCACACTTACTAGAGAGAAATGATTATGATTTAGTTTTTTAGCTTTCAGCCATCTTACCAGTGTCTCGAGTTACAGCAGCTGCTGATTTGCTAATAAACATTCTTTATCTTTTATCCGATAGATCAGAAAGCTTTCGTCATCATAACGGTAGCTGGGACAAAAATGATCAACAGCAAGACTCTTAATCTTGACTTGATGAGCAAGGACGACAGCCGTCTCGCTACAACTGTGGTTAGTCTCCGTGGATCCAGTGGCGCTCATTTTTCAGCCTCCTTTACCCCTCCCTCTTTACCCTTTAAATTGAAGCTGAGAGGGAAGACAAATAAAGGGTACAGCTTTGAACGTAACTCTCGTAACATAGTCCATCCCAGTCACGCCCTTATCCGCGTCCTCTACGCCAGAAACGAGTTCACGATCCCAGCTGGAGGTAGCGGGTTCGTGATGTTTGTGGTCTACAACACTGGCCCAACCGAAGTTTTTGACATCAAGGTCAAGGATCGCCTGAAATTTGTTGCGAGTCTTCGCCGCACCTCTATCACTGTTCGCAAAGGCCGCACAAGTTTCTTCTCCGTCAGCTTCAAAGCACGGAGCTCGGCTGCACGGGGGGAAAGTGATAACGTGCTGGCGACCATCACTGGCCAAACGTCAAAGAAAACCGTCGGCCAAGTTGTGAGGCTGATGGTTGTCTAACGCATACGAATGAAGTGCTACAGCCGGGGTGAAGGGCATTTAAAAACTGTCGATTTAGTGTTGTGAACTCTTTGATTTCATTTTTTTTTCATTTTTGCTGTGCTTTGTGATGGGTTAAAAGCTTTTTTATAAGTGCTTTTTTGAGGAGAATACTAAGGAACTGATTCACGCTCTTTATTATTGTGAGCTGGACAGCATTGTGACCAGGCATTCTTGTAATTCAAACGGCTCTGCGTGTATACATGTAGTTGTTTGTATGGCACACGAACAAGTTACATACATGTATGCTAACTAGTAAACACGAATACTAGATATTTGTCGCAGTGTTTGATACTTACTTTGAGAACGTAAATTGGTTTGATTTTGGGAGATAAAAATAACTAAATGGATACGCGAGTATAAGGCTAAGGAGCTGCGCTTTCTGTGTGGTGTACCAATTTTAGATTTTGAATAAAATCGTTAAAACAAACATAATGTTATACTTAATGTCCTAGTTACGTATTATTCCTTGGGTAATTTGAGATTGAACAAAAGAAAAGAAAAATGAGAATTCCACGGAATTTCAGTGATAACTTTAATTTTTGTATGGACATATACTTGTACTCTACGAGTTTGCACTTCAATGAAGATACGCTAAGCATGTCAAGGATTTCGTTGTTCCGAAGTTCAATAAAGCCAGGAGTAACAGGAATCAGAGAATTAACTCAGCGGTAAATTTTAGTTCTGAGAACAGCACATAAATTTCATACTGATATAGTTAGCCCTAGTAAGTAAATAGGGATCACAGGAGGAAAAGAAAAAAATTATTTGACCTCGATGGGATTCGAACCCACCGCAGAGATCCGCCGCCCGAACCACCATTACTTTTTCAATGTCAGACTGGTCCGATGTGTTTACCACCTACTTGGCTATAGCCTGCATCGCAGGCGTCGGAGGAGACGGGCAGAGGGGAAATGGGAAATGGGGAGAGAGGAAGAGAGGGAAAGGACGCCTGCAAAAGTGACCCCCTTTTGTTTTCTTCTGGCGGCCGCAAAACATAGTAATTTCCCGCGTAAAGTCGGACATGCATAAAAGCGCGCACCAGTTTTTGATTGATGAACATATTGACAGTTGACATAATTCGATTTCCAGGAAGTCGGTGGGCGTAATGCAAATAGCTCGGTTTTCATAGCATGCGTTTCGTCCCTTTTCCCCCTCTCCTTTTTCGCGCACGCCCCCTCCTCCCTCCTCCCCGTTTACGCCTACCTTGCAGGTTAACTTGATCACTGTCATCATTCACAAAACAGTACAAGAAGTGCATTGAACTTAATTTATTAGAGAGTGATTGACTTATATCAATCATTGACAACAGTTCCTAACATCTACCTCCTTAAAGAGAACCTGCAGTCTTTCGTGTGCATGCTTGGACTTTGCATGTTTTTGTTTTGATTTTGACGATATGTTACATTCTGTGACTACTCACATGACTCAAATTTCAAGTTTTATCAGGAGCTGAATGTCCGCCATTATGAATGGGATAGCCTGCAAAAGTAAGCTTGTATTGTTCTGTCGATGAGTTCAAAAGAAGCGCTGCTGAAACAATACCGTCGCTTGCAACTACCTGTCCACACGCGTGACAAAAACATGTTCTGCTGGCCAATCAAAATTCAAAGTTTTGACAATCAAACTTCAAAGTTTACCCGCCCACTTGGGGACGTTTTGGCGCCACTTGCGCAAATGATCGTAGCTGATTTATCCACTGTTTGGCAACTGAAGACATGGCGTTTACAATAAATAAGTTTGGCAGGAATTTCAAGCAAGGTGTTCCACTGTCAAGTGATTTACGAAACCAAGTGATAGAACTCGCACAACTTCATTCATATAGGGAAGTTGGAAGAAGGCTGCGCGTAGATGCGAAGACAGGTAAACTTTGGGCGGGTAAACTTTGAAGTTTGATTGTCAAAACTTTGAATTTTGATTGGCCAGCAGAACATGTTTTTGTCACGCGTGTGGACAGGTAGTTGCAAGCGACGGTAAGAGAAATCGGGCAGTCGAAGATAACATCACCAGCAACACATTCAACGGATGTTTTATGTTTTTCTGTTTCCAGAAGTAAAGTGCAAGGTAAAGGTCACGGTTTCTGAGGCATGCGCAGAAGGGACTGCAGGATTCCTTTAAGTTCAGTTTGGATCAGTTCTTCACTTCAGATTAGTTAAACATTCACTGCATGAGATTGAAATGTATAGCGGCATTATAATTTCCCGCTATTTTGTTTTACAAACTGCGCTTTGCAATAACACACGAACTCTGAGCTTATGCTCAGCTGATGTTTACGTTTGGCGCCAAACATTGGATCGAAATCCACCAATCACAATCCACAAACACGACCTTTTGCTCCTGTTGAGTAAACATACTTCTTCCTGAGACGTCCGCTATGATAATTGCGGCAGTGAAAAAAACGAAACTGTCGGTTGAGTCAGTTGAACTTCAGAATTCAAATGCGCTGTGGTTTTTAGATTCTGGCATCAAATGTTCCATCTCATAGCTAGCTGACAACTGTAATCGCTTACTGGACATCTTAAATAAAATTAATACAATAACTTTTATCTACACAATGGTTGTTTTAAGTGGCTGAGATTTCTTGGTTATACTAAAAGACTTATGAAGGTTTGTGATTATTGCCATAAGAAGTTGCCCTTAACTTTACTGACTAGTGAGTAATTTGACCCAATCAAATGTTGTGGTACTTAAATACTTTGATTATAGCACATGTATATTTTTACTGATTCCATCAAATTACATTACATTTTACATAAAACTGAATAATCAAAACATAAAATGACATACCCCATTAACGACGGTTTACCAAAACCACATTGGAAATTTCAGTTTTTAAACTATTTAATTATTCATAACAAAGCCTGCAGGTCAAACCGAGAGGCAAGTTAATTATCGCATGTTTTAAAAAAAAAAACTTGTATTGACTTGGGAGTCCGATGGGAGAAACTTCTATCAGTAGCGTTAACTTGCGATACTTTGCATCTCTGAGTAGCTGATAGACACTTCCACAGTTTTTCTCAACTTTTGAAAAAAAAAAAAAAAAATGAAAGGGCCTAGTTGTAGGGGGTCGTGTATTAAGGTTACAGTGTACCTTCAGATCGAAAATTTATCAAAATTTTTTTTTTGGCGTTAAAATAAAGTTTACAGAATGAACTTTCATCCAAAAAAAACATTATCGAAAAATAGTGAAAATTGACGGAGAAATGACGGTATAACTTTTGTGGGCGGAATTTGTTTATTAAGCGATATGTTTTTTTAAGCGCCGTTTTCTCAAAGTTAATTTTTCGCTTGTTGGGGACACTTTAAAGAGCTACAACTCAAAGGGAATTTGTTCGATTTTCCTTAAATTTTGACAGAAGCTAGGCTAAAATATAGTGAACAAAAACGTGTCGGCGAATTTCTTAATTCCGAAAACTTTTTCGTCAAGAGCCATTTCCGTGCGATCATTCCAATTTTTTTTCTCCCCTTTTCGAAAATATTCTGTAACTTTTCACTGCAATTGAATATGGGAAATCGCCGACACGTTTTTTTAGCGCTTCGTGTCCGGAAACCCGAGAACAAATCAAATCAGCAAAATATAATAATCGCTTTGAGTTATAGCGTTTTAAAGCTGATTCGGACGTTTGAATTTAGACGTTGTAAAAAATTCGACAATTCATTTTATTAGCAAATTGTTTCCATATTTAGATAGCCAGCTCTATAAGCTTTAATTTGATATCTGGGTTTAGGTATATTAAGTGTAATCTTAAGACGCTAGAGCTGTTATACTGGAGACACCCCCGAAGGTACACTGTAACCTTAAAGCTCGGGTTTCGGGTTGACTGTTACATTTGACTGGACAGAATATCAGGCCTGTCATTCTCCAGATTCCTCAATGCTTTCTCTAGTTCCATATCATACTCTTTCATCTTCATTATGTCGGCCATTTTGCTGATTTGCACATGTCCAGGTTCTCTGTTTCCGAGCGCCTACAGAGATAAGATGAATGAATTTTTGATGGATTTTCTAATATTAACTCTATTTAGCCTGGATTTTTTTGAGTTCCTTTAAGAGAATTAGCACTTTGACAATAAAACTTGGAGGGTATATAGTACGTCCAAAATTGTTTCCTTTGAGGTCTGCGAAATGGGAGAATGATGTCCAATGACGTTGGAATTACCTCATTTGTTTTGCAAACCCGCCATCTTGGATCTACCACCTTTCTTTTCCATTCTTCAAAACCTCAGAAAATATTAAATTTGTCCTTTTTACGTTTTGACTCGGGTTATCGATATCGTGGAATTAAAAATGTAAATCCCTTCTAACGTACCAATACTCTTCTACTTTCATCTTCCTTCGTGGACTCAACTCTTCCGCGACATCTTGGTAAAGAGGCCGAGCATCTATGCGGCTCTCGTTTCTCGTTGGTCGCGTCACTTTGTTGAACTTGTTCCATTCGTCTCTTATTCTGTTCAAACAATGTTGAAACAAAAACTTTATTTCAACTTTTAGTTGTTTATTTATGACCGTAGAGATCAGGAGCACCCAGCAAATCTTTCAGTGGAAAGCAGTTGTGAAGACCTTGGTCATCTTAAAAATCCGTAATAAAGTAAAATTATTGCCTCAAACTTTCCCAACTTCGGACAGTTAACCTTCGGACGTACACTCAAACTTATACCCCCCACCGTGGTACAAAGGGTTGGGGGGGGGGGGGGGGGTGGGTGTTGTTGCGATGTTGCAATATTTCGGAAATATTTTACATCTAATAGATAGCTCGCGATGTGCTCTACAAGATAACGTAAGTATTATGGGTTGCGGCGCTGCTGGGGTCCGTGACGTCATCCAAAATGGCCGCCAAGATGGCCGCCATCTTGGATTTGACTAAAAATTCAAAATATTTGGAAAAATGCCTTTGTTACCATTTTATATGTTTTTTCACTGAACAAAGGTAAAAAACACGCATTTTTATTCAAAATGGCTTGACCACGTGTTACTTATGACGTCATATCTCGTTTCCATAGGATAGGATAGGATAGGATAACTTTATTTAGACACGGTAAACTCATCAGTACAACTATAAAAACCTAATTAATACAAAATTATTATAAAATATGTAATAGCTAGAACTACATTACTAAAATTACCCTAAATAATCAATAACTATACAACAATAATATTAAATGCGAAATTTAAAAACCTGCTTTACGTGAGTGCCGTGTGTAAAAATTCTAAATTTTCATGACGTGAAGAAACGCTCGCAGCCAGCCCGGAATGCTCTAAGGGAGTCAGCCTGCCGCAACTCGATTGGTAAGTTATTCCAAAGAACTGCTCCAGAGTAACTGAAGCTATTTTTCACATAATTTGTGCGTGGCTGTGGGATAGCTAGCTTGCCCTCTGTGTCTCTTAAGGAGTAATTGGAGACGCTACTACGGTCAACAAATTTTGAACTAAGATATTCGGGAGTAAGACCAAGCAACCGGTTGTCGCCAAACTTTACCAAAATGTGTCTCAAGGATAAACGAACAGTTGCTCATCTTAAATGGTCTTGAAAATATGGGAGAAAAACCTTCAGGGGGAAGGAGGGGGGTGGGGGGGGGGGGGGGGGGGGGTGGTGCTTCCATTGTACGACCGAGGGAGGGTGAAAGCAGCTAGTATATAAATTCGGGGAATAAGTCTCCCATCCCTTAAATTCTCTGCCGCTGAAATATGCTGCTCAGTAAAAGAACCTAAAAGATCAAACTGTATTTATTTAGCTTTCACATAGTTTCCTTTAACCCTATTCAGCCTGGGCTGTTTTTGAGTTTCTGAGTAACTTCAAGAGCATTAAGGCTATGACAATGAAACCTAGAGGGTACATAGTACGTCCAAAACTGTCTCCTTTGCGGTCCGCACAATGGAGCGATGATGTCATATGAATTAATTGTTAGGTAATTAGTTATATGGCCGCCATCTTGGATTTCTGAATTTTTTAAAACCTCTTAAAAACCGTCCAAATTCACTCAAAATTAATCAAAACCAATAAATAAACGCTAGTTATACCAATAAACATTGTTTTTCTTCATTCATAAACATGGCTGTCAAAATCTTGTTGCCATGGAAACATCAAGTCACGTGGTCAAAAAATTGTCATGAAATTGTTGCCACATAAATTTTAGGAAAAGTCACAAAGTTTGATGGCGTTTGAATACATATTAAAGACGTTATGAATGTTCAAAGTTAGCGCGGGCACTTTGTGCCGCCCCCTCCCCCCTCCCCCCCTCCCCTACCCGCCCCAGGCCGAATAGGGTTAAAGGCACTAAAATGATGTGGAGAAACAGTAGAATGCCATTCCAAGCGTTTTCCTTAACAATCCTCATTGGGTACCCTGTGCATACCTCATTGGGTACCCTGTGCATTTCCCTGAAATATTCAGCTAAAAGAACCTAAAATATCATACTGTATCAGATTTCACATAGTTTCCTTTAAAGTCACTAAAATGATGTGGAAAAACAGTACAACGCCATTCCAAACGCCAGTTTTTCTAAATACTCTTCGTTGGTATCCCTGAGATGCTAATAATTATTTTCTACTTTTGAAATTTTCAGTACTTTTATTAGTAGTGTTTATCATTTTGGTGAGCTGACCTTCAGGTGGATAAATTGCGTGCCTACTGTCCCATGTCAAAAGAACTAAAAAGTTATAAGGTTAGAAGTGTGTCACATAACGACGTATGATCGAGCAAACATTGTCAGGAAAATATAATACATATAATATATGGTTTTCTTGTAACAGGAATACTAGTTTTTTTTTTTTCCTCAGTTGGATTGCACCCTTCCAACACTTACTGGACACTTAAACCCTACTATGTTAAATTTTCAGGGAAGAAATAAGTCGTGAATATCAATGAAGTGAAAATTGCCAGAATACAGTTATGTCCGTCCTCGGTATCGCTTATGTTTTTATCTAACACGACAACGTTTTTTTTTTTTGCAATCAGAGGTATATGTACATTTGTCCAGTAAGGCTATTCAGTGTTTCTTACCCAATCAAGTATGTCCCGAAGAAGGTTCTCTCTAAGTTCTTCATCGTGGAAGGACTGAAACTTGGATCTGCCCTCTGATGCTGCAAGCATGAAGCGTTCACTCTTGCCCCAGTCGTCTGGTTTAGAGCTTTCCTCGCCTGCAAACAACTTAAAAAAGAATAAAAAAGACACAATGTAACTCAATGTAAACGTCAAAAGATACAGACACTTTTTGCGGCCGTGTCACACATGAAGGTATCACTGGAAAGTACTGAATGTACTGCTAATAGCTTTTATTGGAAAGTCACGACTGTTTGGGATTTCATTTACAGATTCAAAAGTTTAGAACCACCTTGTATTAAACAGAGCAATCTGTTGCTCAGATATATATGCACTAGTGTAGCTTTATGTCCTTCTCTGCTACGCGCGCGAGAACTTCCCTTTTCCGTGATCTCGATTCATCCCGTTTTTAACTCGTAAAAAGGGAAAGCGTTGAACGAGTTATAGTAGATGTGGAAAAAATTGCAATTTTTTACTCGGTCAATCGGCTTAAACATTGAGCGCGCGATATGTAGTGGTCACCTACTTTATCCATGGGGAAGGCGATGAAGGGAGGAGAAAGTGGGGAGTTGGAAGCGCAGGGTGTGTGTGTGTGTGTGTGTGTGTGTGTGTGTGTGTGTGTGTGTGTGTGTGTGTGTGTGTGTGTGTGTGTGTGTGTGGGGGGGGGGGAGGGGGGGAGGGGTCAGTGAAGCAAAACGTTTTGGAGAGGGGAGGGCTCGTAATCACCAGTTGATTCGGCTTTCTTTCCTCATTCTACCGATTTTCTGGGTTAGTTGTGCTAAGGGTTACGAACTAAAAAACGAACAGATCATAACAAGAGATCATTACATGGCTCTTGATCGTGATTCAACATGCCTTTTCGGGGGATCCGGAGATATTGAATTGCTCTTTGGCCATACTGCCACAATTGTTTGTGGCGTGACCGTTGCGAAATTTTCCCTGTCAGCTCTTTCTAGAATTATTATTGACATATATGAGATAGGCGAAGAAGGCCAACAAGCCCGAAATAGCTGTCTGTGTTGCTTGCTAGTTTTGAGCGCTGTCAGCTCTGGCCAACCGCAGTGCCATTTCGAAAAGAATGCCTTTTTACAGGTCTTTACATTGTTTGATCGGTCCAGTACTGATCCAATGTTACGCAATAGATCGTTCACGGTATTTGCAGTTTCGTTGATTTATTTATAAAATGATTTATAAAAGGGTTCTCTTATCATTTACTTACTTTACCTTTTTAAAGAGGTTTGCAGATTCTCCTGGTTGTCTGTATGACAAAGGAAGTGCAACGCACAGCGCAATGCACATATTTATGAGAAGAAGAACTTGCAAACACTTGTGATCCATTATGGAAACCAAATCAGCTTCTGATATCTATTAAAAAGAAATATAAACGATAACATGAGTAGAAAGTAAAATTAAAGCAAGTAGAGATAGTCGACGGGAGTCAGCTATCCTGTCGTTCATGCGATAAAACCTCAACACGGCCCACAGCCTAGCCGGGCAGGTCCGGTCCGGATGACTTTCAGCCCAGTATTACATGACGCGAGCCAGTCCTGACCAGAGCTAAATGTTTCAGCCGTTATTTGTCTCGTAGACTACGAGTAGTCCCTCATTTTTCCTCAGGGATAGTAGAGCGAGCGAAACGCGAGCGCGCGTGAAAATCACCCCACGCCGCGCGTCTCGCTTTTCTCGCGTGGGGTGATTTTCACGCGCGCTCGCGTTTCGCACTGAGGGAAAAAGAGGACTACTCGTAGTCTATTTGTCTCGTCACGCAACGCTCCTTAGTTGGGAGGAGCGGTGCGTGACGAGACAAAAAACGGTTGGGTGGGAGACTAGGATGAAAGTAGTTGTTTTGAAAATGGCGGCAAAGCTTACAGCATGTACAGTATAATGGTTTTTTTTTTAAACATTTTAGTTCATTTTCTTCGTGCTTTTAGATCTATCTACGCAGTCTTATGTACCTCTTTGTTTGCTCCGAGGCAACTTTTTTTGCTGTCCCGCTTAGCTGGGCTGGACTGGTAAACGCGATTCTGTCAGCCTAGTTAGCCGGGATCCCAGCGCGGTATGTTGGCCCCGGTTGTCGTGTAATGGTAAAGTTGTTTTTTGATTGATCTCGGCAAAACCGGGCCAGCCCGGCTCGTGTAATCAGGCCAATAGCTCAGAGGAATTAAAATAAATTAAAAATTAAAAAAGAATTAACAATAAAAAATATTTAGATTTTAAAATTAAAAAGAGAGTTTCATTGTCCTTTTCGCGATAATAAACAAGAAACCTATAATTCAGACAAAAAGAAATTGCAGACGTCATGGCTATAAGGATGGAAGCCAATCCAATTCGACTTTCATTGATTGATTGACTGTGCACGTGTCTCCTGCAATACAAGTGATCACGTAAACGGACCACACATTTCCGTCGGTCAGCTCCGTAAGAGAATGAACGTGTCTCGCTTTTTCTCTGTGAATTGTCTCTGCGATATTTCAAATTTCGCTTTGTTACTTCACGCAATTGATAAACATTTCACAGTACATCGACATGGGCGAGTTTCGTCAACGTTCAGGGCATAATTGCAGGATAAATTGAGCTTCCTTCATTCATTCAAGTCGAAGACAGCACGTGGCGTCTACTATAAAGTGACCACAGTCATAAAGGTATTTTATTATTTCATGTATTTTTTGACATGATAGTCCTCGTGTGTTATATGACCGATGACAAAAGCGTTTGTGAGTCGATACAGGGGTTGAAATACCTCAGTTGTCTCGCTACAAACCTGACAAATAGCACTGTATGGCAGACGCACCAGACGACAGTTAGAGATGATTATGTACCAGTCAATTCCAAAACCGCCCATCCCCCCCCCGGGCAACCCCCCGGGCATTTGACTTTTTTGAAAAAAAATTGTCAAATGCCCCACTATGTGGGCAGTTTATACGGTCAAATGCCCCACCGTGCAGGGCTTCACAGAGCGTCAAATGCCCCACCGTCTGGGCAAGGAGGGATTAAAGTAACTAGTTACCGTGGATTTCAGCTTACTTTGGCCTCACCAATTGCCAAGTTCGTTGGCAAATATGATACTACGTTGCAAAGTTGTCAATTACATTTGTCAGTTTGCCAACCAAATTGCGAACTTTGAAACGAAGTTGGCAACTTCGGTGCCAACGAAGCCTGTATGTAAAGTCTGAAGTTGTTCTTAAACGCTATTTGCGAAGTCAAAACAATTTTTAGCCGACCTGGACGGTTTTCTTTAACATTATTTTGTAGACTTGCCAAGACAAATCTATAAACTGATGCTGTTCGGATTGTTTTCGAGGTGAGATCATGTACGCTGTAAGATGCATGCCACTATTTCAGTTGTGGTTTTGAATTCGACCAACATATAAATCGTATATTATCTTTCATGTTCACTTTAAATATCTAAATCTTTGCTTGTGCTGTCGTCTGTTGTTTATATCTCTCTTAGCTAGATTTAGTTGCAGCGAAAAAAATAGAACGAACATATGTTTCGAAATACTAAATGTGAACAGTCGCTTTCGCAACAACGCAACAGACACGTGGAACCGGAAAGAATGGATTACGAAATCTTTTACATTCCTTTTACCTTACATTTTACCTAGTCAAATGCCCGCCCCGTCGGGCCTCGTTTCACGTCAAATGCCCCACTATGCGGAGCTAACCTCTCGTCAAATGCCCGGGGTATGCCCGGGGGGGGGATGGGCGGTCTTGGAATTGACTGGTACATTAGTCGATCATAACATTCATAAGGTGAGTTCAGTACTTTAAAAGACACAGTGTAACAACAACAACAACAACAACAACAACAACACTTTTATTATATAACAAATATTAACGATTTTAAATATTACCGCGGGCAGGTATATTTAAGTTAGGCTTATTACGAGGGTTCAGGTTACAGCAGTTTAGATTACAATAAATAGTAGATTAAAATAATAAATTAAAAACAGTAAAGAAAGTAGAAAGTGTAAACAAGCTTTAACTTTGGTGAAACGATAGCGAAAGTCAAGAATTACTAGTAAACTAGTAGAGTTATTCAGAACAATCTGGTAGTTCAAACTTTGATGCTGTCCTCACATCAGCAAAACAAGTTTCGCGTAAACACGTTTGCAATTTCATTGTTCACTTGAGTTGTTAATTTCAAAACACGCTTCACGCCTGCTGCCATAATTTATGCTGTTTTTATACGAAACAAGCATATTATAATATTTTTAAAAAAGCTCGCATAAAATCCTGTGAGGCGTTCCGAGACGTGCTTACCGCCACGTCTCCTTTTGGGGTTCAAACTTTCAGACGAGAATCCCCGTTCCTTCATATAGGAGTCCACCTCTTTCCTGGCGCGCCGAGACGGGAGGGCGGGAGAGTATTAATCCAGCTAATAACCGTTTGTTTATCGGGCTGCGATCCCGGGGCTGTGGTTTTCCTTTTAAATAAATACTGAAGCAAATTGTTTGCCTAAATCTAAATCATCAGAATTTAGTTACGAATTAGAAATTTCACCGGAGCCGCCATCTTGTACAGCACGAGCTGCACTGGGACTAGATAACAGTACGACAGGAAAATAATCATATTAACCTCATAAAACTGCCATAAACAAGATTCTATAAGAAAAGCAAGTGAGGCGTATTAAAAAAGCCATTTGAATTGAGCCTCTAGGCATTTAAAAAACGCGACGTTATTCTGCTATTAAGCGCTCTTTTTCTAGAAGGAAAGCGGAGCCCCCTTTCGCGCGTTCTCGCTCTGGCCGGCGCTAATCGGAAAAAAAGAGCGCCTGGCCGCAGGTTTACGTCACTTTTTTAATACCACAACGGTGTAGCGGTACCGTATATCAGTCAATCAACCCCACCCCATTGTAACTCGCTTGTTTGGTGTCTTATTTGTTGGTTGTTTTTTGTTTGCTTCATTAGCGTTTTTGGCATTAAATAGATGATGTCGATCGAATCAAAGGGCTCTTAAAGGCATCTCGTTAATGCGTTAGATTACAGCTAGATTTTTTTAAGGTGCAAGAAAGGAGAAGATTTAGAGAACGCGTGTTATATATATATTTTTTTTTTTAAAAAAAAAGCTGTCAATTCATTGTGGAATTGAGACTAGAGGATAAGATTTTTCTGCGTTTTTTAATTAATTAGCTGAAAAATATGGTAATAATAATAATAATAATAATAATAACTTTATTTATTCACGGAGTCCTTATCACTAAAAAGTGGTCTTCTAAAGAGCCGTGCACATTAAACCTAGTAGAAGAAGTTAAGACTTAAAAATTACAAAACTCCTATAATAAATGCTAAACTAAGTTAAGAAAATACTAATATACAATAGCGGAATAAAAACTATTTAAAGTAGTGGCCTGCTTAGCCTCCGCTGACAGACTGTTCCATGTTACTGCGCCCCTATAACGAAAACTTTTCTTAAGGGCCTCAGTGTTCGGTCGCGGAATAAACAGGTTATGTTGCGCACCTCGAAGATTATGTCTGTGAATGGTCTGTTATGTAGTATCAAGGTATTTGGTAAGTGTATTTAAGGAGTTGTCGTATGTTAATTCCTTCTATTGGTGCTCTCCGCTGGAGGCGGTTGACTTTTATTTATTTATTTATTTATTTAGTTGTGTATTTATTTATATTTATTTTATTTACTTTATTTCAATTTAGAATTTGTTTTGTGTCGACGCAGAGAGAGGCCAATTGTGCATCAGGCGTTGGTATTTGCGCAGCAAGTTTTGGGCCAATATTAACGAAATATGAATTTAGTTGTTCACAGATGTCTTTCTTATTTGTATAACATTTATTGTTACGAAAAAGGTTGGTTATAGGGGGTGAGGTTTTCTTTTTCCTATTTATTATCGTGCCTATTAAGTTCCAAGTTGCCTTTAAACAGTTTTTATTTAAATTGAATTGAGAGGTAAAATAGTTTTTCTTAGCAGCCTATAATGGGGGTCATCGAGCATCCAAGAGAGTAAAATTGCTGTGAAGTTCTCAAAGCGACCATGTATTTGCCATGTTTGTTAACTTCCGTGCTCTACAATGCATGACGTATGTGTTAAAGTACATTTGCGTGACATGCGTAACAAAATGCGCAGTAGAAATGAGCGCGGAGTGTCGACTGCAAGTGCACCAGGTGTCCACAGGGATACATTTCCGTTCTGCTGAATAAGATAAACGTGGGTTCTGCGAATGAAATAAAGCTTATAATAAATAGAAACTAGCGTGAAGAGAACTAGCCTGTGTGCAGCCGTCTCCGATTTCCTCGCTCACAAAGGAAATATTACACGTCTGTGCGCAGGCTAGAAGAGAACACACTCCTTGATTCTTAGAGTAGTTGAACAGTATTATCCAGGCGGTTCGTAGCCGCCATTTTGAACTTTACCTTCGCGATACGCATGTTGTACAGCTAAATTTATGCCATTGGAGAGGCAGCGATGAAAAGTTGTTTCGGCCTTATTAGGTTTCATTAGTGAGTAGAACATGAATGTTAAGTGCCTTTGCGGAGGCAAACCAGTAGGTTGGTTGAACTTAAAGAAGTAATTGGCAAGCATATTGATCCGAATATCCACTGATAAAATAAATCTTCAGAAACGATTGGCTAGTAGAGCTGCACAGGCATACCAGGTTCCCAGGGTCTTCTCCGCTTTCTCTCGCTTTTAGAGCGGACTAGTATGTGTTCTTACCTAGGATGTTTGAAAAGATGGAAACAGTGGGGTTGGTGTAATCACATTTGTTGCCTGCGTGTCAACCCTTTTCAATTTGCAGTTTAGTTGCAGTGGCTGCTTAATGAAGTCAGTTCTTGTTCTTCGGTGCTTAATGTCCGCTACAGGGTTTTGGCGGGTTTTTCCGTTTCACTGAGTTATGCGTTGTAAGACCTTGTGATACTAAGTTTTTGCTCTTATGTTTCCATATTTTTAGAATCGTCAAAGACTGACCAGTTTCGTGATGGGGCGTGGATTGCGATTGTAACGATAGCCATTCCTATTTGTCCTGTGAAGGCCTTGGAGCAATACATCGCAGCTGCGTATATTGATCTCTCTGAAGATTTACCGCTGTTCAGAGCGATTGCCAGGGGATTAACTACATAAGAACGATGGAGTTTCTTATGGACGGTTTTAGAGAGTTTATAGACGTTTTGATTACCAGTGTTCATAGAATTTGAGCCGGAGGGTCCACTGCTGCAGCGAACGCTGGCATTCAAGATAGATTTTTTAAGGGTCGCGGTCGATGGGCGAGTTAAAATGCTAAAGATGGCTATGCTAAAGACAATATCTATCACAGCTGTCAGTTTCTCAGTCATTTAGGATTTCAAATTCTTGTAAAGTTCTGTTTCGATTGAGCTCGGCAAGTTGGAGACAATTGTTTATAAGTGGGGGATTTTTCTTCTGTCTTTTCGTAGCGAGCGGTATGGGGATTTTTTCATGCTATGGATGCTCGTTCGTTCACTCCAAAGTTCTGTTTGTTGTCACTTCCCGTGTAACGATTTAGTTTGTTTTTACCTTAATAAATGGTGCGGACTCCAGTGAGCATGCGATGGTAAAAGGTGTTTATTGTTTTTTGTGTCCTTGCGTTTCGCACGGGTGTTATGAAATTTGGGAAATTTAGTAAACGGCTGTATTTAGTCATTTGAGAACTGTTAGTAGTCCGATGCTTGTACGATTATGTCATACCCATATTTTGGTGCTAAGAATATCCAAATTTAATACGCTTCGCGGGCGATTAAGTTTTCGGCTTGTAGAGATTCCGTCGTGTGGTTTTGTGGTTTTCATTTGTTGTCATGTCATGTATATGTATATGTTTGTATATGTTTTGTGAAGTTGAGTTTGGTTAATTGTGAAGATTCGAGAGTCGAGAGTACCTTGATTTCAATAGAGACACCAAAAGGTATGAGAAGCCGTTATTTTTGTATAAAAGTATATTTTCACTGAAATATAGAACAGCTATTTCATTTGAGTTGTGGATCAGATATGTCATCTGAGCCGTTGCGGAGCGTTTTTAACGATAAAATTTGACAGCTTACATTGTTTTAAAAATGCACGTGGCGCTGCGATTTAGTTTAATGCTGTGAAAAGTGAAACTGAGATCGTTCATTGCGTTCTGGGCGGTGGGGGAGAGGGGGGGGGGAGGGGGGGGGGGGGGGGGGGGGGGGGGGGGGGGGGGGGGGGGGGGGGGGGGGGGGGGGGGGGAGTGTTTTCGAGGGGAGTGTGGTTTTTGCGTTTCTTAGATCAGAATAGTTCCGGGTGATGTCTTCCAGGTTTGTTGTTTAACTGGTTCACTATATGGACTCCTTTTTCGCGCATTTCATTTGTCAGTGTCCCTTGGTTGTTTTCTTGCTGTGATGGGTATAGAGTCGTATAAAACGACGCAAAGCGACGTCAACCGACATCACTTTGCCGAACAATTTTGACAGAAAATTGTTGACAAGTCATCAAAGTGTAAAATCGCAAATATGCATTACATGCTTTTAACTCTAATTAGCACGCCATAAACACTTCCTATCTCCGATTACTAACCACAAAAGAGCCACTGTATTAAACTCGCCAAAAACTTATGAAATGAAAATACAATTTTTCTATATTCGACATATCTTACACAATACAAAATACTAAACGCGTTTTCTAAAGTAACAACTCTAGAAATCGAATTAACAGCTTTTGAATAAAGACGGACCGCCTCTAAGTTGATAAGATGTAACTATTTTAAATTAATAAACACACACGGAACGTCCAGTAATCTCTTTAAATACCAATTCATCTTCATTTAAACACAAATACCCGATTTATTATTTATCAAATCACCATAGAATATCGTTACAATTTCCAAGTGCTAAATAAATCTTACAGAACTGGCGGTTTTTCTTTATGCAAACAATATCGTTACACTGCTCTTAATAACGTCACTTATACAACGCCGCCAGAGTCTGACTATCTGCACGCTATTTTCTTCTTTTTTTTTTTAAATCAATAAGATGTGGGCATTGGAGATTTGCGGTGTTACGGTGTTGCTCATTTTTTTATGCGGTGTTGCGGTGAATAAAATCCCAGCTTGCGGTGTTGCGGTGATCTCAAACTTTACGGTGTGCGATGTTTACACTTTACAGTCTGCGGTGTTCGGTGCAACAAAATTATCTGCGGTGTCGCCGTTTCCTGTTTGACTCTAAATTTAGCCTCTATATGTTATTTACTTCGCACTTAATTTTGAAAAGCAGGTACCATTATGTTAAATTTGTAACAAAAAACAGTACAATACTGTCTAGTTAATCTTCAATACTCTGATGGTCGCCAATCCTAAGCCTTTTTCATGGTAACTTGACAAAAAGATATATTGCGGTGACGGTGTTTCGTCGACTTTTCTTGGGGCGATGCGATGTTCCGTAATTTATTTTGCCGGTGTTGCGGCGATTCAGAGCGCCGTAATGTCTCCCTCCAATAATATGAGCACAAAATTAAATCAAATAAATTGCCACTTCTACACTCTATGTAGTTTACCATTGAAAGAAAACAAACTGCCCGTAGTCTAAACGAACATCTCTGTAACAGGCTATTGATTGTGTTCTAAAAATCAGATCTTTCTTACATCACTCACTACTCTCTTCCCCCCCCCCCCCCCCCCCCTCGCTCCCTACACAGTAGGCAGCAGATACACTTGGACTACAATGGCTCGTGGAAGGCACGACGCACACGACACCTGTTTTCTAATCCTTAAGTATCTAACTAACCAATATTATATAGAGTTTAAAGAGAATTGAAGACTTATCATTGCGACAAAAATCATCTACCGATCTAACAACTAATAATTTTATTCACACGAAAGGACGAACAGTGGAAAGTCAAATTCATCGCATATTATTACTCATCATATCACTACAGCACCTGTGTTTTTAAACGCAAATCACTGTCAAATCTTATCATTAAAACCACTTTCCTTAGATGCCCTTCCGCTTTGCGGTGGCCACTCGTTTAGCGCTGCTCTGAAACGCATTAAAAAATAAAGTCTGTTGTGCAGGCTAGCCATTTGACTTTACAACAAACGCACAGTTTATTCTATTACAACTAGCAATTTGCCTTACCGTAGTTATCAAGTAATTATACTTACATGGAAACAATGTGCCGCGATCCCTAATTGTTTTCGGTGATGGCGGAATGTTGTACAGTGTTCTATATGTGCTGTTCGCTACGAATTTCTACGCGCACCAACGACCTCAGAGCTAGAGGTCTAGCAACAAAATGGATTTCAAGCGATCCAATTTTACTTGAAATTGTTGAAAAATCGAAACGCGTTCTTACAATGTCTTATGTAGAATGGTTTACGTGATTTAGAATAGAATGTCGTAAGTTTTGGTCACCGGAGCGTTGCAGTTACATTCCTTTGGGAGAGCGGAGTTCGTTTTGTACAGTATATAGTGATGTTCGGGTCGATATGTTAAGGTTTTTGAGGTCATGGTCAGTCGTTAAATAGGGTATTATTTTTGGTAATTTTGGTTTTGTGATGGTTAGAAATTCTACAATTGTAGTGTGCGACTGAAGTAGGAGTTAAAAGAAGTTTCAAAAATTTGGTTTTCAACTGTCAATAGACGTTATCTTTAGTGTCGGCAGTATGGTCCTGTGGTCGCCGCTGTCTCTCGTCGGCTTTCACATGAAATGATGGACTATGACGGAGCGCGAAAGGTAAATTTATGTTCGAAGTGTGATGAAGTTTTATTGCGTTTATACTTGTAGCCAAGGGTAGCTGTGATGCTGGTTATTCGTGAGAATACTGTATGTCTATTTCAGAGACATTGTTTTAAATGTTTGAGAAGCAGCATATGTTTGATAAAACAATGGGTAGGTCTGTGTTTTTATAAGCATAACGTTTAATTGGTAAGTTGAAAGAAAATGAAGATGATTTACAATTTGAAGAGATGAGTTGTCCGAAATAGCGTTTGAATGTAAAGGTTAGCAATATTGACAAATTGTTTAAGATTGGTTATTAAATGTTGTATGATCTGTAATATTTTGTTGAAACTTGTTTAATTGTGGGTGGGCCGAAATATCTACCTTTTCCGGTTTAGATTAGCGATGTCTGTCTTTCTGTTAAATGGAGTAATTAGGTAGTTGTGTATGGTTGTTGAAGGAATGATCTAATGCCGTTGTGGTGTCATCTGTTTCCTAACTATTAGGGATTAAATGGATCATTTTAAATTTTAGAAATGAATTGGTTTTTATTTTATCGGTATTTGAAGTTAATTCTTGTTAAAAGTCTTAATATTTTTTGAGTGAGGGGGGGGGGGGGGGGGGGGTTAAGGGTGGTGGATGAACTAAGAAAGATGTGATTTTTAGAAGAGAATAGCCTGTTACAGAAACGTTCGTTTACACTACGAGCAGTTTGTTTTCTTTAAGTGTTTCACTATATAGAATGTAAAAGTGGCAATTTATTTGATTTAATTTTACCGTCATGTTTTTGATTTTGGAAAAAAAGGATAGGAAATAGAGTTCAGATAGGCTTTCAGTGACACGGCGAGGTTTCGTGAGCCAAACGATTTAACGTGTGGTTGTCGGCCTTTTTTTTAGTGAAGATTTGCGTGCCTACCCTACCTAACCCTAACCTCATGTCATTAGTATTACAAGTTAAGTTTTTGTATTTTCTAGTTGAGATAATGAAATGGTTGTTATTCGAGAAATCTGTGAAGTACATTTTATGGGAAATTGTTGAATTTATTTTTCTGTTCAGAATGTATTGTATAATTCTGCTTTAATTCTGCTGAAATCGCTTATAAAATGCTTCTTAAAATGCTTCCTTGATAACTTTTATAAACAAAATCAGGAACATTTTTACGTCTTTTGCGTGTTTAAAATGCTCCGTTGATAACTTTTATAAACAAAATCAGGAACATTTTTACGTCTTTTGCGTACTGTTGCATAATCAAACTGTAATAGCAATGATTAATTGTTTTAAAATAGCACAAAACCGAAATCCATACTCTTGCATAATCAAACCGAAACATTTTTAGTTAGCTGAATAAGCAAAATCTACCCTCTCTTGCATACTATTGCATAATCATGACACCTAAATATTTAATAACTATTGGAAAAGCAGACAAAGATTACAACTCAAAAAGCGAACAAAAATACAGCGTGAGATTTCTCAGCTTCGTCGAGCGCGAAAAGTTGACTCGTTTAACTTTAAGCGAGTTGACTTTAAACGAATCGTAAAATTAACTCTTTTCACGAGATTTCACTTTGACATTCGTTAAGCGACATAAAAAATCGCTCCTCGCTGTTCATCATACCGGGTAGACAACGTATAGCAGAACCCCGGAGGAGGACTCGCATATGTGGTTGGGTGGAGGTGCTCGTCGTATCTTTTAGGGGTTAAAATTAGGGGATGTAGGTATCTTTTAGAATATATGATTAAAAAAAAACTCATTTTCCCAGAAAATGGTATCTTTTAGTGTGTTGATAGCGAAAGACGAGTCGCTATTGCCTTCCGGTGTTCCTTCTGATGGTAGCTGGAATTCGACCCATGTATAGTCAGATCTATTTATTTCCAGCACTCTAGCCGCATCGCATTGTTCCATCGCATATTTGGTAAAAAAATGGTATCTTTTAGAAGTAAAATTCTGGTTGATAACGGCCACTTTGATATCTTTCAGGGTTTCACTTTTTTTCCTGACGAGCACCTCCGCTTGACGACTTATAGGAGTCCCCCCCCCCCCCCCCCCCCCCCCTCCGGGAGCAGAATATTCTTACCAATTTTTCTTTTCACGATATTTCCGGTTGTCACTCGCTAAGCGACTTAAAAGGCAGAGCAAAATAGCATGTTCTTTTGAGAACAAGTCATATCTAGAATATTTGATGTCACTTTTAACGTGATTAGTAATAAGAGTGGTGTTAATTAGCTCCACGCAGCTATCAAATGTACTGAATAGGACAGCCTCTGACTAAGTTAAACTTCCCATATGACTAAAAAAAAAATTGCCGGATTGACCCCTTTCATAAAATAGAAGTCCGTATAAAGGTGAATATTTTAAGTTCGTTTACCTACAGGTTGCAACTAATTTGATTGAACCTGCACTTGGCACCGGTAGCATACGTGTTGTAGTATTGGCTGACCCGTGTACTTTCGATATTGTGCTATTTTAAAACAATTAATAATTGCTATTACAGTTTCATTATGTAACAGTACGCAAAAGACGCAAAAATTTAAGCCATTGAAGGCTTGCCGCAATTCCATTCAACCGTCATCATTATAAGCCAAAACATCAACACAACTATGACATGTTTACCATACTATTGCACAATCAAACCGCTTGGCCAATCATAATGCAGAACGTAGCTAATACAGGAATACGCTTGGTTAATTGCACGCTTACTTGTAACTCTAAAATTTTCTTTCCACCAGTGATAGAGTGCATTGTTATTTAGAAGTTGCTGAAACCAATTCTGTGGTCGTGGAAATACCCAAGCCCTCCTTGGCGACGAGCAAGTTCGTGGCGAGCTCCTAAATGTAAATAAAACGCCGACAAACCTTGAAGATAGCGTAGTTGAAGGCGTCTTCTTCGGTGTCTTCTCGCAAAAAAAAATGCCGGATTGTTATATTTATCAAATGATAAGCAGGAGAATGACTGAAATTAAACTTACAAGATCTCGATTCGTGTCATCCATGTCGATCTGTACGTTTTCGCGCGTAAACTGCAGTGTCAGTGAACTCATATCTTATTATATTTTACCCTGGGGAGTCTTTTACTGTGTAACCGCATCCCCAAAGGTAAGATGAAACCTGAGATAAACCGAACCCAAGCCATTAACCCTTGGGAAGGCCCCAAACCCAAGGTGTGTGTAACCACAACTCAATAGAAAAAAACGCAAAGTTCATGCTATTTTGCTCTGCCATACCGCTCATATTAACACACAAACTTTCCTGTCCCATTTAACTTTCTTATAACCTCTCCATTAGTAAAATACACCGTGAAATTCTCAAACTACGTTTCCCAAGAAAACGCATTTAACCTATTTTTACCCTTTTAAAGTAGCTATAATGGCTTTACGACAAATGATTGAAACTGATAGGTAACGTGAGATATCGAAATTTAAGAAGGACTAATACCTTTGCGGTAACGTAATGTGAGATATGACAAGTTCATCACAAGTTCTGACATCCCAATACCCTAGGGAAATTAACAATAGGTCCGGGGGTGCTCCCCAAACATTTTAGTGGCAGTATGTGACGCCCTTCTTGAAATCCTAACCGCTTTAACCAACCATATCCTCAATGCCCTAATATAGCTTCTATAAAGAAGGAACAAGAAACCCCCCCGGACAAAAGTCCACAAAATTTTGTTAACAACTTTTGTCCCTTTTTAGTACTCGACTTCGAAATCTCGCTTAATGCGCAAGCGCATTAACGAGATAAAAATGGACACAGCCTAACTTGACCTTTCGCTACTCAGGTCAGAATGCCAAACATTCACCCCAATTTGTCTTTCAAGTGCTCATCTGTTCCCAGTTACGTACGTAAACAGACTAATATAAATATTTATCAATATCTGCAGAGTTAATTACAAGTGTTGCGTACGTGCCCGACTTCACTTCATAGATACCATTCACATTTTTACGACTCATTGCGAAAAATTACGACAAAAATTCTCGTATATTTAACATCTACTACGCCTTATAGTAGGGATGCATTGCAACAAAAGAAAATACTCAAACAATACTTGGTAGGTTGTGACCTTGTGGAGCATTTGAAATGAAAGATAGTGGGCAGCATAGTTGAGTCCGGGGGGGAGGGGGTACTCAACAAAGTTTTGTACGGGGATGCTCCACCCCCAGGTCCAAACCCTTACCCTTTCATATACCGATTTTGACAGAAAAGGTACCCCTTTCATATACCTTTCATTGAAAATGGTACCCCTTTCATATACCTTTCAATGACAATGGTACCCCTTTCAGAGCGTTTACGTGCGTCTGTTTGATATATATTGAAAGGCCATTTTTATAATACTTAAATGACAGTTTTCCCTACCTTTTTTATGCTTCAACTCGTGTTTTCGCTACCCTTTTCTATTCTTCGTGAAATCCCTACCCTTTCATATACTTCAACTCGTGAAATCCCCACCCTTTCATATACCTCCAGCCTAAAAAAGGTACCCCTTTCGGGTGGAGCATCCCAGTATAGCCCATTAGAGGGAGTACCCCCCCCCCCCCCCGGAGTTGAGTTTGGCGCTGTTTTGTTATGTTATACCGGCCTCATGGTTGTTCAAGCTAGTTGACTCTAATGTGCATGCGATCATTAATGAAATGAAATCAAGTTATTGAGCAGCACATTTCTGTGGTCCTGTTTATTATGCCCCCGGGGATTATGCCTTGTGCAAGGTGGTTCCAACTTGTTTAGTCTGTTAACGAAATCCTATAGTGTGACCATTCAAATGAAGGCTATTGACAAGTGCTTTCCTGTGTTGTTGTTTATTATGCTGTTCAAGCTGGTTCCAACTTTCGAGTCTGTAGATGACCAAGCAAATGAAAGTTATTGCGAAGTGCTTCCCTGCGGTGCAGCTGTGTTTTGTGCTGTACAAGCTGGTTCCAACTTTTGAGATATCTTTTGAGTCTGTGGACGAAATCCTGAAGTTTGACCATTCATAACACTGATAACATAACTTACATGCTGTGCTGTGTTGTTTCGAGGTATTTTACAATGCAAACAGTTTGGTTTAGTTTGTATTTACTTGTATGAAAATTGCGGCGTCCATTCAGAGGCATGCTGTCAGTGCTGTTAATACAAACCGCGAAAGTGGCGTCGGTGATGACTGACGTGCTACTGGGTACTAAATGTCTATCAAACAAAACTTTCCGATGGCATCTCCTCAAAATTTGCAACCCAGAGAAAGTCTACCTTCGAGCAGTCGTTTCTTTTCCGTGAGCGAGGGAGGCGCGCGAAGCTCCTTCTCGCTCCATCTCTCTCGTATCTCCTGGAAAATAAAAAGACTGCTACGCGGGCTAGCAACCCTTTCCCATTTTAAGACCATTGCATCTACAGCACCTAACGAATCGTTTCGATAAAATATCTCTTCACAAAGCCGTAGTCGTCTTAACAATTCGCAATCCAAAATCCCTAGAGTTATCTTTAGTAAATGCGCCTCAAACTCCGGTAACTTCGGTAAATTTAACGCCTTTTGTTTTATTAGGGATAAAAAGGTCGTTTTGGATAGGAAATAGGGAATAATAAATATGTATAATAAAGTTTTGTTTGTTGTTGTTGTTGTTGTTGTTGTTATTGTTTGTAATAAGGTTAGCTAGGATTTTGGGAAAGGACTAAAAGGAGAAAGCAGCGGGGGAAGATGTATTTCCCTAATTTTTTCTGCGAGCTTAATTAAACTGTTTTAGCTTTCACGTAGTTTCCTTTAAAGGCACTAAAATGATATGTCAAAAACGGTGGTTTTTTACACAGTAGTTACAAACGTTTTCCTAAACTGACATTCCTCTTTGGTCCCCCCTGATAGACTCGTCATTGAGACCTAATTAAAGCTAAAATTACACCCAATGTTGGACTATATAAAGGCAAAACACAACCATTCGCAGACCTAAACGGCTCAACAAGCCGAAAAAAAAACCAAACAAAACGGGAAAGCGTATTTGACAGGATGGTCGCTATGCTTTTCTAGGAGGTACAGCTGTACGTTGGCAAATTTACAGATGATCCTCGTTTCAAGAGGTGAAAGATTTTTCAGCTGACGCCGTTTTCATGGAAATTCGAGTACTTGGTAGTTTTGTTATGATGCGTGTTGAAACCGGTCGATCAAGAGATGTTTGAACACTAGCGCATAACGTTTACCAAATATGCGTCTAATCTTATCTTTGTGGGCAGAAGTTAAAGTGGAGCACCAAACAAATTATCGTTTTCGCCAAATACCGCACTCAGATTTTCGGATTAAAATTAGCTGAAAGGTTAAAGGGGCTATGTCACCATTTTTAGCATTACTTTAAAAAGCCAAAATACATCTTTATATCAGTGAAATTCCAAAAGTAAGAATCCAGTTTTGTTTAAAATTATTCTACTAGTGCTCTAAGAGTAAAAATAAGTGTCTTGGACTGCAGATGGCCAGGATGGAAATGGATTGCATCTTGAAAAAATTGGGCCAATTTTTTCAAGTTTATCGCTTGTGTCTTAGAAAATTCGCGAAAACTCTGATTATGGTTTATTTTCCCTACTAAAATTCACTTGATATCTTCCTGTTAGTGTTCTTTAAGCATTTCGTGTACGACAAGGGTACTTAGTTTTAATTTGGGACGGAGACCCGAAAACCTCAAAATCACCATGACACAGCTCCTTTAAGGTTTGCAAAATGGAAAAAATTAATGTAAACTGACATTTTTAGACCCAATAAAATCTACGCCAGACGTTTACATGAGATGCTATTTTTGGTTCTCTGAAATTCCAGCCTAAAATTTCGGCGAACAAATAGCTATCCGCTAAAAAAAATCTTGGAAATCATCAGTTGGCCTGAGATTTTCGGAGAAAATTCCTAATGCTTTCGGCCTTTTGAAGTTTCATCTAAGGTACCCGAGCAGATGGAAAATTGGTAGCTGATACAGATATCCCTTTAAACGGCAATAAATCATTGAAAGAAAAATAAACAGGACTTTCTAAATCCTTTGGGTCACTCAGCCCTCAAAGATTAAGTTGATACTTTTTCCGAATATATTATTTAGAAATGGAAAACAGTGATATCTCCACAAGCACATAAGTTTCTTATTTGAATGGCCTTAACTATGAACTAAACGTTAGAGATAATAAACAGAACCAAAGGAAAGTACGTTAGGATTCTACTACTGACTCCATGCCAAAGCTGCAAACACTACATAGAAAACTTTGAATAAATTCCCAGTCTTTCGAATAATTAAAAAGAAATGTAGAACTGCGCTAAATATAACTACACTAGTTTCCTAAAACTTTTCGAGTGGATTTAAATAAAGGACCTTAAAAATTCACCAAGATAAGATTGAAAGCATTTAAATAAGTCGCCCAGATTTCTATCACGATTAAAACGCCCCTTCCTTTTTTTCTTGAGTATGCAAATTGAGTTTGGAATTTAAATAAACTTACGAAACGCACCGTAGTTATTTGAACATTTCCTACAGGCAACTTTTTTTTTCACTTCATAACATTTTCCGCGTTGTAAAATGATAAGTGTGTTTTAGTCCGTAGAACTGATTAGAGGTTGTCAGTTGTGTTCAGATTATCTTTCCAAACATGAAACCACTTTTACCGCATTCGCGCGTCGCCAACCGGCTCACGCCATCGCAACATGTGAATTTCGTTTAGTTCCATGCAAAATCTCATTTAAAATTCATGCTACCGTTTGTGATTAACAAGTGGTATAATATAAAGTTAGAGGTAAACAAATAAATGTGTATCCAGATACCACTAATGTTTAGTTTTTCCTACCTAAAGCAGTAACTTTGTTCCGTCTTTATCGGCCCAACGCACTTGTTGTAGCGTCTGCTTGCTGGCAACTGTTTGTGCGTCCTTTCAAACCGACGCTTTTAACTGTTTAAATGTCACTAAATATCTCTATTTCCTGTCGCGTTTTTATTGAAGGGAGATGTCACTCAGAGATAACAAAATTTTTTGGATTCCGACTGTTTCCTATTTGCGCATTTATGCATCTATGAATGTTCTACCCTCCCAGCTTGAAACTTCCAGCCATCAAAAACTATCTGTTACTTTAGCTGCGATTAGGATAGGAATGACAGGAACACAGACATGCGTGTCGTGTTGTTTCCTTGAATGACAAGGCTGGTTTACCACCGGGTATCCGATAATAAATATCACCACCTAGCCTCAAATACACCTATCTACGTATCAATCCAACTATTGTAATTAACATTGTCACGCCCAATGTCAAAATTCGCTTCATGTCATGTGCTTGCTAGGAAAAACCCCTACATGTAGCCATTCAAATGAAAGCTGTGGATCTTTCTGTAGTGTTGTTTGGTTCACAATATGTTGTAAAATAAAACTGAAGAATTGTCTCCACACTCCAGTGGAGGGGATCATGCAGATCCGGACATTCTAAAAATATACAAAACATAATTGACCTCATGCAGGCTGCCGTACACACTTCCATTTGCTAAGGGTATTTTTGGATTCGGGGGTCTGGAAAACCCGAATAGCGAATAGCGAATAGTCGCGAATACCGAACAGCGAATAGTACGAATAGTACGAATAGTGCGAATAGTGCGAATAGTGACGAATAGTCGCGAATAGTGACGAATAGTGACGAATAGTCGCGAATAGTGACGTAATAGCCGCAGATGACAGAAATTTGGTACCCAGTATCTCGCGGTCATGGGATTTTCCCGCGTAAAACACAGGAGAGTTCAGCTCAGCACGGGTGTTTCTAAACGCAATTTATTCGGTTTACATCTTTTACCACTGCGTATTACTGTAACAATACATCGTAAATACATCTTAATAAGGTTATGGTTTCTCAAGATTGACAATGGACAGCCCTAGCCTGAGTCCTGAAAAGAAAAGGTAACACATTTGCTGAAAATATGGCTGATTTGGATAATTAATTAATGGAAGCACGATGTAAGATGCTGTTGCTTTATAACCGGTTATGGCAGAGCAGCATGTTTGTGTCTCTTCACTTTGATAAGCTAATTGCAGCCTACATAAGTAATTTTTGTGTTTTTTTTTTCATAGAACGTGCCACGGATCGGATCTTTCAGATTCGGATGATGAAGTGTGAGTACATGAATTATTTCTGTTTGGTCGGCATTGTGTCGGGAGATGAGTTTGATTTATCAGTGAAAGTGATTCATATTCTTACAGTTTAACTTTTGGTCTGTTTAGAGTGTGCGTAGAAGTACGCAAGAGGCTTTCTTTCGACGAAAGGTGAGCATATGATTCGCTTTAATTTCCAGATTGTTTGTGCACGAGGCGGTGAGTTGAAGAGCCAAATTAATTTACCGTAGTTGTGCTTTAAAAGTTGAAAACCGAAAAATAATTATTATATCTTTCAAAAGTTGTGTTAAATAACGTTTATTTTCTGGTGTTGATTTATTTCGAGGAATGTGTGCATGTTACTAAGTGAAATCATTCAAATTTTGACCAGTTGGTTATAACTAGCGTGAAATATGGCCGGTTTATTCAACTGGCTGCTGACTGGTTTTATTGTGTGTTATCATGATGAACATGAGAGCCCATGTTAGACTTTTTGTTAGACTTTAGTTGATTAAACAATAGATCGGCTCTTGAATGGGGTTAGCATTTTTGTTTATATGCTGCTATTTTAAAACAAAAAATAAAGTCAATAATGAGAATTATAAGAACAGACCAATGAAATGAAGAGCGTTGCGTGACGACACTTTAAAGGAGGCTATAAACAACCTGCTGCAGATGAAAATATATATATATATATATATATTTCAAACAGAATCAAAAAAATAAAATAATGCCAGTGTTGTGTAAAATAAATTATGTAGTTAAGGTTGGTAAATTAGACTGAAATTACCACCCATACCAATTTTTAAAAGTGCGTGACCATATGGTCACGCAGCATTTCATGTTTTACCCAGGGTTTTTTTTCGTGTACGTGACTAGATCCATACCCCATGCGGCCAAAACTTAAACCCTTGACTAAACTTTGGACCCTGGACTCCGGGCTTCATATTTATATATGTATATATTGGGGGAGGGGGGGGTTGGGGGGAGGGGAGGGGAGGGGAGGGTTTGTTGACTAGACCCATACCCTGTGTGGTCTAAACTTAAAAACTTAAACCTGGACTGGACCATGGACTCTGGAGTCCAATTTTTTATTCAAAGCAATAGAAACATTTTATTTTAATAGAACTGAAACAAAAATATTATGATAAACGCCTTTAACTTATCCAGTACAAGGCAGGTCCCCGTGTATTGAAGGGTCCCCCCGGTTTTCTTGCGCATTTTTAAGCTCTATGAGCTTCTTGTTTGGTTTATCTCACCCATAATGCTCATTATATAATTACACATGACCATAGTGGGAGAGAGAAACCTATAAAATGGCAGCATAGATGATTAACAGGGAGATTGTATGTGAATGAGAGTTTGTTGATATTTGGAAATAATTCATTTTTTGGAATGCCACCAGAGAGTTCACCCCAAAGGCACAGCACCCCAGTTGGATAGGTGACTGATGGGTGTCCATCTTTAATTTTTGATCTCAACTTTTTTTATTTCTTGTATTTACCAATCCATTGACAACAATTATTTTCTCCCAAATATATCCATTAATTACCCAAATATTACTGCCAAACATATAATAGGGGAAGTTAATTTAATATGACAGGAGGGGGATGAAGATATTGAAACTTGAAGCTTGGTGTGGTCAGTTGGTGATTGAGTAAACATTTTACTGACAACCAATAATGAACAAACTATAATCAATGCATTTTTCACTTAGTATCAATGCCGCCATAACAGTGAGTGATGATGGTGCAGCATCTTTGTACCCCCGTTTTGTTTTATTTATATTTGAGTATTTGTCCACCGCACTAGTGATACAATTTAAACGCGTTGTTTTAAGATGAATTTTAATTATCATTTATATTTTCCTATATGTTCTGCTTTCAGCCAGTCACTTTTGCAAGAAGACCTTCAGTTAGAAGGTAATACTCTTTTTCAGGGTTTCTAAAAAACATGGTATTTTACGGGCAAACACAGCCCCAGAACTAATAAAAAAGACTCGTTACCATATTTTATTAAGTCGTTTCCTTTTTTATGTTGATTTCTGCTTAGTTACTTTTCTTTTCTGGTATTCGGCAACACAGTTATTATTTCATCAGTGAGTCTAATCTGAACTTATGCATAATTACAGTGCCCTGTATGTAGTTGATTGATAATTCGAAGAGTGTTTTTCTGTTGTTCGAATGAAAACGTCGAGGGCTAGGCTGTTGCTAAAAACTCTGTGAATTCTCTACGTTTATCTTGGTTCAGCATTATTACAAATAAGAAAAGCATTTTTGTGAAGATATCGTTCGTTGTATGAACGTAATAAGATTCAGTTTTCTTACAGGCAAATGCTATAGATAAATATTTCTGGCACGATATAGGCACTTACTGGGAAAAGTATAATCTTGTGATTGTAACTGTTTTTATCTTCGTAGAAACCAGGCCAAACTTTCTACATGATGACACCAAGTGGCCAATATATGAAAGCAGAATCAGCGCTTACCCACACGTGGAGGCCTTAAAGATCCTTCTGAGGCAATCATCAATGCCAAAGGAACAGCTGTGTTTTTCCGTACCTTTTAAATGTAGAAGCAACCACACGTTCCTAGTTGACACGTCATCTCTCAAAGATGAAAAGGATCTGCTATCTGCAGATGGCAATGGCAAGTGGCAATGGGGAGGTCGCACCTACAGCTTCTACGAAGTACATCGTTTACCTGAAGGAGACATAAAAGCCAAGTATCTTGCAAAGAAGATCGACGATATAACGACGTACACACTGAGTCGGACCTACTGGAAAGCGGAAACGGTCTCAGGCTCGTGGTTCCGTCGTGTTGTCACCAAGATAGAGCACGCTTCCCTTGAGTTTCCAATAGCCATTTTGCAGTACTTCTTTGAGAACGGCGAAGAAGAGGAGCTAAAACTTGAGCCCCATGGGAACAGAAAAGATGATCGCAAACCATACTTCAGAACAGCATCTAGTACGATGAAAGAGATGTCAGAGAGATCAAAGTCGGAGAAACCAAAGAAAGTAGAACACGACATGTGGAAAGAACAAGGAGGAATGGCCTGGGTTGAAAACACAAGTGAAGTTCCAAGAAATAGGCAGCAGATCTATGACATTAAACGTCGCAATGCTGCAGCCTCCCACTGCTCTATAGATGGCGTAACATCTGGAAGTGAAGTGTATGACATCATTGCCATTTTCAACGAACATCAGCGACGAAAGGACAAGGGTTTCCTCAGGGATTACAAGTTGGCCCCATTTGGTGTAGTTCTCGCTTCAGAGAAACAGCTAAATGACGTTGTAAGATTCTGCACAAATCCTGACCAATTAAGCATTTTGGGAATAGATTCCACCTTCAATATTGGCAAGTTCGATGTCACCCATACGACGTACAAGCATCTTCTTCTGGAAACAAGGAAAGTGGACGACACTGGAAACCGCACGTCACCTGTGTTTATTGGTCCAGCATTGGTTCACGCAAAGAAAGATGAATACACCTACCAGTATTTTTTCTCAACCCTAGTAGCATTGGAAGAGCAAATCAAGAATGTATTGTTTTTTGGTACAGACGGAGAACAGGCAATCATCAACGGCGCTGCCAAGAACTTTGAATATGCTACTGGGCTACGTTGTTTCCTGCACGCCATGGACAACATTAAACGGTTTCTTCAGGGAAATAGTTTGCAGGCTATCGAGAAAGATATCATGGCTGATATCTTTGGAAAGCGTGAAGGATCAAGGTATCAGATGGGCTTGGTTGACTCCATAGATGACGAAGACTTTGACCAGAATCTAGAATCTTGCATCGACAAGTGGGCAGCACTTGAACTCACAGTAACCAAATCAGAGGCTAAGCCAGTTTTTCCAGATTGGTTCAAGAAGAATTACGCAGATGTTGTTAAAAAATCTATGCTAGCTTCCACACGACGGTGCGCAGGTCTGGGAGGACATCCAACTTCTTGGTACACGACCAACGATCCTGAATCCATCCATCACAAAGTGAAAGATGACAAGCGCAATCAGAAGAAGAACATGACCATTCCAGATTTCATCTTGCACCTTGAACAAGAAGTTGCCATGCAATACCATCAAGAAGAGCTAGCAGTAATAAGAAGAGGGGGGTATCGATTGCGCGAACAGTACAGAAACCTTGAAGTAGAGGAGGACGTTTGGTTCGCCATGTCTTCTGAAAGGCGACAACGCCACTTGGAACGCCTGAGGCGTACTACCGTCAAGGCACTTTCAGTATCAATGCATTCAGAAAATGATGACCAGAGTCTCCTGGACCTGACTGGGAGTGATGTCACAAGCATGAACGTCACTACAAAGGATGACAGCTCAGAGAAAATAACACCGAAGATCAGCACTCCTCCTGGAGCAGCTAACATTGTTTCAATCCCACTCGGCGTTCTCACGAGAATGTGGCAGAAAGCAGAGCATCTATTGGGTAGTCCCGGATCCATTGGAAAACCAATTGGAACATACTTTAGTGACAGCAATGCCCATCTCGTTGCTAGCGAAAGCAAGCCATCCCAGCCCCACTTTGTTTATGTGCATGACACCGGGCGTGTTACATGCGAAAATTGTCCGTCCTTCAGCGACTGGAAAATCTGCAAGCACACTGTAGCAGCCGCTGAAAAGATGGGAAGGTTGCAGAAAGTTCTCCAGTGGCGACGGTCCAACGGCACACCAAATTTAGATAAGGCTGTAAGAGCTTCGTGGCCAAAAAGCGTAGGGAACAAGCCCAAATCATCTCAGCGAAAAGGTTCGCGTAAACCAAAAGAAGCTGTTACAGAAATTCATGATGTGGGCATGTCAAGCGCACGTGGTACGGTTACGCAGTCCAGTACCAAGTCAAGTCCCCAGCCATGGAGGGCAGGAAATTACCCATTAGAGATCACGTTTTTGAAGGATACCCGTGCAAAGAAATGCGCTGGATGTTACAGCCATTTCGAGGATCCTGTACACGGTTTAATTCTTCGTCGCAAAGAAAAGGATTGGATAGCAGGATCATCAAAGTCCAAGATCACCCCAACAGCGCAACCACGTTCATATCACGTGGACTTGGACTGCATTAAACGCAGGCATCCTGACTTTGGTTCAACATCATCCTGCATAAGCGTAGTGGTGTCACCCTCTGCTGCTGCACAATTAACAGCTGATCAACTGCAATACGTGGAATCTGTACTTGGTATCCCTGTTAAAAGATAAACTCCACCATCACCAAGTTAAACTGAACTGAGACTGAAGCTCCCAGCCTCAATGATAGTGGATTAATTTGCTAGAGTTGTGTTCTATAAGATAAACTCCACCATCACCAAGTTAAACTGAACTGTGACTGAAGCTCCTAGTCTCAATGATAGTGGATTAATTTGCGAGAGTTGCGTTCTATATGTTTGGTCTACCCTAAAACAAAGGTAGTAACTTAACAATTATTTTTGTCCTGGGAAGTCGGGCGTCCCAGTGAAATGGGGGAATGCTTGTCGGAAAATTGGAACCAGTTAGGCTCTTTAAGGAACCCAATGAGATATGGCATTTACAGAGCAAGAGATAAGAGCTAGATTGATGTACAGTGTCTTTCGCGTACTTATAGATTTTTAAAGGTTTGTTTAAAGCTCTTTCTTTTTTCTTTGAATCATGTAACATAGAAAGATAACTTTGTCAAAATCTCGGATAACAAAACTAAAAATATTTACTCACCTACCACAAAAGAGACGACGAGCATCCTTGCTTATTTCATATGGGAGTCACCTAAAGGAGAAATTGTGTTCACGTTGAAAATTGAAGTCAGAAAGTGAAAGCCAGTACAATAACTTCGATGTGTGGAAAAAAAGATCTTAGAGATTAAGAGTTTAGGATTTAGGATCTGCGGAAGTGCATATTTTGTCCGTTTACTATACCAATGGTTTACAGTTTGAATTACTTATGTTGAAATTTTAACTTCATGGAAGACAGACGAAACATTTGTTACACGCTCGTCTTGAACATGATTGTATCTCAAACGTTGTGTTAACAAAATAGGTAGAAAATAGAGTGGTTTTCAAAAAGGTAGTTTACAAAGTGATTGCTTCAAAGTAACTGAAAACGTTCGTGCTTTTGCAGAGTTTGTTAAGCAGTCACATCACACAACATCGTAGACTGCGTAGCCGGCTCTCAAAGCGTATATGTAAGCAGCAGCTCTATTTAAGACCAGTTCCCATTCTGTTACTATCATTGAAAACTTATCCTTTTCTCGATTTTTCGATACTGAAGTAACATTATTTAACTTACATAAACCTTAGAGCACAGTCACATGCTATGTACCACTTGCATTTGAACTCTGTTGCTTTGCTGCCAGTAATACTTCATATTGACTAAGTAAAAACGTGTACACTTCGACTACACTTGATGAGGGATAATGTAAACTTACGATGTAGTACCAGCTGAATGTTATCTCTTACTGTTTGAATAAAGTGGGGGATGTACACATAAAATCCGGCTGCCTTTGTTTGATTTCGTTAAGGTGGAAAAACAAGTCTTGTTTACCATTTTTGACATTGGCATAAGTGTTTCCGTTTGTGATCAAGCTACGGACATATCAGACGCACCTTATGGCCGTATCATTTTATCTTTAAAGAACTACATAAATGGACTTCCTTCTCTGCGAATTATTCATAAGATTGAGTTAAAGTAGGTATGTGAAAAGGGTACATTTTCCAGCCAAACTGGTTTATAAAAGGGTAAGGGGTTGGAACTCAGGCGGAGCCTCCCCGTACAAAGTTTTGTCAAGTACCCCCCCCCCCCCCCCCCCGGATGACAGGAATAACTATCGTCCTTGAGCCCTTAGCGTTTAATACTTTTGTGCAATCTGGGTTTTAAAAAAGTTCTTAACAATATATGAAACAACATTAATTGCAATATTTTGGAAGGCACGGCCTTCCTTCTTCTACTATAAGACCCTGAAGAAGGAAGGCCATGCCTTCCGAAATATTGGAATTACAACAATATACTGTTCCCTTACTGTACAATCAGCCTTGCAATTTATCTTGTTTCATTTTAATAATTTTTGCTGATTAGCTCCTTTCTATACAAAGGATCCGGTACTTCTATTTCGTTCTCGTGGTCCTTGCAAACCTTTTGTCATTTTAACAATATATGTGCTAATTTTGCCACAAATCCGGGCCACAATTATTGCACGTTTTTAAATCTAATATTCGGATCCTCTTCAATGTGACACAAAATAGTTTAAAATGGGCGCTGAGCACTTTCACACGCGCTTTCATTTCTTTATATTAAAGCATAGTCGGTAGTTAAACAAATGTAAACAATGACGACCATTTTTTCACCCTCAATAAAAAACCAGTAGCTATAAACTACACCGCAAACACTACACAGATGATATATAATTAAAACGACTACTTGCCTTAGGAAAAATGTTCTCTATAAAGTCAGTTCGAATCCATCAACGCTATTGATTCACGTGATTAATTCCTCCTGGCTCTCATAAAGCGGATTTCCGTGAGGGCAGAATACGCTGAGCAAAGTGAGTGCAGGCGGATTCTGCCCTTCGCCAAAGCTAGGATCAGCCTCATTCGCGACTATTCGTCACTATTCGTCACTATTCGTCACTATTCGTACTATTCGTACTATTCGCTGTTCGGTATTCGCGACTATTCGCTATTCGCTATTCGGGTTTTCCAGACCCCCTTTGGATTCAACCCTGGCGACTGACTCGTCCCATACATGGATATGAAGATAGGGCATCTTGTTTAGATCTGACGATATGACAGAGGCAGATTCTCTGCACCAAAGAGCGTGGATTGTTTGCATAACATAACATAGTTAGTTGATAGTGGCATTTGTGGTCAGGAAACCGATGCCCGATAAAATAACATGGGAAATGATCACACAAATTGATATTTAATTTGTCGGAATCATGACAAATACTCTTGAAAGTGGAATTTTACTTTATGTATGGCTTTGTCGGTTATTTCTTTTTTAACTTTTACATTCAACGGAAATATTGTTAAAGATACCACGATACCGTTTATGTAGCTTATCTCAGTGCTTTATCTATAGCATACATAGACCCAGCAGAACATTTGCAGTGTGTCTGGCAGCCATTCAAACACTAAGTTGCACTTTTGTTTAGATCAAAAGCACTATGGCCATGACTTGTAAAAATGGTGTTGCCCAATATGGGTTTCAACTTCGATAAAACGAAAACATTTCTTGCGTGCAAGATTGCGTCAACTGGTTTAAAAGTATAACAGGAACAGAGGTCAAGCGTTAGTGACATACCGTCTGCGTTCACTAGAAAAGTGTTTTAGTATGAAACACATTGACAGAGTAAAATGAAATAATATTTGCTCGCTGTGTTTATAATAACCGAAGATGCCTTAGACAAAAGGGAAACTCGAGGGACAGGGAATGGGACAATGAAGTCTTTTTTTCCTGTCTAAATATTTGAACGGTTGAAAGGAGCTTTTATCATTCTAGATATTTCTGTTACAGCTGCTTCACTTTACACTCCAACGATCATCTCGAGGATGAGAATATCATCAAAAAGGCGATTCAGCTTTAGTAACTTTATTGGGTAAAAACACAAGGTGATTACTGCTGAAGTATTGTTAATGACATCAAGTACTTTCAGAAGAAAGGCGATTAAGATAATCAGTTATAATGACTGATAATCTTAAATTTAACCTAACCACCTTTGTAAACAATCTGTTTGCGTATCCTGAGATATTATCACTTAATTTGAAAAAGATGACGGTTTTGGTACGTATCAAGCAAGGGTGTGGGAAATGTTTTAAATTATTTGTCAAGGTACATAATCTCTAAGGTTCATAATCTCCTTAGGCTCTAGTAATAATATTTGTCGCCCATTTCCTGCGCGAAGTATGTCTGCAATCAGTAATCTCCGTTGTTACCCCAGATAAAATAAATTCTTAAAATCTTAACAATCCTTACCTACACAATCTTTCTCTCATAAGAAGTAAAAATATGTAAACGTTTAGAAAAATTTAAATTAATGATTTGGATAAATTGGAAAGACGGAAATACATTTTTATACGGGCCACATTTCATTTCCTCCATAATCTCCAAAGATTACTAATCACATTGAACCATTTAACAAACAGGGCCACAGGAAGAATTGACGCTAAAAGGGAAAGGTAATTAATTAATACGTTTTAAAGCGTCTAATGAGTACCAAATTTGACAAATTTTCAAATCAAAATCTCTGAAAAATTTCAATAACTTAAAAATAAGTGTGGTGCAAAACGAAAGACGTCAACACGTCATGCTGCAGCCAGTTATTTAAAGATCATGCTCAAGCAACTGCTTTGGTCCTTTTATTCGTAAAAGTGTTAAATGCCACACCACAGGAAAATACTCCCTTTTTAACGGTCACAAGTACTTAAGGATTCTACCCACCAACTCTCTGAGCCTCCTCATACAACATGCAAACGGACACCGAATAAAGAAAGGTATGGAAGACTGAAAACCAATTAAAAACAAGCCATAGCTCATACACGAACTCAGTTGAACATCTGGCTCGATATACTTTAGCATTATTCGCATTTAATTGAAGGCTACTTGCATGTTGACTGTGGATTTCGCGGAAATACTTAATACTACAGGTACACTTGTGTCTCTAGGGAAAAACATCGATTCTGGAGTGAAATGTCAAGTGTGGTATATACACGACTTCCCACGCTGTATAATTTCATCCTGTACGGAATAAAAACCAGTACCACAGGAAAGTACTGTCACGGTGCCTTTCATTTGAATGGTCACACGTAAAGATTTCATCCACAGACTCAAAAGTTAGAACCATCACGTAGAGAATAATAAACAGCACCACAGGAAAGTACTGCTCAGTAGCTTTCATTTGAATGGTCACACTTTAGGATTTCATCCACAGACTCAAAAGTTTGAACTCCCTGTACAGCATAATAAACTGTACCGAAGAACGTACTGCTCAGTAGCTTTCATTTGAATGGTCACACTTTAGGATTTCATTCACAGACTCAAACGTTAGAACCACTTATAACACAGGAAAAAATACCAGGTTCCCATTTTTTGATATTTTAGGGTATTTAAAAAATACCCATATAAATCCCAAATTTGGAAGAGTGAGACAAGTCCCAACCAGGGAACGTGATTGGGAATTCCCAGGTTGGGACTTGTCTCACTTTGCCAAATTTGGGAATTTTGTTAGTGTTGTGTGAATACCCTAAAAAATCCCAAAATGGGAATCAGGTATTTTTGCTGTGTTAATGTACGTACAGAATAATAAACAGTTCCTCGGTCTCGACAGCCATACAGCATATTATAAATTATCTTGTATTAACGTACCACAGTAAAGTACTATACTGTACACCGTTGTTTTTTTTTTTTTTTTGCCACACTTAACAGGATCTCACGAACCTAAAAAGTTTAAACCACAATACAAGGCTTCCAATTTTGACTGCGGGAGAGGCAGAGTTAACCCAATTATAAAGGCACCCATATCATTAAAACCGTGCTACGTGGATTCCTAACTTAACCACTATCCGTTATGCAAACGATACTAATATTACCAGAGGAAATTCTTCAGAGCATAATAGGATATTGAAAAACTCCAAAATGACCCTGAATTTTACCCACACAAAAGTGCCTGTTGTTCTCAATTTGTACTACGATTTTTTGCAACGTCATGTTAGCATGACAATTGCTTTCAAGCACTTGAAAGTCAGTTTTGTTTTCCGCCATCTATCGCCCATTATTATCTCCCCGCCCCCCCCCCCCCCCCCAAGTCATGTAATGAGCCCTCTAACTATTACACTTAGTCTTGAATGGTGTGATATAAAGTTCTAACTTTTGAGTCTGTGGATAATACCCTAACTAAAGTGTAACAAAGCAAATAAAACCTATTGAGTAGTACATTCCTGCATGTGGTTCTGTATATCAATATGTTCATTAACTGGTTATAATATAACCTTTTAGTCTCTTGATGAAATCCTACAGTGCGACCATTCAAATAAAAGATATCGAGAAGTACTTTCCTGTGGTGTTACTTATTATGCTGTACAAGGTGGTTCTAACTTTTGAGTCTGTGGATGAAATCCTAGTGTGACCACTCAAATGAAAGCTACTGAGCAGTACTTTCCTGTGGTGCTGTTTATTATGCTGTACAAGGTAGCTCTAACTTTTGAGTCTGTGGATGAAATCCTAAAGTGTCACCATTCAAATGAAAGCTATTGAGCAGTACTTTCCTGTGGTGCTGTTTATTATGCTGTACAAGGTGGTTCTAACTTTTGAGTCAGTGGATGCAATCCTAGTGTGACCATTCAAATGAAAGCTACTGAGCACTACTTTCCTGTGGTGCTACTTATTATGCTGTACAAGGCGGTTCTAACTTTTGAGTCTCTGGATGAAATCTTGCAGTGTGACCATTCAAATGAAAGCTCAGTATATTACAACAACAACTACTACAGCAACAACAACAACAACGTTTATTTGTACTGTAAATTATTACAAGAGCTGTATAATCATATAACACATAAATTAAAAATACATACAGTAGCTGGTTATCCAAAATAACTAAAAAGCTAAACTAGTTGTGTGACCATCATTTATTTATTAAAAATAATATACACGCGAGTCTTAAAAGTGGCTTTACTTACAAAGTGAGCATTCGATACGGGGGGGGGGGGAGGGGGTACTCCCTTATATCCACTATATAGGCACTATATAGGTATGTGCCGCCTGATAGGGTAGGGTTTTTGAGGTGCTCTGTCCTTAAATAGGGTCAGTATCCTTTTTGATATTTTTGGTATTGTGATCCTCAGATATTCCTTGGATAGGGTCACAAAATTGCAGTATCCACCCCAACACGCAAAATCAAAAAGATATGGTCTGTTAAAACTGTACTGCACGCCTGAATTGGGCCTTAAAAGGGGTATCACATCTCGATTTTCTACCTTTAAATAGGGTCAGGGTTTGAGAACCTTGGTGGCACACACCTAAATTGTCGGGAGTACCCCCCCCCCCCCCCCCCCTCCACCGGGATTCGGTATCTTCACTGTGGTGCTGTTCAAATGGACAAAATTCTACAGTGTTACGAATGAAATGAAAGCTATTCAGACACTTCTTGACTGTGATTGTGAACAAGTTTCTGGAAAATAGCGAGTCTGGAATAGGTCTAGGATAGGGTAGGGTTTTTCGGTGTTTAGTCTAGAATAGGGTTGCAAAATTCAGCTAAAATGATCTAGTATAGGTTAAGGGTCTCAGAGTCCCAGCGGCACACCCCCGCCCAAAAATTTGCCGAGTTAACCCCCCTCCCCCCCCCCCCCCCCCCACCCCCAGGCCACTGCATGAAAGTTATGGATTGAGAACAGTACAAAACAATTGTTTAACATGATGGATTTTGCTTTGTTAAATTCAGTATTTTTGCAAAATGTTTTGTTTGGTTGGTCAACTTTCAACACTCTTAGAGAGGTCAGTATTAACCAGATTAATCTGGCGTGGGAAAAATCACTGCGGATGCATTTTCAACTGAATTCTAATAGTTCTCTGTGACATGGCACGAATTCATGTATCTAAGATAAGAATACTTTCTTGCTTGTGCAAGGCTAGATTACCATTTCCTGTGAACAGTTAGAGATTGGTGTTCACCACAGAATGACAAGAATTATAGTCAGCTCAGATTGAGAAGTCGCGGAACGTTATACCTGCAGCGAATAATATGTAAAATGTATGGACAATTACACGCAATACCCCTGTCACATTCTATGTGTGCCAAAGTAGAACTCTTGCATTTTGTACTGAAATTTGAAATGACAAGCACTGATGAAAAGTATTGCCTGGATGATCACAAGAGCTGTAGATTTTTTATCCAATTTGTCAACTAGGAACAAACGTTTTCAGTGTAATGAACAGCGCCACAGGAAAGAAGAGGTCACGCGAAAAAGGTCTTGATTTCATCTTCAATCCAAGAGAGAATGAGGTCCTAAAAGGTAGAATCAATAATTGAAACAGTACTCGACAGTATAATGACTTTTATTTGAATGATCACAAGTTATTACGTTTTTTACAGACTCAACATAATAAATAACACAATGACGTGGTGCATTTTAAAGAATATGATATCTTCGCACAAATTGAGTGAATCACCGCATATGAAAGTATATATACAATAAAGTTATGACATAATTGCTTAATTTAATTGCGTGCTCTATCTTAATTTGTAGAACAACATTCTATATCAGGAGCAGATCCAGACTGACAGAGATTGAATCAATATATATTAATATTAATTAATAGTTAAATTATTTTGCATGGCTACCATGTGAATGCCTCATGCTTTCAACTAAATTTAAAAGATATCAATAATTTTATAAGCTATATAAGGCCGGATTCCAACTTTTGAGGGTGTAGATGAAAGAATGAGTAACGTGTGGCATTTCATGTAAGGGTGGATATGCGATAGGAGGCTATTTCGTGTAACTTTCCAACTGTTTTCTAGTAGAGTTATGCAACTCCCCAGTAGCTGACCAATTCCTACCATTCTGTAGCGAACGCCCATCCTTACACAATAATTAGTTATCACTGAATCCTTGCATACATTTATGCAGTTTTGCCGTCGTTAATTTGACGTGAAACAATTGACTCAGACTGTACATGTGGACCCTCTTGGGTTTAGTTCAGCTTTACGAACAACTAACAGCAGCTACTATTTTGTAGTTCAGTGATGAACAAGACGGCATGATTAAAAGGCACTCTTGTATTGCAATTTGTCAATCATTGTCTTGCCACGCTTAGTTCATCGATACCCCTTTTAGCAAAATATGTCAGTACCAGGTGTGCATTAAATATTCATTTGTGAAACAAAATTACAAAATCAAGGCCTACATTGAGGAAGATCAAAAAGAGAAAAAATGCATAAGTGTAAAGCGAGTTATTGTGACAAAACAAAAACGCTGACAACTTAGGGGAAACAGCAAGACTTAAGAGACATTACATCGTGGTAAGCGGGAGTAATGCTCAGGTTGGAAAGACTGAAAGATTGGTGTCAGCCTTATGCAGGCAACGCCGATATCTGGGGCAAAAGCCAATCGCATTTTTGTCCTCTGACTACCCATTTATCCTCAGTACCCTCATTCTTCACGCCCAAAGAGTAACTTACAGAGGAGGTTACTGCATGAGAGATTACTAAGAGTGTACAATGCGTAAAATCCTGAGTGGTCCTTATGCAGCTCTTGTCATGACGGATGAAAAGTATAATAAACATGCAGCACCACAGGAAAGTACTGCTCAGTAGCTTTCATTTGAAAGGTCACACTTCAGGCTTTCGTCCACACACTCAAAAGTTAGAACCACCTTGAACAGCATACTGAATAAACAACAAAACAGGAAAGTACATGCTCAAGAGCTTTCATTTGAATGGTCACACTTTAGGATTTTATTCACAGCATAATAAACAGCGTCACGGAAAAATATTGCTCAGTAGCTTTCATTTGAATGGTTACACAGGTTAGTAGAGGTCGATTTTTTCCTTTTAAATTGTTCTATTTTATGATCTTGTCTACACATGCTACTATAATTGTGGCTTTAGAAAAAAGATGGCTTTATTCAGTCTATAATGCATGTTTATTGTCGTTTCGTTTCAGCTCGTTTAGACTCTAGAATCTGGGAATTATGAACTGATGAATAGGTTATCGAACTAATGAAAGGTCTAAAAAGCAGTAGACGTGTAACAATATATTGTGAGAAAAAGTACATAACTACATGTTTCGGTTGGTACATTGTATTGCACCACAGCATGATCATAAGTTTGACAAAAAAAGTATTTACAAATTCGAATTGCAATTTATAATAATGCTAGCTAGAGCAATAACAAAGGGTAACAAAGCAGAAAAACAAAACGTATGACAGATGTGGGACAAAAGGCGTTACTTTAGAAAAGACGTGCCCCCACCGTAAATATCTCGATAGATGCATATGCGAATGGTAAGGATATTTAACATATTCACGTTTGCTAGGAGTGCGCAGTTATTAAATGACAAACAAGCTTAAGGGTGCTGGTCAACAGTCGAACATCTTCGGGTCTTCCTCGGAATTCTTCGGACATCTTCGGAAAACTTCGGAAAATTGCTTAAACTTCGTATTAATTTTCTCTTGGAGTTGAACTCTCATGGAGTTGAATTTAAATTTATAATATGCTAACTAGAGCAAAGACAAAGAATGGCATAGTTGAGAACAAAACAAAATGAATCATATGACTAATACGAGGACAAAACGGGACAAAAACAATGATAACTGCATGTAGTTGTTACAATTTGAATAAATTTCAGAGTGCCCCCCCCCCCCCCCTCCCCGAACCATACTTTTCCTCTAAAATCAACCCTTTGATTTTTTTCCTTCAAGTTTTTTTTTTTATTTTCTGGGCAAAGTGTTCTTCTAAATTCATAATTTCATATCTCATGTAATATTTGTGACATCGACGGTTTTCAGTTTTTAACTGAAAAACGTTGGAAATCAAAAACTTAATAAAGGTGTAATATGACGTCATCAACTATAACATCATAATGTGATATCTCTTGTCACTTTTGATGTCAAAATAATTTGGCTCATGTCCTCTAGATCTGTTCATTTGCTCGGTTGTGTTCAATACATTTAAAGTGATGCACTAAAAGAATTGTTTAGACGCCGTGTATAACTGAGAAATGCAAAATTAAGGGAAGTAGTCATAACAAGTATACTCGACGAGGACCCACCCTGTGTAGGGGTAGGGGGGTTACACAAGATACCACTTATCTGATGAGTGTAATGGACACACTTTTTGGCCTAAAAATTAGATATGAGAGTTTAATATTCTGTGTGCATGTGTGCTAGTAAAATGGCACAGGAATATTTTTATCTTTCTCTCAGTTTCTACTCCTGATAGAATGGGGGCTATACCAACAAGACACCATCTTTTTAGGTGGGGGAGAGGGGGTAAATAAAGATACCACCAGTCTTTTTGTTAAATGGTGGGTCCTGTCCGAGTACAGTAAGTGATAGCTGATTTTTACCATAACTGTAAAATTTCCCGCACGCTCATTGGCAGAGAACTATTGTTTAGGTCAGGCAATGAAATGACGTCATTCATCCTGCCACCCGTGTCTCCCGCGCCGAAGAAATTTGGAATTTGACTTGAAGATGAATTCAGCCGGTTTGGTTTTTAAGGCATCGGCTTTCTGTGTTTATTTTAGGCGAACTTTGGCTGTTACTAACCAATTAGATTACATTCGCCATCGGTAAAATGAAAATCCACACAAATGAAACCTTAAACGTATGGAGCAGAAATTGGGACAGTTGTGGATTCGAGGACTTCGGTAAACTGGCAAACTTATTCAAGTCGAAAGAGGACGCGAATTTCATTCATCAAATTTCCCCCCCCCCCCCCTACCCCACCCCACAGAGGAAAATACACTATGAATTTCGAAGTGGAAAGGTGAATAATTTGAAAGTTTACTTCATATTCTTGTATGTGAAATCCAAAGTTTCAATGCGTTCGATACCTTTTTTTCAAGTTCATTTCCCTGGATTTTGAGGCCAAGTTGAACATGATGGTTCCGGTTAAAATGTCCTTGTTGTGGTAAACCAAAAAAAAATAGATTATATGTTCTCTGATAAACAACGGTTTGACGGTATAGCATGGTCAAAAAAGTTGTGGAATTATAGGCTTTGCTTGTAATTCTTCACTTTGTTTTGCCATGCTATGACGTCAAACCGTTGCTCCATTTATCAGAGGACAGGTAATGGCGAACTAAAATATGTTTGTTAATTTGATAGCTGAGAAATTAGGCCGAAACTTTAACGGACATCCGAAATTCCAGCAACCCCCTCTTCCATCCTGAAAGCACGATTTTATGGTCAGATTCTAGTGATTCTAGAAGGAAATATAACTGGCCAGAAATTGAGTTAAATGTTAACTTTATTTTCTGTTGATCAGCAACCCCCTCTTCCATCCTGAAAGCACGATTTTATGGTCAGATTCTAGTGATTATAGAAGGAAATATAACCGGCCAGAAATTGAGCTAAATGTTAACTTTATTTTCTGTTAATCAGCAACCCCCTCTTCCATCCTGAAAGCACGATTTTATGGTCAGATTCTAGTGATTCTAGAAGGAAATATTACTGGCCAGAAATTGAGTTAAATATTAACTTTATTTTCTGTCAATCTTGTTAATACAGCAAAAAACGTTTTGCCTACCCTTACAAAATAAAATATCAACCTTAAATAATCCATCTTCATTTTTACATGTTTTGCTTTAAATTTATTTTATTACTGCTTGATGCGGCCTGTGCAACTTTAAATAACTTCGATTGATGTATATAAAAACGCACCCTTTCTTGACATCCATCGAAGTTATGTTTGAAGTTGGGCAGCATGCATCGAGCAATAACATTTTTTTTTGTCGTTCACTGCAGATGCTGGTTTTCTTCAACTTGAACTTTATCTTCTCTTTTAATAATAAGTTTGTTGTGCTTGTGTTCGTTTGCTACTTTTTACAAAAGTGCAATATTTCGTGCAATATAAGCTGAAAACGTGTTTCAAATAAATCATAAATTAATGTGCTTCAGCAAACACTGTTGGCGGAGACTTGACGACTTAGGCCCCGTCCACACGTATCCGGATATTTTCGAAAACGGAGATTTTTTTCTTCGTTTGCACCTCCCGTCCACACGTAAACGGCGTTTTCGGCAACAAATACGGAGGTTTTTGAATACGCTCTCCAGACTGTAGATTTTTAAAAACGGAGATTTATCGTATTCGTGTAGACGGTCGAAAACGAAGGTTTTCGAATACGATGACGTCAAAACAAAGATGGCGGCAAACTCTTTGATTTTCGCGGGCTTATGCTTCTCACAGCGCGCATGTGCCAGTAGCCTGCGCATGCTCATCATGTGAAGTCTAGCGTATTCGAAAAATTTTCGCGTATACGTGTGGACGGGCAAATACGATTGTAATACGGTCCGTGTGGACGCGGATGTTTTCGAATACGGAGAAAAAAATCTCCGTTTTCAAAAATATCCGGATACGTGTGGACGGGGCCTTAAACAATGACCATGTTTAACGCATATGTTTATGCGCATGTTTATGGTGCGCTTGATTACTTCTTGAGCTTTGTGTTGGACATCTTCCAATCCAACTTGGACAACGATCCCTCCGCACTCTACTCTTGCCATGATGGCTGTTGCTCTCACTTGCATCTGTTTGCCCAGGATCAAGTTTGGGTCCTGCAGGTGTGGTTGATATGGTAACCTTGGGACTAGTTTCCAGTTCGTTTCGGCCAAACAGTTTCTCAAAGACTTTTGTTACGCTGTTTTCCGTCTGGAAAAGAGTTTAAAACGAAACTGTTACCACTGTGACATTGAGCCCAAATCTGAAGCCTTGTTAAAGCCCATGGAGCAGTCCCTGTGGTATTGTTTAATAGTGTGTTGTGAGCGTTGGCTCCAACTTTTGTGCTGTGAATGGAATCCGTAAGCGTAACATTCAAATGAAAGCAATCGAGCAGTGACTTTCCTGTGGTGATACTTGTTATGATGTACAAGGTGATTTTAACTTTTGAGTCAGTGTATGAAATCTAAAGTGTGACCATTCAAATGAAAGCTACTGAGCAGTACTTTCCTGTGGTAATACTTTTTAATGAACATCTTCTCCTCTTCTTCGTCTTTTTCCACTTGTGCTTTTCTGGCAAATCCTGTATTCTTTCCTTCACAACGTTTCGGCAATCCTGCCCTCTTCAGGTGCAGGATTGCCGAAACGTTGTGAAGGAAAAAAGACAGGATTTGCCAGAACAGCACAAGTGGAAAAAGAAGAAAAAGAGGAGAAGATGTTCATACAGACTTCCACGGTGGCCCACTTGAAGAACTTATCAAAATATAATACTTTTTATGATGTACAAGATGATATTAACTTTTGTCTCTGTGTATGAACGAAATCGTCCGTAAAGTGTGACCATTCAAATGAAAGCTACTGAGTAGTACTTTCCTGTGGTACCGTTTATTATGCTGTGCAAGGTGGTTCTAACTTTTGAGTCTGTGAATGAAATCCTAAAGTGTAACCATTCAAATGAAAGCTACTGAGTAGTACTTTCCTGTGGTAATACTTTTTATGATGTACAAGATGATATTAACTTTTGTCTCTGTGTATGAACGAAATCGTCCGTAAAGTGTGACCATTCAAATGAAAGCTACTGAGTTGTACTTTCCTGTGGTACTGTTTACTTATGATGTACAAGATGATTTTAACCTTTAAGTCTGCAAAAAAACCTAAAGTGTGACCATTCAGATGAAAGCTGCTGAGAAATTCTTTCCTGTAGTGCTGTTTAGAAGCAGTAGTAGTAATTTATACGGTTTACATGGTTGAGTTAAGACTCATTTCAAAACGAACGTGCATATTACAAAACAGAACTAATAAAATGAACTATACACTAGAAAATCCAATATATATATAAAATCTTAATATAACTAGCACTATTAACTTAATACTAAATAACATTATACATAATTGAATAAACTTAAATAATTGTAACAACTAGTCTTATACTATACAAGGTGGTTCTAACATTTGAGTCTTTGGATGAAATCCAAAAGTGCGACCATTAAACCTACCGTCAAGCAGTACTTCCTTCTCGTGCTTGATATTATGTTGTCACAACGTGGGTTTTACTTAATTATGTATTTTCGAGTGATTTTAATCCTAAAATGTGACCATTCAAAGCCTACCTTCAATGTATTTCTCCTTATTCGAAGTTTTCGTGGCTCGAGCCTTGCTGATGCTAACATTGCCAAAGCCGCCAACAATGCAATGATTGTACAGAAGTTAGACATTCTTGAATCGCTTGTCAGTACGTTCTCTTGAACAGGCTTCTTTCAATAACTACAATGCGGAACAAAAATGATCTTTTTAACAGGAAAATCACTTCAAACTACAAATATTAATTACGGTACACTCTTTTTTTAAACTTAGTTTCGAAGGGAAAGGAAGCTGCCTTAACGCATATGTGCTGGGAATCAATCAAACTTGATTTCTTTAATTCTTTACGGAAGTTTTATCCTAAAATAACGCGCAGAGCAGAATTTCATTGTTTCGCCATTGAAAAAAACTAAAAGACACAAAACCACAAATCAGAAAAACAAATTGGTGGATGACTGATTATGCAAAAACTTTCGTCCCCGAAGAACGCATTTTTTAGATACAGTACATTCCAGTTCAAGTGGGATCAGGCAAAATAACCGCTTTGTCACCAGATTATTTCGAAACATTTTCTTGGTCTGGCCTTAAGTTAGTTTAAATATCTTTCAATACAATAGCTAACTTTTCAAAATCCGTCAGTATGTTGATTAACTTCACTTTATAGCGTTAGAACCGTCCTGTGAATACTGAACGGAAGATCGGATGAGTTTCACGGCACAAAAAGCACAATTAGCCAAATGTGTTTATTGGATAAGACCTTCATTCACTGAAAAGTAATAGATGTGTTGAATGATCATGTAGCTCCAAACGATAATTTAATTCGCATCATTTAATAAATGGGTCTAGGAAAGGTTATTTTGGCGTTTCGATTTGCTTCTTCATCATACATGTGCTTCACACTTAAATTAACAGTAAAGCGATTAGAAACAGGTAGTACTGAGACGCAGTTGCTTAACTGACACATAAGATTTCATGTTAATCAGAAACTTGTTTTCTGTTTCATACTGAAGGCACAAACCTGCCGAAATCGAGCTACGATTTTACAACCTGTCTCTATAAATGTATGTACTAGTCCACCGAGAGTATAAACTAGGAGTCAGTTTGTAGATAACCAAAAACTTTAGTACTTATTTTCATTAATATACTATACAAATGAATATAACAAACAGCGTAGTTTACCAAACAGAAGAACGAAGAAACCACTAACGGTGATATCAATGCACGAAAATTAAATGATATAGAGTAATTATACCAACGTTACAACCAACCATCTATTCATATGTTCCATATCAACAGATACCTTCAAATATGACTTTGCTGGGTAATGAATTACGTCCCGTTGCCTCTGAAGAGAAACGCGGGTTTTTGGTGTCTTTGGTTTGCTTATACCATGTGGCGCGTGAATGACTTGTGAACTCAACTGAATTTCACTTGACAAACTACCCATTTTATAGCCGCCACGAGTCTTCGTATCGCCCACCTTTTGTGAAACCAATCATTGTGACGTCACCCTGAATGACAGATTAGTGCTAAGCAGGAAAATACCACTTCTAACAAATAATTGGCTTATTTGCAACTTTATGCATAAATCCTGAAGAATTTTGAAATCTTCCTTGTTTGAATATAGATCCCTTTGTCCCAATAGCTGAAAAAAGGTTGCGACATTTGCGGGTTTTTTTTTTTCGTGGTCGACCTCTAGCGTGGAGTCGCAAATAGTTTTTGAACATGAGACGGCGAGCTGAAGATAAGGTTTCAGATCTTTTAGATTGATTATCACTTAGCAGGCGGCTTCCTGTCGCCTCGCCGCTATTTTACTTGCATCGCACGAGGTATAAGGAGCAAGACATTTGTTCCTTTTACGTCCAAAGACGGTACAAAAACAACACAAAAGTAAAATGCCAATTTACATCCTGCAATATACAACAAAACAAATACCACCACAGTAAAGTCCTGCTCGATAGCTTTCACTTGAATAATGACACTTAGTTTTTCTTTCACAGAGCCAAACATTAGGGTCGCAAATGGCTTAAAGTCCTGCTCTAAGAGAGTTAAATTTAGCTCTTGCTAGTATAACATTTTCCTTATAAGGGAATAACATTCGCGAACATTCTGAGCCAGTTTAAATCTGTCCCTGATAATGCTGTTTTTTCGACATTTTTTCTGTTACGAAACTAATTTTAAAACTTATTTGAGTCCAAGTTACCGTTTTAACAAACGTTTAATTCTGAGAAGGAGACCCCTCCTTTACTGGAAGGTAAAGAAGAATTTTATTTTGATTTCAGAGGTATCATTATCTGTTAATTTTTGGCATCGTTTTTAACTACATTACTCAATTTCCGACAATCTCATTTACTTGACCGCAAAATGCAAAAATATAATTCTTTAAATTGCGAAAATTCTACCTCATTAGTTCTTTCAGCAATACAATAACTCAGAAATATAAATAATCTGGGAATTTAGTGTTGGTCACGTTCTATGTAGCAGATAGTGAATAAAAAAAAAACATTCAGTTCTAAACACGAAAATGATTACCTAGTTTACACTCTTCGTCCGATAAGAAGTTTTTGGTTTTAAAATAACAACTGTCGAGTAACCTGTAAATTGCAAAGAAAACAAATGGCACCGCACTCACTATAATATGAGCACCTGACACTAGCCTGGTCAAAACTTTAAGTACCGCGAATGGAAGTACGAAATATCCGCCACTTGATTCGAAAAACGCGTGTGAGATATCTCGGAAATAATTAAAATCGTTTGTATGGGTAGTACGTGATGCTTATGAGACTTTGTAAGATTACTCTGAATGTGGGAAAATTATCGAAAACGCGGAACTGATGGCGGAATAGCCCACGTGCTCAAAACGCGTTTGTTTGACCTCGTGATCTTTGAATGACCTCTCTGTTGTGATTAGAATATTTTGCCGCCGGTATAGAAAGCTATTTCGAGAGCTATTTGAGGAACTCGATGACAACATTTCCTGTCTAACTAAAGACGCGTTAATTCACATGTAAACAAAGAAGTGTCTAACTAAAGACGCGTTAATTCACATGTAAACAAATATAAGTAAAAGTGCCACTTAAATCGACACTGAGAGAAATTTTTACGTCTTGAGGACAATAAAGTAGAACGAAGGTAAAGCCGTCGAGTGCCCTTAAAAGCGGATAATTAGTTTGTTTGTGGTACTCGATGCCATTTCCTACGGACCGAGTATATAGATGAAGCTGCGTTTTCGCGAAGAGAAAGTGGGTGAAA